>OZ026496.1:17510446-18710446 GCA_964019985.1 Aurelia sp. 4 Dawson et al 2005 | reverse complement strand
AAGTTTATTTTTCTTGGGTTTTCCGAACCGCCAGAAAGAGGAGCACGTGGCAGTTTAATGGCAATCCAATCAGCTTTCAACCAAACCTTAGATTGGGATACAGTTTTTGGAAAGGTGTCATCACTTGCTTCAGATGGTGAAAACAAAAACACTGGTGTAAAGAATGGCTTGTGGTCCAAGTTAGATGAAATGAGAAAAGAAAGTTCCACTGACCTTCCCCTTCTAAAACTCTGGTGTGCTTGTCATAGATCAAATCTTGCCTGGGTGTCTGTGACAAAAAGTGTTCCTGAGGTGCAGAAGGCAATTAGAGAAGCTAGTGCCGTGTCCACTTTTTTCCACCAACATGGTACAAGATGGAGAGAGCTTAGAAAGGTGGCACAAGACAACGATCTGCGGGCCTTGAGACTGCCATGCTTGTCGAAGTCAGAACTCAGATGGACCCAGTACACAGCACAACTTTTTCACAACGTAATTTCAAGCTGGTGCGCACTGATGACTTACTTCAACAAGAGCACTGAGCCTCAAGAGCAAGGATTTTTTGAGACACTACGAGATTTTGACTTTCTGCGCTTGATATGCTTTATGGTCGACGTGACCTCTTTGTTCAGCCGATTTCAGAAGAAACTACAAAGCGATAAAGTGATGGTTTTTGACATTGGAGAAGCATTAGAGAGATTCATCTCAAGACTGCAGCAACTAAATGATGGCAAGACCCTTATTGGTGGCTTTGAAGAGCGCCTGGTTGCAAATGTTAGCGAGGAAGATGGGAAGAAGATCCTTCATGGATATACCCTACATGAGAAAAGAAGAAGAAGCAACATACATAATCTCAATGTATCAGAAAAAAGAAGCTATGATGCCATTCGAAATGAAGTACTTCTGAGCATCAATACATTCCTAAGACAAAGATTTGATGATAAAGATTTTGCAGACCTTGCTGCTATTAAAAACCTGCCATCAGCAAAAGAAGAGGACTTGAGAAAACTCCATGCAGCAATTGTTCCTGACCAAAGTTTGGCTGATTTTGTGCAGTCGTGCCTCGAAGTTGGACAGATGACAGAACTTAACAATTCTGACCCAAGGCTTTTGCTAAAGGCCATAATAGGAGACAAGAGCACGAAGTCATTACATTTGGCTCTTGCTAGAATTATTGCAGCAAAACCACAATCGGCCGATTTAGAAAGGCTGATCTCGACATACAACAAGATCAAAACTGATGGGAGAAGCAGCATTTCACCAGAAACACTTTGCAAATGCACATTTATTGCAATAAATATGCCTGATCTTGCAAGCTTCGATTTCCGCTCACCTGCAAAGTTATGGCTTGAAAAAAAACGAAGACGTTTCAATCATGCCACTGAAAAGGCTTAGAAGCAAGATTTGTTCAAGGGAGTGTTTGAAGGCGCAGGAATGCAAGAAGAAAGCACCGAGGAAGATTGCAGCAAAACATTTAAACGTGTTTCTTTTAAATAAAGTAAGGCCACGCCAAATTTTAAACTTTAAGTGCAGACCACACCCAACTTTCAAAAATGTGCACTTGTAAAAATTTGTTATTTTAGGGCCTGCTAGAAAATATCATTTTACAATGTTTACCAGTCAGTTTGATATGTTTAGAACCCCGCGTTCTTGTGGAGCGAACGATGTATAGTAGTTTGATTAGCTTCTGTTAATTGTTTGGCTGTTAGGGAGAGAAAGCCAAGTCTTATGTTACAAACGTTTACCGTAACCTTTTCATTATAATTTGAACTTTGGCATCAAATGGACTTGGAATTTACAGTTTTGTCAGGAGGAGACATATTAAATATGTCTCCTCCTGACAAAACTGTAAATTCGTTGCCGTCCTGGTTTCGTAAACTCTTTTATTACTTCCAAATATCATATTTGGAAGTTAATAAAAGAGTTTACGAAACCAGGACGGCAACGCCAGCTAGAACGTCATCTGATATTCCGCAAAGCAAGTGTTGTTTCCTTACTCTACCTTTAACATATCATCCAACTGGCCAAATTTGTTGTAAAGATATGGGTCCCCTGTGTTATTGGTAGGCCCCAGTCCCCTTCCCGGCTGGTCACATGCCAGCCACGCCTCCCATCCATGTGTTGATTTACAACACATGATCTTGGTTTTAAGTTGTGGCAGAGTAAGTTTAGAGGAAATGTTGAAGTAAGTCATGGTCACGTAAATTTACATCTTAATTTTGTTCGGTTGTGCATAAAAGGGAAAACGTAGTTGTGGACTTTTCCTTGCTTCCTGATCTACAAATACATCCAAACGAGATTGAAGCCTTTTAGCACTCAGAGGCACCTGAAAACCATCTTTTTCTTCGAAGATAAACACCCAAAACGACCGGGTCTTACTTTGGAGGCCTAGATCTGAAGTACGAAACGCTAGAAATAGAGTTTTCAAGTTCTGAAGTTGAAAGGGACGATTTCAGAGTCTCTCAAGGGAAGCAAATTCGAACGAAAAATAGGGATCTTGTGAATTTAAAGTTCTGAAACAAAAGCAACATTGCGTTGCAGTTGCCTTGGCCGTCGTCGTTTCGTAAACTCTCAATTAATGATCTCACGACTCAGGAATATGGAGCAGGCGGCCTGCTGAATGTGATATTATTGTTTGTAAATGACTTTATCAACAAGGACAGATTTTGTAAGACAATAGCACCGGTTGATTTTGTTGATACCTAAGTTCAACGAGATTTGCAATTGCAGACAAAGGAAATTCTATCAACCAGCAATTCAAAGCAAATAAAGCTGCAAGTTTCTCTGAAACCTGAGAAGCTAGCTCGCTTGTTGTTCTTTCCAGAAGTAATTTTAAACGCAAACATGAGCATATATCGAAAGAAAGAGGATATATCTAAACATCTACCGCGAGAATTTTATTTTGTTGTTCAGAAGCTGAGCAATAAGTGCTTTGATTATACCTAAAAAAATACGAGAATTGAATCGCCTCCAAATCACTTTCTACAGCAAACAAATAAAATGCCAACAGTAGATTTTTAGATATGTCTTCCTTCTTTCGATATGCTCATGTTTACTATAAAAATCCTTTCTGGGTGCACAACAAGCGAGATAGCTACGTAGGTCTCAGAGAAACTTTGCGGCTTAGTTTGTTTTGAATTACTGGTTGAGAGAATTCCTATTGTCTCCAATCGAAAATCACTTTGAATCAAGGAGTCAACAAGAACAACTGATGCTATAATGCTATTGTCTTATAAAGTCTGTCCTTGTTGACTTCGTCACTTTTGAGAAGCAAATACCTGATGGACGCATGTCGTGGCCTACCAGCACTTGTGTTGCACATAACAATTTCCAGCCATCCTGAATGTGTATAATAAATACTCTTTGCTATCATGGAATCCAATTCATTACAAATCCAATTCGTTTCACTCATGAACATCAAAAAAGTGGGTGGGCTAGGTATCTTTTTTCATTCAAATCAGCAGTTACAGATCAGATTACTCAAATTCGTTACCAACTCTTAATATTAAATCAAAAATTAAAAAAACTGACAAACTGGGTTAATGTCTGCTCCGCAGTGGCCACCCAAACAGTGCACATGTTGTTTTGACAGTGTAAGTTGATGAAGTTGCCATAGGCTAATCTGTAACCTGAACACTACCCAATCTGATCAATTTTTGTAACAGAAGACGGTATCTTTGTCCAATTTTCATGTTGCACTGTTTTCGTAAATGAAAAGATTGACAACCGGGTGAGGCAATAAAAACGCCCGGAATTTGAAAAAATCCTGATTCCTCAATATCAAAGCAATGATGTTGAACCTTTTTTGTTTTATGCCGGATATGTCAAATTAGGTTCAGTAATTTACCCGGCTTTAATCGGTCATTCCTTCCCTTCGAAATAGGAGATTTTCTGCGGAAAGCTCCTTTCGAAAACCTGCAAAAACGAGTGAAAACAAGAATGGAATCCCCCCTCTGAATAAGTTATTCACACTAGGGGGGAAGGCTTTTCAAACCGCCAAAATGAAAGCACGTGCTAAATCTTGCTGAGAGTCATCGCTGTGAAGTCAACACATTAGGGATTTTTGCTTGTGATTTAGCATGCTTTTTTTAAGGTTTCTCAAGGGGATTCATTTTAGAAAATCGCTTACAGAATCTGAACGGAGTGACCGATCCTAGCCAGAAAAATTTCTAAAACTAATTGGACATGTAAGCTATTTAATCAGGTACTGCAAAATACCAATTCTTCTATACTCAGGGAGCAGTAGCTATTCAAACGCCGGGTGTTTTTTTTTTACTCACCCGGTACTTGTGGCTTTTACTCACCCGGTATCTCTTTAACTTATTATTCATTTGGTAAATCTGCTGATAAATCAATAAGTTGATTAATTAATCAGTTAATCAGTATCACTCAGCATCATTAACTGTAACTCATGCCATCAGTTATCAAAAGTATTGTACGTTGTCTTCAAGGTGACAGAACAAGAAGGAAAAAGAAATCAAAGAAGAGAAAATCTGAATCCAGGTAAGCCTCTATGTCATCCCTCTTTGTTTGAAAAAAGTGCTGCTTATACTTTACATGGAAATAATTAAACATAACATGTCACGGGCTACTGAAAGCAACTAATGATTCCTCGTAAATATAAGGCTGAGAAGTTATCATTTTATGGTTTATCCAAGTTTTTTGAAACACATTCAAGCTAACCTGAAATTTTTTGATTGGTAAGCAAGGAATATAGTTCACTTGGCCAAATCAAGAAAAGACTTCACACCTTCAACGCAGCCGATCATAATATTTTCTTGCTTTGTTTAGTTTGATTTGAATTAATGCAATCATAGATGTGAAATCTATTCCTCAGAAAGACCAATCGCTTTGCCTTTGGGAGACCTGAATCTTTTGTTCGAAAAAATTTTCCCTTGCTAATATCCCGGGCTTAGTTTAACACTTGACAGTGTAAAAAAGGTATCAGTTATACTTGCCTATGTGTACAAAATCCCGCGATTCACTGAAACCAAGAGTGGTACCAGGAGGTAGATTGGGATGGACATGCCCAACCCGCTTTTCTCAGTCGTTATGTATCTTTAAGTATTGAAGATGTGACAAACAAAAGATACACCTTCTGGCAATCACTTTTATCATTGGTCTGCCCCACCTTTTTAGGGCCAGTACTGCCCCTGATTGGAACGAATGCATTAGTCTGTGTTATGAATCTTTGCAGACAATAGCAACGTTTCGCTTCTCAAAAAATAATGGATCATTGCATTGTCTCTTACACAGAAAAAGGCACTATTCATCATCATCATCATCATC
The DNA here is from genome assembly GCA_964019985.1 of Aurelia sp. 4 Dawson et al 2005. NCBI lineage: Eukaryota > Metazoa > Cnidaria > Scyphozoa > Semaeostomeae > Ulmaridae > Aurelia > Aurelia sp. 4 Dawson et al 2005. The sequence goes on along the minus strand of OZ026496.1, from coordinate 18,705,181 downwards.
ATCATCATCATCATCCTCCGAAGATTGGTCGTCATCCACTGCGACTGATACGGGTAATTGTACTACTGTCTTGGTTTGAAGGAGCACCAGTCCATGTTTGCAACTGTTTTTGCTATGAAAATTACGCATAGCCAGGGCATGAAAAATATTTTCCTTCCTAAAGATCATACTTAAACTTCTTGCAATGAAGAGAAAAGCGAAACTGTCAAGCTTTCTTAACAAGAGGTCAGGATCCAAAGATAGCTTGCAATTCTGTATAGAAATTGGACCATTTGTACGTAGAGTGGATGGATGGAGCTGGATGTCCATCAAAGTAAATCAACAGGGTGAAAAGCAAACTTAGCCAGGGGGACTGGGTATTCTAAATATAACTTATTGTATTTGATGATTTCGATCTATGAAACAAAAGGAAGGTAAGTGGCGCCAGTGTTTCTCTTGTGCTATGTTTAGATTGTGTCGCTATATTTCCGTTCATTTACTTTAAACAACCATTCATGGTTTCTAAGAAGCATGAGGGATTCCAATTCTCGTTGATCTTGTATGTGCTGACTATGATTTGAATACAAATTTTACTTGCGATATCTCAGATAATGTTTGCGTGACTTTGTAAATTGTTTTGATATGAGAACGGGGCCTCACAAAATAGAACTTATTTTGACAAATTTCCTGCAGGACATTAGTCTATTATGAAATGAAAATTTCCAGTGACCGCCTGGTCTCATGGCCAGATGGGTTTTCATGCCCACTGAATAGGCTGTTTTAGCAAGAAGACGCGAATCAAGAAGATGCCAGCATAACTGTTTTGTTCGAGGCTGTAAGTTACAAGGAGAAATCAACTTCAAAACTTTTGCGAGTCTCGAGAGACTTATTGTATGTTCTATTCTGAAACTGACAACCTAAAAAGTATATTTTTGAAGGTCTCGCACTGTAAAAGTAGGACTTCGAAAAGGAAAGCAAAATGCGATATAAACACATTCACAAATGATGGAAATGCGAGAATGCAAACTGTTCTTAGGGAATTTGTCTGTCAGTGAGTTGCTTTCCGGGAGGGAAAAAACTGGAAAATTAGAATGCTCCAAAACACAAAAAGGTAGCTGTGTTTTCAAAGACGTCCGCGTCTTGCTGCTAAAAGAGCCTAATAGCAATCGGGCGACCAAGGCTGCCTCAAAGAATGAGCTGCGAAAAGAACACACATACTCCAGACAAAGAATTTAACGCGATATTTGAACTTCCATCTTAGTTTTACCTTGTCTCGAGATTCTCATGAAGATGTTTAAGTTTTCAAACACCTGAATTTTTTCTGTCGCACCAATAGGCGATTATTAAAATTGTAGATAAAAGGACTTATTTCACACCCATGATCAGTCTTCTGTTTGTTGCAAAAAGGAACAATTTTTTAACGTCACTTACATTCATCTTTGGTGTCCTTGTCTTTTGTACCAAAAATCGCCTTTTGAACTGCTACCAATTGGCACTGTTGTTTTTGAAGCAATTGGTTTTATTCAGATAAGTTTCAGCTCATGCAATCATCTGTATTATAAAACTTACATGCTGTCGTAAGATGATTTCTAACGCAGGTATCAAAACATGTGGTATTAGCAAATATGGTATTAATGATACCAACACTAGTTTGATAAGCTCTTTATTTACCATAGCGTATTGTGGGGCTTTAGAACATCACAGTTGATGACTTATGTTCTCAGTGCTTCGATAGCACTTTTCATCAGGGAGGGGATTTGAAGTGATCTATGGTTTCACAGACCAAGATCAAGACTAACAAAATTTGGATCATGTTTAAAATTTTGGCATTGTTGCCAACAATGCCATATTGTGAAAGAACGGTGATGGGTCAGTGTTTGCACACGTGACTACCAACCTGAAGTTGATGGTTCCATTTTCCGCCTTCCCGAACCTGCTACGTAAGAGTGAGGAAAGTTTGAAACTTTGGCGATCCTATTCTACCCCAGGGGGCATACATAGCATTGTAAGGTTACGGGTTTGCACCACCCATGAGGGTAGGTTTTTGACCCAAATTCCTCAACAAGAGTTCTTTTCCAGCAGATTCTCCTTAAAGGGAATAGACATAGCTATATTTCATAGTCGCTATAAATAGGCTATAAAAAAACGCCTACGTATTCATTCTTTCCTTGGCTCCACAATGAAGCCGCACGTGTCGAAGCTATCAAATTCAATAGATTATATTTTTAACCTGGCCCGGGCCAGCTTTTAACTTTTAACTGAAAGCTAATTTAGGCCCACTGTGCATGCCGCATCCAGGCATGGGACCCCTAGTTTAACGTCCCTTCCGAAGGACGACGAGGTGAGTTGTGAGGTCAGGCCTCCGAGATCACCCATCCGGAGTTTGACCTCACTCGACCAAGCTTAGCTTCAGTCACCTGACGAAGACTGTATAAGCCACTCGGCCACTCGGCCACTCACCCCGCACTGTTTAATACATTGTGCAAAGTTTCGAATTCTCGAAGTCAGCAGCCGCTTTGTTTTAGGCTTTGTGTCTATATTCTGCCTGGTATCCCAAAAGAGAACTCTTCCGAAACCGGAGACCTAAACCCGAAACCCGGAAAAAAGTCCGACCGCTATTCTTTATGAAATTTTCTTTTTGACCGGTTTGATCAATGACCTGAAAATGTTTAAAGACGATCTTTTTCTATTCGTCATAAGTTAGAATTGAGCTACTCTAAATGCATTAATACTTTACCGCACTTGGTGTAAAGCCCTGGTCAAACGCATCCAACAGTTCATCCAACATGCTGACAACTAATGTTGGATGAAATGTTGGATACGCGTGACCACCCATGTTGGATCATCAAATATCTGCAAATTGATGTTAGATGAAGTTTGATCGAGATCAAATACAAATTTTGTTTTCAAATGTTGGATGGAATGCTGGATGCGTTTGACTGCTTGATCTAACATTTCGTCCAACATTTCATTTGTGGGCATGCGCATCACGCTCTACAAAGTTGACATTTTGTCATCAGAGCGCCATTTTCAATCTTTTTCAGCAGTGTGCATTCTAAATCAGCAATTCGCTTTCGTGGATTGCTATACGAGTCTTTTTAATCATTCTAAACATGTCGCTGCGTAGGTGAATGACGATGATAGACTTTGCTGGCAATGTTGGATGAAAATGCTGGATGAAATTTTGGATGCGTTTGACTAATATTGCATTCACACTGACACAGTTAAACCAGCTGTACCTAAACCAGTTTAAATTTCAACAAATCAAATGACTGGATCTTTTGGATTAACCAATCAGAAGGCCTTATTGAAAAACCTGGTTTAGTTTAAACTGGTTTAACCAGCAATGTGAATGGAGTATAAGGCTTAAAAGACACCAATTCATCTGGCCAACGCCAAGAACAGCACTTACAATTTTACAAATACAGCTTGAAAACCAGAAAAATACAGCAATACAAGGAGCAATATGAAGCCAAACAAAAAAGATACCACACAAGTAGTTAAAAGAAAAGAAAGGGACTTGCAGTTCCATATCAAACCCAAATCATGTTATGGGTCTAACCCTCTTATATCGTAGCCTTCCATCAGTTTTGTACCATCACATCGCAGCTGATTACCACGATGACGATGGAAGTAAACCACAATGGGAGCATTTCGATGAACGCTCGTAAAATTTACAGGTTGAAAAATCTCATTTTGAGCCATTGGTTTTAAAGGCGCTGGGTCACGTAACCGTAAAAAAACCTGTTATCTCTAGAATCTATATTGTTGACCACACGTGACCATTGTGTTTTGCACAGATTTTTGTGGATGGGGTGAATCCACACTAAATTTACTTCTAAAAGTAGAACATATGACAACAACATATGAGTGTTTAGTTCATTTCTCTACGAAGTACAAGAGTCCATCTCCAAACCGACACTTTCATTTTGAGAAAGCTAGTGGAATATCACTGTAATATGGTCCATCAAAAATACTACAAAATCGTCATTTCGAAAGAAGTTTGTTTACAATGCGTGACCCTGCCGCTTTAAAGGGTCTGTTTCATCCAGCATTCCTTGCACATGTCGTTACTTGACTGGCCTTTGTTTGTCGCCATTTTCATGGGCCATGAAAATGGCATCAACAAAGGAAAAGCAGGAGACGACACGTGCAAGGCATGCTGGATGAAACAGACCCTTTACGGAAAATGGTCAATAGATATACCATGAAAAAGATCAATCTTGCTAATAAGATCTTCACATTTTTATTATCCTATGATAGTGCTCATTTCTACCTGTATTCCATGACCAACTCAACAGCCTTATATGCACAAGCTATTGTCAGTCCTTTTTCCCGAATGATTCAAAACCAGGCAGCCCTAAAAAGATAAAAATTTTATTGTTGTTATACCAATTACAAGATCAGCCATGTCTCAGAACGTAACTTGGTCCTAAATTTGAAGATTGGCTGTGTTGTGAACTTTTGGTGATTTTTCAAACGAGAGTACTTTTTGGGAAACTTGATAGAATCTCAAGGCAGTTTTAAGACACTGAGAATCCGAGCTTATCGCAGCAATGCCCTGGTCTATCTTCTCGATGTGATCACACCTCGTTGTTAATTTAGCCTAGAATTGCAAAGAGTTGGCAGTTCTCCTCACTATGCTGGGCAGATCTGACAAGCCTCGACTGAAAACCTCCACCCCTGAGATTAGAAGTAAAGCGCGTGGCTACTGACTGAGCCATCCCACTCAATCCTGTTATTCGGTTTCTACATGAAGATTTGTTTTTGTGAATTTTTTTCAAGCACCCAGTTAATCTCAGACTGTTGCTGTGCGTTGAATCTGCGTCAGAGGAATTGTTTTCACTTTTAGTGAGCCTTGGTTAGAGAAATCAGTTTCTGTTACGAGTAAAGACAACGTTTATCATCGAAAAAGCCGAGGACATTCAACCTCTATGCAATAAGCAAGAATTCAATTGACCCATGATGCCCCACTGTGCTTCTTTTTGTCTTACTCCACCATATGGGGTACATGCTTACCGATATTTTCCACATTTGGTGTAAAATTTGTTACTTTATCTGCAGAATCCGAAGAAGATAAAAAGAAAAGAAAGAAAAGGAAAAAGGATTTGAAGAAGACCAAGAAGAGGTATAGATAATCAATGATGATTAATCATTTTTATTCGCAGCTGTATTATTGTAATGTCTAGATTTGTTTACACCGTTCTGTTTTGTTGTAAGTGCCCCAGACTCAGTAAGTTTTGCTCCTTCTAGGGCTTATGAAGCCATAAGTAGTTAGTTTTAAATGACATGGTTCATTCATTCATTCATTCATTATCATCATCATCATCATCATCGCCATCATCACCATCATCATCATCGTCATCATCATCATCATCATCATCTTCATCGTCATCATCATCATCATCATCATCATCATCATCATCATCATCATCCTAATCATCATCCTAATCATCATCATCATCATCATCTTCATCGTCATCATCATCATCATCATCATCATCATCCTAATCATCATCATTATCATCATCATTTTCATCGTCATCATCATCATCATCATCATCATCATCATCCTAATCATCATCATCATCATCATCATCCTCATCCTAATCATCATCATCATTATCATCATCATCATCATCATCATCCTAATCATCATCATTATCATCATCATCATCATCATCATCATCTTCATCTTCGTCGTCATCATCATCATCATCATCATCATCATCATCATCATCATCATCATCCTAATCATCATCATCATCATCATCATCATCATCATCATCATCATCCTAATCATCATTATCATCATCATCATCATCATCATCATCATCATCATCCTAATCATCATCATTATCATCCTAATCATCATCATCATCATCATCATCATCATCATCATCATCATCATAGACGGACATCTGACATTTTATCCCTTTCAAGACCCCCTCTCGACGGTCCTGCACCGAAGTCACCCCTTGACAGAGACATGACCTTTTATGAAGTCATATCTCATCCTAACTGTATGCAACATATTCCTACTTTATTTCATCGTCCCATAGAAAACATAAAAAGAAGCACAAAAAAGAGAAAACGAAAGGCAAACGAAAGATGAAAAGAAAATCGAACAGTTCATCAGATTCCTCATCAGATTGAGGCTTCCTGGTGAAGTAGCTACTCACAGAGAGGTCTGTAGTTAGAAGCATGCAGAGGAGAGACTATCCAATGTGGCATTATATCATGACAGACGTTTTGATCAAGGGGATTTGGTTACGGACCAAATACAAATCACGTGAGATGTACAGTTAGATCGAAGAGATCCTCCTGATACAGTCTAACGTCGCTTATGCATTACTTTTAATCTTTCAGACCCAAGATAACGCTTCATTTTAGGATTCTCTAAATTTCTATTTAGCATGAAATAATTAATGTTTGGATTTTGTGCTAAGCTGTAAAAACATGTTCATACTTGCCTTCTACGATCAATGTACTTTGGTCGAGCTTCTAAACGAAGCGAATGTTACTGTATTGTTAACTTACTAAACTGGGTCGTAATGCATCGTTTATTCACTTCCAGGGTGGCTACTTGACTCTGAATCGTACGGGGGTGTTCACTCCGAGAAATTTTTTTCAGACGGCTAGTCCGTTCATAAAATCGGCAGAAAGTGTATTCCAAAACGTAAAAAATTCACAGGAAAGCAATGAAATAACACTTTTGACAACTGGCCTTAAAAATTTCCTTCTAGTGATACCAGCCGTTAGAGAAAAAGAAGCGAAAACGATACCTGGGAAGGAGTGTGCATCCCATCAGCATAATATACTAAGTCCCCCACACGGAATTCACTGTCATGTAATTTTGTACCGAATAACTCAAACATTTTCCCCTTTTTGAATTTATCATTGCAGCAAAGGTAATTGAGCGATAATAATTGGATTTGCTTTTTCTGATAGCCAAAAAAGTAGTTTATAAAGTATTTAAAAGTATTTCTCGGATATATCCAAAACACAGCAATTTCCCGACATCCAATGTGAACCCGATTCCTGTATTTATCTGTAGAAATTATTTGTGCGTTGGCTTTTTTGCCGTATTTGTATTGTATTGTATATTTAGATTTAATTTAGTTTCCTGTCTCTATGTTATGGCCATGTGGTAGTCATGATCTTCTGCTCCTCGTGGCATCGTCTTTGTAGTGTAGTAAAGTAGTTTGTAAGTGCTGTTCTAGGTAATTTCATTATTTTCAATTTTATATTGGATAAGAAAAGTATTTTTTGTAATTTTTTCATAATTTTAATGATGAATTCAAACTGAGACGGAAACTGACACCTATATCGCATTTATTGTTCTGAAAAATTATTATTATTGAAAACGGCATAACTGACTGGCTTATTGATCTTGTTTATCAGGGTTACATTTAGAAGTAAATAAAAATAATGTCTCCTGTGGTTTCCAAAATTTATTCAACGAGTTTTCACTTGTTTGCCCGCGAAAAAGGCAGCCCTTGCTCAACATATGTTAAAACCGTGAAATCAGCGATGTTTTTCAATTTTAGATTGAATACAAATTTCATTAGAATCTGGCAAAGACAAAACTAACAAAATAAGCACGAAGTAAAAACTGAGCAATTAAATTCTCGAATCACATTTTGCCACGATGATATTTAAAGTTTGCTAGGACACACACAGCCGAATTTCTTCACAGCTTCGAGCAACAGACCTTTCCATAGAGGTCTGGGACGGTGCGCTACTTTTCTTGAAGATGGCGGAATTGCTGCAAGACGGATTGCTCTTCGCGGGCAAACACTGAACTGTTCTCTCTTCCTTCTCTACATGACAGGATTGACCCACTCTTTGAGATACCGTTCGGCTGAATAAAAAAGTAAACTGTTTACCTTGATAAGAATGAAACATCAATTAAAACAACGCTATGAAGAAGTGGAAATCACCTCTCTTGTCTTGTTTCATGTCTTGTTTATTTTGACAGGAGTACCTAAGTTTTAATTTCACATCAAAACATTTCTTTGGCTGTCTTAACCTTTGAATGCTTCAGATTGACTGTTTTGAAAGAAAAACAGAGACAACCATTTTTATTTACGTCATTCACTGCGTTAAGAGATCATTTTGATTCTCTAACTCGAGAAAATAGTGAAAGGAAACATATTTCCATGCAGTCGGTAGAGAAGAACCATTTACAGAAATATACTTTGTTATTGATTCTTTCTACTGTGAACGGAATGACAACATGGTGTCAGCTTCGTAAATTGTAAATAAAGGTCAAGACTTTCTTGTAAATAAGACCGAAGCCCAGCTCAATGAATGCTGCGAAGGACTCGTAGCGCGTACAAGTCCTTCGCAGCATTCATTTCAAGGCTTCGCAGATCCTTCGCAGTTTCCTACGGAGCTCCTATTCTTGACAATTTATGTTTTGAGTTTGCCAGTTATTCCTGAGCTCCCAGTGGTATCATTCATAAATCTTTTTCCAAATTCTGCGTTTCCTACAGCCCATGATCACACTGCGTGGAAACTACAACATAATCTCAAGGTGTAGACCCCATTTTCGCTGTACTGGTACGGTTTTTGATCCGTTGCAAAGATGTTTTGGTCAAGAGCGTTTACACAGCTGCACAATAAAACTTTTTGAAGTTTAACCATGAGCGAAGGACACACAGATTGGGTGATCGGGCCTAAGCTACTTTTGCAGTGATTAGACCAACGTACTGTAATTAATTCAGTTCGCAATCAATATGTAAAGATTGTAATGAATGCTTACTCGTGTTCTTCCCTGTCGTTTCCTAACCTTGCAATTACTCAATTACTGCCAAGTACAGCCAGCACCGGAGCTAGATTCCTCTTCCACGACAAAAGATGGCCGTATGATCTAGGCGCGTATTTTTGAAAAGGTGCGTGAGGAAGAGCAAACCGTCAGATCATGCGGCCATCTTTTGTCGTGGAACGGGAATCTAGCTCCGGTGCTGGCTGTATTTGGCAGTAATTGCAACGTTAGGAAATGACAGAGAAGAACACGAGTAAGCATTCATTACAATCTTTACATATTGATTGCGAACTGAATTAACTAAGTTGGTCTAATCACTGCGAGAGAAGCTTCGGCCCGATCACCCAATCTGTGTGTCCTTTCGCTCATGGTTTAACCTCACATGGGGACCAGGCCATTCTCAAAACACTTTCGCATCCAGAGATACAAATGGCAGCGGCTGCTGATAAATGCAGAATTGTGAATCATCTTTCTATGGCTCTCTCATGTTGTTTTGTACACAACAATAGTTGCGGAAACATTTATTTCAGACTAATGCGTAACTTTCCTCTCCCAGCGTCAGCAGGAAAAAAATTGAAATGACACTAGTACTTTTTACTGGCTGTTGTTTTTACGAACCATCACTTAGATTTACGTCAATGAAACTGCGTATAAAACAAAAGCAAGCTTCAGGAAGGATCGAACATCTAATTTAATTCCAGGTTCAGTTGAACTTCGTCTGATAAAATCACTGCTGATCTTGGATTTTGATGAATAAAAGTCTGCGTAGCCGATCCATTTTGGTTTCCAAAATAGATTTTTGGATGGAGTTCAACAGTGTGAATCCATCTTTTCCGTTTAGGCTAGTTTTGATTTTCAGATATTCTGAAATCATAGACTCTTTACATAGGTCCCTCTTACTGTTGCTTGTTGTTGTTGTTGTTGTTGTTGTTGTTGTTATCCCTTCAGTTCAGTGATAAATCTGGAGGGAGAGCGAAACAAGAAACGCTTGGAACGAGTCTGTTGAAATTGCAGCATGCCTGCAAAAGACCCTGGGTGAAAATGACTCCTTAGCCCCTCAATTATAACATCAGCACTCCCCTCATTCCCCGCCTGGAAAATCCCAAAGATGATATCAACTCTGAAAAGTTACTATTCTTCGGGGAATGTAAATTTGTTCAAAAGCAAGTTGTATGATTAATGAGGCCCCCCCATAGTACCCCTGGATAACGGATTCATGTGTCGATCTTTCGTCTTTCACGCCATCACGGAATATAAAACAGCATTTTCACGTTCACGCTGCAGAAATTTTAAGAATGCTCCGGAAAGATATTTCTATGTAAATACATCACTGGCGACGACGCACGAGGGAAAGTAGGGTAATTTTAACATGGATTTTAAAGTTTCGGAGCCAAAACTGTGAGTGAAATGAGATAAGTAGGGGTCCAGGGGCTTGCTCCGGAAAATTTTTAGATTACTCGCCTTCTAGAACATCGAAAAACACCGTATTGTGGAAATTAAAGCCTGGTAACCTATCATTTGCTTCTTAGAAAAAGTTGATTGTCATTCAAGTAGACTGCATCTTTTACTTTGCCGGTGGCAATTTGAGTAGTACCATGTATTATTTTTAGGTAACTCAGAAATTCTTCATGTAAGATCAATGTTCTTTTATCCAATACTTTCTAGGAGACAAATATCTTTAAATGGGGTAGATTGCGAGCGAATGGAGGAGAAATGGGGGTCTGAGGGCTTACCCCCGGAAAATTTTTGAGACTGCACCCTCCAGAATGACGGAAAACAGCATTTCTTTGTGAAATATCAAGGCGCAATCACGTGCTTTAAAAGTCCTTTTCACGAAATAACGACCAAATTTTTGGCAAATCACGCTGCACGACAGAGTCTTCGATCACGAATTCACGAGTCGAAAATATCAAAATCACGAAATCACGCGCTTAAATTAGCCAAATAACGCTTCACGTACAAATATGGGGGGGCCTCATTAATGCCTTTCGTTGCATATGTTTCCAACGGCGGGGTGGGCTTGCTTACATTGCAACAACGAGATCAAGCACTGAAAGAGCCATTGTTACCAAGGCTCCTTTGCAGGCACGCTGATAGTCAAGTTTGGCCGAAGTGGAACCGTGGATGGACACTGCAGTTGCTGAGCCAACCGAAAATTTTTGCCTTAGTTGAGTTGAAGTATTCTGTTTGTGCATTCAACTGCGCTGTTTAAGCCACATTCAGCGTGTCCGAAAAATACCCTGGGTGGCAATAGCTCCTTAGCTCCCTTCTTTGCAGTGCAATAATGGTCTCGCTTGATTTGTCCAATACAATAAGGGCCCACATTTAAGAAACAGCTTTTCACACCATAGCCTAAAATGTTTCTCACTTTCTTGTAACTATGATCCTTCTTATTTTAAGGTTGGAAGGTTTCCGAAGTTTATACATCGTTTGTACTTGCTTTTCTGGAAAGTCCTGGAAAAAAGGTTATAATAGAAAGGATTACTTCATGGGGGGGAGGTACTTGACTAGGGAGGTGACGGGGCCCTGTTGCAAAGCTCTCCACACCCTTTACCCTATCGCATAAAAGATGGCCTAAAAGTAAACCTTGTCGTATAAAGATTTTGCCAAACTCCATTGTTTCAAGAGGACTTTAATTAATGTCCTTTCACATGATACCCCGGCGCAGAATTTTCTTATCAATTGCAATACCCTGTCGCATAATTTTTATCAGACAAGGACACCATTTCACATAATTTTTGCCGTAAAAGGACACCCTGTTGAGTATGGGAGTACCCCCACCCCCGGGGGTATCACTTATATGTACAGTAGCCAAATGTGTATGTTATCAATGATTGTTAAGAACATCAATTGAAATTTAGAATCTGTTAAATCTAAGATATCTTGTTAGCAATGTCTTATGAACCTTGCATTAGATGGGATGCTCTCAGGGCATCCGACTATGACGTAATGTTGATTATGCAGGAAACATTATTTTGAATGTGTTCCTCAAGAGTTTCTTAAAAGCACAGGGGTAATCATTTTCAGTAGGCAAAAAGTTTATTTAAAGTGGTTTCTTAAATGCGGGGCTTTTCTGTAACGCTTGCATGTTGTTGTCATGAAACCATAGAATATGATGTAACTGACATTCGCTATTTGAAGTTGTAATGACCAATGAAATTTGGAAGGACCCAAAAGATTTTCCGACACTGAATAGATAACAGCCAGAACAAAATATAAGCTGAAGGAAAAGCAGAAGAATTGAAGACAGGAGCTTGACGTAAAATCCCCACATGAACTAGTTTTATCTCACTAAATCACGGTCGTATTTGATTTTGATGAAAAGTCTGATCCATGGTCTGATAGCTAAAGGATTTTGTAGGAGGCACCTCTTTCCACCGCGACCAAAATATGCGAAGGACCCTTGATTCCCTATTGTTAAGAAACCGCTTTTTAGCCTGCAAAGTTTGTTCTCTTTGGATTCTCATCAGATCTCCAGGCTAAAAATTCCAAACCTTCTTTAATCATTTTTCACCGTATAAGATTGTATATCAGGCTTTAGGCACTTTTGCTGTTTCCATGAGTATGCATTCACCTTGTTCCAGAGGCAGAGCGATAGTTTTAAAACTGTTCTCCGTTGTAGATTAACTCCATGGGTTGACTACAACACGTTTTCATATTGTTTTATTCACACACAGTAACCATATGAGCCCGGTGGGTGCAATGATGATGAAAATATGATACCACGCTCATCCATGATTTCCCCGAGAAAGGGGTATATTTGAAACAAAATCCTAAGACCTAGAATCTCAAAATAAGGGGCATTTTACCCCAGAAGATATCTCAGAAAAACAGTTAAATACTGTTGGAGTCGAGACCCTGAAAATCGCAATACAAGTGCAAAAAGGTCACAGACTTTTCCCAGAACCATTATTTCTACTGTACAGATTTCTTCTTTAGGGTTCAGTTATACTCCTTTTAAAGGGGGGTGGCTTTCAAACATTTTCCGTGATAAGGGGTCTTTCGCCAACTGGAAAGTCAGAGATAAGGGTACTCTATGAAATAGTATGGACGAGCGTGGTGTACCTTTTACAATTGCATTGCACCCATCGGGCATATAAGAAACCAAAGAGTCAGATATGTTTTTATAAACTCTGACATTGCAGAAGGTAAAAGTTTCTTTCCTCCTTGCATTTGACGGTTATGAAACTGTTTGAGTGCGGGTTTCTTGACAACCCTCATTTGTAGGGATGAATCTGCGTCAGTGAACCTACCAACGATAACACGAAAACTAGCATGCATGCAGACCAGACCATATGTAAAATAAGATTTAGGAGAAGCAAAAGAAAGGGACATACACGAGCTTAGCTCCACGCAATGCCCACGTTGGTCTGGTTTCATACCGCTGTAAATCACGATCAATTTTGGGTTTTGAGCAAATGAAAGTATGTAGTACGAAAGTGCTCTGCAAACACAAACAAAGGTCATTTAATTTGATGTAAAGGCTGGTGACAAAAGGTTTCGTAGACGCCTTGCAAGTGTTGGATGAGCTTATCCATGGTAGGTCATTTTCAGACAGCTGCGAGAGACAATGACGGAGACGAAGGCTTTTCCGATCGCTCAGAAGTCTTCCTTCCAAAATTTTTTGCCTACGGACACGCGCGTGTATATTGTTTATCTTGAGGAACAGTAGCATGAGTGGGCGTTTTCATTGTCCTAGGTACCTATCTATAGACAACCTTTGCTTCGCTCCGTCAATGAGCGTTGTCGGAGTTCTAGTTGCTACTTGAGGAATCGCTCAAGTTCATTGTTGTCCCTTTGGACCAAAAAGGAGTTCAGGCACCAAAAGTGGCACAAAGAACATAGAGAGATCTGGGCACTAATGTTTCCACTGGCGCGGCGCACAAGTTTACTTTGCAATGTAATCGCAGTCTCGTTCGCTTCACCACGCCGTAAGATTTCACATTTATTTACTTTTAACTTTGCCGGATAGAGTAAAGACATCATACAATTGTTTCAAAGAATGGATGAATACAATAATAATGGAATAAACACGGAGTGGGATCTTACAGAGTTCATTTCAAGCCAGCAAGCATCAAAACATAGCAGTACCGTGCCTAGGCCCGATTTCAACCAGCAAGAAGATGATGTCATGAAGGGAATGCCTAACGGCATGGACATCTTCAATACTCCACCGTTTACTGCAAGCCATAACGAAGAATTCTGCACGAGAACGAATATAGACAGCAGACTGAGATATCTCAACCAGGTATAAGTAGTTTTTTTTAATAGTTAGCTTTCCCGTTGTTGAAAAGGAAGAGATTGTTGCTAAAATTGGACTGTTGTTCTGTTGAAAGTTCGCATAAAAGAGTGGGTAATCTAATATTTGAACCTGATGGGAAGTATTTGCATACGCATCACAATTTTGGAATTGGTAAGGAAGACAGACCACATGCTAGTAGGCAGCAAAAATTAGTAGAATTTGAAGTTGATAAATCGAATTTCTTAAAAATTTTCTTTCAAAAATTTGATATCGAAGCTTCCAGTGGTACGATTTCCAAAAATGTTGTAGAAACATACAGTATGATTATTGCACATAATATGATAATAAATTCATGGCGGTTTACCCGCTACTATTAACCATGCTACTGAAAGTCTCTTTTCAAATTCTGATTTTTTTGTGGTAGGTACCTGCTAACAGTTGAGTGCTGAATTGTACATGTGATAACTGGAAATCCTACCAACCAAATTCCAAAAATTGTTAGAGAGTTGCTTTGAAGTTTAAGATAGAATTTTAGCAACGCGCCTTCAATAATGAAGCCATACTTCTATCTGGAAATCACGCAAGTAATACTAAACAACAAAACTACAAAGAAGTAAATTAGCAGAAGAGAAATCAAAATTTGCATAATGTGGAGTCCGGAATAGGCTGGTGTATGTGGTAGATCATTCAAATCCTAATGAATGGAGGGTTAGGATAGAGGGTACACAATTGGTTTAGCGGTATGGGGGGCAGTCATTTTCATGAGAAAAATGGTACATGTGCAGCATTTTGCACCCGTAAATCATTTTGCCTGTGATCGCACACGCTGGACAAGCATGAAAAGTATTATTAACATTTCATATCTTTCGTAACATAAACAGACATAATGTAAGCATACTTAAAAGATCAGTGTGTGGAGAGTTTTAAATTTGTGTCACAGAATCAAGCTCCTTGAAACTTGAAGACACTAGGGTGAGCACTAAATGGTAGCTTTGCGTGTGTGACCAAATGCTCAGGTACCTCAATCTATGTGTGTGCCTGCGTGTGCCAGTGTGATTGCATGCGTCAAATGAAAAGGCCTGGGGGGGATTGGCCTCTTGGATAGCCAGGATGTGGGATATGATTCCTGGCTGACGGGACACAGGATAGTAAGGGGGATGTGGGATCCGGATTTGAAAAATACAGCTGCAGGTTATGGGATATGCCAGAAATCAGTTGTGTAATGGCTGGATGAAGTTACCCTATTGTGCCCCCTCAGAAGAAACATGGTGGGTGAAACTACCGGTAATCAGGTGCACAGCACACTAGTTGGTTTGACTCTGGTATGGAAAGTCAAACTTCTATGCAGTGCACTTGTGCTCCTAGAAACAATAGAAAACAATAGAAAACAATAGAAGCCAGGGACTTTGTGCATGACACAGGTTCTGTGCACTCTCATTTCTTTCCATTCTTGGTTTGACTGGAATGAATCATAAGTTTATTAAAAACAAACAATATATCCAACCAACATCTCAGAAAACATGAATGCAGCATTTTGCATATTTCATATTTCAAGGAGCTAAAAATTGATGAAGATGTTGTAAAGATTTTGGTTTGATAAGGATCATAAGGATGTTAGTAGGTCATTTTAAATAATGATAACTGGGGGGGGGATTAGTTCTAGACTCAAGAGTAAGTCTCCATAAAGATGATCACAGTTCAGGATGATTTTTATCTATGTTTTGTGCTAGATCATCAATCTTCCTTCATTCAATGTTAACCTTTATTTTTGCAATTTGTCATTCCTATGAGAAACTGTGGAAATTTACCCATCATACTTTACTGTAAAATTAATTTGGCCGATAATTAATCAGGAAAACCACCAAAGGATTACAAACTGAACGTAATTGCAAAATGACCCTGAGTAGCAGCAAGTTATCACAGATTTAATATGAGTTTTTGTGTAGTTCCATAAATGCAAGGTCCACTGATTTGCTTAAGCCATAGGATTTCATAATGCTTGAAACAAATGGATAGAAAAGATAGCTGTTAATGTCCCACTGTCAGACTGAGAGTAAAACTTGGATAATGCTTGCTGCATCAGTCAAACAGTTTTATTTACGAACCCACAAAGACAGTGCAAGTCACAGTGGAATTGTTTTATTTTACTAAGGTTACGTACCATCACTCAAAATCACGTATTCGCTCAAAATCAGTCTCATTTTTATCATAAATTAATCACAATAATCACAAATTAATTACTTTAATCACATAAAAATCACATCAATCATGAAAAATCATCAGTCACCTTAATCACAAATTGTGAATCTAGCCACTTTTATTTGCTTATGTTTCTTAGACAAATGAAAGAATTAGAATATTTTTCACTCTTTCCCCAAATTGTGAACATGTTGTCAATATACATAGGATGGAATAAGAAATGTATATAACCACCATAGCAGTGCATGATTCTGAGAACTCTGCAATGGAGCAGAAATGAAAGTCTTTCTCAAATATTGCAAAATCTGCCAACCTGGCATATTGGCTAGAGCGTTATTGGGCTTCCAAATTGGCATCACAGTCTACATCTGATTTGCTTTACAGAATAGTGTACCATCTTATTTATCATTTGGTTTATGCATCTGTCTTTATCTTGCTATCTTGCAGTATTTAAGATGAATTTTCATTCTGTAGGAACTTACATATTTAAGGAAATTTTGCTTAATTTTAGAATAATCACAAATTAATCAAATCTAACCACACAAAATTCAAATTAATCACAAAATAATCATAGTGATTATCAATCTTCTACACCATCATTTGATTTGTCCTTTGGACCATGTTACATTTATTTCTCATAATAACAAGCTAGAATGTGTTTAGAAGCATCACAAGGCTTCAATTTTTGGCTTTGCAGATAACTTGAGACATATCTCTGATAAAATAAATTTACATGTGTGTTCTGCGGAATTCTGGTTGATTCTCAGGTAAAAAAGCAGTGAAGAAAGTTATCTTTTAAATGAATAATGATTATCAATAATTTATGTGTTGAAGGAGTTTCTTGTTTGTTCTGTTTCTAAATATTGTTGTGTTCCACCTGTGTATATTTCCATGGAATTATGGCATAACCTGCAAGGCATATATGTATGGAAATTTCCAGGTTGATGTACATATACTGTAATTTAATAATATTTGTTTTTCCTGATTTTTGAAGTTTGTTTAACCCTCTCTGTACTGGGAAATTTTTGGTTGCTCTTTGCTGGAGCATTTTTTGCCCCTTCTATTTTTTTCAAACAACAGTAGATGTAACTTTAAGACTTACGTACATAATTTTTTAGACAATCAGCTCTTCAAATATAATGATGGCAATTAGTTAGTCACATTTTTCTTTGTCAGCCAACACAAAAGCATAGGAAGGTGTGCAAATCTATACCTTCAATAAGAAAACTTGTATCTAGCAAAATGCTTGGCCAGTTTTCTCCAGATTCTTTTTCTAATAGTAGAGAACATTTCTTAGGTTCAAAAAAGGCATTCAAAATGTTTTTGTTCCCATTTTTACCACAATAAGCTGTAAGTTAAGCTCTTTGTTTCTTGCTTGGATTTTCTCCACAATGCTTTAAAGTCTTGTCCGGTTACCATTTAACTATGAGCTCAAAATGAATCAAATTAATACAATGAAGCAAAAAGCCAATTTACACTTTAAAGAATTTAAAGACTTTTATGTTTGATATGATACAGGAATCATATAAAGAATCATACCATATCAAATTTAAATATCTTTTATATTCTAGTGTATAAGTGCTTATCTTAACATGCTTTATTTCATATGGCTCTTGTTCAAAGGTACTAAGACTAATTTCGAGATATAAAGGTTCTTTAAGGGTGCCTCATGTTTCAGAACCTTTCAAAGATGTTCAGCCTTATTATTTGTTTCAGGAGCGTCAATATGGAGCTAATAGCTAATTGGGGAGGAGAATCGAACTTTAAAAGCCAAGTGGGCCCAGAATGAACGTAATAACAGCAATCAAAGTCAATTTTGCTACCCCTGCAATAAGAACCCATGTTTCATCAAACTGAAACAGATTCATAATTGCAAGGTGCATAATTTAGGCAAAACGGCCTCCAGGCTCTTATTTTGGTAGGTTCTTATATGCAGGGATTCACTGCATTGTTGATTTATTGAATGTGCTTCAAGAATTTGATTAGGCCAAAAAGCCATAGCTCTAGTTTGCAGGTGGGTAAAGATTCATCTAGAATTATTTGATTCTACTTTCTAAGCAGCTATGCTCAATTTTGTTTTCTTTCTTTATTTGTTTAGATTTGATGAAACAGAATTCAGTTCTAATCGTTTCTCGATTTCTCCACAAAGAGGATACCTTCTGCTCGCTCGTAACTTCATCTTTCTTGATTTTTGCCGTCTCAACTGCAAGTAAAATTATATTGCACTGTAAAAGTCTGAATTTGTTCCCATAGCTGGTAATCTGTTACTTGGTTCTTATGTCAATATGATGTGTGATATATTAGCTCTCTATTATAAATGTTATTTCAAAAGTAACTATTTATTCTCAATATTTGAGCAGGTGGCTAGATTTTCCCGAAATTGGCTTCTGGTTATTCTTTCATCTTTTTGAAATAGTTAAAGATTGGCATATTTTTTGAAGGGAATATCGTTTCTTCATCGTGTTTGATTTAATGTGTTTGATTATGTACCTGGTGCGCCCTCGCTGCGTCGCAAGCTACCACTTGACCCAAAAAAACTTCACGAGCAAGATGGCATATAGTTCCCTTGTAGCAAATGCTGTGAACAGAAACAAGTCGTTAGCGTGTAGCTGAAAGGCACAGCTATCTTTCGAGGTGGTGCTTGGTCACTTCATAGGCCTACCGTTCGAAAAAGCAGTTGCAAAAGTATTGTGATTCATTTCTTCTTTGAACCATTCCAGCCTTCTCCAGCCTATTTCTTCGATATGATTACAGCCAAATTCTAGATATGATCTAGCTCTCAAAAATTGAACGAGGAACAGAGGTCAATTATTTCGCAAACAGCAAATTTCCCCGGACGACTTCAAATCCATGGCTACGTTGAGTTTGGCTACGTTTGAAATACAGGATTTAAAATTTCTTAACTTTAAGTCATAACTTTAAGTGGACATGCAGTATCTCAAAGATAGTTACCGTAATAGGTCTATTAAGCCCTCCCCCGGGGGGTTATTTAATTTCGGGCACTCTAGAGCGGTGGCGTTTTTAGAAAGAGGAGCTTATTAGAGAAGCGGGGCTTCAAGTGAAGACAAAATCAAGTGAAGAGGAGATATGTGATAGTTCTTCAATTCATTTATAGCATATTTTGCTTCAACACACAATTGAACGAGTCAAGTACATAAACTCGACACATTTTTCATCCCAAACGCTATCAAAGCTAACATGCAAGCTTTTTGGTGACATATATGGAAAATCGGAACTTCGGCTCAGAGGGTAGGGGCGTATTAGAGAGGGAAGCTTAACAGAGCTTTTATGGTATGCCATTAAACTAAAGGCTGGCACAGTATTTGTCAATAACCTTCGATTTCAGAGACATTGTTGAGTTCTATCTCGTCAAGATCTTTTGATTCAACTGGCACGAGAATTTGGGAAAAATATTTCATTGAAATCAAGTTTGATTAAAAGCTGAATGACTAAAGTATTTTTGTAATGTTTTGTTATTTTTCAGAGGATTGGGGGGATTGGTTAAATCAAATGTTCGAAAACTCCGTTACTTTGGAAGGCACAAAAAGGGACCAAAAACCCCCTGTCAACTTGTAAAGAACCTCCACTTGCAAACATCTTTCATGTACCTCAAGGAATGAGAATGAATCTTTATAAAAACAGTAACAGATGTGATCCATTAGATTTGGATTAGTCATGTTTTATTTCTTGAGGAAGACGAACTGTATTCGCTTATCTCTCCACATGATAAGATTCTTTGTAATTTTAGTGAGCAAGTTTGGCCTTCCTTTGTGCATTTCGAAGTGAACTAATTTTCATAAGTTCTAAATACTCAGAATAAGAGGAGAAATATCTCAAAGATGCGTTAGAGTTTGGCAATCAACCAAAGTTTGATTCATTCCAATTGATTTAGTACTCGTTTTGTAACGAATTTCTAATGTATGGCTTCCTTTTGGCACGCACGGTAGACCAAAGGATTACATGTAGCATATTTTATGTTGCAAACGAGATTGCGGCTTTCTTCTTTCCATAATTATGGTGAATTAATGCACGTTTTACTTTGTGAGTAGGGATTTTGAGACAAACGGAGAATATTATTAGAGAGAAACTTTGGGAATTAAGAAACAGCTGTCAACAGCATCTCCATGAGTATTTCTTAGGTGCCTGAGAAGATAAGACACAACGCGCTGCTAAAATCTGTGAAAGCCTGGTTCTGTCTTAAATCGTGTTTCATCGCAAATTGTCGTTGAGGCTCATGGAGTACTCCCTAACTTTCAATACGGGGGCCATGCCACTGTATAACAATAGGTCCATGCCACTATTTCCTTGCTGACCCCCAAATATTGAGCCTAACGTTTTCGGGACCCCAAAAATAGAGTCCAATATTTAGGAGACCCGCACCAAATTCCACGATTCTTCCTTTTTTCAGATTTGCGGGCCATAAATATTGAATTTTTGTCCATGTTGTAATTCACAGACCCCAAATATTGATTTACGTAAAATTTCAGACCCCAAATATTGGCATGGACCTCCCCGTATTGGAAGTTATGAAGTACCCCCCTGGGCGTTGAGGCGCAATTAATCATGATTTTACAATAACTAAGTTTTGATGTTTCAGAAATGTTATATTTTATGCTGTTTTACATTTTCAGCATATGCTGGTTTTTCAGGAGGCCCTACGATAGAGAGGTTAATTGCAATCCCGTTGCATGGGAGATTGAAATGATTTGAGGGCCATTATGCCACTCAAATGTGCCGTTTGAGTGGTATAATGACTCTGGGTCACGTCAAATCTGCCATGTGTGGATTAGTATTGTCATTTGATGTATCAGAAACAAAATAATGATTTAGAATGACTCGATGTACCTACAGAGATTTCAGTTTTAGTTCAGGTTTGCTGCAGCCTGTGGCTAGATTAGACTGATGATTTTCGTCTAAGTTTTACTCCACTGAATTGAGTTAAATTGTTGCTTGCTGATATAGTCATTCCACTGAAACTTCGTTGAAGCTGAATGGGTATTGTTGGGGTATCGTTGGGGTAAATTGAGCGAAAACAAGGACTCGTGTAATAAGTCTATAGCTAGATTGGGTAGCCTTGCAAAATGTTTCTCAGTAATGCCCCATTTGCACTGACACCGTTAAACCAGCTTTTTCTAAACCAGTTTAAATTTCAACCAATCAAACGACTGGATTTGTTTGATTGACCAATCAGAAGGCCTTATTCAAAACCCTGGTTTAATTTAAGCTGGTTTAACTTGCAGTGTGACTGGGGCATAAATCAAATATCAGTCTGATTTGCGAACTGTAAATGTCGTTGCTGTTGTTGTGACTTTATTTTACGTCAATTTATATTCTAATGCTGTTTTTCTAGTCGGCTATATACTTATGTGCAGCAAACTAATCAAAATCGATGGATTGAACTCGAAATCGAATCGAAATCGATGTATTGATGGAATCGATCGATGGAATGAATCAAAATCGAAATCGATAGATTGAATTGGATTGAAATGGATTGTCCGCTAACCTGTTGAGCATTGGACCGTAGAAAGCTATTTCATGCGAGCAGATTTCGTTTCATTTCATTCAGGGAGGGTTGCCCTTCAGCAAAGGCTGATTTTCAAGGCCCTTCAAATTCATGATTTCAAATTCATATCTTCAACCTTCACAACGAAAAATTTGTAAATATGTGAATCTATTTTTCATTCAAGGAATTCAGCGTTATTGGTCTACCAAACCTCTTTCCAAAAACAGTAATTGCTGGCCGTGAAACAGAGGCGAAATTCGACCTTGCTCATTTGATTAATGGGACATATGAACTACTTCGGACACACAAGCGACAGCTGAAAGCAAGAGATGATCTCGAAGCAAAGTAAGTTATCATCGTTGTTTTATTTTGTAAGTAAATTATTTATACTGGGTGAGTGGAAAAAGGAGGCCCGGTATTAAAGGACAAGTCCGGGGTTGGTATAGTCTAATTGTTGATTATTCCAGAGATTACACTGTGTTGTGAATAGTGTGCAGTACTTTTTCACTACATTGCTAGCCTCCTTATCGCGCCTCCATACACTCGTACAAAATGCAAAATGGCGACGATATTTGGCCTAACTTACGAAGATTAATCGTCGAATTTATGAAAGTTCAAGGGTTGAAAACTTGGAAAGAACTCACGACTGGTGATTAACAGTTGGCAAGGTTGCTTTTTGACAATAATTTTATCAACCCCGGACTTGTCCTTTAACTGCTCCCCGAATATCAAAGCAATAATTTTGGAAACCATCTTGCTTTCTTGGTAATATATTCAATGATATGCCGTGATTTACCCAGATTTCACCGGTGATCAGGTATGGGAGATTTTGTGAAGATTGTTCCTTTAGGAAACCTGCAAAAGCGCGTGAAAACGACTTGCAACATTTCCTTTGTTTTTCTTCATGATAATAATGACACTTGCATACATTTATGTATTTTGTCCTTGTGAAGAATGGCATTCCCTTTTTACATCCTCCTGCAAGAGGGGTAGCACGTGCTAAAGCATGTTCGAGTCACTGCTGTGATAAACGTTAGGTTATGAGAAAAATTTGCTCGTTCTCTTATCACAATCTCTTAAGGTTTCTCGAAAGGACTTTCTTGAGGAAATCCTTTGCAAAATCTGAATGAAGTGACCGAATTCAGCCAGAAAAATTCTAAAAATGATTTAACATAATGATAGCTGTATAGCCAGACAGATATTGCAAAGTAGCATTGCTTGTATATTCAGAAAATCAGCTAACAATCCAAGTTTAAAATTAGCTAAAAATCCAAACACATTCAAACATAACAGCACAGAAAAGATTTTCCAAAATATATAAAAAGAGGAAGATGACATATACGTCTTCTACTAAGACCCTTCCTCATCTCTCCCAACCATGTTTTTGTCGTATTAGCCGTGTTTTGTACTGATAACAACTACAGTACTTTCCTATATTCTTTTTTCTATTCGTTTTGCTTTGTCTTTTCTGTTATACCAGCACCTCTAAGGGGACGATTATGGAAGTAAGGTCAGCGTGACCCTTTAATGCTACCTTGCCACTGTAATTAGGGGTGTTTTCCTTATACTTTTTTAACCTGAAAGTTATATTGTATAGCATTGTATCAATTTTTATATTTATTGTGATAACTTGTAAATGTTTTTAAGTGGCAAATTGGTACATACTTGCATACATAGAAAACAGTACCTTTTCAAACGCTCGGCGTTTTTTCTGTTGACTTGGTACTTGGCTTTTAGTTTCTCGTCTTGAAAATGAATTTATTCTTGAAGTGATTTTCTTTACGCTTCTGGAACCGGCTCTTGTTTCAACTTGCGTTGGCTTTGCATAGTGTAGTTAGAGTCGGATTTAACAGCTTTCAATACTGATTCTCAATAACGATACCGAGTCCCCCAAAAGAACTTGAAATACGTTTGAAAAATCATATCGTGGGTGCGCCAAAAATGAACTAAGCACTTTTTAAAGGCCGCAACAAATCGTATGCTGTACCAATTTTGGAGGTTTATGAGATGATCGTTAGCTGAGATCCACAGTTAGATTCTACTATTTTTTGTATACTTCTTAGTCCTCTATCTATAGAGCAAGAAGCGAGTTACTTGAAATTTTCGATTTTGAAAACACTCAAAATCCCAAAAACGGTCAAAGAACGTTGACCAAATTTTCTGAAAACTCAACATGAATGGACAAAGAGAGAGGGTCTTCTTTGAGATTTCGTGATTTATCAGTTATTTTAAAATGACAATCTGGTGACTGATTAAGTTGCAGAGGGTTTCGTGATGAAGTGGCTGTATCTTTATTGTGTTTCTTGCAGGCAAATCCGTTCAGAAAGTGACAATGATACATTGATCCAATCTCAAAGCCGCTTGAAGGTATTTGCAATATATCACTGATATCGCTATTTATGTAGCAAGGCAGATTTTGTAATACAATGGCAACATTTGCTTCAATTGACTCCTCAATTCAAGACGATTACTGACTGCAGACAAAGAAAATTCTCTCAACTGGTAAATCAAACTAAGACGGCCGCAAAAGTCGCCCCGAAGTGGAACCTGTAGGGCAAACTCTCTCCTTGTCAAGCGAAAGGTCTTGTTTATTTACGAAAGACTCATGTAGACTTTTACCAAGAGTCATGATGGCAGCGTTAAGATTCAAGAAGTATTCTTGAAAAAGACATAAAAACGACTGACAAAAGGGTGCCCCAAACATCTTTCCGCTTTTGCACAGCTACTGTGGAGGATTTTCAGCCTCAATTGTCTCAACTTTTATGCAGCTACTTCGACTAAGGCTTCACCTTAAACTTTGAGACCTTGCTTGAGTTAGTCTGGCAAATGGTTTTTGATTATGGCAGAGGAATAGCAAAATTGTGCTGCAAAAAGAGCCCCTCTTTTGTTCTCAACACAATGCGTCAAAATTAATCAGATGTGAAATGGGTTTACGGTGTTTTCTTACAAATAAAAACACTATTAAGTCTTTCGAAAATCTTTGAAAAGAATATTATAGAACCCTTTCTCTAAAAATTTACTTGATTTTGGCGCTGCTGGAGAACGACAGAAGTGCAGGTTTTGAATTAACCACTTATTTTGTCATTCATCTTGCATAAATCAGCAACCACTTGTCAGATTGACTGAACAATGCCTCTAACTTTTAACTGAAACCTTATCTATGCAACTGTGCAAAACCGAAAGAATTAAAGCGAGAGGCCCTCTATAACAGCCACATGAACCAAGCAAGATTTCTCGAGACACTTGTATTATTATGCAAAAGTGCCACATGAAGAATTACTCATTTATCAATAATCGTTGATAGTCAACGAATTCAAAGAATTTTCACGTTTTTGGTGAGGAAGTCACGCTAGAGATGGAATTTATTTTCCCAACATCGGTGGAAAATACCATAGCGCTCGAATCTTTAAAGGCTGGGTCTATATTGCATTTTTCTTGAATTAAAGTGCTTGAAAGGAACTTTTGGTAATTTGCTGCTGTAATGACTTTTTGATATCTTGATTAGTTTCAAAATGGCGGCATTTGTTAATTTTGGGGCTGTGTCGTGATCAAAGTTCCAGATCCTTTACCAGAAGAACTACAGATTTCTGCTTGCCATCATATTGTAGACCTTCATCAACTATTGTTTTCATGACGATTGTATCAGTTTCCTCCATTAGTCAAAGATTTACGGCGATTTTCATTTCTCCATGATTTTCAATGAATTTAAAACAAAAAATACCAAACTGTTTCATTTTGAACATAATCGAGATTTCAAATAGTTGCCACGACAGATTTGCAGCAAATAACCCAAAGCTCCTTTCAAGTAGTAAAATTCCTAGAAAAATGTGATACAATTTTATTTTACATCTACATTCACATTTCAAAAGATTTGGACAGATTTTATTCTTATGTTGTGGAAGACTGATTAGCCGTTCTTTGCAGAGCATCGATAGAAACTGAAATTTATTCAGCTACAAATTAACTGTACTGCTCTGAGAATGGGGTTTTAAAGTGGCTGTGCAAGAGTTCCGTAAACAGTCGGAAAGTACAAGACAACCTCCGCACCTGACTAAAGTCCTCAGATTTAATGATCAGCCGGCTTTATCGCAGCTTCTGCATAAGGTTAATTGCAGTGTTCTCGAGGCCTTGTCTATGAAATGTGACTATCAACGTTGACTATCAACGATGTTTGACAAATGATTAGTTCTTTTAATGAGGTCGTCTGTAGTTTAGTTGACTATGTATTATTAGATATTTTGTCGATAAAGCAGAAACTACGCACACATATGCCAAAACTCGTAACTTTGAGCCTTCCTAGCTTCCTGCAGCAAATCCCAAAATTAGGGCAACACTTGATATTTTCTTCCTTGGACCTTAAAATGACTAAAATGACTTAAAATGACTTCAGAATGATATTATCATTTCAAAAAGCTTATCTATCCAAACACTTCCTTATCTCAGATTGCTCGATGGCGTCATTTGACGAAGTATCTGCTCAGTCTTAATTGTGTCTTAATGAAAGAGAAAGAAAAAAGGACTTGCATTGCACCAAGATAAAATTTTTGGCATCCATCAAAACTTTCAAATTTTCGGTCTTAGAAAAGTAAAGCAAATCCTTTACCAAAGCTTCGACTATTGAGATTGTCACAGGTACTGTGGATTGCCATTTTCTTTGCAAAAGTGCCATTAGTAGCGTTGTGTTTAACAAAAGCACGTTTGATGACTTGACACGCGGTGCCACGCAGGGAAAACATGCTGTACATCCCCTTATATCCATGATTACTGTTCGCTAAATGCCTTGAGTCTTTCACTGACCTGATATTATACTGAAGGTATTCTTGTAGGGGTGAAAAAGATTTTTTGTCCCTACACAGTGACCTCAACCTAAAGTTCTTCCTCCTATTGTGTTATCGAATTTTCGTTGTTCCAGATTTCAAAGCACTATTGAACTACTAAAGAATACGTATGAGCAGCAAAGTGCACAACCAAACATTGTTTCCTTCCTTTGCTCATCTGTTTCTTCATTTCTACTTTCCTCAGTATGTTTTCAATATTTGCTGCCTCCTGTCGTCCTAAATCTTTCTCCTTTCCCATGTTCATTCTTCCTCATATCTTTCTTCTGTTCTTCCGTTCCTTTTCATTTCCATTTTCTTCCGCATTCTCCCTTCGAGACAACAAACGTCCTGCAAAGCTGCTTCGCGGCAGGATCACTTTCTTCTAAGGAATTCAAAAAAAACAGTAACAATGCCTTTTGTAGATTCTAAATGAGCTTGACAGCCGTATCTTATTGTAAGAGTATCCTTTATGCCTTTTTTTATATTGTTTTGCTTTATCAAAGATTGAGCTAGAGGCAGCAAAGAGAGAGATATGCGTTGGACAGTTGCGAGAGAAAAAGTTGGGCGAACAATTCAAAGTATTGCAGCAAGAAAGAAAGATGGAAAGAGAAGAAGTGAGTTTGGCTGATTTTTTAAAGTATTATTGGGAGACAGTCTCTATTTTTTTCAATAATGGCTCTGTATCATCAAGTTTAAGTTTGCAGGATTTATTGTTTGATCTGTATTTGTAATTTGTTATGAGAAAACTTGTTAATGCCTCTAATGAGTGACAATTGTCAGTGGTTTGTAGATATTGAGCTTTTGTCCATTACCAGGACTTGATGCGAAACTGTCTTGTCACGCTTTGCGCAAACTTTTATTATGGAATCCCTGTGGTTAAAGATTTGTTAACTTCGTATGACCAGTGAGAAATCTTCATGTGGTGTGTGTGGCAACAGCATGTTGATGCGTGCCTCGATGAACCATAGCTAAACAAACGGTGTGTATGTTGATGCTGCGTTACTCCTGTTCTACAGGACATTGTACACAACCGAGCCGTCCTCATTCAGCCTGCCTACTGTCGCTATCAGTAAAACGAGATTTGTATTCTTCTGCAGAATAGGACTCAAATCTTTCAAACTCCTAAAGAGGTGGATCAGCCTCATTTCCAGGGTATTCTTACGTCATACGCTGATCACGAAGCCGACTGAAAACCCTGTTACACTTCGCTCAGATCTACCTAGAAAATGGGCAGATTTGCAACCATTATTGATTTGTAGTTTGCTAGGCAACGCCAAGTGACGGAATATGCCCGTTCCTGTAGCACCATTTCTGCAATAGATAAATGGAAATACTGATTACAAACACTTTGAGGACCTTATTTCAACCATTTAAAAGGTATTCGAACAATAATCTGGGGCTTGCAAGTGTGTTTAATGTGAAAGTAAGCACGCTTTGTTTCGGGCGAAAATGGGCCTAAGTAGAAAATTGTAGAAATTTTCACCGCAGCTTCAAAAATTAAATGGCTCGTTACTCTTCGAATTTCGTAAAAAAATTGCAAATGATGGTTGAAATAGGCAAAGAATGTGGTTTTTCTTTGAATTTTGACATGCCGCAGCCGTTTACCTCACGCAAAGCCGAGTTACAGCGAAAATGGCGAACAGCCAATCAGATTGCCTAACGGCCTCTTGTATCCCAGAGTAGAGGCAGAGCAACGAAGTCACTCTGGGGACGAGATTGGAGGTGGATGTAAAATTCTACACACTTTCATTGAGCTGAATAGCATGAAAGAAGTTTTGGGTACTTTGCTGTAAATCAACCATAGAAATTTTTATGTCTTGATTGTTTTCAAAGTGTTAGCATTTTAGTTATTTTTTAAAGAATTCATGAATAATTTCGAAACATTCAAACTATGATCGCAACAAGAGGCTCGTAGCTCCTAGGATTTAAGAGTTTGATGGTGTCATGGCTTCAAATATAATTATGCCGCCATTTGAAAAATGTAATAGAATTTAACACTCACTTTTTTAAAGATTTAAGGCAATCCAGTAATCCAGTGCTTCTTTTGCCTAAGGAAATATTCGTCCGGATTTTCTAGATTATCAAGCATGCATTCCAATTTTTTGGATTATTCATTATTCTATTAAATCTTTCCAGCCTTGCAGGAATTAAAGATACCTTTCGATACGGCATGTACTTGCTATTGAATTAAATGCCTTTCTCTCAAATCTACTTTTAGATGAAGAAAATGAAAAGTGATATGCAACATAAGCATAAACAATTTCTTCACGAATCAAAAAGGAGAGAAAAGGAAATGCATAAACTGAAAGAGAGACTTCATCAGGTAAATGCCTCCATTTCTCAAAGTTTTTCAGAATTTTATGACTCCTCTCCCTTTCCAGCCAATTATTGGATTGTGCACGTTTAGTCTATTTGTTTTTTCCATATTTCTGTCCAGCATTCTAAGATAGTTTTAGGACGCTGAGAAGCTAAGCTTTTCGAAGCGGTGTCTCTTCCTCCCGATGCGACCTGTAATTACAGAGAGTTGGTGACACTCTTAACTCCATGAAGCAGGTTTGGTGACGTGGGGACTCGAAACTTCAACAGTCACTTTGTAGTCAAGCTTGCTGCCTCTGAGCCATCCTAGCCTATGTGCAGACTTAAAGAGATAAATGAAGTCTGCGTAACAAAGCACAGTCCTGCATGTGTCTGCGGGTCAGTCGTACAGAGGCGCCATTTTGAACAATACTTTTTTCTTTGATTCTATTAGCAAAACTTCACCTGGTTGCTTTCATGACTTTTTCTTATTTAGTTCATCTGTTCATCAATATGCCACAAGACAGGCCAGTCAACGTGATCTGTTTATGTCCCGAAAAAATAGTCTTCAGTATGGTCTAAAGTCAATTCGTTATCTTGATGCTAAACTTTGGAATGCTTTACCAGTTGAAGAGCGAAATTCTTCATCAAAAATATCGTTCAAAGCAAAACTGAAAATTTATCTATTGGAAAAGGCCAAGCAGTGAATACTACTGATTACTGTGCTGCCCTAATTGCTATTAGTCTGTGAAAAGAATTCATCTAAATTCATCTGATAATAATTTAGGATAGGGGGGGGGGGGGGGCTCTCTCCTCGATTAGTTTACCTATTGAGAGAGCTCCTCCTCTAAATAATTCCCTGCATACAATTTATTTAGTTCCTTTTTTATTTGTATTTGTATATTGTATTAATTTTTCTTTATCAATTTTCAATTTTTCCGTAACATCATTATCTTTGTAGTTTAGTTATTTGTTTGTATCGTTAGAACCATAAATTGTATGTAGAGAATTTAAATAATATGAAACTGAAACTGTTTCTCTAAACAATGCTTTTGAGAAATGCAAGAAAACCTTTTCATTGGCCATTGGGCAATAAGAGCCGGGGGGGGCACAAAAGCACATTGTTTCAAAGAAAAAAACTGCGAATCAAATGTCACTGCGCAGACTTTACTTATTTCTGTAAGTAAAGTCTGCACCCAGGCTAAGCCATCCCCGCTCAAATCTATTTGTTGCTCTTGCCGAGTTGCAAATCACTTCTCAAATCAATTGCTCAAAGTTGCTCAAATCAATGTCGCTCAAATCACTTCTCAAAACAGTGTACATGACTTTTGTTATTTTAAAATCTCATGACTTTTCTGTGATTTTTGTGATTTTTGGTGATTTCTCTTGCGATTTTCCAGTAATGTTTTTGGTGATTTGTGATTTTTGTGATTTCGAGGAAGGTGTACGAGAAATCATCAGTGATTTGCCTCTCGACTCTTGCCAGTGGAACTGGATACAGTGGGCCCTCAGGTTGAAATTTGGCCAAAATGAATTTTTTTCAAACATGAAATTTTATACATGCAAAGAATTCTTTCCATTCTTTCCTTCTTTTCAATTTCTTTCCATCTATTTTCAGCAAAGAGCTACATTATTTTGAAAATTGACAAATTTGTCATTAACTGCAAACATTGGAAAATAAGTGAAGTTCCTCAAACATGCTGAAATGCTTTCATCCAAGCTAAAATTTACTTGTGGTGTAGTAAAGTTTAGAGAATGTCAACCAGAATATCATGAAATGTGGTCTGTTGTTCATTAACCCTAAAATTTTTTCTTCAAAATCATGAAAATAGTCACAAAACAGCCGATTTTCATAGTGGATCAGCTCTAAGTTAGTTCCAGGCCTACAATTTTCGCTCAAAATTAACTGTTTGAGGTCTCTGCATCCATGTTGCAGTATTCTTCAAACCGCGCAAGTAGAATATCAGCTTTCTTTCCATCTGCAAAATTCCATCCAAAAATTGCCATTCTGGGCCCATTGTGTGGGAGTGCCTTTTATCGTGACTATCTGGTATATTTTCCTCTTTGCACTCTTTGCACTCGTTAATTACCCTGGTGAGTGACTTTATAAGCAGAACTATTTAGTTCGCTCTTTTGGTATGTATTATCTGTATGAATATTCTGTTATTCAGCTTCTCACAGATAAAAGCCATGACAAGCGAATGGGAATGGAAATACTGAATGCGATTCAAAGACCCGATGGGAAAAGAAAATTATGGAAAACCAGCGGAAAGTATGCCTATTTGTTTCTTTTTCCATTGGTAACCTTTTAACCAGAACCAGCCCGCTTTTTCAAATATTTTGTAGTTTGCATAGAAGGGCTGTACCTTAAACAACACAGTTGGCTAACATTTTTCATCTTATCTGACTGCGTTGAAAAACGTCATTTCAAAAAGAGTTTGGGCCTAGTTTTGTATGAAATCACGCGAAAATTGCTTGCTGGTGTCTTTTCTGAGATTCTGTCGAGTTGTTTTTTGTTTTCTACCACCTGCCCTGGTGAAGAAAGTTCTAACAACACTTACATGAAGTGGACTAAAATGATGTATCTTAAATAGGTACATAAAAGAGCTAACTGAAGCCAACAAATTACAGTCGTGGCCAAAAGTATAAGACAACATTTTGTCAACAACATTGCTTGGCGTAACGAAATAGAACCCTAGCGCTCTGCATATTTTACTCTCTTACAGTGTGTTTGGGTCAAATTTTTTCTTAGCAATATTTTTCGTACTTTTTTGATATTTTGCAAACAAATCATGGAAATGAATTGTACATAAATGGATGTAAAGTCCAGCTGAGTAACACAATTCTTGGGTCACACCCCTTGAAGGCAGAGCCACTAAAATTTCTGAGAATTTCTGTACGTTTCATTGTGACGTCACTGCAAAATGGCGTAAAAATTCAAAAAACAACATCAAAATTCGGAATCTACAAGGAAAGTTGACCTAAACTAACTGTAAGCAAGTGAGTCAGGTAGAGCGCAAGGGCTCCATTTTGTTACCCTAAGAAAAGCTGTTGAACAAAATGTGGTTGTAAACTTTTAGCTACGACCGTAATCAAAATATTACAGACAGATGTATACAACCAAACAAGTCAATGATAGTACAAAGTTCATATGAAAAATCGTGTAAAACTATAAAGCCGAGTTGAGTGTTGTGCTGCTTGAGTCTGCGGCGGCAGCCTTTATTGCTGCATTATTTGATTTTGCTCTTAAACTGTTGCACATAATTCGAATTCTTAGTCTCCTGGGCCAGAGAGTGCCAAATACACTGCTCTCTATACTGGATGGTTTCAGTACCATGATTATTTGTATGTACTATGGGAAGTTGGAATGTATTGGTATTTCTCAAATTATAGGTACATTCATTTGCAGAAAAATTTCATCCATAAACTGGGATTTAGATTATTGGTCATTTTGAACATTTCAATCATTAGCAATTGAGAATTTTTCTGATGCACTGTTACAGATCTACCTTTTTCTAATCAGGCTACGAAGCTGCACGTACAGTCTTTACGTAGTTAGTAAGGCTGTCACTTGCAATCCATTGATTTTGTTATTCATCTTTCTGCTATGGAACATCCCAAGGACAGTATTGGAACTGGCTAGTCTCAGTCAGTTTTTCAGTTCTTAGACATGAATCCTAGATATGTTCAGACGGTATGCATTACATCTACACAAGCTGTATCAATTTTTTAAGATTATCAATTATAGTTCAGTTTCATTTTTTCTGAAACACGCTTTAGTTCTGTACCAGCCTTTTTACAAATGTTGCTCACATGCTTTCAAAGCTGAGCTTGAGTTTTAGGTTTGAGACAGAGTTGCTTGGCGATTGGCCCAGTTCTAATCGATTCCCGTATTTCAGATTGATTTTGCTTTGAAAATGATCATCTTGGCCGTAGCCCCTTTAACTTCTAACTTATAATTTCAATAAAATATCTGAAATGATGTCATTTTGATTCAGATGATTATTGCGATGAAGCTTGAACCACCACTACCTTGGAAATATCTGTTTACTGTCCTCTTTAAGATTTCGTTCCGCTTCAAAGTTGCAAAGAGATTAGACGGACTTAAGCTTTTATAGACATAAGCTTCCGAGCTTCTCTTTTTGCATGGCTTCCCTTTTTTACAAAGAATCTCACCAAAGTCTACGTTAACTACCAGGGCCCCGGACGGCTGTCATTTTCAGGGGGGAAAACTGCAATTTTGATTGCAAAGCGAAAGGAAAACAACGTAGGCCGTAAGTAAGAGAAAGGAAGAGCGATGGCAAGGCTCAATACACGTTATAGTTTCGCTTTTTGCCTGGACTGATGCTGCTACAACTGCAGATCATTTCCTCACGCTTCCAGAAACAGATTAGCCTCGTACTGATTCTATATGACCTATGCAATTTGTCTGAAATCACCTGCCATTTTGGTCTCAAAGCCATTGAGCCTAAAGGTCACAAAAAGCAGTTATTCCAGGACTGCTATACAGTCAGACTAGGTTCTATTTCTTAGATGAATGTTTCTTCCAGCCATAATTGCAAAAATCGCCTTCCTCTAAGCCGTATCCTGATTGGAACGGAAAGAGGATGAAAAATGTCAAAAAAATGTCACTGTTTGCAATTTTGTCCGGCTTTACAGCTCCAAGGGAATAAGGCCATCACTGGAGTGACAACAACAAACAACACTAATTCAGTTTAGTGACGTGGATAAGTTGAGAGTCCATGGGTTCAGATGTGCATAAGTTGGTTTTTTTTTGAATGAGGTTTGGCGGTCGCCTCGCTTGTGCACCTCCTGTTCAGTATTCCTGGTTTGCCGCTAAGAATTTATGCGAAAAAGATGGGATGCGAAATCGAGGGGATGTTTTTGAAATCTATTATTTTCTCTGTTTAGTAAAAATGAAGAAGAAATGTATCGGTTGATAATTTCGAATTATGAAGAGAAGCACAAGGTTTGTATCTAATTTTCAGAAATTTCCTAAGCTTTTTACGCAAAATGGCAAATTCAAGGATTTTAACACAGCTGATTTTAAGGATTCATAGGCAATGCTTCACATCCATTAAACCTTTGTCATTGCTTGCTATAACGAAGTGACATTATTACCATAAGTCCAGGTTTAAATTTTGCCTGTTACTGTTTTTGAGATGCCAGGGATTCTTATGTCAGAGTCGTTTGCTTTGAATAGTCTAGTTGAAGCCTTTTCAGTCTTGCTCTTAATTGGAATTTGTTGAAGTGATCTCTTGAAAATGATTCTTCGAGAAGTTAATGCGTCTTTGTACTCGTTTTTATTTTGGTGACAATGATCTGAAGGAAGTGCATATTTCATGAACCTAATTGGTTCATGCGATACAATTGTCTCCATCAGGGACGTAGGAAGCATCTCAAACTTGGGGGGCACGACACTTCGAGGGCACTTTTTTAAGTCTTTTTCCGTAAGAAAGAGGGGGCATTTTTAAAGTGAAAAGGGCAATTCTTTGTTCATTGCAAAATCTTGGGGGCACGTGCCCCTAGTGCCCCCCAGTTCCTACGTCTATGGTCTCCATTGTTTATTTTAAAGCTTGGGATCAAGGCTGAATCTTTTACTGCAGTAAAGACTTATGAAGCAATTTTACAAAGTCACGAAACAATCAAATTCCACTCCAGGCTTGTTTCTTGTATTAACCATTTCTAACAAGACATCTGTTTTTTAATCGCTGTGTTCAGCGCTAATCTTGTCTTCAAGTTGTCTAATCTTTCACAATATTCTTATCTTTTCTTTACGTTTGCTTCAAGTATTGCTTTTTTGCCCTAGGAATTGACAGTGGAAATAACTCTTCTACGAGAATATCTTGCCGATATTCAGAGTGAACTAATGTCACTTGTGAAGGAAAATTCAAATGAAAAAGACCCTGACGACAGGGTAAGCCTAGATGGTTTCAGTGTCTATTCTCTTCCTGTGCTGCTGAATCAAGATAAACACAGTGTAAATTTTACCACTGTTAGAGACAAGCTGCTGCAAGTGGCAAGACGCGGTGCTGTAAAGTCAACAAATTTCGGTGAGACATGTTTTGTCTACCGATTGCCGAGTGTCTCATTCCCCTAGTTGTTGGGAAATCAGCTTCTAAGCCGGCATTTGGGGAAACTTGGCCATCACATGCTATTATCAAATGCTGTAAAAGCTCTATTGATTAAGTTCGTGTCAGGGGCTAGCATAAGCTGTGACATAACTAGCCTGTTAACCAGACCTAATTTCAAAAGAAATAGTGGTCTGTTCAATACTGCCATAGAGCTTGTTCAGACCTGGTTTTAGAATTGCTCAGAATAATTTGCTAATCATTTGTACATATTTACCCAGGAAGCTCTTTGAACTTTTTCTGAAAACGAATATTGCAGTTTGAATACGACCTGATCACTGTGTTCTGCCTTCTGCATTGAAATTTAATCTCTCACCCAAGTGGCTAATCATGTAGTTAATTCGACAGTCTCCCTTGCTGCCCTAAAGCATTTGGCTCTTTGTTTTCATGATAACATTTATGCTTTGAGATAATTATGCGCATACATTTCCCTCAAAACTTGGAAAACAGATCTGTTGAAAAATAGGCTCTGAACATGATTTGAGTCAATATTCAACAGACCACTATTTCCTTTGAAATTGGGTCTGGCTATCAGGCTACGACAGTGCTATTTATGAGAAATTCACATAAGTTGCTAACTTTGTTTTTCCAAGTCTCTTTCAGAACCAGTCATAAGCCATCAGGTGACTATTATTGTGTGTGTCTTGCAGGAAGGCTTGGAGTTAGAATCAAAAGGCGTCTTAGAAAATGGTCATTTTCACATGCCATTTCATGTGGTAGGAGAAGGTAAGTGTAGTCATGATGGTTTCACCTAGCTCAATTTAATGACTATTTTTATAAACTCAAAAAGTTATTTACAAATGCTCAAGGGATGCTGTGTGTTCACATTAAGTTATGGTTACCATCTTAAATAGCAGATTCAAAGATAACTTAAAATCCGAGATTCCCTCTTTAGAATTAAGTATCATCATCATTAATTTAGTTTTTATTTACAGTAGGCTAAAAAGTTTTAAAATAGCAACATTACTGCTTATTAAGGCCTACAATAGTAATGGCCACCATCTTGCAGTCGAAATTTTGTAAAAACTCAATGTGGAGATTAATTTCATGTCGTTGCTAGAAATTTGTTATTAGCAAAATGACTGACCTCTGTTCCTTATTCAACCTTTGTGCTTCCATGCAAATTTGGGATTTTACTTTTTTACAGCTTCCGTAACATGGATTGGGAAAGAAATGGCTTACTCGAGGATTTAATGGATTACCATTTTTTTAAAGAGCTTTATCAGGGAGCCAGGGGATGAAAACCCACCCGACCATGCGATCAGGTGGTCACAGGAAATTTTCCATTCATAACACCCTGTAGGAAACTTTTCAAAGTTTATCAAGGTCCAGCAAAAGTAGCCTATCCACTTATATCTCATGGAAAATTCAGATTAGCATTGTATTTCACCAGCAATCATAATGTTTGCAACATATAAATCCTATGGACATGGAAAATGTAAAAGCTATGGTTTGAATGGATCATTAATTTATGCCAGTAGTAATAGCTTTACACCCAAATGCATTCAAGGTGTTGTTTTTGAAGAATAATGAGTGCGTGAGTGATGAGTCCAATTTTCCTATGGTTGGAGTTGGAGAATAGTTCCAATTTTTCTATGCAGGAAATCTTAAGTATGAGTGTTGACCGGTCCTGGGAAGAAAAATATTTTTTTCACTCCCTGCAGGGAACGGTCATAACTCGAAATGACCAGGTAATACCATAAAAGATAACTGACCCTTTTATCTGCATGCTGACACCTTGTTTGTATAACATTTGCTTTCATGAAGCTATGTGCGATCTAGCTTATGAAGTTGTTTAGTCGCGTGGTAGTTAAAGAACAGTCTTCCCTGTAGCGATATAACGCAATTAAGTGAAATATAGTAAAAAGCTGTTAAGCATGTTAACTGTTCTCTGCCTAATTAAATGGTCATCTTTGATTTCGTTTCAGATATGAAAAATAATTTTAAATTAACTTGGCGACAACTGAAGAGCCGGCTTGAGCAGAATTCGTCAAAAGGTAGGTTTTTCTTCTCATGTACTTTCAGGCTTCACTTGCGAAACTTTCATCTTTCAAGAAATTGATTGATTGAATCTCCTGATATACAAAAGGTTGTGTCGCCTAGAAATTGAGCTGATTTGGTACTTCGTTATTCATAGGATCTTCTCCGATCGACGACGAAAATCAATACGACTCGCATGCTTCAAATAAAGAAATTAAAAGAATGAAAGAACAAATTGAAAATTATAGATCAATAATTTCCAAGCAAGAACAGATTTTGGAGGTTTGTTGGCAGCTCTTTATTTCCTTTTCTACTGTGTTTAGTATTATTACAACGACAAGCATCTTGAGGATCATTTCAGAGAAGAAAACAAATCAGTGTACAGGGTGTCTCAAAAAAATTGTTCGACGTTTGATAAAATATTGAAAAATAAGGACAACGTGAACAAGCTCATGGAAAGATAACCCTGTTCCTAAGATTATGAAATAATCTTAGAGACTAAAATCGTGCAAATCGGTTGAAAATTCACTGAGGTACGAGCTCTCGAAGATGAAAAATATGCGATAGCTGAAACCAGAGACCACCCAGATTACTGGTATTGCAAAAAGCTTGAAGATGGAGGTAAGAGAAGCTTATCCAATGTCATACCTCTCGTAGATATCAGAGCAAACCAAATAGGACTTCTAAAGTAAATTATTTCTTGCGATCATTCTCTAAATTTCCTTACATTTCAGAACATAATCGGCGAGAGACTGAATCTGTTTCCTCAACGCATCTATATGCTTGACAGCTAGGTTATCGAAAACCTGTTTGAATCCAACTTGGCTCGCCCTGAAACAATTGAGAAATAACAGAAACGACGGCCTACGGAGCTTTTACCAAAAATGCCATTTCGAGGCCTCTGGTTTCAGCTTTCGCACAAATTTGAACTTCACATGCTTGTAACTCCATGAATTTTTAGCGGATTTGCAAGATTCTTGTGTCAAAAATTAATCTAAAATCTCAGGAAAAGGGTGACTTAACCAAGGATGCATTCAGCGTATCGTTATTTTTTAGTATTTAATCAAACGGCGAACAATATTTTTGAGACACCCTGTAGTGTCAAAATTCTTTATTTCTATTTTATTTATTTCTTTATTTTTTATAACAAATAAAACGTTAAAATACAAACAGCTAAATTATATCTACTGTTGAGCTGGATGCGAAAACATAACGTTATAAAGTCGCCTCCAAACTCAACTGTTTAAATCAACAGCTAAATTACAAGAAAATCATAAATTACACTACTTAAAGAACGGTACTTAAACGAAACAATACTTTACATACAAGATAAAGATTCATTTACATAATGGTAGTCCAAGACCATGTTTTGGGGCTGCTCCGCTCCCCGCCCCAACGAGCGCAGAGAACCGGTCCCAAATCCCCCCAAGCAACCACAAGCCGCTACCGGGAGCCCCTCAAACCTCCGGAACCCGGGAACGAGCGTTCCACAGAATCTCGAAAGTCAAAAATCGAAATTCTAATAAACGATTGTGCTAAAGATGGCGGCAAGGAATTTTTTACCTGGATGCACTGCGTTTTAATTACGAATCCTTAACGACTCCATAGGAATTCGATTAAAGAACGCAATGCTTCTTGGTAGGAAATGCCTCACGACCATCTTTAGCACAATCGTTTATTGTTAAGACCAATCCAGGTAGTACAATTGAAATTGATTGGACTGCACCATGATTTTATGGGGACATTTCAAGACCACTGGTCTCATCCTCAGATGAATGAAATTTCACTTGAGAGATTTTATACCACAAATAATTCACGAGCAATGCGTGATTAAATGATTTCTAAATAAGGAAAGACCATTGAGATTACTAAATGAATAAATAAACAAATGAATGAGTAAATAGGTAGGAAAGTCCAGTGAGATTTTTAAAAGATACAATAGCTTGGAAGAATTTTGTTGATTAATTGTCGGGTAGTCTCTCAAGATTAGCAGGATCTCTTGTATGAGTAAATTGAAATTTTTATTGGCTTGCCAAAATACAAGGATCTTCAAACGATGCGCTATGGCCAGTCTCATTAATTTGGTCCCTAACTGACGAAGAAGCACCGTATACGTACATATTTCCTCCTTGTCCCTAAATGTATTTTGCATTGAACAATGAAGTGGCATGAAGTTTTGCCATTATAAGTAGCCTGGCAGCTATTACGCGTAAACTTGTAAACAACGGAAGAAAATATTTGTGAAAGGACGCGATCTTTGAAAAGGAAAAAGTTTTCAATGTGTTTGGCTGATTGAAAAAGAACGCTAAGATCAACATGGTATTGCGCTTTTTTAGAAACTTGCAGAGTTTCTTTTTCACCCTGAGACTGTATTTGGACTGCATTTTCACCCTGAGACTGTAAATGAGGAATCAATGAAGCATTGGTAGTTTTGGTATACTGGCCGGTCTTAATGAAGGTGTATGTTGCCCATCGAAAAGTCTGTCGATAAGTATGTCGATAAGATGTTTGGGGAGAAGACTTTGCTGTAGAAATCATTTAATGTCGCACAGTTGATCTTGGTTAATGTTACGCAGTTACTGTGTTTATATTTTGGGGGGTTTGAAATACTACAGTTACTACTGAAGACAGGAGAGACGGTTGAATGTTCAAGCATTGTTTAAACATTGAATTTCGAGAATTTTCTTGCGTTACAACGTTTGATTAATATTTTAAGAGCAAAACCATCTTGATTTCACTTTTGATTCTGACAGCATGTTTTCACGGGATAATTTTTGCGTTTGATTACAGGAATTTTTAAGTGTAAAAGTTGAGCCGTTAAACTTCAGCGATACCATATTTGATTTAAATCAGTCAAATGACTATGTTCTACGAATGTATGATTTAACATGTTAAGCATTTCTTTCACAGTCAATGCAAGATGAGAAAATGGTCGAAAAGATAGAGTTATATCTCAGGGTAAGTTGTCTCTGACCTTTGTTGTCACTTTTATGATGGAACCTTGCCTAGGAATATTTATACTACTGGGTGAGTCAATAAAAACGCCCGTCGTTTGAAAAAATCATGCTGCCTGAACATCAAAGCAATGATATTGAAAGCTGTCTTGTTTTATCCTCGATATGTCAAATTAATATTCAGTTTTTTTCCTGGCTTTGATCGGTCATTCTATCCCGTCGAAATGGGAGATTTTCTGCAAAATGCCCCTTTCGAAAACTTGCAGAAACGAGTGAAAAGACCAAGCAAGATTTCCCTTTGTTCTCTTTCCTATCAATAATGACCCTTGGATGTGTTCATGTATTTTGTCCTCATGGGAGAATGGAATTCCCCTGAATAAGTTATTCACACCAGGGGGGTGACCTTTCAACCCGTCGAAAGGAAAGTACGTGCTGAAAGTCATCGCTGTGAGGCTAACACATTAGGGACTCTTGCTTGCAATTTTAGCATGTTTTTTATGGTTTCTCAAAGGGATTCGTTTTAGAAAATCGCTTACAGAATCTGAACAGAGTCGCTGTTTTTAGCCAGGAAAATTTCTAAAAATGATTGAACATGTTAGCTATTCAATCAAGTATTGCAAAATATCATTGCTTATATACTCTGGAAGCAGTAGCCTCTCAAATATCAGGCGTTTTCTTTTTACCCACCCGGTAGAAAAAGCGTTGGTCTCTGAGGCTGGTGTGTTAAGCATTGAAAACAGACTGAACCAGCATTTTGAAAGAAAGTTGATAACAGTCCTTTCTCGATCTTTCGACATTAAAAGATCCGAATAGATCAATGCCTATCTTAGCATAGGGCTCAAATATTTCAAATCTTTAAAAGGTGGGTAGAAAAATGTATCACATTTTTCTATGAACTGGATTGCTTGAAAGGAATTTTGGATGACCTGCTGTAAGTCTGCCGTGGCAATTTTTTGATATCCTGTTTATTTCAAAATGGCGGCATTTTGATTAATTTTCGTAGAAAAATTCAGCGAAAACTTTGAAAAAATTAAAATTATCGTAAATCTTAAATCACTGGAGGACATTGTTACAATCTTCAAGAAAGCCCTAGTTTATGTAGGTTTACAATATGATGGAAAGCAGACATCTGTAGCTCTTCTAGTCAAAGAGTGAGAAATTTGATGACGTCACTGCCTCAGGATTAATAAATGTCACCATTTTAAAACTAATCAACGTATCCAAAAATTGTCATGGCAGATTCATAGCAAATTAACAAAAGTTCCTTTCAAGCACCTTAATTCAAAGAAATATGCGTTAGAACTTTACACCCACCCTTTCAAAGATTTGAACCCTATGGTGCCTATCTTGCAACCGCCCGTTCTTGCAGTAGTTTTTCCTTACGTCAAAATATCAATGCTCGTCCCCGTCCTTAAGAATCATTCTGCTACCATTTTCGTGATAGTGCCTCTGGAATTGACAACTTCAGTGACCCATGAAAGCCGTTTTGTGAAGACAATTGAAATGATTCGATTTTTCATATTCCACAACATTCCACAAAACAAGAGATAGATTGAGAGAGAGCGTTGTTGCAACTGCGTTTGACGTTCCATGATTCCTTGATCACCGTAGGCTGTTGACAATCAATCTCGCGAATGATTCCCTTTGAAACACACAATAGAGGGTCAGTAGGTCTATTTCAATATATTTCAAGTTGTTATTCTTCAAATTTATTTTGCGGCCAGCACTGCAATCACCTTATGACTTTAGTACTTAAAAGTAACTAAAAGGATTCTTGTTAGCTGGCACATAGCTTAAACTTTGAAAGCATGCTAAATTTGTTTTTTTCTAGACATCTGGTTGCCCTTGCCATTGTTATCAATTCCAAAGTTAATTAGTTGTGTTTTATTAAAGATCATTTATTTTCACAGGGGGACACAACTCTTCAAAGTAGTGAGGAGGTAAAAGATCGAGAGAAGCATTTGAAACATGAACGTGAAAAACTTCTGAAAGAAAGAAAGGTTGCAACTGAATTGGCTCTGAAGCTTGCTCAAGACGTAGGTAGCTTCTTTACTGTCATCATTTAACGTTCGATTTTTCGTTCGAGAATAAGGTACTTATGAATTCCAACTGCTAATATAGCCCTCGAGTACAGATAGGTATGGCTACTTCATGCAAGGAGGTTCGATGATCAACATAACTATATTTTTGTCATTTCAAACTCATATTGTGAACTCAACTCGAAGACTCGAAGAATAATTAAAAATAACTAATCAAGACCCAACACATATGCAACTTTAACACCATACAATATTAAAACCTATTCCCTTTACGACTTTCATAAAACGATCAAAATATTCCCTGTTGTGACAACAGTATGTTTGTTATGTTTTTATTGTTCACAACAGGCGGTTTTCTGTGCTAGCAACAGAGCCCTACACTAACGTAGTTAGATGATTCAGTTCAGTTCATTCAGTTTCATGTTATTACTCAAAATACATTATTGT
Source organism: Aurelia sp. 4 Dawson et al 2005 (assembly GCA_964019985.1). Taxonomy (NCBI): domain Eukaryota; kingdom Metazoa; phylum Cnidaria; class Scyphozoa; order Semaeostomeae; family Ulmaridae; genus Aurelia; species Aurelia sp. 4 Dawson et al 2005. The sequence goes on along the minus strand of OZ026496.1, from coordinate 18,662,825 downwards.
ACTATAACACTAATTACATGCAATGACATTGAATCATATATCATATAGCATACATATGATAAAAAGACAGTGAATAACGATTACCGAAGATACTTTATTCAGCGGAATTTCTTTAGGAAAGCCCTGTCAATAGAAAAGCTAACCAAAGAAAGAGCACCCCATTTGCTGAGATGCTCTGAGCCTTGCTTAATCATTAGCATGAAAAAGATTTACCTCATAGTATAGTCGATGTTTATCTGTATGAAAGCCAGCAACGTAGTCTGCAAGTGCATTACTCACTAGTGAAAGATTTTATTTCATTAAAGCTGTAAGAGATGGTATTTGTTTCATTTTGTACTGACAGTGGTCAAAGGAGACTTACTTGAAACACAGAGACTAATCTAAAATTGAAACTTTACAAAGATATTTGTCCTGTGGTCGTATTTCATTTCTCTCCTGTCGTGAAATTCCCATGAATGCGAGGAGTTCAATTGATTAATCAAATCGTAAATTTCAATCACCAATTTCATCAGGTAGATAACATTGCGAGAAATCAGAGCTCATTAGCATTTGACGAAGATTTTGACAGTTGCTATCAGGCAGAAAATGCTAATTTTGACATGTTTCCAGCGAAAGGAAAGTCAACTAGAATTCTTCTTTCCATTGTTTTATAAATTTTCTGTAGTCCCATATTTCAGTTGAATTGCAATATTGTGTACATTATAATTGATGATCCACTAAGAGCAAGAATTTCTCTTAAAAGCTGCCTTTGATTACAAAACTGTAAACGGAAAGAGCATAATCCCAACATTGATTGTCTTTTATTCCTTCTTCCTTCATTCTTTACCTGTCCTTTTCATATTTTCATTATTTATTTTCCTGATAATCGTATCCTCTTTCCATCCATCCAGCCTTCGTTCCTCGACTTCTCTTTTTTCTTTCAATCCTTTTTCCTTCCCTCGTTATTTCGTTTCTTTTCCTTGCTTCTATTCTATTTGTTCTCTTTCCTCCACTTCTCTTTCTTCCAGACAATTACATTTATCTCAGCACTAATTTTAGGGTAGATGACGAATTAGTACACCAACGGGATGAATGATTTGATAGGCGCTTTCCCTTCCTTCCCCAGCTGTTTCATTTTATGTCAATCAAATTTGTTATATCTATGTATGTTTAATATCTCATTTCTTCCAGAGAGAAGATTTTGAAAAAGAAAGAATGGAATTTTATAAACATTGTATTTCGACTCCTGTTATCTCAAAAGAGGGAAATGATGGGATAAGAGGTAAACCTTTGAATCTTCTATTAGTGTGTTAGATATCATTTGCAGTAGGTAGCTATTATTTTTACTTAAAATTTGAAACATTGTAAAACAGTATCAGCTTCCTTAAAGGGAGTGTGCAGTGGTATTTAGGCTTCTCTATAAATAGAACAAAGAAAGCTCTTTGACACAGCATTGTTCCTTTGGCTATCAGTTGTTCCCAGCAGGTGTGGGACATTGATTTGAACAGGCTGATTTGAGATTTTTTGGCTTTTGCAAACGCAAGTTTATAATCGTGCACAACCTTTAGCATTATCATAGTAAGATTGCCAGTTTTTTATGTAACTTAGCAATTATGAAATTGTACTGTCATACTAAAATTACCTGTCCTGAAACTCAGAAAACACTCATATGAACTTGTTTCTTTGTACTATTCATTTTAAAGTGCATGAACGGAGCTAGGTAGAGGCAGTCGATGAACAGGACAAAGGTAACGCCTACACACACTATCGTTCTCTAGCTATGTCCACATACATGTCGAAACCATTAAGTACAAAAGGCTGGAAGTGGAATACCCAGACTCATTTCATTCATTTCATTTCATTTTATATATTTAAGGAGGGTTGCCCTTCAACAAGTTGATTTTCAAGGGGCCCTCCAATAAAAACATTTAATTACAATTTAAAAAAGATAACTCATGCAACTCATTCAACCAGATAACTCATGCAACTCCTTCCGCGTGATGCTTTTATCTCCGTTGACTTTCTTTAAAGGGTCTGTTTGATCGAGAATTCCTTGCACGTGTCGTCTCTTGCTTGACTTTTGCTGTCGCCATTTTCATGGGCCATGAAATCGGCAACAACGAAGGCAAACCAGGAGACGGCACGTGCAAGGCATGCTGGATGAAACAGACCTTTCAATTCTTTGCCCTCTCTTTTTATGCCAGGCCACAGTAAAACGAGTCCACGAACGAAGTTTCATAGTGCAACTCCAGTTTTTAGTCCTGCACAGAGGCCAGCTGGCAGTTCATCAAGAACATCTGCCAGTTTCGATCCTTCAAAGACACCAACAACAGCAGAATTATATAGATACATGTCATTGGCAATAAATGACGATGAAAATGAGTAAGGATTATTTACTCACACATTCCTCTTTCATATGATTTGTCACATTCCATTCTTTCAAGATTGCTGCTCCCAAACAGGACGCCATGATAATAGCAATTTTTAACCTGTTGAAGTGTACATCCCTTGTAAATATTTGTTATCCTGGGTGAATCATTACAGCAATCCCCATTTAAATAAATAATACAGCCTGATTACCAAAGCAATGATATTGAATACAGTCTTGTTTCTTTGAGAATATGTTCAGTTAGATTCAGTAATTCATCTGGCCTTAATTGGTCATTCATTCCCATTGACCTAAGAGATTTTCTGTTATAAGCCCCTTTCAAAAACCTGCAATTTCATTCCTAATTGTGCTAACACTTAATGTACCTATTTTGTCGTTGTTGAGAGAATGGAATCCCCCCCCCGACCCCCGAATAAGATTTCATACTAGGGGGAGACTTTTGTACCTTCTCAAGATAGCATGTGCTTAAGTGTCTCAAGTCATTGCTGCAGGGTAGAAATAATGGGGAAATTTGCTTTGATTATAGTATGGTTTTCAGATTTGTCGAAAGGACAATTTTTGCGAAACCATACCCCAAATTTTTACGGGCCATTCCAAACGTATACCCTGTGGGAAAAATAAAAAATTAACCAAGTACATGGAATTGGGTCAAATCCAATACCCCAAAGAGATATTTTCTAAACTGACACACCAAAATTTATGTCAATTTGTGATCTTACCTAAATGATATCTATTCCCGAAAGAAGGCACCCAATAAAATGGCAAATCTCGAACCAGTATACATGGTTGTTAACCCCCTTCCCCCCCAAAGTTACTGATTTCGGCCAGGCAAATTCTAAGATATCTTTGGAAATGCCCATTGTTAATTGTTGTATTTGCCAATATCATTGCTTGATATATCCATGGCGCACGCCGTAGCCTTTCAAGAGAATAGGTCTATGGACTTACCTGGTATTATAAATCATCATGACTGTAGTCTCTATAATGATCTAAATGGTATTGTCTTTGGGAAAATGCTTCTCCATCAACGAGTCAGTATGATCATCCATTATGAATTGTCATTTGCTGCAGTAAAACAACATGATGTGAAAATGTGTTTGAATGAAATGCGTCTACCGTCCTAGATGTATGAGGAATTTTGTGTTGAAGTTATCATTTCAAAGTGCTACAATGAATAGAGTGGAAGTGTTGATATCCTGTCTAGGTTTGAAAGCGCATGACATATATTTTTCCTTCGCTGCGATCAAAAAATGACAATATGTTTCTTTATCTTAAGCTAGTGCTTTAACTTCTTATCACACTCAAGCTTAAAACTGAACGATTGTCAAAGACTCAATAAAACTATGACAGACTGTAGTGAAATAGCCTTTTTGCTTCTAGCGAAGTTGCTCTGTTTCTGGCTGAGTGATTTATTCATCATTCTAGTGAGCACGATGGATCATACTTACATGACGAGCATGAGAAAGAGACTTTATCACGGAAAGAGAGCAATTATACGAATGTCAGTAGTGGCAGTGGAAACCGCGGTGGAGTGCGGAAAGAACGCGTGGCAGAGCATGCAGAAAACGTGCGGCGGGTCCTCGAGAGAATGCCACGAAGGAACCTTGAAGAAGCAGTTGCTGTGCAGTGAGGAGGCTGTCGATGAAGTAAATGAAGAAGGAAAGGTATAAATATTTTTAGGTAAACATCATGGTCTTGCGTAGCAGTGCGCAAAGTGTAATGATCACAAGTAGTTATATACTGACTGTAAATAGAGAAGATGGGCAGGGCTTCTCTCGAGTGCCCATATGGCCTTCTAGCTGCTTTTACACTGAAGTACCTCCTTGAGAAACCATACTCAAACGAATACGGCCTCGCATATACACGAGACCCCCCCCCCCCAACTGGAACTGCTCTAGACAGAACTGCTATACTGGATCTCGCTCGACTGCCGTAAGTGGCTTCCTAGCATCTTCTACACTGAAGGAGTTCCTTTAGGAACCGTACTCAAATGAACACGGCCTTGTACGGGACCCATTGGAACCATTCTAAACAAAACCGTTCTCCTAGAAGAGTAGCTCCATTTTGCAAATTTCTTCTACAACTTGGTGTCTTCTGCAACTTTTCCTTTTGGATCTCAGCAAAGAGGTTGGCAGTTCTGCAAAGAGATCTCGAGTTAAGGCAGTGCCGATGGAACGGCCCATTCCATTGGGAAGCATTTCCAATAGATCACTAAACGTTAAAACGTTCTTCTAAACGTAGCCGAATTGTGTTTTTGTCTTGGTATTGTCAAAATGCTTAGTTCTTGTCAGACGAACAATAAATGATAATATGAGGGGACTCACGGGGCATAGAAACTGTTTTCAGTCTTCTCTTCGAACCTCCTTTTCGGAGGATATAAACATGGAACACACCTTTATCGAAATTCATACCTGTGGCTTTCAAAATTGATTCCTGCCTAATTTTTTAATCCTCTATAGCCCTAATGATTAGACTAACCTTTTAATTGCAATGCCCACCCATCACTATGTTTTTCTCCACAAAAGGCTGTTGACCAGTCTTATATTTTGCTATTTTATCCGTTTTGGGTATCATAACGCTACACAAGAGACTTAATGCCCCTATGAAGAAATTAGCTTTACATCTTATTCCTTCTCTGATCACCAGAGAGCATGTATTTTGGTGACTCGTTTTGGCACCGGTTGCTCCTGGAGTCCCCTTGTTTAAACATCAGAAATATTTGTCACAAGGTCTATCTTTAAGTCTCTTTCTTGGTAAGAAGATTTTCCCAGACATGGCTTATCGCGTGATTTGTTCAGAAGTTAGCAATTAAGACCTTACACTGCATGGCTGGCTGCCTGCTTGAATTATACTACAAAAAACACGGATGAGTAAAAGGTCAATTTCGTTATTTCGTTTTTGTAAACAATGTGCAAGTACGGAGTGGCCCACGTACGTGACTAAAGCCTTCGGATTTCATGGCGGCCAGTTTCAACTCGGCCTCTGTGTGAAGTTCATTGTAGTGTTTTCTCGTCTACGTCTATGAAATGTGATAGAACTTTTGATATCCGTCATCAAATTTGAAAATTCTGTGAGTGTGTGGGGGAGCAAACTATCACTGGAGACTTAAAGGGTGAAGGCAAATCTCATAATTTAGGCCTGTGGTTACTGCTTAGATTTACTGCTTAAAAAGTGTAGCTCAAAATTCTCCTTCCGCGTGCAATTTTAAAACTTTTTTTGTATGGAAACATTTTATTATCATCTTTAATCATATTTCGATCATTGACAAAAAAGACAGAAATAGTTTATCATAGATTTGACAGACAAGTCTTGGCGATTTTTGGAGAATTTTTTGGGACATCCGGTGGTAAGTGTAGTTTTGAGAATTCCCATCTCACTGACTTCACAATAGGTACTAATCGTCGCCCAGGGCCTTTTGATTGGAAAATTCTTTGTCCGTGCAATTTTGAATCAGTGCAGAAGTTTTGTATATTTTGGTGCAGTAAGGGTGCATTTTAAAACTAAAGATCCATGTCTCTAATATGACAAAGCGATTTGAGAGCCTCTGGAATAGACCAGGGACCAGCGCTCCTTGCGTCACACCTTCGATACAACCAACCACAAAGCTGTGCCTTCTGAAGGATCAGGTGTGGCAAAATATGCCATTAAATAATTCGTTTATTCTCTGGTATAGATGAAGATATTGAATTCCTTTCATCAATAAGGACAATGTTTTCCTTGAAAAGCTGCAAGTTTACAACAAAGGAATCTTTGCTTCAGTCGTTCACGCGAAAATTAAGTGTCAATTTTGTTGGCCCAATCTGGTCCATTTCTTCTGACTTTATGCGAATCATTCAATCTGTGAAGTACTCTTGGTGCTATGAATTTCTTCGAAAGTGAGACCTTTTTTCTGGTTCACCCGTTATTTTGCTACTATTCTAGCGTTGGAATTTTCTGAAATCTGCAATATTTTCAGCATGTGAGTGCCTTTTTTCCATGAGGGGGGTTCTTGGCTAAATTTCGAGTAGGGGTGTGCAGACCTCAGTTTCAATATGGCACCGCTGGCTAAACCAATTTTTGTGAAAATGACACCCTTGGGTAGACTGATTTATACATGAAAAATGCCATAAGTTGGCGTTTTCTGGACAAACTTGCCAAATTTTCGCATTCTCTGGACCAAAATAAAATTTCGGGTTTCTCTACAGGAATTACAGAAGCTCGACATTTCTTTGACCAAAATTGCCAAAAAGCGTACCCCTGGCTAGACAAGAAGCCCGAAAAAGTATACCCTTACGGGCGGCACATTCCCAGGTACCTTTATTAGGGAACTACAGTGTACAAATCGCTAAACGGTCTCGTCCCGGAGTACCTTTCCAGCTTGTTTGGAAAAAGGTCGACTCGAAATGTCAGGGAACTCAGAAACACCGAAACTGATCTTTCGATACCTTTACGAAAAACTAACAATGGGCAGAGGGCTATATCTTTTCGTGGACGTAAGCTTTGGAATAGCCTTGAACTTGATGTTAAACAGGCACCATCTCTTGCCACCTTTAAGAGAAGAATCAAATCGTAAACTGGTAACGTTTTTGCCACGGCCCCCTGAAAAGCAGTTCTCATGGACTGACGGGGCTACCGTGCCTAAATAAATAAAAATGAATGAATGAAAATGAAATGAAATGGAAGAACCCCTCCCGCCATCGTTTCTTCCTTTTAAAGAAGTCAAAATATTTTGGAAAGAACTTGAATTATCGTAATTTGTAGACTTTTTGTGGAAATATGGAATAATATGCAAAAAAACATTGCTTTTGGGTGACTTTAATACATCTGGTGCCAAGCACAATTTTTCAATCGTCTGGTTTACGATTCTGAATTTTGATAACGTTGCATCGTCAGCTAAATTGAATTGTAAAGTGTGCTGTGATCCAGAAAATATTCAGGATTTCTGAAAAGTTTGAAGATTTATGGCAAGTAGCTAAAGTTTCCTTAAGTGAAAATATATGTAATCGAATTTTACAGCACCTTCCCAAAGACTTTAAAGCTTATGCTAGTAAAAACCCCTTATTGGTGTGAAATGTATTCTGTAGCACTGCAAATTGCTTTGTCATCTCGAGGTCTGGGATCTTTTGTGTTAAAACGGTTCACCATCGCTCGATGGGGCTGTTCATTGAAGAGTTTGACTCTTATTAGCGAGTTTACGAAACCACGACGGCAACTGCAATGCACTGTTGCCTTTGTTTCAGAGATTTAGGTTCAAAAGATTCCTTGATTTCCGTTCGAATATTTTCTTCCTGCGAGAGCCTCTGAAGTTGTCCCTTTTAGTTTCACGACTTCCAAACCATATTTCTTGCGTTCTGTTCTGCTAAGGCCTCCGAAGTAAAACTCAGTCTTTGAAATGCTTGTAGTCAATGAAAAAAGACGGTTTTAAGGCATCTCTGAGTTGCAGGAGACCTCATTTTGGCCTTTTTTTATCAAAGGTAGCGTCAATGAAACAATACTGGCTTTGCAGAATATCAGATAATGTTCTTGCCGGCGTGGCCCTCTAGGTTTCGTAAAGTCTCTATTTAGGTTGAGTTGACGTTGTTATGTCAGATAAGTGACGTAAAAAAATCTGGAACATGTTTTTGTAGTTTTAGAATAGCCAATCATTAGTATCAGAATTTAGGTGAATTAAAGTTTGTTCTAATACAGCTGTTTTTGACTTTATCGTGAAGATGGTTTTTGACTTTGGAGAAGGGAGCTTTGAAGATAATATTGTTTGTGTTTGTTGTTTGGTCACAATACTCTTTATAAGAATCCATCATGATTTTGTTTCAGCTTTCAAGGCGTGTATACAGTTTTCTTTCACGCAGTGCTGGCTAGGATGGACCGGAAAAGTGCTCGCATCGCTCGCGCTTCAATCTTCGTAATTATTGTAAAGCTCTCAGTTATCATGCTCCGGTAGCATTGCGACTCTTCCTTTTATCAAATACCATATTAAGTGACAATTTTCGTAGATTATTACATGGTAGAGGGAAAATTGCTATAAACGTATAAAAGTTTGATAACAAAATACTGTAGGCAATAAAACGGTTCCGTGACAAATTTCTAATGAGATTCAAAGACACTCCAAATGGTACTCCAATCATCATCTTCATCATCGCCATTTCCATGGTCTTCATCACCATCGCCATTTCCAGCAACTCCAAGAGTTTCATCTACCACGATATCTCCGTCTACCCCTAAATCATCATCTCCATTCCCAAGGTCTGTCCCTTCCATCGTATCAATTTCGTCTAAGCCGCAGAATGGATTCATTCTAGCTTCGAATGTCCATGCAAGATCCAGCATCTCATCTTTGCAATAGTCATGGAGTGCTTTGTCTTTGCATGAAAGCGTTTTTGCATATTCCCTGTGAAATGAAAAATGGAGTATGCATTCTTGAACAAGTCTTAGCATGCTTATATCACGACCAAACTTTTCTGCCTGACAGCAATGACCTTGCATGTTTTAGCGTCTATTATTCCTTTGGGAGGACAAATTGTCATTCCTGCAATCATTTGAAAAATTTCAATACGAGCAGCCTTTTCAATATTACTGTTCACCTCAAGTTTTAATCTCTTTTTGAGATAGCATCCTCCGACGATCTAGAAAGTGCGATTTTAAAATTTTCCCGGGGCTCTCCCCCGAACCCCCTCCCAGCTCAATTCGCTTGCATTTCCCTTAGCGCTTTCAAATTACTTTCCCCTTTGCGTTGACGTGTTTGTTGATTGATATGCTTCAGAGAGGCGAACAATGGAAAGATATCCTTGATTCCTTCCTTGGCTTTCTGATTTTGAAAGACTGACATCCCAGGCGGCTTTACCTCTTGCAATGATCTGGGGTTTGCCTTTTTCTGGTTTCGATGCTGCCTTGTAAAATTCCTATTGAGTCATTGCTGTTGGGCAGAAATATTCGGAAAATTTGTTCGTGATATGAGAGAAGTTTTCAAGGTTTCTTGAAGGAACTTTCTTCATAAAGTCCTTCAAAATTTCAAAACGAAGTGGCCGATTCTCATTGTCGTATTTGTTATTATTATTATTATTGATTTATTTAAAAGTAGGCATGCATATGAATATAGCTATTAAACAAGAGCTAATTCAGGCCTACTATCTAAAAAAGTGAAATTGGTGAAAAAGAAATTAAATACGGGATAGTTAAATACAAATATGTACATGAATTTGCAGATTTTTACGTTGTTTCCATATGTACAATGTTCTTTTCCCCCAGTATTTGCGAAGCACTAAAAGTTATTTCAGTTAGTTCAAGAACCCAACCTGAGCCATGAACGGTCTACATAATCTACAATCGTATTCTTCTCCTTTCCAGACTTTGATTCTCTGTTTAAATCTTGAGAGGGTTTCTGATTGCTTTATGTCGATGGGTAGTGCCTGCCATAATATGCACCCGTGGAACGATATCATCTCAAAGACATTGCACGTAATGCTCACCTGAGCCAATTGCAGATTATGGCAGCTTGTTTACCCATAAGGACTGCGTTTTTCAACAAAGATCTCGTTCATGAAATAGATCTCAGTCATTAGCAATTGTGAATCGCAGTCAGGTGAATTTTGAAATGGAGTTGAACATGTCTTTTATAAGATAATCTATTAATGTCTTAATATCCAACGAGTGGGGGCCTTTTAAACGGGAATTATTTGTTTGCCCTACCGATATAATTTTTCTATTTTGGTGGTAGAGAGAGTAGAGTAGAGTTACACTACCCATCACTTCATACATACCCACATAATTCATGGCTCCCACGATCTCTTTGATACAGCTTCTCAAATGGCTCTTCACACTTTGCTAACTGATCACCATAACCTGCTTTGCATTGGTCAGGTGCTATTGGCAGCGACTGATTTATGTAAACGTTCTTCTTTGAAGGCTGTGCATCACAGTAATGCTAGAGTAGCAACAAATTTAAACGAAATTGTAAGAATGAGCTTCAATAGAATAAAATGAGTGTAACAAATACTCTCGACTACCGAATAAACGGGGCGGGGCAGAATGATCCGGGGGGGGTTCAAAATGGCTTGATATAACAATAATCGGGGGTTGGAACAATCGGGGCGGGGGATGTTTCGAGAAATTCAAAGCAGTCGTTTTCTTAGCTAAACACGTATCATTTATATTTATGAGAACAGTGATGTTACTGATACATTTACGTATGAACTCTGGTTCTGTTGAATGCGCTTCTTGAGACTTTTTCTTGCGTTTATTCAGAAATTATGTTTACCATCATTTCATTGTTCCAAAAATTAATAAAAGGGATATTGGAAAATTTTTCAAAAATTAATAAGCGGGGATGGGAGACGATTATTCGGTACTCGATATTATCACATTTTGGACCAGGCCAGCTGATGTTATAAAAGATGACAATTTTATGTTAAAAATGTTCCGCTCATAAAGACAGAACTAGTATTCGGCGGATTCATGTTTTGCTGTTAGTAAATGGCAAGGCTATATTGAGAAATTCGTCATATTCAATGACACAGTCACGTTAATAAGCAATAATTTTAATTTGATAGAGCCCTGGTTAACACTCCATTCATTACAAATGAAAAATGTTAACTTTTTGAGACTTTCTGATCAAAGAATCTTCAGATAAAAACGATTTCCATAAACCATGATGGGTCTGCTGTAGCCTGCGTGCAGCCCCTACTGTTTCCTTTCAGTTGAAATTTCCCCAGGCTAGTATGCTTAGGTTGCATCTTTCTGCAGAGCAAAGTTTTTATCGTTCTGTGGAAGAGGTTTCTGCAGATTGTCCTCCATGGCAGTATATAGATTTTTCCCACACATTTGTCCCAGTATATAGATCGAAAAAGCTGGCACGATCAAAGCACAACTGCGTAGTCTAACCACCCATGTTGAAACTTGTTAAACTTCTGTTGATGTATTCTGAGAAACAAATGTAAGGCAGAACTTGTAATAATTGCATCAGTTGCTTTTGATTGAGCTTCCATTGTAAAGCGAGCAGGACTCGTAGAGGAAGGGAATCCTCGGAGGCAGCGAACCAAAGCAAAGGAAACCCCAAAATATGCTCGCAAACCAGTACACCCAACTGTACCGGGTGAGTCGAAAAAAGAACGGGTGAGTCGAAAAAAGAACGCGCAGCGTTTGATATGGTACCGTTCCCTGAGTATATAAGCAATGATATTCTGCAATGCCTGATTGAATAGCTAATATTTTCAATTATTATTAGAAATTTTCCTGGCTAAAATCAGTCACTCCATTCAGATTCTGTAAGCGATTTTCTAAAATGAATCCATTTGAGAAACTTTGAAAAACGCGCTAAAATTACAAGCAAGAATACCTAATGTGTTTGCCTCACAGGGATGACTTTCAGCACACTTTAGCACGTGCGTTCAATTTGGCAGGTTGAAAGTCTCCCCCTAGTGTGAATAACATATCCAGGGGGATTCCACTGTCCCATGAAGACAGAATACATGAAGACATCCAAGAGTCATTATTGCTAGGAAGGAGAACAAAGAGAAACCTTGCTTGGCGTTTTCACTTGTTTTTGCAGATTTTCGAAAGGGGCTTTCTGCAGAACGTCTCCTATTTCGACGGGAAGGAAAGACCGGTCAAAGCCGGGTACATTACTGAACCTAATTTGACGTATCCGGGATAAAACAAGACAGTTTTCAAGATCATTGCTTTGATGTTCAGTGAGCAGGATTTTTTCAAATGCCGGGCGTTTTAATTGAGTCACCTTGTGTACCCATACGAAAAGCATTGTTAGAAGAAGTTATGAGTATATTTCGAAAGAAGAAAAGTATATCCGGACATAATGATGTGTCTCTCCATCGTGTCATTTATCCAAGTCACAGGCTGCACAGTAGGTATCATAGTTCTCGTATATGCAATTCGCAGAACAGGTATTTTCTTCCGCTTGCAAGATATACTCATGAAATCTGTTAATTACACCTTCTCTCGTGTACAAGGAGACAGCCATGGTGGTTCAGCGCATCTTTGCCAGCTCCGTTAGTTTTGCCTCGTTGCCCTTGGGCATTGCTTTTGTCTACGATCAGGAAGCTCTTGGAAATGACCTGTCAATCAAAAGCAACCAATACCATCACTACAAAGTCTGTCTTTGTTATTTGACTGCAAGATAACGCATTATACCTTTCCTGAATGTCTTAACGACGTTTGAAAGGCTCTCGATAGTTCTTTCTTGTCATTTCCAAAAATGGCTCCTTCCATGCATAACTCAACTTCTGATAATATGCAGTTGCTCAATTTTTTGTGCTGCTTCCTGTTACGCGAAAAGAGAATATACAGAGTGTCTCAAAAAATTGTTCAACGCTTGATTAAATACTAAAAAATAACGATACGCTAAATGGACACTTAGTCAAGTGACCCTTTTCCTGAGACTTTGAATTAATTTTTCACACGAGAGTCTTGCAAATCCGCTAAGAATTCATGGCGTAACAAGCCTTTGAAGTTCAAGTTTCTGCGGAAACTGAAACCTGACGCCTCGAAATGGCATTTTGGTAAAAATCTCATCGACCATCGTTTTTGTTATTTCTCGATTTTTTCAGGGCGAAGCAGATGAGTCGAAAATCTATTTTCAAATCTTTTTGCCATTATTGGCGGAAGCGAGATATTACGATTGTGTGCAGAGGTATTGCATTAGCTTTTTGCCAAATAGAAGCGTATATCGTCCTGTTTCCAATCACTATGGCTCGACAATTGAGGTGTCACACATTTTAATCATTAGATCAACATGCTATGACAACCTTGCCCTTTTTTTGAGTCGAGATCGCGAGAGCGCGGATCATTCAGAGAACTTTTTCCTTTCCTATCTCAAGACTCTGAAATTGCAGAGCCCTTCCCGGCAAAGAACTGGGAAGTGTGCTTCCAGTTGTAATCGCACAGCACTGCTTGGCAAAACAGTTCGTGAAAGGTGTTTACCTTTATATCAATGTTTGTCTCAAAAGTCCATTTTCAAGTAGCAGTGGTATGTTTGAAAGTTATTTCTTTTGAAGCAGAGACCAGTCTTCCTAGGCAGGGGTCAGACAATTTTTCCCCAACTTCAGGTAGTGCAGTAGGGATCCGCATTTAAGAAACCACCCTAAAGAAACTTTTAGGCTACTGAAAAACGGTTAGCCACCCTACCTGCAAGGAATTCTTGAGGTTCACACCCAATATACAGTTTCTTGGATCTTAAGTGCCATCAAGTACTTGTCTGATGGTTTCGGGAGCATTACAATTCATGCATCGTTCATAAGAAATTGCTAGCAAAAAAAAACATCTTGAATTTAACGGATATTTACCTAAATGTTGATGTTCTTGACAATCACTCATAACATACACATGGCTAAATATGGCCATTATATCTATAGATATCCCAATTTTGTTGTAACTTATTTTCTATGACTCTCCAGACAAGAAAGCTAGAAACTTAAGAAACTTGAGCCTAAAAACATTAGAAGTATCATGGATATTAGAAACAGTTTGGGTTCAGGTGTGAGGAGTACAATGACCAACAGCCTTTGCAATCGTTTGGTTTGTTTCAATGAATTTCGTAAAGTCAGTTATTCTGGAAGCTGTTCTACGCAAGTTGCTGACTTCCCGCAAGGCATTATGGTCTTTGTACACCCTTTAACCCTATTTTAACTGGGGGCGTTTTTCGCCCCCCTCCCGAACTTCTTTTATTAGCTCCTAAACGATGATAGCTATAGCACTAAAACGTCCTGCCTTTTACTAAAATCTAACTGGCAATCAGAAAATAAAAATTTTAGTGTCTATTGTTCGACCACGTGACCAGCAGATGCCCATATTTGGAGAGTGGTCACAAAGAAAATCGTTAAAACTATTCTAGTTTCTTCATTTTGTGTAGAATCTCCTCAATATATATACCATTCGATTTGTCTCAATGAGTACTTTCATTTGATATATAATTTATCTATATTTGCTGATGTCAGCAATTTATATTTTCTATGATGTCATTAATATTTATGACGTCATATTTCTAATAAATTAGCAATTTTTATATGAAAAATTATGCAATGACTTGGAATTTTGATAAAACCATTTGATTTTACCCAAATTATGCGTAACTGACGATTTTTAAGCATTATTATTGACCAAGCAATTTTGCATTGAATCAAATTACCGTTAATCATTTAGTTAATCAATTAGAAACAACGAATATTCATATGAAACTAATTGAAATCTCAAACTAAGGCTATCGAGTAAGTATTTGGATAGTTTTAGCCAGTTATTTGATGTAAATCTACTTTTATTTCCTAGTAGCTCAATTTCGTTAAAATTTGCCATATTTTTGGCTGCCTAGCAACCAATCACGTGATTAAAAATTAATTGACGCTATTTTTGGATTCTCCTTTATTTAATGATGACACAGTGCAAGTTTCATTGTCATAGCTTTTATAGTTGCGAAGATAGTTAGGGCGAAAAACGCCCCCTCTGCTAGAAAATCACTTTTTTCACCCGGTTAAAATAGGGTTAAATGCGGGGCCTTACGGTAACCATTTTTCCCGTTGAGAATTTTCTTGGAATGTTACTCCTGGATTTCCTTAATAATCTTAAGTCCCCGTGACTACTCCCTCTTCTCGTGTATCTTCTGTACACCCTGTCTTTGTGCTTGATTGCTGATTTTAACTCGATGCCATCTCGACAATGGGGGTGCTGTAAAGGGTATTTTGTACAAAACGACCCTTGTGATTTGCTATTCCTGCACGCCATTCATTGATTCCTATGTTTTTGACCATTCTCAAGACTCTCACTTGTCTTCACGATTTAACCTGGAAAATTGTTCCTCCTTTCAATTCCACGGATCATTTTCAGGGATTTTAGTACTGTGTGCGTTTTGAGGTAATGTCGTGCAGCAAAACACAGGCATATCGTTTCAATATCGTTGCAAACAACCCTTCATGAAATTCAGTTTTGTTAAATTCTACACTGGGGTAGGGAAGTTAGGCAAGTGAATGGGAAAGAAACTGCAGAAAGTACGTTTACACGAGAGCAAGAGTTATGGAAAAAGAAGCAGAAAGAAAAGCAGGCCATCACTCTGGTAGACTTGCCCTTCAGTCTGTTTTGTCAACAGACTTGGGGCGAGTCTACCACTCTGGCTACTAGCTTACTAAAGCCTGTTATGCAAACTCATAATAGACGATTACGCTAAAGATGGCGGCGAGGAACTTTTTACCAAGATGCACTGCGTTCTTAAATCGAATTCCTATAGAATCGTTACGGATTCGTAAAAAGAACGCAATGCATCTTGGTAAAAAGTTCCTCGCTGCCATCTTTAGCGTAATCGTCTATTGGAACAAGCGAGCATCATTCTAGGTAAAGCAAGCAGACGTTAGAGTCGGCTCCTCTACCATCATTGCACATCATGGGTTTGATCCGAAAATTGCCTCTCAATGCTCCATACTGTTGTATTCTTTACGCAAAATAGCAGCAAGATTAACCTGCATTGAGTGGCTTTGTCCAACTGAAAAGCCAGAAAGAATTCTCTCTCACAAGAAACAGCACCAACTGCAAAGTCTTCTGGTGTGCATGTGCCAATCAAGATGTCCTTCATCCGGAGAGGAGCACTTAAAGTTGCATTTCTTTTATTCATTCCCAATGGTAAAGATCTTACAGACAAAACAGTGGCTGAAATTTGAAATTCATAGCATTAATAAGAAAATTCGAGCCAAAGAATCGAAATTTGACTATATAATAACATTCCCCTTTTAAGTCAGTAGAAACAAGGTGCAGAAATGGATGACTTTAAACCCATGTTTACTTATCATTAAACCATGGGTTGTGGGAAAAGAAGAATTTCCTATTAGATCAATTACCGTTGTAAAGAGTAAGAACTAAATCGACGGGACAACGGAGAGGATGGAAAAACAGAGAACTCACAAGGTAGGCCTGACAGTTCTTATTCTTTACAACGATAATTGATCTAATAGCAAATTCTACTTTTCCCACAACCCATGATTAAACCTGGCTAACTCTGGCTTAGTGGGACTCCTTGCTATTTCCATTAATGCGACCCCATCATGACCTAACAGGGGGGGGGGAGTCCAGTCGGTTTGAGCAAGGGTGTTAGGACACGGATGTTTTGATTTACTATTTATTTACCTTGTTTTGATCTCTGTGTCTTGTTTTGTTGTCTTGTTTTCCGTTCTGTTTTGTCTTCAACTGAGCTTGGTTAGGCCCAACCGCTCTCAAGTTGTTGGAATAGAGCTCCCTTGTATTTCTGTGTCTTAGTGTGCTAAATAATAGTCAATCAAAACATCCGTGTCCTAACACCCTTGGTTTGAGGGTCTTAACAAATGGCTACCAAATGAGCCTATTTGTCAAACAAATGCTACCAAATGGGAGTATTTTAAGGTTCCTGGCCTGTTGAGATTTCAACCCTGCACGCTCCTCTGCATACAAAGTTAGCTGCTAGAGCAATAATTGTTGATGAATTTTAAGGTTTTCTTGCTTTCTTCCATCAGTTTTGCAATAAAAAATCAGGAAAACAGTAGAAAATTTTCATCACTGAATGCTACCAAATGACTCAATTTTCAGGTTCATGCACTATCGCTTGAGGGTTGTGTAAAAGATTCATTTGAGGGTATTTTTCAGAATTCTTACTTTGGCCCCCGTTGACCCTGACTGGACCCCCTCTCAGGCCACAATAGAAGTACCCCGTCCTGATTGTAACCATCTGCTCTAAGGCACCCATTATGGATGATAGAGTCAATTTGATCTTGGTGATGTTTGGTGGTGTTTTATGTGCATTAGTTTCAATGATGCATTCGATCTATTAATTTTCTAATTTTGTGGATACCTGCGTACGTGGGCAGTAGCATGACGATGTTGCTTACTGCCAATCTCTTCACTTGGCCTAATATGATTTACAAAAAAGTTACACTTCAATTTGCACGTATTTCTTAATGAGGAACTAAGAACTTTGGCCAGTCTTTGTGTTCACAACGTGAGCCCTCATGAACATTTCAAAACAAGGTGTTTTGAAGCCTTTCCAGTGTTTAGCCTCTTCAGTACCTTTAGATTAATACGATACCGGAAGCAAGTGAAAGAAGGTAAAAATATGCTAAAGATTTCCTTTATCGAAATAGTTAGTCCCTTACTTTATATCTTGCCAGTACTGGAGTATCTTAATTTTTGGGTGATCCGAGAGTTGAATTTCTTAAAAGCAGTTTCTCATAAAAAAATATGTGTATTATGGCCTTTAACAGCAAACCACCATTCTTAAATTGTAATGGAGAAATTGGTACTTGAAGACAGAAAGTTTGAAAGATAATTTGTAACCTCACCAAATACCAAAATTGCAAAGCTAGTCCACATCTTCATCTTTGCTATTCGAGTAGATTCTTTATCAGGTCACGGAATACTTTTGCGTCACAACAATCCAATTCCTATTTTGAGCAAACTGATTCTCAGTTGGACACTCATAGTTGGATTAACCTTTGTCATGGGGTGCGGCTTTGCCTGTGACATGTTCCGGTTTATCACCTTTGTCTTAATTCACGATCCAAAGTAAATTTCATGAAATTATTTTCTGTCTGAATTTGTGAGCATCGCCCTATCTGGACCTTCAAGTATACTGATGTTTCTTTTTATCTAATCACCATATGTATCAATATCGTCTGGTCTGTGTTGTATTCGCAAATCAATGAACAAAACCAAAACGAGGCTACTAACATAACGAGGTTACTATGATTACTATAATAATAATAAAGCTAATAGATGTAATAACAATAACTATAAACATAAGAATAAGTGTCGCATCTAACACCTCCCTTCCCATAGGGATGCGATACTTCTACAATTCATAGGTCATCATAGTCAGTTGGTGTCTTTCTTTTTATCATTCTCCCTGATCTTGTTCTGCAGTTTTCTGCCGCTTCTTCTTCACTGGATTGTTCCGTGGGATCGCTATCTGATTGGTTGTAAGGAATTGTGTCAGCATCATCACTGTCGCTGTCTTCTACCCTTTCCCGTTCCTGCACGGCTCTTTCTGGGGGCATTACTGCTATGCTGGCTAGGCCACTTCTGGTTGCTGTGAAGTTGATGTAACGCTTACGCATAAAACGTTGGTTTCGCCTTAGCTTTCTACCGTTTGTTAGCTGGATTTCATAGGACCTTGGCGCGACTTGCTGTATTATTGTGCCATGTACTGACCATTCTTTTGTTGTTTCATGTTGGATAGCGACTGCTTGGCCGGGCTGGAATTCTTCCCTGGACCCCCTGGTGGTGGCATGTTTCTTGTCATGGTATGCCTTTGACTGGGCTCTTTCCTTTGCGGGGAACCGTGATGGCGTTGGGCTATCCTCTTGGAATCTTGGAAGATTATCTCGAAGGGTGTAACCTTTCAGTAGCTGGGCGGGGGACTGGCCGCATTTGATTGGTGTGTTGCGGAGTATCAGCAATCCTTTCAGGATGTCTTGGTTGGAACGGTGGCATTTTTTTATCAGCCGCTTTACTGCTTTGACAGTGCTCTCTGCAAGTCCATTGGATCTGGGGTAGTGGGGACTGCTTGTGGTGTGCTCAAATTGCCATTGGGATTTGAATGATTTGAACTCTCGGGCGGCATATTGTGGTCCGTTGTCAGATACAAGCTCCTTTGCGATGCCATGTCGTGAGAATGCATCCTTGATTGCGTGTACTAAGTTTGGTGAACTTGGCCTTCCTAAGAGATATACTTCGGGCCATAGGGAAAAATAGTCCACAATTATGACATACATTTTTCCCGCCCAGTGGAAGAGGTCAGAGCCAACCTTCTGCCATGGTTTCTCGGGACATTCATGTGGCAGTAATGGTTCTGCTGGCTTTGATGGTAGAAGCTTTGCACATTCTCCACATCTTTGAATCTTTTGCTCGATGTGGTTGTTCATGTTTGGCCAGTATAGGCATTGGCGAGCTCTTCGCTTACACTTTTCAATGCCTAAATGTCCTTCATGGATACGATCTAACATGTCCCGTCTCATGCTTGCTGGGATGACGATTTGACTTCCTTTCAGGATGAGTCCCTTAGTCTCTGTTATGTCATGTCGACAATGCCAAAATGGGCGGATGGCTTCGGGGCACTCTCTTATGGTGGAGGGCCAACCTTTATGGACCATGTTTATCAATTCTTGCAGGACAGCATCAGCTCTTGTTTCATGTTTTATTTCTTTAATGTGGGGCTCTGTGGCAGGTATGTTACAAATGACAGTATCCACATGAGCAGCTATTTCTTGTTCAACTATTTCGTCTTCTTTGGTAGCTTGAGACCAAGGTGCCCGAGACAGGGCATCGGCATCAGCAAGCTCCGTCCCCTTTACATATTCAGCGGCAAAGCTAAACTTTAGCAGGCGCATACGCATCCGTTGTATGCGTGGTGTCATTTCGGTAAGGGGTTTGTAGTTGAGGATAGGTATGAGAGGTTTATGATCAGTTTGTATGACAAAATGGCGGAGGCCATGAAGGTATTTTGACATCTTCTCACAACCCCATGCAACTGCAAGCATTTCAATTTCAATATTGTGATAGTTTTTTTCAGCATCGGAGAGGTATCGCGAAGCAAACTCTACAGGTTTCCATTGGTCTCCATGTTGTTGATATAGGATTGCTGCAATGCCATTTAGCAGGCTGCCATCTGTGCGCAGCTTAGTGGGCTTGTTTACGTCGTAGTGGGCCAAAATTGGCGCCTTAGCCAAAACTTTCTTTGTTTCTTGGAAGGCTGCGTCATGGTTGCCTGTCCATACCCATGAGTTGTTTGTACTGAGCAGGCCTCGCAGTGGCTCTGAAGCTCTGGCTAACTCTGGCGTGAATTTGGAGAGTTGCTGAGCCATGCTGAAAAATCTTCGCAATTCTGTGATGTTTTCCGGAGTGCGGAAGTTGAGTAGGCCATCCACCTTGGTACTGAGTGGCCTAACTCCTGCTGCGGAGATATTGTGCCCCAAAAAGTCTACTGCAGTTTGGCGGAATTTGCACTTAGTTGGGTTTAGGGTGACTCCATGATCTGAGAGCCGCTGGAGTAAGCCTCTAAGGCGTTCATCGTGTTCAGCCATGTCCTTCCCTGTTACCAAGAAATCATCTGTACTTTTGACTACACCAGGCAACCCACTGATGATTTTGTCTAACCGCTTGTTAAAGATCTCCTGCATGGAAGATAAGCCAAATGGACCCCGGGTTGGGCAAAAACGACCAAAAGGGGTAATGAATGTGGCTTTTAATTGGCTATCTTCATCTAAGGGCATTTGCCAATACCCCGAGTTTGCATCAAGCTTACTCATAATGTTACAATCTCCAAGTTTGGCCAGAGTTTCGTCAACACTTTCAAGCTGATAGAACTCACGTTTGACAGCCGTATTTAAACGTGTAAGGTCTAAACATAACCGAATGCTGCCATTTTCTTTCCTGACCAATACGATGGGGTGGCACCAGTCTGTGGGTTCCTCAACCTTTCGGATAACCCCCATTTCTTCCATTCTAGATAGCTCCTTTTTGAGAGGGTCAAGTAATGGCAAGGCAACGTGGCGAGGCGTGGATAAATGGTAGGGCGTGGCATCTTCCTGAATTTCAATGTGGATGGGGGCTCCTTTAATATTTCCTAGTCCTTGAAATATCTCAGGAAATTCATTCAAGATATCTTGTCCCTCCTGAGACTCTAGTGAGTAACAAGAGACTTCTGATTCTGTACTGAATCTCAACATGTCTAATGCTTTAATTGCTGGTTTTCCCAAGAGACAAGTGGCCATGTTCTTACATACATAAATGATCTGGGATGCAGTTTTCTTTCCCCAAGAGAGATTAGCTTTGATGTATCCAAGGCATTGTAATTGTTGGTTGGCAGGCCCTCTCAGTGATTTCCTGGTTTTGCGGATATCTGCCCTTGATAATCCAAATTGTGGCAGGTGCTGCTGTCCTATGACAGTAACATCTGCCCCCGTTTGGGGGCAAACAGAGCTTCCTGCAAAGTGATTCAGTTGTTTGCAGACGTTACAGCGCTTGCCAGCCGCTGGGCAGTTACTGCGACCAAAAAGATGCGTGCGCAGACAGAATTTGCATGATCTGGCTGGTGTAGGTTGAGGACGGGATGTAGTGGCAGAATTCTGGGGTAATGAAGAAAATTGTTTCTTACCTTGTCTCTTTGGTCCCCTAGAATCAACAAAACTTACTTCATCCTCCTTAATTTTGCTGTTTCCTTTCAAGGTGGACATACCCTCCACAGCCTTTTCTCCTGCACGACACAGGTGCTCTGCTTTTTCTAGTGTTAATTTGTTGTCAGCCAATAAACTTTGTCTTATCTTGTCATCTTGAATACCACCTACAATGCGATCTCTCAGTAGGCCTGGGTAGCAATTATCACAAAAATTACAATTTTTGCTAAGAATCTTCAAATCAGTGAGAAAATCGTCGAATTTTTCACCATCATCCTGTTTCCTGGAATTGAACAAGTGTCTCTCAAGAGTCTCATTCACCATGCCACGTGAAAACGATTCCAGGGCTTCTAAAATCTTCTTGGGGTCTTTAGCATCCTCTGTGCTTAGATTAAATGACTCATAGACGTTTCTTGTCTCATCAGTAAAAGTGTAACGAAGTAGGGCACATTGGTACTCCGTCGATTGCTCGGATAATTTCGTTAGCAATGAGTAGTCACTCCACTTTTGCTTCCAAATGGTCCATGCTGCGTAGCGATCCACCGATAAATCGAGAGTCGGTGGGTTCAAGGCGCTTTTCAAGAGATCTGCCATGATTTAGGAGCTTTTCTTCGAGGCGTCCACTCCAAAAAATTCCGAGTTAGTGGTTCTTGCTTGCTCGCAGCGCCATGTTGTATTCGCAAATCAATGAACAAAACCAAAACGAGGCTACTAACATAACGAGGTTACTATGATTACTATAATAATAATAAAGCTAATAGATGTAATAACAATAACTATAAACATAAGAATAAGTGTCGCATCTAACAGTCTGCAGTCTCCCATGCATTCAAGACCTCTCAAGCATATTGGTTGATCCAAAACAATGGATCCGTGTATGATCATATGATGTAATGCATGGTCTTAGCCAGGAGCATCTTGATGCAACATGAAACAATTTCCAAGTAAAACATACTTTATTGAGGTCTAGCATATGGTACCAAGCAAAACTCTGTCACGTTTTTGGTTGTGATTAAGAAATTTGATGACATCACTTAAATTCAGCTGAATTTTTGAATGAGCTGTAATTTAAAAAAATATTAAAAATTTCTAAAAAAAGTCCAACGGTAGAAATTTGAATAGAAACCTTAAGTTTCTTTTATTTAAATCATTTAGTTTTTGCCCACGCGGAATTGCGATAGCGATTTCGTGTGGGTTTGTAGTCTGCCGCGGGAAGGTAAGCCTGTTTGAAAGTTCAGTACGAAAATGCGTCAGCAAAAATTTTTACCAGTTTGTATTATGGCGTAAAACAATTCAGGTCTTCGTTCTAATGTTTATTGGGGATTTGTTTACTATGCAGGCTTCAATGACAAAGCTCTGGCAGGAAGTCCGCCTGTGTTCTCGCTGCCAATTGAGCAGGTAGGTTAAGTTAGGCCAAGCCAAAATTCAAGGTATTAGATTAGTACTTCCCTGTTGAATCAAACGAGGAGTTTGGTCTTCCACCGTGCGAGAGTATTTTTCGCTGTCTGTGGTTTCGTGAACATTTCGAAACAAAGTTTTTAGCAGCCGTTGCAACGTTTTCCTAAATGTGATTCAGGCTTCCACTGAAGCGATGAAGGGTGGGCATTAGTTAGCGATAGCTATTTCTAATAAGAAATATGTTGTACGATTTTTATCATTTTACACCCGCCATTTTTTCGCCACCTCAAACATTTGGAACCTGTGCTCCTCCTCACCTTTATAAGATAATTTTTTTCTCACATGTTCACACTACCATCTAGTTCGAGACCAAGACTCACCCTATTGTCGGAGAATCATGAAAGTTTCGACCATTTTGTTGCGATTTGACAACTCTTTTGAATGATACGGTGGGTTTCAGCGTGATGAACAGATCCATATATAGGGAAATCCCAGAAACTATTAGACCACAAAACTCGAATAATGATAGTAATGCCAAACATTACGTCTCTGAAATTATGAAAAATTACCAAAAGTTCCTTACTTGTAACTCATATGAAAGAAAAGGGCAACAATATCTTACACCATTTATCTAAACGTTTTGCCAAAATCGGCCGTCTATGCTTAGAGGACAACAGAAGAATCGAAGAACAGATGCATACGTCAAAACGAGACAAGAAAACTTCCTGGTTCACACTTGAGACCAGAAGTCAAGCCTTGACCAAAAGAATCTCAATTCATTTTGACCGATTCCGCATCAAATAACGTCATCATATTCCTGGTTTAAGATTATAACTAGACGCGGTCAAGACATGTCTTTTCGTATCCCCTATAAAAGCAGCTCTGGGCTTTGTGACCGTTCATAGCGGGGAAGCGCCTCTCTGAAATATTAGTGGATCAACAGTTTGGAGAAGCAAGGAACGCCGAAGAAACCTTGAAATATGGCAACTACGATAGCATTATTCGTCTTCTCTGCAGGTAAAGCATCAGTCAATTCATGGTCAAAGCACTATGAAAGATTCCTTGGAAGTGTATATAGATTCCTTGGATTATCTTGTTCCAAAGTTACATAGCATTTGCTAAACCGTATCTTTATTACACACACAGGAAACTGCTTATAAGAATCTCACCTCTCAGATCACCAAAAAGTTAAGAAACTCAAGTGCTGGAAAAATGTAACTAAGAAACACGACGGAAACTTTTGGTAGCAAGGGCCTCAGTAGCCTCACTACCATAAGGACCCTCAAGTTACGCTCATCTCATTGAGTTGAATTGTTGTTGTTGTTATCGCTCCACTAGGGCCTTATGGACATACAGTTGTAAAAACGGCAAAAAATTTCAATCGGCGACAGGATTCTGTCGCCCCGTCGTCTACCGATCACTATGTGCCTTAAAGCAAGGCGGTTCTTTTTGTGGCAAGAATGATCCTTTAGGGAGCTGTCATAAAGAATAGAACAGAAGGGGGCGGAAGGGATTTCAAAATTTGTCGTAAAATTAATGTGGCCCAATACAAGAAATAAAAACTGTTTACGTAGCCCCGAAATGTCTGCAAATAATTTGATGACCCCAGGGCGGGCCCCAGGGTTCCGAAATGAACTTTATTTAGAGACTTAAATACTGTGCAGTTCAATTTTCTTTCTGTAGTTGTAGCGATGTCAGTTCAGGCAAAAGCGAAACTGCGACATGTAATCAAGTCTAGGGCCTCAGGCTCAGACCAGTTTTTCATAAAAGTTTTTCAGAAGTTTGAAGTTTTTCATAAAAGATAGGAGTGTATACCACCTCACTGTACAGTACCTAATATGACGGCGTAAAAGCGTGTTCAATCTCTACAATATATATCTTGCAGCCTTAACCGTAATGGTGACCGGAATCCCAATTGAAAGTGAACACGAACCGTTGATCATAACCACGGAAATACCAAAACTCGATGGAGATTCGTTCAACAAAATGGTTGGAGGTTGCAAGTACAAAGATCTGATATACAGAATTGCAAAATACATGCGAAAATTCTATCTATCCTTTCGCACGGATAATACAACGTCTTGCAGGTATGAGATATTTTTCATTCGTCTTATTATTACTTTTATCTTAAACTTAAATGCGAAGAGCGAGTTGCCGTTATGGAAAATTGTTCTCTTGAGCAGCTAGTTAATTCCTTTCATACTATTCGACCAATCTAAAGGATCATAGCATTTTTCCTAATGATGGTCTTGCAGTCTCTTTTTCAAATGCTGTCCTCGATTTCTGAAAAATGAATTTATCTCTTAAGGCTGGTAAGAAAGTTTTAATTTTCTTTTGATTCGTTTCTTTGGGTTCGCTGTTTTTCATTTCATTTTCATTTTTGATTCATTAAACACGGTGGCCCCATCAGCCAAGAGTGGCTGCTTTTCAGGGGGCCGTGGCAAAACCTAATTACAGTACTAAAATAAATAAAAAAGAATATTCACAATGTTAGATTAGAATGAATGAAAAATTAAAAGCTATTTACATTTGAGTCTACATTTAAAAGTAGGCAGAGAGGGGGCTAGCTTGACCTCGTGTTTTAACTCATTCCAACAAACCTTTGATCCACGGAGCCACGGAACGAAAATTCTTTTTGGCCATTGCTCGTTTTCATTCGTGGAGCAAGTAGGTCAGTCTGACGAGTTAACAAATTTACAATGTCCCTTGTCGAGTTTCTCGTGAATAGAGTAGAGAGGTAAGAGGACGCGTGGTAGCCGTCTCTTGTTTGATCATGTCATGGAGCCTTGATCAAACTAGATGCCACTTGAGCTCTTTTACCAAGTTTGCTGCTTTTTTTTGTAAAAAACGCAATTTTGGTAGTTTATTGTCTTTATGGATATAGCCTCGTGCTTTTCGAAACTTGGTATTCTGATGATGAAGCACAGCGTTTGCTTCGAAACATCAATAATATAAAATATGGTCTAGTTTCTAATTAATATATTTCTCTTGGATTTGTCAGTCACATGATTTGTATGTTGTTATTTGTAATTTGTAACTTAGAATTGTCGGAATGAAAAGATTATTGAACATGATTATTGTCGCAATCCTTGCTCTTCGCTTCATAATAAAACTTCGTTTTCCTGCTAATACTCTGATTTCTGTTGGTAACTATTCTCGCAGCATGATTTTGTAACTTTTGTAGCATTAACAAGCAAGAGTCTCCACAGCTACCCCACAGAGCTTCACAGCTATCCCACACAGAGCAACAGTAGCGAAAAACAGGCTCAACGATACCTCTACCCCCCGGGGGGAGGGCACTTGACCAGATTTTGATCCCGAACGTGCCATCGAGGCTTCAAAAACATACCTGTTCCTTATGCCAATTTTTTTAAAAAGTATACAAGACCTTATACCAGTTTTTCGAGAAAGTGTATCCGAACTTAATATTTCATACCCAAAATCTTGAAAATCGGTACCGTTCCTTATACCAAAATTGTGAAAATAAATACCATTCTT
This sequence comes from Aurelia sp. 4 Dawson et al 2005, assembly GCA_964019985.1. NCBI lineage: Eukaryota > Metazoa > Cnidaria > Scyphozoa > Semaeostomeae > Ulmaridae > Aurelia > Aurelia sp. 4 Dawson et al 2005. The sequence continues at coordinate 18,636,452 of OZ026496.1, read as the reverse complement.
TATACCAATGTCTGGAAAATAGATACCCTTCCCGTCGGCACGTCCCCGTACCTTAAGTATATCTTGTGCACCTTTAGGACCTCTACACATCTTGTTCATCTTTTCGTTGCAAAGTTTGAGCGAAAACAGTGAATATTACATTTCTGTTTACTTACTCATGAATGGTTATCAAATCATGAGCGATAGGATACCCAGTTTGTAACAGTTTAAAATCTATAGCAGTAACAACCCACTTTAACTTATTTTTTATCTGTATGTTTAACTTATTTGTAGTTGATTTTCAGCCACCTTTCACTGGTTCGTAATCTTGAAATTTTCAGTAGTGAGCCATCTCAAATGTAGAACAATGGCTTACTATCGAAAAATTAAAAAATAGCAAATTAGTGAAAGGTGGCTCATAATACTAACTACAACTGGCATCGCTCACATCGCTCATTCATGATCAGATTTTCGCATATTTCACTCATTCATTTAATCATCTTTATCCACAAATCCCTATCAGCTAATACAAGAGGATGGTAGATTTTTTACATTCCAACTAAAAACTCTCAATATATATTACTTAATACACTACTTACAAAATACTTTACCCTACTACTACAACAATGCCATTTGGAGCGAAGAACTGCGACTACCGCATGGCTACAAATAACAGAAAACACGAACATAGCACTACACATTACAAGAAATTACACGTTACTGATGCTAACTACCACTCGGGGAAAAAGGAAAACGTTTACTTGAGGGGGACTTGGTGGCTTTATGGCTTAAAAATGAGATCTAAATATCTCTAATCAAAACGGCCGGTTTCATGAATAAATCGGAGCGTTAAAAGAAGTATATCTTTATTGAGACTAGCGGGAAAATCTTCATCACCGTACATTAAGATCCGCATTAGAAACTCGTTTGAAGGATTGGTATGTCCAAGTGATCGTAATAAAGCGAAAAATCCAGCGAGAAGATCTCTACGTGGTACGTCAAAAGAAGGGCAGAGATAGTAGTTTGAAAAGTAGTAATAGTAAGAAGAAAGAAAATAACCTACTATATTATCTCTACAAAGAATAATGTGAAATGTAACCATTAGGTAAGTGCTGCTCTTTCTAGGGATTGTCCCGGGGGGTACATTAATTGCGGATGGACGGGGTCTGCCGCCCTGTTTTCAGAAAGCTACCCTCTTCTAATTACCGACAGTTGCCGTAATACCCTCTTTTATGATGAATTTTGGCGGAAAACTGCCGATTTTTGACATTTGCCAATTTCTGGAAAACCCACCCATGTTTAAGGAAAATCTGCCGAAAAAGATATTTGGTTTTTGACCACGTATTGCATTTCAAGTATAACTTCAACAATTCTATTTCAACTCCTTAGGAATAGATTTGAGCGTTTGAAGAAAGTATACATGAGAGAGTTTGCAGCTTCAAGATGGTTTATTCTGGAGCAACATTGGCTGCCATAATGGAAAAATATAAGGGTTCATTGGACTTTTCGAGAAAGGTGAGGGGGACATTTCGACTGATGACGATGAGCCTCTTGTCCTGTGCTCTTTGACTTGATGATGGCGCTTCAGGCAATAGAGACTCATACATAGTATTACTCTGAAAAACTTGGCCCTATTTAGGCCAAAACTTTGCAATTCCTCCAGTACCAATCAGATTGCGAGATTTGGCAGAGAAAAATGATGTCGAATTCTCGATTCGAATGATGCAGTTGACTAGATTTTGAACAAAGTTGCTACAGCAAGTGGCTGAAGTTTTCTCTGGTTTGTTTTGAGTTTAAAAAGCATGGAAAATGTATCGTTGAAAGACTCATTTTCCACTTACCAGGTAAAGGGAATTTCGGGACAAATGCACTTTGGCGGACACAGCTTTCAAGGAAAACAGAGGTTGAACTGAATTGTATTGTTAGTATTACATGCTGATTGGCTTCCTTAACAATAGTGATTAAAATCCTACCATCTAATTGAATAATGCTAAATCTAACCGTGATTCGACTCATTCGCACTTACTGGAGAACGTCAACATGACCTAAATGTGGCCTAAATCTGCAGCAAGGACCGGCAATCTATGTATTCGTTTGGTTCCAAAGTTTTGGGGGCTGCCGCCCCCAAACCCCCGCTAATACAGTTTGGGTATGCTTTAATCTCAGTACTGATGCGGTTAACATTCACATTCGGTGCAACATTCAGACACGAGGAAATGTTGAGAGTGTGTCCGCTAAAGTGCAAACTAGCCTTCTTCAGATTTATAACAAGTTTCTTTGATTAAGCGCCTGCTGAACGTGGTTTTCATCGCATTTTCTTTCCGAGAAGTGACCGTTGAACAGAGCTACGGCAGTCGTTCGATCCTGATTCGATCGATCGAATCATGATCGAATGCAGGAGCTAGAGCCGGGCTTTTCTACTACTTAGACTAATTGCATATTCATAGTTATCGCTATTTACGCATGTTTCCTCAATCCAAGAATCAACAAACCTTTCACTGTGAATCAGGGTTTCCTTCCATGAACTTCACTGCAGCATTGAGAATTTCCAACTGTCGAGGGTAGCTTGCCTCGCTTCTGCGACTACACTGCAGCCTCGTTCCAGAAGGCACACGTAAACGTGTTCATCTCCGTCTCAAAATTTTATATCAAAGTCCATAAGGCACAGATTGAGCAAAAATAAGAAATGTTGTTGTTGTTGTTGTTGTATTGTTGTTGTCGTCGTTGTTGCTATTTTTGCGATATCTGGGACTATGTCGTGAGGCTAGTTTTCACTTTTTCATTATGAGTCCCTCTTGAGCAAGGTTCACTGCAGGGATACAAGGGACTCATCGTCATAAGTCTAGGTGATATCTTCGGCAGGAATTAAATATCTTTGTAATGTGAAGGTCATTCGAAGGAAGATTTAAGACAAGGAAGGGGCGTAGCTAGATTTTAAGCTTCAGAGGTAAAAGGATGCTCGAGTTGCACAGAGAATCGCTCCTCATAAAACACAGCTGCTGACAAAGGATCTGTTAACAGATAAGTTTGTTATGTGTTCTGTGTGTTTAAGCTTGGTGTTCACTACAGGATGTTTCAGAGACAACGCAACCCAGCTACAATTAGGGTTTTAGATTAATTGAAGCAATGTACAGTAGTTTTTTCCCTACTGTTCTATTTCACCACATTTTGTAAAATCTTAATCTCCTGCCATACCAGGGACAGTGCAAAATATATCATATGACATGGCCGGTGGAGAAGAAAACTTTCTGGATACAAATCTGCTCGCCCCGTATGAAATTATTGCAGAAAACTAACGGTCCCGTTGCCCTTTCCTTGAGTCCTGAATAATGCATCTGCTGAATTCACGAACAGCAGATATTTTAAATTATCACCGATGAATTAGGCAGTGCATTTTTAGCATATGATGATGATGATGATGATGATGATGATGATGATGATGATGATGATGATGATGATGATGATGATGATGATGATGATGATGATGATGATGATGATGATGATGATGATGATGATGATGATGATGATAATGATGATGATGATGATGATGATGATGATGATGATGATGATGATGTGAGTAGAATGTGAGTAGAAAGATCGTCGAAATCAGTTGCCTCAATTCAAAATCATGATGGAATGAACGGGCCTTCTCAGATTTGTTACCGGGACGCGAGGTTTTGGAACGGGAATTTGGAATAGATGCCATCTTGGAATAGATGTATCAATCTGCAGCGAACAAGAGTACCTGCAATGCTCTGCAATGCTCGCGAAGAGAAAACTTACTTTGCACCTCACATTCTTATCCAATAGAATAGAAATGAATATTCTGATTTTCTGTATCCTTATTTCCAGCTTCATTGTGCAGAGATAAGGTATGACGCAGGCGATATGTTAAAACAGCTTCCAACTAAAGAATGCCCGGCAAGCTTTATTGCAAACGTGAATGAATGTTTCCATGGATATCATAAGATGTTCAAGAAGAACCCTGGAGATCCTAACCTTTGCAAGTAGGTACACTATTTGTCTGATTAGCCAATAGATAGATTATGGTATGCTGTGTAAATGGATACACGTATTCGTTACAAGAAACAAAAAGTCAGGCCAGTACAGTAAATTCATTGAATTATCAGATTTCCTGGAAGGTTTCTCGAATACACATTAAACTGACGAGGTCTCCAATGCCTCCCTTTTTAGTCAATGTCCAGTTTTATAAATACCTCTGTTTATATATTACTCAAAATATGTAATAAAGTGCAAAACGAAAGTGTGAGTTAGAGTGGTGAAACAGAAGGCGTCAGGCAGAGCAAAATAGTTTCTTTGGTAACAGTAAGGTTTTTGCCAGTACTCGAGTTGCTAGAATTTTTTTATTTGGATTTCTCAAACATACTTTTCGCAGAAATATCTGTAAAGATAATGTTTCGATGTAATTTCGGTGCTTTGAGAATTTATCATAGAAAAAGAAACAGAAAATTACAACTATATGATCAAATAAGCGGTAACTTTCGAAATACCCGTTCTAAAGACAAAAGTATGTCCCATTAAAATCACCAACAGTATCCTTTTTACTTTTTCAGGGAATACTACGATAACACTCAGTGCATGAAAAGAGAAATCGCCAAATGCAGTTTTGATTTCAGCAAAAGCAGCTGGATTTTCAACGATGAGCTGAATACTTTCTGTGACAAGAGACAACTGAAATTGCTTGGCAACCAATAAAGACCAGAAAATTATTTCTGTGGAAACTTCCTCTGATGTCTGTTTTGATACTCGCTTCAGCTCCTCTTAATTTACGTTAGTTTTCTTTGTGCTCGTTTGTGCAAAGTTGGAAATTGAATGTAGCATCCAAAGCCTTGGTGACCATGTGTCCTTTTGATTATGCAAAGTACATTGTTGTGTTGCAAGTATTATGTTTTAGTTTCAATGACATATATAAGTATACATAGTTGAATAAACTATAGCTATAGAAACCGATAGAAAATCGTTCTTTTTGTAATGTTCCTGTTGCATACAATCGAAACTGATTCTTTGTGACTTTCTCCAATTTTTCTTCTTAACAACGCCATTTTCCAGTGGAGGTCCAGAATGAATGTTGTCCCATACCAGAGGATCCTGCATTTGGTGGACCAAACTTACGAAAAACCCGAAAACCTGGAAGGAAAAAAAAACGAAAACTCGAGACTGCACCTCTGAACAAAAATCTCCAATTTTTGTCAGTGATTTTCGAATATTTCCAACATCCTTGTTTTCACTAACTCTCTGTGCATCGTTTGAAGGTACGAAACGATCTCAGTACAATCTCAGTCAACGACATGAACTTGTGTGACTTCGAAAACCTAAACCATAGGAATTTTAAAATAAGATACCCTAACCCGAGCACTAAGACTGGCCAAACCCGTGACACATCTCGAAACTCGAAAACCAGCGCCATTTAAACGTAATCCCCGAAACCCGAGGGCCAAGATAGGCCGAACTCGCAACCCGTGAAACCCACTTTCCAGAGACTTAGAGAGCTGGGTTTTCAGGTTGATTCTTAATGGGTTTAACGTTAAGCTTGCATTTGCAAAGAGCAGAAAAATCTAAAAATGTCCAATTCAAAATGAACTTTTCCAAAGTGATATCAGAACCGGATATCAGAACTCACTTGCCATTTGCCATAATGAGAGCTTTGCTGGTATGTTTGAGAAGCACAAGAAGTAACAGGACAATTACTGCAAAGATGATTTTGATTCAGCTAATCTTCGTTCAAAATTAGGATAAAGGACAGTGTTTTAGCACATTAATTTTGATTTTATTTTACACAATCTTTGACGAATTTCTCTTTCAAAGACTTCTCCATTTTAATATTTTACTAACTTTTTGGTCTCCTTATCATGTACAGTAGTGTCCCGCATATGAGAAACATTAATTTAAGAAATACCAGACCTTGATTTTCGAAATAATATCCCCTCTTATAAGAAACTGGTTGAGGTCTGAGAAAGGCTTCAAAAATTATGTATACTTACAAAAACATAACAAATTCATCTTTGCTGTTAAATCAGCCTGTACCTTTTCAAGTATAAACAAAAATTTTGCATGCAAAAACCACCTTGCTTCCCGGGGGGGGGGGTAACTTGAGTTTCCAAGATACGGGGTTGTGCCATTTAAATCGTAAAAGTACCACATGCCCAGTAATCCGGAGAAATTTCTCAAAAGTATACCCAATCTGGAGAATTTCTGAAAATCATACCCATAAATCTGGGAATGCCAAAACAGCTCACCAATAACTGAATTCTGATAGGAAACTATACCCATAAATCCGGAAGATGCAAAAATCATTGAAAACCATACCCATAAATCCGGACTCTATCATGAAAAAGGTACCCTAAAAAATGGCACAACCCTGTATCATAGACAAGTTAAGCTACCCCCCCCGGGCCTTGCTTGAATAATTTAGCTTTTCTTGGTAGTGAAAATTTACAAATACAAATCAAAATAGTTTGTTTTGTATGACATTCATAGCTTGTGTCTGAGTAGTTCATTAATAACTTTATTTTTCTAATAAGAAACTTAAGAAACTTTTCCCTGATTGGAAGTTTATATCTCATTTTTTAAGAGACATATCAGACTTCAAGTTAAAAAAGTTGTTTCTTATATGCTGGACACTATTGTTTTGCAAAGGTCTATCCCTACATTTTACATATGATGTATCATATTATTCAACCTCTTGCTGTGAACATTGCTCAATTTATGGCGAAGACCATTTACCATGCACACTTTCAAATCTTCATTTCACAGCATGGGAGACTGCTCTGTTGGCTTCCACCAAGATATCATATAGAGTTGCATCAATGTTGTTGTCTTTTCTTCTTTTTGTTTGTTGTCTTTTGTCTAAGATTCGTCAAAAGCTCGACTGCATCAGATTAGTGCACTCCATGCTTCTTTGCCGTCAGATTGCATTGATTTTTCACTGCGAGCATGGAGTGCACTGATCTGATGCAGTCGAACTTGTCACGAATAGACAACAGACAAAGAAAAGAATAGATGCACGATTTTAAAATATATTCTAAGTGATATCTTGGTAGAGGAAAACACAGCAGTTTCCTATCGCCCAATGTTTACAGTGTAGTTGATGCTAGATTTTCAAAACGTTTCACGAAAGTGTAAAGAGAGTGGAACCATAGACCAGGCAAGCTGAAAGTATGAAGTTTGATGTTTCATGGTGGAAATTTAACTGCACTCCAAAGTATTTTCAATCAATGTTTGTTATAGTAAAGTAAAATATCCTAGGAGCAGTTTTATCACATTAACTATGATTTTATATTCTTCTATCTAGCCAAAGGTGTTGTGGCGCCGTGGTGTAATCCTCTGACATTGCAGCCAGAACAGTCAAGTGGAGTGGGTTCGAATCCTGGTAGGGCTACACCACTGACATGACAAAGGGGTCGCGGACTCGATTAGTTCTGCTCTGTTTCTATGATTCCGGCGGCTAGCGCTTGGCGCTGCAAAACGCAACTTCACCTTCACCTTCAAAGGCTACTCAACCGACTTTACACATTACCTCCTGGTCGCTATGATTAACAGCATATAGCCAGTGGCGTAACGGTCTAAAGTTACCTTTAGTTCAAAAACTAAGGGGCCCCCAGCAACAAAGATCCCTTTGTTATTTTACAGTAAAACAGGTGCTTTAGCAATGTAGCAATGATAAAATGACCAAGGGCCCCATGCCTGCATGATCTTACACTCTGAATGAATGGAAAGCGGTTTGATTAACTCTAACTTGTATCGAAAATGGATATGTCACTTTTATTGCAGATTTATGCACTTTTCTATCAACAGAAGCTTTGGCCAGCGGAGTTGCCAGGAGATGGGACATTTCTCCCTTTTGTCAAACGCATTCCTCAGGGTTCTTTCAAAGCAAGGGGAAAGTTTCCGGGTATAGATACGTATGGTAGGGTGTGAGTTTTTGCGAAAAATGCTGGAACGTGACAGGGTCTCTACGCCAAAGTTCAGGTTGGAGTTTTTAAAATGTTCCCAGTCGAGCTACCGAAGGATTTTCAAGTCTTCCAATTTGGAGCATGCTAACAATTGTGAAAAGCATTTTTTAACCTAAGTAAAGGGTGCTTACGCGAAACTTTCTGAAGGGGGTGATTCATAGAAAACTTTGATTAACTTGTCAAACAGTCAAATTTGACAGGTTAAGTGTTAGTTTAGATGTAATCAGGAAATGTTTTCTGAGCCAAACTAGCAGACGTGTTGTAAAAATTTTCCTAGGGGCTTGGCCCCCAGACCCCCTACTCAAATGCCCACATCGATTCGTCCTTGACACGCTGATAGTTTAGACAACCCACTAGGTTGCAAATCATTAGCCTGAAATCCTTAACTGGACATAATCTCTACATCTATAATAACATCATTTTACATATGCTTTTAACTAGGGGGCCCCGAGCTGCAAAATCCCTAAGGGCCCCGACTGCCTCCGTTACGCCACTGCATATAGCAGGAGCGTGCTCCGGGGGTGCACTTGAACAGATTTTGGTCGGGGACGAGCCATCGAGGCTTCAAAAACATACCCGTTCCTTATACCAATTTTTTGAAAAAGTATACCCGACCTTATACCAATTTTTCGAAAAAGTATATCCGAACTTATATATTTCATATAAATATTTTGAAAACAAGTACCGTTCCATATACCAAAATTTTGAAAATTGATACCGTTCTTTATACCAATATCTGGAAAATAATACCCTTCCCGATGGCACGTCCCCGTACCCGAGATATATCTAGTGCACCCACCGGGGAGGGTGCAGCCACAGACGGCGCTCATAACGACGGACCAGATACCCTTTAATACTCCTGGGTGGAGAGAGGCACAAAGCACAATTTGTGTTGTGAAGAATTAAAGGTGGTCTGAAGCGAAAATTTTTATTGATGAAAATGAATGCCACTTTTAAATGATGTCGTTTATTATTTCATTTATAATGTCGTTTATAATTTTATAATGAAGAATTTTTAATTTCATAATAAAGAATATCGTTTATAATTTTGTGATTTCTTTTTTCATTTTCGAGTTATCCACTATTTTGTATGATTGGCTGATGACGTCATTTTGTTTGCAAAAAGTAAAGAAAGTGTATGAGTCTGGCTATGTTTCAAAGACGAAATTGACTTAAAGAAGTTTTCTTCGATTGCTATGTCTTACTAAACATCATATCAGTCCATGAGGCAATTTCTCTTACATTTACTCAGCTCAATTTAACTGTCATCGACAACTGTAACCTTTCAAAGATCAGATACGGCTATATTTCAACATATCATCCCAGTAATTTGCAAACAAAATGACGTCATCAACTGAAACTTAATGTCAGTGAATAACTTGAAGATAAAATGAGATAACAAAGAAATTTAAACAGATGTTCGTATCATTCGATACTGCCATTAATTTGCATCGATAAAAAATTTCGCTCCAGATCACCTTTGAAGGATGCTTTCCTCAAATATGCTAGTGCTGCATTCGAGCCCATGACCCTTGGATCGTGAGCCCGACACTTTACCATTCGAGGCTACAAATAACAAATTCTATTTCGTCCAAAAAACGGGGAAAGGGAAGAGCGAAAAGACTTACTACAGATGACGAAATAGACTTAGCAGAGGCACCTTTGCCTCCATAGCAACAGAAATTGGCGCGTGTTAAAAAATGTCTGCTATCTGGCGGTCCCTCGAGGCGAGCTTTTGGAATGCAAAGAACCAGCAAGAAATCAAATGCATCGCCATCATCGTGGACTTTGGAAGACTTCTTGATTCTACAGATAGAGATGGTTTCATAGTAAGTTACTCCAATAATTATCAGTTATCAGTGAATGTGCCTGGACGCAGGCTTTTACTTACTCTAGGCCACTACTTTTCTGGGCTTGGATATATATTTGTTGGCCCCACGTGCTGTAGCAGCGAGTGAAAAAATTGAAAGATGGGAGCTGCAAGTAGGTAGGTATAGTTGAAAAGCTGCGAGAGAGCTTGTGAGAGTTAGAGGCCCTTTACATGAGACCCAAAATGACACTCATGCCTGCGTGAAAGATTTGAGATAAAGGTGCACTTTTTTGTTGTTTAGGCTAGAGCACTATCGCCCTGAATGGGTCTAATCACAAATAGAATTGATATTCTTATTAAATACTATGACTTTCAGATATTTTTTTCTTCCTGGATGTAGACTTCATTTCCTTGCCAACCGTTATTTCTAAGCCGAAAATATTTTTACTCGCGTTTGCTTCCAAAACTGTGGCTAACATCAGCAGCACTCAAAACAACAGCTTGCCTCGATTTTCGCCCTGAATGGGTCTAAATATTTTCAGGGCCTCGGCAAGGAAACTTTGCTAGCAGAGAAGCCAGGAATCTCGCTATATTTACTATATTGAGTAGACTTTGATAAGAAAATGTGTATGGCATCGGGTTTTTTATATTATTGAAAACACAAGACTTTGACAAACAGATCGTGCCTTTCCTGCGCCGATGAAGCTCAAATTTACGTAAAACTCAACCGCTGCAGTATTCCCCAAAGTTGACGAGGCACCAAAGTTAATGAAATGCTAAAAATATATCAAAATAAATGAAGTAGCACCCTTCCTTTCTAAATTGTCACAAATCCGGTACATAATTGACTTGACTCGCTACGTGGAGTCGTTTGAAAAGAATAGACCCATTCAGGGCTAATTTTTCCGGATCTATCTGCCTCCGGAAAAATACCCATATATCGGCAATGAAAATTTGCGAGATGTTGCGATAAATGTTAGAATTTAATCTTAAAGGAGTGGCATGAACTGTGAAACAGTTTAACAGGATATCAATTGTGCAATAGTGGAAAAAATACGAGCTGATTAAGCTGACCCATTAAACCCAATGTCAACGCGAACGGAAGATTTGACGAATCATACAAGTCCACAGAAAATAGCCTGCCCGAAAAGCTTCATATTTTTTAGAAATATTCTCTTTAACAAAACACAGGCAACCCATTCAGGGCGAAAGTACTCTACCTTTGTTGACTGTTTGTTTAGCCAGGAACGTAAGCATCTCAAACTTGGGGGGCATGGGGGACTTCTTTCTTTTGAAAAATCTTGGGGGTCCCCTGGTTCCTACGTCTATGTGTTAAGCCTAGAGTACTTTTGCTCTCAGGTGGCTTATTGCTGTTTTCATTAGAATCACACGCTCCTCTTTCAAATCGAAAAGGCTCCTGGATTTGATGTTTTTCAAAAACTCAATGGAAATGTTTTGCTGACGCTTTTTCTTTGCCTATGCTTGTTTAAGGGTGTATTTCTAAAAATATGAAGCTTTTCAGGCAGGCTGTCTTCCGTGGACTTGTAACTGACTTGTAAGGTTTGTCAAATCTTCCCTTTGCATTGACATTGGGTGTAACGGGCTAGCTTGCATTTGTTCCACTTTTGTACATTTGATATTCAGCCTGTTCCACATTTCATGTCGATGTTTTGTGAGTAAATTTGAAATTGATCAAAACATCTTATCTTGCCAATTTTTGTTGCCGATATGTAAGTATTTTTCCAAAATCAAATACAGATTGGGAAAATTCAGCAGGAATTGGTCTTTTATTTCAAATGATTCCACATAATGATCAAAGCCCTCTTTGGGTCCATGTGCCGGTTTTGTGTCAGTTTGGAAAGGAATGGTGCTGCTATAGTTATTTTGATATATTTTGAGAGCTTCATCAACTTTGGTGCCTCATCAACTTTGAGAATTACCATTAATGGTTGAGCTTTACATGAATTTGAGCTTCATCGGCACAGGAAAAGCAGGATTTGTTTGTTTGAGTCTGTGTTGTCAAGAAAACCAAGGCAAAGGTGTTATTGTGACTGCTGCTGATGTTAGCCACAGTTTTAAGAGGAAACATGAGTAAAAATCTGTTTAGATTAGAAATAACAGCTAGCAGGGAAATGAAGTCTACATCCACAAAGAAAAAAGTTTCTAAGAGTTTTGCATCTTAAGGGCCTGGTTACATGATTCAGCCTTGCCGGGATATCTTGCCTAGGCAGGATATTTTGCCTAGCTGGGATACCCCAGCTGCTTATAGAAACACAATACAACTTTTACTTTGCCTTTACATGGGATTTCATCCCATCCTGTCTTGCTGGAATGTTTTCATCCCATCTCACCATGGCGGGATATTGGCTCTAGCTGGGATGTTTTTCTCCATCTAAGCAGAAACAGATGGGATATCTCGCCATGCTAGTATGATATTTATGCTTCAAGCATGTATCATACTAAAATTTGTTTGCACCAAATAAGTTGTCTGACGACAATATGCCTATTGTTTTAACATTGTTTTTATGTCATTCAAAAGGTATTTGGCGGATTATGAATATTTTCCAGCATGGTGGGCCATTATGGAAAATAGTACAATTTTCACAAAGACCTTGTGTGTTCAAGAAGGGTCCTCTGTTGTTTATCTATTGTCTGTTTTGAACACACTGTTGTTTTTAATTTCTTGGGTGTGCAATTGCCACACTTTCCATACAGGATTGGAGACCAGTGTGACAAGCCTTGAACCTCAGTTGGGAGAACTTACAAAGCTCCTCTTATGGGAAGATTAACATTTAGTTTACCTTCCAGGGGGTACTCCCTAGCTTTCAATACAGGGGGGTCCATGCCACTATTTCTTTGCTGACGCCTAAATATTACGCCTAGTGTTTTGGGGACCCCAAATATTTATTCTTTGGAGACCCGCACCAAATTTTGCGATTCTCCTTTTTTCAGATTTGTGGACCCAAAACATCAAAGTTTTGTCCATGTTGTAATTCACAGACCCCAAATATTGATTCAATGTAAAATTTCAGACCCAAAATATTGGCATGGAGCCTGTATTGAAAGTTGTGGAGTACCCCCTGGGGCTTACTTTTGCTAACCTTATCTTGCCCTATTCATTTTTGGATCATACCTTGTTAAAAACTTCATGGACAAGCATTTTTATTTTGCAGGTAGACAGGAAGGAAGCTCTCTTTACAACGGTTGCCTTATATGGAAATTGCTTACCGGAAATGACTACACAGACACTATTTCCAGTTGTCACAAAGAAGGGTGTGAAAACAATAATCCTTTTGAATCAACAATCAGGTAAAATGCCAAGTGTTTACTTGTTGATTATTTTGACTTATTCTGAAGGTTGATTAACAACATTTCAAACTCCATCTTTGGAAAAAGAGAACAAAGCTCACAGTTTCCATCAGAACTCCCTAATTTAAGATTCAAGAACCAGAACCAAGAACCAAGAAACAAACCACCCTAATTTAAGAACCGAAATTTAGGAACCAAGTTTAGACACCCTAATTTAAGAACCGGAATTTAAGAACCAAGTTTAGACACCCTAATTTAAGAACTGGAATTTAAGAACCAAGTTTAGACACCCTAATTTAAGAACCAGGATTTAAGAACCAATTTTAGAATTTAAGAACCAAGTTGAGAACCAAAATTCCTGAACTATTTGTAAACCCTTTTGTAAATCCTAAATGCCGTTTGCACAAAATAGACATAATGTTGGATTATGTTGCATAAACTAAGATTATGTGCACGTAAACTAGGATTATGTACATAAACTATGATATGTACATAAACTGTGATTATGTCGACATAATATAGGTTGTTTATGTACATAATGTTAACATCACGAATACCTCTATTGTTCTTTAGTTAACTTCAAGGTAAAATAAACCCCCCTGCATAACCTACAATAAAACAAAACATAATGTTATTGCAATCATTCACATTAACTATAATGTTTCTTTTTTGTTTTTGTTTTTCCAGCCGTGATATGAAAAAACTGAACAAAACGTTAAAGCAACACATGAAGTTAGTTATTAATATAGAGTTTAAACAACGATGGCCAGTCGGCCTTCTTGGATACATCTCAGCAAGTTAAAACTGGAGGCTCCACGCTTTGTAAGGGCATTTTCAATCATATTTTCTCCAGGAATCCATTGAAATTTCATTACTTCTTTCTTATTCAGCATTTCCTTAATTGAGCCAACATCAATACACAAACGTTTGTCATCTACCGATTTGGTTGAATAAATGGCATCTTCAGCAGATCTGTTGTCAACAAGAGCTTCAATAGGAATGCTTGCATTATCTGTGGCTGTCAGTTCCATAATGATTGGCTTCAGATAAATAGCATGCTCTAATGCTTCAGACAGGCTCAACATCTCAGCAGCTTATGTGGACTTGACAACACGCTTAATCTTTGAACATGACCATGCGATGACAACGCTTCTTTTGTTTCGTCCAACCAATAAAATAAGGTGACCTCCAACACTAGAAACACCATCACTCATATTTGCATGTGCAGCATCAGAGATTACAAGAATCTTCCAGTCTCTGATTCGTCCCAGATTTGGAAAAATGATAAATGATCTATGCTGTTTGAGTAGATTTTTGCTTGCTCTTAGCAGGTTGGATACATGTCCATCTTTAAACCTGAAACTCAATTCAACAACCTCTTATATAAGATCTGGACAAGATCCTTGAGCTACCCAATTGCATTGGCCAACAAGGCTGCGTAATTGTGTCTGTTTCACTGTTGTCAATAAACTATTCTTTTCTTTTGCTCTTCCAGGGTCTATTTGTATGCCCTCTACGGCATTTACATAATTCCCTTGATCCAGCGTGGCCTCTTTATTTGTTTGTTTCATTTCAAAGCCAATGTATCGAAAATTGCTACTCTCTTGCTTACCAGCAACAAATCGAGATATAAGCGGTTTCATCACTGTCTCATGAAAGGATTCATTTCCGCAATGCATAAAATCATCAATAGGAGTAATGAGGGCGCCAATCACTTCCCCATTTTGAACTTTGTAAAACAGTGACGAATCAACCTTTGACTGTGTCATTCCAAGATCTGCCAGTTTGTCTCGAACACTCTCATGAAATTGTCGTGCTGCATCAATCAACCCGTACAGGGTCTTCTTGAGTTTCCATACTTTTCCATGACCTCGCTTGGCTTCAATTGGAGGCTTGATAAACGCATCTCGCTGAATTTCTTTGCCTTGCAGGAACGCTGATTTTATATCGCTTGACTTTATTGACCAACCTCTGCTCATTGCCGTTGTTATAAGCAGTCTCATGTTGCTCTTTGCAACTGTGGGAGAGTCTCTTTCAACAGTTTCACTCTCTTCAAATCCCCGTGCGACTAAGCGTGCCTTTATTTTTTTGTCCTTCTTTATCTGTTAATACCCAAGTAGTTGAAATACATGGTTGACCTTCATCATCAACGTCAGTGTAAACATCAAAGTCGATCAATTTTTGCAACTCTGCTTCTTTTGCTTTGAAGCAGTCAGCTTCATCATGTTTGTCTGTTGGAATCAAAACCATGTTGACATCCTCTTCAATCTTCCTCCACTCGTTTAACTCTTGCAGATTGACACTTTTTCTGATTCCTGTCGTGCTGTCTTCAACATTGTACCAATATCTGGTTGAAGTGTTTGCTTTTCCGGCCCTTCCTAATATTGATGCCTGTGTCCATTGATCATCTTCGTGAGCCTTGTATTCAATTTGATCATCTCTTTTTAAAATAATTTGCTGCTGTGGTTCAGGTGCCATCTGATCTTGTACCGGTACATTTAAGTCATGGGGTGTTTCTTGTGGCTGTTGTAGTAGCCCTGGCTGCTCCACATTCTCAATTAGATGATGAGGCTTGTGGTTGGGCATTGCCAGATCACCTAATGCCTCACTTATTTGATGATGATCCATTTTGATAGGGTCAGCCGTGATCTCCTTTGGTGGTGAATCCCTGGTCGGTACATGGTTTCCAGCCTCTTTTTCAGGTTTAGGACATTCAGACCCTGAATTTGGAGTTTCTTTGACAAGACTGTTTGTAGAAACTCGAACATATATTCCACCGTGTCGTACAAAAACAACTTTTCCTTCTTGAAAGATAACTTTTCCTGGACCAAGCCACTTGTTGCTCCCATCTCGTTTGTAGAATACACTATTGCCGGGTCCGGAAACTACTTCAGATGTCCTTATCTGGTGCCGTAATGCTCTTCGGATCTTCTCGTCAGCTTCACACCTCATAAATGCTCTTCGGGCAGAGAACAAAGCATCTAGATGGGTCTTCAAGATTTCATTAGAAGTTACGCCTTGCAGAGCTGGGAGCTTCTGTGTCATGATATTGGTCAAATTTGGATTCTTGCCCAGAACAAGCTGATAGCTGCTGAAACCATACCACATCTGTAGTGAATTCTTTGCAACAGTTGCCCAAGCAAGGAGCAACTTCTCATTTGTATGGGGATTTTCTTCCACTAGAATTTCAAGCATTCTGTCAGTAATCTGATGATTTCTTTCACATAAGCCATTGCTCCAGGGGCTTTCTGCAGGGAGTCGAAGAAATCCTCAGTTTGATCAGACTGGCTACCTCACGGACTTCATCATTAAAAAAACTCTCCGCCATTGTCAAAGAAAATTCCCTCCATGTCTCCCCAACCAGCACCAATCCAATGCTGTAAGACATTCTCAGCAACCTCTTCTGGGGTCTTTCTGTTAATGAATAGTGAGATACTAAGCCTAGTGAACATATCAATCATGTGAAGGATGTATTTCCTTTCCAGCTCTTCAAATCCATTGCCACTTTCTCATTGAATCTGGTGGCCATTGGCATGCTTACTACAGGGCGAGCAGGTGTCTTTCCACATAGCTTGCACGTAGTGCAAGAACGATAGATCTCTTTCAGCTCGTCTTGGAAGTCGTCTTTCCAAACTCCAGCATCTGCCATGAGAGCATTGAGGCATTGATGGATGGGCAAATGGCTTATGCAATTTCAGAATGGCATTCTTTCTCTCAGGTTGTTGTAATTCACTCAAAACAGTATTGCATACCTCATCAACTTTTACACCAACCTTTCTGTCTACAGGGATGCAATAGTGACCACTTGTGGTAAAACTCAATGGAACCTCTGTCCCAAACAGTTGTTCTGTATCCCTTTCAAGGTTCAACTTAGCTTTTGCTTTCTTCAATGACTTTAAACTCAGTAACGTGGGAATAGCTGAGTCTACCACATCAACTTCAATGATTATATCCTTGCCAGCAATCCTGCCTGGCAGCTGACAAGACATTTGGGACTTCAACTGTTCACCTCCACCAAACTTGAATACTTTGTGACCCTCACTTGTGGTCACATTTTCTCTGTCCCGTTCAGAGAAACCATCAAGGAAACATTGCATCCACCTAGTACCACAAACGGTGGATGTACAAGCTGCATCCAGGACTGCACAATTGATTGCTTCTTCACCTAAACGCTCTATTTCACTTCTTTTGTATCCTGTAAACAGTACCACCTTTTCTGCACTCTAAGAAATGTGTGCCTGCTGGGTCTTTCGAGCATTCTCATAGGAATGTGGACAGGCTCCTACAAGGTGACGCTAAGAGCCACATCCATGGCATGATAAAGGATTGCCATCAGGCCCCTTTGGGTTGACTGGCTTGACATACTCATTGCCCCTTGCAGATCCACCACGGTCTGTTTTTCGTCCTCTGTAATTTGCACCACCTCTAATGCCACGTCCACGCGGCCAACTGTGCCCTCTTTGATACTGACAGTTGTCTGTGACAAGTGCTTCTTCTTGGGAAGTGACAAATGTTGGTTCCAACTTCAGTGCAGCAGTGGCTCCAGCAATATCATCATTTGATGCCAATTCTCCTTTAAATTTGTTAAGAGATTTCTTGGCTTGATCGAACAGATCATCTTTCTTTTCAAGATTTATGCCTGACAAAATGAGCTTTTTCTCAGGTTTACTGATGTTTGCACTGCTCAATAGTTCAAAACATAGGATTTCTGCCGGTAATTTTATTCCCTTCTTCAAAATTCGATTGTACTTCTGTTCAAATTCATGGATGAATTCACCAATCTTTTGGTCTGGTTCTCGTCTGCAGTTTTTGAATTCTTCATACTTCTCTAAGCTATCTTCCATGTCATCTTTTCCTAGTTTCTTCTCCATAAATGCAAGTAGGGTCTTTAAACCATCATCTGTCTTCAAATCATCAAGTTTCACTTCTTCCATTGCTTGTTCTCGGATCACTGTTGAATCATTCTCAAGGAGCGATAAGGCAACCGCAATTCCCATTTTATTTTTCGCCAAATCTGTTACCTCACTCCACGTCTCAATTTCTACCTTCCATCTCTCAAATGTTTTCTCTCTACTGTTGAAGGCAGGGGGGTTTAACTTCATCGCCATGATGGACAAAAGTCACTGGACACCGATAATATCACACTTGCCACTGTAATCTTGAAACAAAAAATGATACACACACTGCAATGCACCACAACGCTATGAGGATCTTTACCCTCTGCTACCACTGTTAAAATCACGAATACCTCTATTGTTCTTTAGTTAACTTCAAGGTAAAATAAACCCCCTTGCATAATCTACGATAAAACAAAACATAATGTTATTGCAATCGTTCACACATAATCCTAGTTTATGTGCACATAATGCGGGTTATCGGGACATATCCTACATTATGTACTGATAACCCATATTATGCCGTAATAATACAGGTTTATGTACATAATCCTAGTTTATGTGCACATAATGCGGGTTATCGGGACATATCCTACATTATGTACTGATAACCCATATTATGCCGTAATAATACAGGTTTATGTACATAATCCTAGTTTATGTGCACATAATGCGGGTTATCGGGACATATCCTACATTATGTACTGATAACCCATATTATGCCGTAATAATACAGGTTTATGTACATAATCCTAGTTTATGTGCACATAATGCGGGTTATCGGGACATATCCTACATTATGTACTGATAACCCATATTATGCCGTAATAATACAGGTTTATGTACATAATCCTAGTTTATGTGCACATAATGCGGGTTATCGGGACATATCCTACATTATGTACTGATAACCCATATTATGCCGTAATAATACAGGTTTATGTACATAATCCTAGTTTATGTGCACATAATGCGGGTTATCGGGACATATCCTACATTATGTACTGATAACCCATATTATGCCGTAATAATACAGGTTTATGTACATAATCCTAGTTTATGTGCACATAATGCGGGTTATCGGGACATATCCTACATTATGTACTGATAACCCATATTGTGCCGACATAATACAGGTTTATGTACATAATCCTAGTTTATGTCGACATAATAAGGGTTCGAGCACATAATGATAGTTAGAATTTTGACTTTGCTTCGGAACAATAATTCTATCATTCCCTGGCAGCCGGAGCTATTCAAATTTGGAGAGAATTGGAAAGTTGCACTGTCACTCATAATGGGTCCCAAATAGTAACTGAATTAGCAATTTGGGACTTTGCCATCGCTTCTCCGTTTGTCAAACTGGCGTTAGCGTTGATAAAAGAACGCACTGGCAACACCAACTGTATCCGCCATTTACCAACAAGCCGCTCTCCCCAGTCTCCGATATCAACAGACGATTACGGTAAAGATGGCGGCTTGGAACTCTTTACCAAGATGCTTTGCATTCGAATTATGAATCATAACGAGCCACCATTACTTGCATGTTGCACTGCGACTTTTTTTTGTTTTCCGTCTTATCTTGAGCTTCTAAATAATCTCAAAAATCGACTTCCGAAGAACAGGGTTGCTAGATTTGAGTACTTCATTCATTCATTTTTTCCATCCTCGGGCTGATCGTTGGGTACATTGATTCTCCAATGATCTCGACGGTACACATCTCTTGTTTCTCATGCACATTTTAGTCCTCTCCGCTGGTTTATGACTTGATGTTGCTAAACCAGGTTGCCCAAAATCTTCCCTTTTCTCTCTTGTGCCATTCACTGGTATGTTATGTTGTTTTTCACGCAAGATATCCACAGACGTGTTGTTAATTCTGTTTGACGCTTCCTCGTCTTTTGTAACTTTACTTGTCCATGAAATTCTTGGCATTAAAAGTCTTTGCACGAAATTTCAAAAGATTTAAATCTTCCAGACATTTGCTTTGATATTGATATTATTCTAACGTTTCTGTTTATTGGTCGGTTCTAAGGCCCCGATTACACTGTACCGGATTGCTCCATCGGCATGTCTCGTTGCCAGTGACTTCTATCGGATACGTAAGGCAATAGCTATCGTCGCGTCTTAACTTTCATGCCACTTAGGCCTTGTGTTTACATCACGTAGGAGCAATCCAGCATTGTTTCTGAATCCTTTGTTTTCAATTTTGTTCTTTCCTCATTGTTCTAAAAGAAAAGAAATGTGGTTGCAGAACGAAACGTATTGGGTGGAACCATGGACATCATGCCGAAACCATGCCGGAGTAATTTTCATGTCAACTGCCATGCGAAGTGATTTTCGCTCCGAGTTGTGGAGCGTCCTGTATCGGAAGGATAAAATTGGAGGAGCCTCGGCGAACTCCGATTGGACTTCTACTGTGATGTAAGCAGCACCCCCATCCGATACGAAAGTTGCGGCGCGACGATAGCTATCCTGTATGGTGTAAATCGGAGCCTAAAGCACAAGGAAACCAGATTAAATGTTAACTTTTGCAGTATAGTAGTGTCCCGCATATAAGAAACAATGTTTTCAATTTGAGGTCTGATTTGTTTCTTATAGAATGAGATATAAAGTTCAAATCAGAGTAAAGTTTCTGAAAGTAAATCAATGGGGTTAAAAGCAAACTTAGGTAGGGAGACTGGGTAATCTAAATATAACCTATTGTATTTGATGTTTTCGATCTGTGAAACAAAGAAGATAAGTGGCACTTGCGGTTCTTTTGTGCTATGTTTAGATTATGTTGCTATATCTCCGTTCATTTACTTTAAGTTTCTTAGTTATTAGTTATTAGAAAAATCATGTAATATCAATGAACTACTAAGACACAAGCTTCATTGTCATTTAAACTACACTATTTTGATTTGTATTTGTAAATTTTCACTACCAAGAAAAGGCACAATCCACCTTTTCAAGGTTAGAGGCGCGAAAGCGGAAGTCTTTTGTTGTTAGAGATATTGTATCTGTGAGTCCAAATTTCTGTTCTACATACAAAGGTTAGTGTAGAGGCAAATTTTCACTTTAATATCTGTCTTTGTTTCGAAATTATGGCATTATGAATAATTTGAACTCATAAGGGCTTTGACCGTGAAATCAAAGTTTGGACAAAAATTTGTCCAAACATCTGACTTCACGGTCAAAGCTCTTATGAATTCAAATTCTTTAAATCGTCATAACTTCCAAACGAAGACAGATATGAAAGTGAAAATCTGCTGCCGTACTAAATTTGTACGTAGAACAAGATTTTGGGCTCAAAAATGCAAAATCTCTAACAACAAAAGACTTCCGCTTTCGCACCTCTTACCTTGAAAAGGTGGATTATTCCAGGAAATTGCTTATTGCTTCATTTGCATGTAAAATTCTTGTTTTCATTTGACTATGCACAGTGTGATTCAACTGCAAGCTGAATTTGTTGTGCTTTTCAAATTTCTAATACATTCATAGTTTTTGAATAAGAAATAAACCTTTTCAGACTTGTACCAGTTTCTTATAAGAGGGGGTATTATTTTAAAAATCAAGGTCTGATGTTCCTTAAATTCATGTTTCTTATATGCGGGGCACTACTGTATTTGTTATTTGATGATTTATTCTATTTTCTATTCGTTTTTTCTTTTATTGAATAAGAAATGGAGTTAATTACCTAATAATGAGATAGGAAATGAACGAAATTATAAAAAAAACAAAATAAATGAAAAATAGAAAAGATAGATAATGAAATAAAAAATACTGCAAAATTTAACTTTTAATCTGGTCGCAAAGTGCATCGAAATGGGATGCGATCAAAAAATTGCAACAAAGTGTTATTCCAACCAATTTGAAGCGAATTCCAGTAAGGCCACTCAGGCCCTTAGATTAGGGTTTCTAAACTTGGTTCTTAAATTCCGGTTCTTAAATTAAGGTGTCTAAACTTAGCTCTTAAATTCCGGTTCTTAAATTAGGGTGTCTAAACTTGGTCCTTAGATTCCGGTTCTTAAATTAGGGTGTCTAAACTTGGTTCTTAAATTCCTGTTCTTGAATTAGGATGTTCTAAACTTGGTTCTTAAATTCCTGTTCTTAAATTAGGGTGGTTTGGTTCTTGGTCCTTGGTTCTGTTCTTTGTTCTGGAATCTTAAATTAGGGAGTCCCGTTTCAATCTTGGCAAAAGTTGCCTCCTTGGAAAGGCAGAATAATAGGGTGCATTAATAGATCAGCCCCAATGAGCTCATCAGAAAGAGTCAACAATAGAGCCTCACTCGTTTATCGTTTCCTTAGGCGTCCTAGATTGATTCCTTGGAGTGCACCCCTAACCTTACCGTCTTTTGTGCAGGATATTCCCTATTGTGCCATAAAGACTATGGATGAATACTAAAAAGTAGGTTCTGTGTACCAGAAAAGCTCTATTGAGCCGCAAGAGGGCTTACTTAATTGTTGAGACTCCAGTAGGGGCAATGGTCTTGAGAGAGCTAGCGGTTATTAGGGAGAAGACTTGTTCACAAAGTCAAATGACAAAGATATGAATAATAGCTTTTTACTTTTCGTACCCCATATTATGTGGAATAAAAATACACTCTTAAAAGTCAACTCCACAAAGTTGAGGCCAGGTTAACGTGGAACTCGCGGAACAGGCTTTTTCCGCGAGATTGAATTCTGCGTTATTCACTGGCATATTGGACAAAGGCCATAACACGGAATTGAAAAAGGCAAAATTTTCAGCCACTAAAAATAACGTTATTTATTCAAAACGTCCCCCTAGATCTTCGGAAAACTTTTAAAAACAGTGTACTTGTGTGCTTTTAAGATTTGACCTGCAATAACTTTGTTAAGATCATTAGTCATTTGGCTTTGATTGGCCTAGCCAAATGACTAATGATCTTATCCATGTTAAAGCAGGTCAGATCTTAAAATCACGCTGGTACACTGTTTTAAAAGTTTCCCGAAGATCTAGAAGGGTGCTTTTGAATAAATGGCGATATTTTCAGTGGCTGTAAATTTTCAAGTTTTTCCATTCGGCGTTATGGACTTTTTCCCAAAACGCCAGTGAATAACGCGGAGCTCAATCTCGTGGAAGAAGCCTGCCCCGCGGTTTCCTTGGTTTCCGTGAGTACCGCGTTATGGACCTGACCCAAATTTGACTCATTTTTTATCTCAAACCATATCAAGATTAACATCAAACTTGTTTGGCTAAGTGAATGGAAACTCTTTTGTAACTCTGGCATTTGGTGTAAAGAGGGCAAGCTTGATAGAGAGGAGTTTTATCTGATATTTTGGCCAGGAAGGGAAGAGCTTGTTAGAGACAAGGGCTTCATAGACAGGAGGGCTGAATTGAGCTTTTTCAGTATCCAGACCAGAATTTTCAGAAACCACTGAGAAAGATGTCAGAGAAGGGTTCTGAATTGAGCTAGCAGCAGCAGCAAACGATATGCCAACCAGCATTTTCAAAACAGCATTGATAAAGATGCCATCTGTAGAAATAGAGAAGAAATTGAGAGGAAATTTTAGTTATAATTCATCACAATTTTCTTCACAGGTCTGCCTGCCAATGAGCCATCAGGGGTTCAGAAGCAACATGAAAAAGGAAATGAGCAAAATGACACCAAAGAGAATACAGAAAAAGACGGCGATAGTCTCGATGGTGAAGAAGTTCAAAATGAGGATGACATAGGAGAATTTGATGATATATTTAGTGACATTTCAGATAGCGATGAAGATTCTTCAGATGATGGGTATGTTCATTTGCTTGTGATAGCATCAGTCAAGACAAAATGGTGGCATTTGATGAAATGTACCGGCTGATTTAAAAAAAAGTTGAAACATTTGGATGGCTGTATAATGAAAAGTAAGGGGCAAACATTCAAAGTTATGGTACTAATCTATGAGTCAAAGACTAGTTTAGATACGGGACTTCGTTCAGTACAGTCACTCATCTATTAGACCAAAAATAGCAAAAATGCCAGTAAAGGCTGATTTTCCGTCAGTGGAATTTTCCGAGCGGGTGGAAATTTTATTGTTTACGAGAGGAAATGTCACTCTGAAATTGAATAGATAGTTACGGCTGAGCAACCTTTTATTGTCTAAAATTCCGCCCGCTCGGATAATTCCGCTGACTGGAAATTGGCCATGACGGATTTTTATGAGAACGAAAAAGCCAAAATGCGGCAATGCATACGGATAATACAACAATTTCGTTCACCTTCAGATGATTTGCGCGGTGAGTGGCCGAGTGGCTTATACAGTCTTCGTCAGGTGACTGAAGAAGTTAAGCTTGGTCGAGTGAGGTCAGATTTCGGATGGATGACCTCTGAGGCCTGACCTCGCAACTCACCTCGTCGTCCTTCGGAAGGGACGTTAAACTAGGGGTCCCATGCCTGGATGCGGCATGCACAGTGGACCTAAATTAGCTTTCAGTGGCTAGAAATCCTGACAAGCCCACTCAGAACAAATTGAAAACGAAGAATATGGAAGAGATTGATGCTGTTGTCAATGTGGAACTTGCGTGCACCGAGAAATGGCTCTAGGGAAGCAAGCTTTCCTTTAATATTCTCAGGACACAGGCCTTGATTATAGGATTGTCGCAAAAGTTGAGGAAAACTCATTTCATTTGATATGTTTTGCACAAAAGAACCGTATCAGCTAAAAACAACAACTTATAAATCCTAATAACAACAAAATTGTAATACCTAATACAACAGTGTAAAGAATAAAAACACAAGTCCTAATTATTGCCTAATCTTTAAAATGCTGTTCTTCCTAGGCATCTTGCTTTGGGAATCGTTACCAATTGAGTAAAGCATCCTTCAACTTCTTTTTGAACGTGTAAATTGTAGGACTATGTCTAATGTTCATTGGAATTTCATGTCAAACTTTGGCTGCAGAATAATAGAAACTTCGTTTCGAAATTTCCAAATTTTGCCTTGGCACGTCAATATCTAATGAGTTTCTTAACGGGTAGTTAGATTACTGTGATCTTTTTAAAAATGGCCCTTTCAAGCTGTCAGGGCACAAGACATTAGTTATTTTGTAAATGATGATAGCCCTGTCATATCTCAAACTTGAAACAAACAGCCACGTGCATCTCAAGCCAGAAATTGATACACCAATGGTACCGTTCCTCATTTTCATGAAAATGGAAACGATATTGTTCTTTTATTTTTCTTATTATTTAATTTCTTTAAAGTAGGCGCTAAAAAGTAATTGCAAAATTACTGCTAATTGAAGCCTACTAAAACAAAACAAGCAAAACAAACAAAGGGGTAATAATGAGTCTCACAAATCTAACATAAAAGCGATCTTTATATACATATGTTACATATTTACAAGGCGAGTTTCGGATTTAGATACAAACAAGGCTAATTCAAGAACCTAACCTGTGCTAAGAACGTTTTGCGTAATCGACAGTTGCATTCATCACCCTTCCATTCCTTTATACGTTTTTTAAATACGGAAATATTAAGTGACTGTTTAATGTTCGTTGAAATTCCATACCACAGTTTACATCCCAAGAAAGAGATGCTTTCTATTCCAAACCGAACTGTTCGGGCCTTGGGCATTTGTAGAAGATTTCTGCTCATTAGGTGATAAGGGGGATTCTTCTCATAAAGCTTGGGGTAGTATGCGATTTAGGGTGTGTTTGATTGGTACCAATTCTGAAAACGGCAAACTTTGAAGACTCGGTATTTGTGTTTGATTGGCTCCCCAATTTCAAAAACGGCAGGTTTGGTAGGTTTTGCAGGCCTGCTGAACCTTCTGCTCCAAAAGGCAGAAGGTTTGGCAGACTTTGGAGAGATTGTCGATTTCATTTGCAGAATTCTGAAAACGAGGCGACTTTTATCGCGTTACTACGGTAATCGGTAACTTTACTCTTTGTTGCCAAGCACGAGACTCGTATTCATGTTTTTCAACTGGAAACCTCATCTTCACCAGGATAAATCTGAAACCTGCTGTTTTGAAGAATTTTGTGTTTGATTGGGAACTATATTTCCATCTCTGCGAAGTCTGCCTTTTTCAGAATTTGGTAGGTTTGGAATTACCAATCAAACACAGCCTTAGTTTTGTAAATCTCTGTCATCAGCAACTGCAGATTCCGTTTATGACAGACACAAAATTATCTCTGGTCAAAAGCGTATCAAAATCAGAAACATTATCTTTGTATGCGATACTCAGTGCCTTTTTGTGCATGTGGTTGATCTTGTTATCAAGATGTCTGTCACAGAACATCCACACAAAGGGCAGTAGCTAAACTGTGATAGGATAAAAGCCCGCATGATATGCTTGAGTCTTTCAGTGTCAAGTAAGTAGGAAATACGCGGAAGAGCGTGAAGCTTTTGGCTTGCTTTCTTGCATAACGATTGTACGTGTGCGTGCCTTGGAAGAAAGTTGTTTGTCCAAAGTGACGCCCAGCAGTTTTTCCTCTAACTATCTTGGTCGTACAACTGATGCCATAGGGCTTGAATCTTTGCAAAACTTTTAGAATTAAATGTGTACAATGTTCATTGCCTAATTCTTTCAACTGAATTGACCGAAGGGAACTTTAGGTGGCTCGCCATAATTCCAGCAGAAGCACTTTCGAAATCATTATTGTTTTTGGTATTACAGCTTTTATAAGTTTTATAAAAGGATATACCAGAGGAGGTATTGGAAGCTTTGAAAATAATTAAAAGCATCATAGATTATAAAGTAAGGCTACGTTCACACTGCTCCGTTTTCATTTCATCCGTTCATGTTCATTTCATCCGTTCATGCATTTCATCCGTTCTTGTCGATGAAAACGGTTCCCTTTCACATCGCTCCGTTTTCAAATAGATACGCTATGAAAACGATAGGCTTTCACATTGCTCTAGCAAAACGGTGCTGTTAATCCCCTTTTCAAA
The DNA here is from genome assembly GCA_964019985.1 of Aurelia sp. 4 Dawson et al 2005. Taxonomy (NCBI): domain Eukaryota; kingdom Metazoa; phylum Cnidaria; class Scyphozoa; order Semaeostomeae; family Ulmaridae; genus Aurelia; species Aurelia sp. 4 Dawson et al 2005. The sequence goes on along the minus strand of OZ026496.1, from coordinate 18,609,604 downwards.
ACAAAGCCTTTTGTTAATAGCTGTCGACGAGGCGCCAATCGCGACTTTGAATGCCATTGTAATCAAAAGTCTATTAACAAAGGAGTGTGCAGCGTTTTCAAATGTCTCCGTTTTTGGCGTTCACACTGAAAACGGATCGTTTTCAAAACGCACCGTTTTCAGATTTATGCGTTTTCATTAGCGTTTTCGAAAAGCCCCGTTTTCACAGCGGACCAATGTGAAGGCAAGGCAAAAACGGAGAAGTTTTACTCCGTTTTCATAGTAAAACGTAGCAGTGTGAACAGGACCTAAGCGAGGAAAGTCAAAATGACCAATGCAAGGAAACACTCAGTCTTTGAAGATCTACAATATAGTAGCAAGCAAAAGTCTGTAGCTTTTATGGTTTCCGGTTTAGCAATTTCAAAAACAATAAAAAATTTGAAAATTCTGTAACTCTGAAAATAACGATGATATTAAAAATGCTCTTTCTGGTATTAGGGTGAGCGATCTAAAGTTCATTTTCATCTATTCAGTTGAAAGATTTTGGAAATGACTTTTTACACATTTCATTTCAAGGCTTCACAAAGATTCAAGCCCTATGCTATAACGGATGATAATCTAAGATGGGAGCCATTTTAAATCTATATAGAAAATGATCTCTAGAGCTATAGAGCTTTCAAAATATGGGAAGCATTATGTACAAGAGGCTACATTTAAGGAAATGTGTCTTAATATTGTAGAACTACCTTTCTATTATTGTTGCTCATTTTGGTTGATTTAATTATTAGATAAAGGTAAGGGATAATTCTTGTTCTTATGATACATTCGTCAGTGGTTTTTGTAACAGAGACTTTGTTTTTTCTTATTCGTTAGAGCCTCTTTTGTTATGATTTCCTTGCTTATTATAGTGTCGAAGGAACTGACTACGTATCAGAATTCTCGGAATTTGTGGACAAGATTAGAGCAAGGAGACATAGTTCTAAACATGCTGAACACCTTGAGCATCCTGAGCGAATTGAGCATGGTGAGTGATTTCTAACGCTTCAGAGGGTCTTTTGAAAATTTTGTGATGGTTTTCTGTTGCTTATAAAATGTACTATTTATCTGAATTTCAGATTGATTATGCCATTTTCTTGTCACTAGGGTTGACCAAATCTGTATAATTTTTGGGACACCGGTAGCAGTAAGTCTTTTAGTTCAGGGATGAATATTCTTGGTGACTTTATGATTTCTTTCAAACATCATAAGTGATTTCATCTGCAGAGTAGAGGGAAGTAACCTTAGTAAGAAGCTTAGGTAAGATTGATTAGTTTTGGAAAGTTTTTGGCGTTATGCAGTGAGCATTAATGAAGAAGGAGGAACGTAACATAGCTGTTTTGCAAAGATGTTGAAAAAGATGGCAAGGGTGAAAATTGAAATTGAAAATAATTCCCTGTGATTTCGGAGTAAGTTTGAAAACCAGGTGATTTCTAATAGCAAAAATTCCAAAAAATTCAAAGAAATTTCAAGACGTACGAGGTCTAAGATTAATTTGATCAAGGAAAAACATGAATGCACAGAAAGATCTGTTTTATAATTAAATTCTTATCATTTTTCAAGAATTGTCTCTGTTTTTGGTTGCCCGGTAAGGTGTTAGTATTGTTATCAGGCTAACTAATTTATACATTTTTTTGATGGTTTAAGCACGTCTGTTTTGTTTTTGTTAAAGCCTCCTTCCTCTTGCCTAGAAAACGAGAAAAGGATGGAGCATTTGATGATTGGAGCGGTTTCCTACGACAAATCTTACAGGTACGAGGCTCTAAGTAGAAGGCAATTTTTAGGCTAGTCATGTCAACCTTATGTACATATTGATACCGCCAAGAAAATCCCACTTGCCTTGATCACAGAATATTCCAATGATCGACTCCCATGAACTCCATGCAGGATGAATATGAGAAATGATGAGCTTTATATGGCCGATTCGTCACACCACAGATATAGAAAAATCTGACTTTAAGCCAGTGATTTGTGGTACGAAGTTTAAAAATGCCATGAATAACATGATCATGATAAGATATCGACATTCGCAGTATTAGACACTGTTATCTGTGGGCGAAAACTGTTGACTCCTGTAAGAGAATAGCAAACAAATTAACCTGTAGCTGAGCAGACAGAAAACTGTTAAATGCTGCAAGCGAAGCAGCGAATTAACCTGGAGCTCTGAAAGGAGAGAAAACATGTTAATTGTTGCACTCAAGAGCAACTTTGAAAAGCCAAAAATGCTCTTTATTGCAACTGTCAACTTATTTTCTTTCCTTACAAACAAGGGCGGATTTTGTAATACAATAGCATGAGTAGCTTTGGTTCTCACCTCAAGGCAAAGCGTATAAGGGAATGCAGACAAAAGAAATTCTCTCGATCAGTGATTCAAAACAGACCGAGTCGCAAAGTTTCCCTGAAACCAGTAAGGCAAACTATTACTTAGTGCTGGGGAAGGGAGATGTTTTTAAGAGAAGTTATGTGCTTATAATGAAGGAAGAAGGGTAAATCTAGGGCTCTGTCCGGCGGATTTTGTTTGCTTGTAGGAGTAATTGGTTGCATTAGAGTATTAGATATGCAAGAATCATAATGCCCTCTGCTCGGCTTCTGAATCACGTAAACGAAATCCGCATAACAGAGCATTGGATTTACCCTTCTTCTTTCGTCTTAAGCACATAACTTCTCTTAAAAATCTCCCTTCACCAGCACCAAGTGAGACTTTGCCCTACTGGTCTGGGGCAACTTTTGCAGCTATGTTTGTTTTGAAGTGTAGGTTGAAAGGATTTCTTTTTTCTGCATTCGCTAATCGTTTTGAACTGATGCTATTGTATTACAAAATCTGCCCTTGTTTTCCTTACAGGGTTTCAGATTAATGCATGCAATGTTTCTCCTGTAACAATTTTCTTCCTGGTTACCGGTTCTTTCCACGGATTACAGTGCATTTATGAAATTAGTACGATGAGGCTGTAATCTAAATCTGATGTGATAGATTCCATGGAGCATATGTACAACACAGATTGATAAACCTCAGACCTGGGCCTTTTATTTACCGAACTGAGAAGCTAAAGTCTGCCCATTGTTCGGTTACTCGCAAAATTGTGACCTACTTGATTTGAAGACGCTTATATACATTCTTCTATTCATCTCGTTCTTTATGACATCTTCACAAGTGCTTTCGTAAAAAGGCCTTTGCAACTAGCATGCTTGGTCAGGGTATCTCTCGTTGAGGTTTTTGCAACGAATAGATGCCACGCACAAAGAAAGTTCGTTGAAACCCTTTTCCCTTTGCAACCCCTCTTCCTGTTGAACCTTCTTGATAACGTCATTTTCACGCGAATGAGTTTGGAATCTGTGCTTGCAAAAGCTCAAAGCGCAACTGATGGGCCTCAGAAACATTTTTTATGGTAATTGATCACGGGAAATTTGATGAACATAAGCCTTGTGTGAACGCTAGATATGTCTTGTGTGTATGTTTAGTCGTTTGAAACCCTGAAACTCTCAAACAATCTTTGAGATTCACATAAATTCATAAACCCTGTACAGCTAACATATCAGCTCAGAAATGGAAATTCGGTTTGTCAAATTCGATCGCATCAGACATCGTTATCAGATTGCAAGCGACTTTATAAGAATGGCCAGGCTCAAAGTCCTTGATCAAATATGCTAACAATTCATCCCAACAGCTACTGCCATCAAATTCTGACGGTCGATCTTGTCGCTCAAACTTTCTATTGGCTGCTGCTAATGGTATGCACTTGGGACTGTCAGTCATGGCTCTCTCGTGCATTTGATATTTTTACGAGGCTCGCTCAGTTGTTTGCAAGTTTTTTTAAAGTTATGAATATAAAAACAACGGTTGGCAAACCGAATTTCCCTATCTAAGCTGATATGTTAGCTGTTCTGGGTTTATAAATTTATGCGAATCTCAAAGATTGTTTGAGAGTTTCAGGCTTTGAAATTACTAAACATACAGACGAAACATATCTTGCATTCACATAAGGCTTCTGTTGATGGATATAAAAACTTACACACAACTAAATATACACACAAGACATATCTTGCATTCATATAAGGCTTATGTTGATGGATATAAAAACTTACACACAACTAAATATACACACAAGACATATCTTGCATTCATATAAGGCTCATGTTGATGGATATAAAAACTTACACACAACTAAATATACACACAAGACATATCTTGCATTCATATAAGGCTTATGTTGATGGATATAAAAACTTACACACAACTAAATATACACACAAGACATATCTTGCATTCATATAAGGCTCATGTTGATGGATATAAAAACTTACACACAACTAAATATACACACAAGACATATCTTGCATTCATATAAGGCTTATGTTGATGGATATAAAAACTTACACACAACTAAATATACACACAAGACATATCTTGCATTCATATAAGGCTCATGTTGATGGATATAAAAACTTACACACAACTAAATATACACACAAGACATATCTTGCATTCATATAAGGCTCATGTTGATGGATATAAAAACTTACACACAACTAAATATACACACAAGACATATCTTGCATTCATATAAGGCTTATGTTGATGGATATAAAAACTTACACACAACTAAATATACACACAAGATATATCTTGCATTCATATAAGGCTCATGTTGATGGATATAAAAACTTACACACAACTAAATATACACACAAGACATATCTTGCATTCATATAAGGCTCATGTTGATGGATATAAAAACTTACACACAACTAAATATACACACAAGACATATCTTGCATTCATATAAGGCTTATGTTGATGGATATAAAAACTTACACACAACTAAATATACACACAAGACATATCTTGCATTCATATAAGGCTCATGTTGATGGATATAAAAACTTACACACAACTAAATATACACACAAGACATATCTTGCATTCATATAAGGCTTATGTTGATGGATATAAAAACTTACACACAACTAAATATACACACAAGACATATCTTGCATTCATATAAGGCTCATGTTGATGGATATAAAAACTTACACACAACTAAATATAAACACAAGACATATCTTGCATTCATATAAGGCTCATGTTGATGGATATAAAAACTTACACACAACTAAATATACACACAAGACATATCTTGCATTCATATAAGGCTTATGTTGATGGATATAAAAACTTACACACAACTAAATATACACACAAGACATATCTTGCATTCACACAAGGCTTATGTTGATGGATATAAAAACTTACACACAACTAAATATACACACAAGACATATCTTGCATTCATATAAGGCTCATGTTGATGGATATAAAAACTTACACACAACTAAATATACACACAAGACATATCTTGCATTCACACAAGGCTTATGTTGATGGATATAAAAACTTACACACAACTAAATATACACACAAGACATATCTTGCATTCATATAAGGCTCATGTTGATGGATATAAAAACTTACACACAACTAAATATACACACAAGACATATCTTGCATTCATATAAGGCTTATGTTGATGGATATAAAAACTTACACACAACTAAATATACACACAAGACATATCTTGCATTCATATAAGGCTTATGTTGATGGATATAAAAACTTACACACAACTAAATATACACACAAGACATATCTTGCATTCATATAAGGCTTATGTTTGATGGATATAAAAACTTACACACAACTAAATATACACACAAGACATATCTTGCATTCATATAAGGCTCATGTTGATGGATATAAAAACTTACACACAACTAAATATACACACAAGACATATCTTGCATTCATATAAGGCTCATGTTGATGGATATAAAAACTTACACACAACTAAATATACACACAAGACATATCTTGCATTCATATAAGGCTTATGTTGATGGATATAAAAACTTACACACAACTAAATATACACACAAGACATATCTTGCATTCATATAAGGCTCATGTTGATGGATATAAAAACTTACACACAACTAAATATACACACAAGACATATCTTGCATTCATATAAGGCTCATGTTGATGGATATAAAAACTTACACACAACTAAATATACACACAAGACATATCTTGCATTCATATAAGGCTTATGTTGATGGATATAAAAACTTACACACAACTAAATATACACACAAGACATATCTTGCATTCATATAAGGCTCATGTTGATGGATATAAAAACTTACACACAACTAAATATACACACAAGACATATCTTGCATTCATATAAGGCTCATGTTGATGGATATAAAAACTTACACACAACTAAATATACACACAAGACATATCTTGCATTCATATAAGGCTTATGTTGATGGATATAAAAACTTACACACAACTAAATATACACACAAGACATATCTTGCATTCATATAAGGCTTATGTTGATGGATATAAAAACTTACACACAACTAAATATACACACAAGACATATCTTGCATTCATATAAGGCTTATGTTGATGGATATAAAAACTTACACACAACTAAATATACACACAAGACATATCTTGCATTCATATAAGGCTCATGTTGATGGATATAAAAACTTACACACAACTAAATATACACACAAGACATATCTTGCATTCATATAAGGCTTATGTTGATGGATATAAAAACTTACACACAACTAAATATACACACAAGACATATCTTGCATTCATATAAGGCTCATGTTGATGGATATAAAAACTTACACACAACTAAATATACACACAAGACATATCTTGCATTCATATAAGGCTTATGTTGATGGATATAAAAACTTACACACAACTAAATATACACACAAGACATATCTTGCATTCATATAAGGCTCATGTTGATGGATATAAAAACTTACACACAACTAAATATACACACAAGACATATCTTGCATTCATATAAGGCTCATGTTGATGGATATAAAAACTTACACACAACTAAATATACACACAAGACATATCTTGCATTCATATAAGGCTCATGTTGATGGATATAAAAACTTACACACAACTAAATATACACACAAGACATATCTTGCATTCATATAAGGCTCATGTTGATGGATATAAAAACTTACACACAACTAAATATACACACAAGACATATCTTGCATTCATATAAGGCTCATGTTGATGGATATAAAAACTTACACACAACTAAATATACACACAAGACATATCTTGCATTCATATAAGGCTTATGTTGATGGATATAAAAACTTACACACAACTAAATATACACACAAGACATATCTTGCATTCATATAAGGCTCATGTTGATGGATATAAAAACTTACACACAACTAAATATACACACAAGACATATCTTGCATTCATATAAGGCTTATGTTGATGGATATAAAAACTTACACACAACTAAATATACACACAAGACATATCTTGCATTCATATAAGGCTCATGTTGATGGATATAAAAACTTACACACAACTAAATATACACACAAGACATATCTTGCATTCATATAAGGCTTATGTTGATGGATATAAAAACTTACACACAACTAAATATACACACAAGACATATCTTGCATTCATATAAGGCTCATGTTGATGGATATAAAAACTTACACACAACTAAATATACACACAAGACATATCTTGCATTCATATAAGGCTTATGTTGATGGATATAAAAACTTACACACAACTAAATATACACACAAGACATATCTTGCATTCATATAAGGCTCATGTTGATGGATATAAAAACTTACACACAACTAAATATACACACAAGACATATCTTGCATTCATATAAGGCTCATGTTGATGGATATAAAAACTTACACACAACTAAATATACACACAAGACATATCTTGCATTCATATAAGGCTCATGTTGATGGATATAAAAACTTACACACAACTAAATATACACACAAGACATATCTTGCATTCATATAAGGCTCATGTTGATGGATATAAAAACTTACACACAACTAAATATACACACAAGACATATCTTGCATTCATATAAGGCTCATGTTGATGGATATAAAAACTTACACACAACTAAATATACACACAAGACATATCTTGCATTCATATAAGGCTCATGTTGATGGATATAAAAACTTACACACAACTAAATATACACACAAGACATATCTTGCATTCATATAAGGCTTATGTTGATGGATATAAAAACTTACACACAACTAAATATACACACAAGACATATCTTGCATTCATATAAGGCTTATGTTGATGGATATAAAAACTTACACACAACTAAATATACACACAAGACATATCTTGCATTCATATAAGGCTCATGTTGATGGATATAAAAACTTACACACAACTAAATATACACACAAGACATATCTTGCATTCATATAAGGCTTATGTTGATGGATATAAAAACTTACACACAACTAAATATACACACAAGACATATCTTGCATTCATATAAGGCTTATGTTGATGGATATAAAAACTTACACACAACTAAATATACACACAAGACATATCTTGCATTCATATAAGGCTTATGTTGATGGATATAAAAACTTACACACAACTAAATATACACACAAGACATATCTTGCATTCATATAAGGCTCATGTTGATGGATATAAAAACTTACACACAACTAAATATACACACAAGACATATCTTGCATTCATATAAGGCTTATGTTGATGGATATAAAAACTTACACACAACTAAATATACACACAAGATATATCTTGCATTCATATAAGGCTTATGTTGATGGATATAAAAACTTACACACAACTAAATATACACACAAGACATATCTTGCATTCATATAAGGCTCATGTTGATGGATATAAAAACTTACACACAACTAAATATACACACAAGACATATCTTGCATTCATATAAGGCTTATGTTGATGGATATAAAAACTTACACACAACTAAATATACACACAAGACATATCTTGCATTCATATAAGGCTTATGTTGATGGATATAAAAACTTACACACAACTAAATATACACACAAGACATATCTTGCATTCATATAAGGCTTATGTTGATGGATATAAAAACTTACACACAACTAAATATACACACAAGACATATCTTGCATTCATATAAGGCTTATGTTGATGGATATAAAAACTTACACACAACTAAATATACACACAAGACATATCTTGCATTCATATAAGGCTCATGTTGATGGATATAAAAACTTACACACAACTAAATATACACACAAGACATATCTTGCATTCATATAAGGCTTATGTTGATGGATATAAAAACTTACACACAACTAAATATACACACAAGACATATCTTGCATTCATATAAGGCTCATGTTGATGGATATAAAAACTTACACACAACTAAATATAAACACAAGACATATCTTGCATTCATATAAGGCTCATGTTGATGGATATAAAAACTTACACACAACTAAATATACACACAAGACATATCTTGCATTCATATAAGGCTTATGTTGATGGATATAAAAACTTACACACAACTAAATATACACACAAGACATATCTTGCATTCATATAAGGCTTATGTTGATGGATATAAAAACTTACACACAACTAAATATACACACAAGACATATCTTGCATTCATATAAGGCTCATGTTGATGGATATAAAAACTTACACACAACTAAATATACACACAAGACATATCTTGCATTCATATAAGGCTTAAAGTCGATGGATATAAAAACTTACACACAACTAAATATACACACAAGACATATCTTGCATTCATATAAGGCTCATGTTGATGGATATAAAAACTTACACACAACTAAATATACACACAAGACATATCTTGCATTCATATAAGGCTCATGTTGATGGATATAAAAACTTACACACAACTAAATATACACACAAGACATATCTTGCATTCATATAAGGCTCATGTTGATGGATATAAAAACTTACACACAACTAAATATACACACAAGACATATCTTGCATTCATATAAGGCTTATGTTGATGGATATAAAAACTTACACACAACTAAATATACACACAAGACATATCTTGCATTCATATAAGGCTTATGTTGATGGATATAAAAACTTACACACAACTAAATATACACACAAGACATATCTTGCATTCATATAAGGCTCATGTTGATGGATATAAAAACTTACACACAACTAAATATACACACAAGACATATCTTGCATTCATATAAGGCTCATGTTGATGGATATAAAAACTTACACACAACTAAATATACACACAAGACATATCTTGCATTCATATAAGGCTTATGTTGATGGATATAAAAACTTACACACAACTAAATATACACACAAGACATATCTTGCATTCATATAAGGCTCATGTTGATGGATATAAAAACTTACACACAACTAAATATACACACAAGACATATCTTGCATTCATATAAGGCTTATGTTGATGGATATAAAAACTTACACACAACTAAATATACACACAAGACATATCTTGCATTCATATAAGGCTTATGTTGATGGATATAAAAACTTACACACAACTAAATATACACACAAGACATATCTTGCATTCATATAAGGCTTATGTTGATGGATATAAAAACTTACACACAACTAAATATACACACAAGACATATCTTGCATTCATATAAGGCTTATGTTGATGGATATAAAAACTTACACACAACTAAATATACACACAAGACATATCTTGCATTCATATAAGGCTTATGTTGATGGATATAAAAACTTACACACAACTAAATATACACACAAGACATATCTTGCATTCATATAAGGCTCATGTTGATGGATATAAAAACTTACACACAACTAAATATACACACAAGACATATCTTGCATTCATATAAGGCTCATGTTGATGGATATAAAAACTTACACACAACTAAATATACACACAAGACATATCTTGCATTCATATAAGGCTCATGTTGATGGATATAAAAACTTACACACAACTAAATATACACACAAGACATATCTTGCATTCATATAAGGCTCATGTTGATGGATATAAAAACTTACACACAACTAAATATACACACAAGACATATCTTGCATTCATATAAGGCTTATGTTGATGGATATAAAAACTTACACACAACTAAATATACACACAAGACATATCTTGCATTCATATAAGGCTCATGTTGATGGATATAAAAACTTACACACAACTAAATATACACACAAGACATATCTTGCATTCATATAAGGCTCATGTTGATGGATATAAAAACTTACACACAACTAAATATACACACAAGACATATCTTGCATTCATATAAGGCTCATGTTGATGGATATAAAAACTTACACACAACTAAATATACACACAAGACATATCTTGCATTCATATAAGGCTTATGTTGATGGATATAAAAACTTACACACAACTAAATATACACACAAGACATATCTTGCATTCATATAAGGCTTATGTTGATGGATATAAAAACTTACACACAACTAAATATACACACAAGACATATCTTGCATTCATATAAGGCTTATGTTGATGGATATAAAAACTTACACACAACTAAATATACACACAAGACATATCTTGCATTCATATAAGGCTCATGTTGATGGATATAAAAACTTACACACAACTAAATATACACACAAGACATATCTTGCATTCATATAAGGCTTATGTTGATGGATATAAAAACTTACACACAACTAAATATACACACAAGACATATCTTGCATTCACACAAGGCTTAAAGTCGATGGATGTAAAAAAATGGTTTTTAAAGAATAGATTAAAGTCAACTCAATTGAGATTTAGCAAATGATTGAACTAACCAATTAGCGTTTGCCTTTCACCACACCACTGAATGACGAAGAGGGGAAACCCCTGAATACGAACAGACATAACGAATACAACATAACAAATCACACTCTACGAGCACATATAGCCCCCTTTTCATGGCTCTTTTTTTTTACAAGCAGCTCCATCTTTCAATTTCACTGATCTTCTTATGAACGGACTGGCAACAATCGTCCCTACTCAAATTGTTTCCAAAATCCCTTCCGTTGTTTCTGCGGAAATCTTAACGTCTACTAGTAACTGGATATCATTGTACTCGTAATGCAATTTCTCGTTCTTTCCCCCGTACCCTCAAAACGAAGTGTAAAGCATCCCAGCTCGTTGAGTTTGCTATTTTTTTGCGAGAAGAATAAAACTCAGCGAAATCCGAATCATCAGCAGTTTTTAATTGTTTGATCTCCAGAAAACCAGATCACGTGAAAATGGTGATCACTGCAAGAGCTCTCGGGTTTTTCATTGGCTAAGACACCAGATCTATTCTTAGCTTGCCCAGTTCCCTGCATATGCAGGGCTGAGCTAGCTACTTATCTCCGTCAGCTAATTTAAGGATTTTAGGGCAGTTTTGAAGGATTCTGATAAGGATTCGGATGCACCCGGTGATCTTTCACGCATTTCCCAGCATACCGTACAAGCTCTATTAAGCCCCCGGGGGGCTTATTTAATTGTGGACCCTCCAGACGGGGGCTTGATAGAGAGTGGAGAGTTTATTCATAAAATCAAGTGACAAGGATATATTTGGTAGCTTTTCAGTTCTTTTATGTCCTATATTTTGCGAAATTGACATACAATTTACGGCTGAAATACATAAATTCGACACAGTTTTTATCCCAAACCATATTAGAATTAACGTGGAAGGTTGTATAGCTAAATAAATGGAAAATATTTGGTAAATTCTAAAATTTTGTATAAGTTGGGGGGGGGGGGTTGATAGAGAGGGGGCTTATGTTAAGTTTTGACTCAGAGTGGAGGAGCTTATTAGAGAGGGGGCTTAATGGAGAGGGTGGCTTAATAGAGCTTTTACAGTATGCTTACTATCAAGACAACGGGCCAAAAAGGGCACTTGAATATTTTAATTTTAATTTCATTCCTTATCATATTGTAATATGGAATCAATAAAAAGCTATGGATTTATTTATTACAAAATCTAATCAAAAGCTACTATTGCAAAAAAGCTATCGCTTTGGTTTGGCTTTAACTTGATTTAGTCTGACTTTTGATAATTTACAAAACAATCTTTTACTCGCAGTGAAGAATTGCTGGAATTTTGTATTGGACTGTACCAAGGCCTGAGCGGCTGTATATATTTGAATGTTAAGTCATTGAATTGGAAAAAGTCTGTTTTCGCTCAGGGTACTGCATTCTAATGACAAGGATAGTGGTAAACTGTAGATATTCCTTACAATTAATGCGAGACACGGAAAAGCCTTATGCTGAAATCCTGATCAGCTCGTACCTAGAACGTTTCTTTTCGCGTAGCACTGGTCTGAGAGCTTTGCATCAGATACACAGCACGGTTATTACTGTTCTTTTTATAGCAATTAAAAAGATTACAAAGTATATTACATTACAAAGATTACAATCTAGAACCATTAGCTACACTACTTTACAAGATTACTATGCTATACAGCTATACACTACTACTGGAGCGCAACCCCGAGAAGCAAAAGACTATGACTGCCAATATTACTGTTGTCAGCGTTGTGAGGAAAGCGCGTTTTAACTTACTGATTTCTCATTTCTTCCAAAATTATGAAAATTCTTAGACTTGATGCAAAATTAGTTCTGAAATTAAGGATGTAAAATTCAGCTATTTGGTTGCATTTATTTCGCACAGTATGATTGTTACAACATTGGATTATATTTAATTCACCAGATATGCGATTTAGAAGTCCGTTCTTAGATAGTGAGGCTTATTCTTGGCAAGAAGTTATGATCAATACACATATTTCAGGGAATATGCAATAGTCAATAGGCTTATCTTCATATCAAGCAAAGAGGACTCACAGACACTGCATTGTATCATGGGCTATGCTTATTTCATTGTACATGGCCTGCTTTAATTTCAGTGAGAGATTTTTTGCTCCTTGCAAACGCAAGCTCTTAAGCCTGCACAAATCCTTTAGGTTAGATTTTACACTAGTTGTAAATTTGGAATCAGAACTAAGTTCCTAGTTAGGAGCGTAAAACCTGCTTTTACGTTACTTAAAGGGAATACAAGGACCAGCATGATTTTCGCGAAGTCTACGACCTGCTCTGCACAGCTCCCAGAATAACTGACTCAATGAAATTCAAAACAAAAAACAAAACAAGCGATGGCAAAGGCTGCTGGTCTTTCTACTCCCTTTATTGCTTGTATGTCTTGTAATGTCCCATTCACACTGCAAGTTAAACCAGCTTAAATTAAACCAGGTTTTCGAATAGGGCCTTCTGATTGATCAATTCAGCAAATCCAGTCATTTGATTGGTGGAAATTTAAACTGGTTTAAATAAAGCTGGTTTAATTGTATCAGTGTGAATACAGTATAATACAGGAATTCTTACTCCGACAATACGCTTTATTTTCACCAGTGCTTGATCTAGAGAGTATTGCGAGTAAAGTTATTGTATATAAGATATAGCTGTATAACCATAAGTCTAAAACCTATTTTCAGCCAGCTCAATCCATACAAAATGTTTATATTCATTACAGAAATCCTTGCTCAAACAATGCACTATATCTTCAACAATGCTTAATGTATAGGCTAATGCTGCCTATATTGTACATGACATAGCTCTAAGATTAGAAGTATGAAACCAGCTTTCAGCTAATTCAACGCTCAGACTTTTTAATACTCAAGTTAAAAAATTTGTTACAAAGACGAATTACCTAAGACACTATTTACAATACTCTTAACTACACTACGAAGATGATACCCCAGGGAGCATAATATTCTGACTACCCCGACGCCATTCCATGAAAAACATAGAACTAAACTAAAATTAAATATACGATTACTAAAAGCTATATACAACAATTTACCAATAACTACTGATAGAAAGAAAAGTGTTTTGCAGTAGGTGCTCATACTACCCACATAGTTGATACAAAAATCCTCACTCAAACATTACACTTTATCTTTAATAATGCTTACTATATAGGGTAATGCTAGATCCGGATCTACCAATGTTGCACATCACATAGCTCTAAGATTTGAAGTATGAAACCTGCTATAGCTAATTCATTGCTCTTACAACTTATATATACGTTACAGCAATCTTTACTCAAACAATACCCTTTATCTTCAATAATGCTTTCTATATAGGGTCATGCTAGTACCGGATCTACCAATGTTGCACATCACATAGCTCTAAGATTTGAAGTATGAAACCTGCCTCAGCTAATTCAATGCTCTTACAATTTACATATACGTTACAGCAATCTTTACTCAAACAATACCCTTTATCTTCAATAATGCTTACTATATAGGGTGATGCTAGTACCGGATCTATCAATGTTGCACATCACATAGCTCTAAGATTTGAAGTATGAAACCTGCTATAGCTAATTCATTGCTCTTACAATTTATATATACGTTACAGCAATCTTTACTCAAACAATACCCTTTATCTTCAATAATGCTTACTATATAGGGTACTGCTAGTACCGGATCTACCATTGTTGCACATCACATAGCTCTAAGATTTGAAGTATGAAACCTGCCTCAGCTAATTCAATGCTCTTACAATTTATATATACGTTACAGCAATCTTTACTCAAACAATACCCTTTATCTTCAATAATGCTTACTATATAGGGTGATGCTAGTACCGGATCTACCAATGTTGCACATCACATAGCTCTAAGATTTGAAGTATGAAACCTGCCTCAGCTAATTCAATGCTCTTACAATTTACATATACGTTACAGCAATCTTTACTCAAACAATACCCTTTATCTTCAATAATGCTTACTATATAGGGTGATGCTAGTACCGGATCTATCAATGTTGCACATCACATAGCTCTAAGATTTGAAGTATGAAACCTGCTATAGCTAATTCATTGCTCTTACAATTTATATGTACGTTACAGCAATCTTTACTCAAACAATACCCTTTATCTTCAATAATGGTTACTATATAGGGTGATGCTAATACCGGATCTACCAATGTTGCACATCACATAGCTCTAAGATTTGAAGTATGAAACCTGCCTCAGCTAATTCAATGCTCTTACAATTTACATATACGTTACAGCAATCTTTACTCAAACAATACCCTTTATCTTCAATAATGCTTACTATATAGGGTGATGCTAATACCGGACCTATCAATGTTGCACATCACATAGCTCTAAGATTTGAAGTATGAAACCTGCCTCAGCTAATTCAATGCTCTTACAATTTATATATACGTTACAGCAATCTTTACTCAAACAATACCCTTTATCTTCAATAATGGTTACTATATAGGGTGATGCTAATACCGGATCTACCAATGTTGCACATCACATAGCTCTAAGATTTGAAGTATGAAACCTGCCTCAGCTAATTCAATGCTCTTACAATTTACATATACGTTACAGCAATCTTTACTCAAACAATACCCTTTATCTTCAATAATGCTTACTATATAGGGTGATGCTAGTACCGGATCTATCAATGTTGCACATCACATAGCTCTAAGATTTGAAGTATGAAACCTGCTATAGCTAATTCATTGCTCTTACAATTTATATGTACGTTACAGCAATCTTTACTCAAACAATACCCTTTATCTTCAATAATGGTTACTATATAGGGTGATGCTAATACCGGATCTACCAATGTTGCACATCACATAGCTCTAAGATTTGAAGTATGAAACCTGCCTCAGCTAATTCAATGCTCTTACAATTTACATATACGTTACAGCAATCTTTACTCAAACAATACCCTTTATCTTCAATAATGCTTACTATATAGGGTGATGCTAATACCGGACCTATCAATGTTGCACATCACATAGCTCTAAGATTTGAAGTATGAAACCTGCCTCAGCTAATTCAATGCTCTTACAATT
Organism: Aurelia sp. 4 Dawson et al 2005; assembly: GCA_964019985.1. Taxonomy (NCBI): domain Eukaryota; kingdom Metazoa; phylum Cnidaria; class Scyphozoa; order Semaeostomeae; family Ulmaridae; genus Aurelia; species Aurelia sp. 4 Dawson et al 2005. Next base: position 18,592,716 of record OZ026496.1, on the reverse strand, counting down.
TATATATACGTTACAGCAATCTTTACTCAAACAATACCCTTTATCTTCAATAATGGTTACTATATAGGGTGATGCTAATACCGGATCTACCAATGTTGCACATCACATAGCTCTAAGATTTGAAGTATGAAACCTGCCTCAGCTAATTCAATGCTCTTACAATTTATATATACGTTACAGCAATCTTTACTCAAACAATACCCTTTATCTTCAATAATGGTTACTATATAGGGTGATGCTAATACCGGATCTACCAATGTTGCACATCACATAGCTCTAAGATTTGAAGTATGAAACCTGCCTCAGCTAATTCAATGCTCTTACAATTTATATATACGTTACAGCAATCTTTACTCAAACAATACCCTTTATCTTCAATAATGCTTACTATATAGGGTGATGCTAATACCGGATCTACCAATGTTGCACATCACATAGCTCTAAGATTTGAAGTATGAAACCTGCCTCAGCTAATTCAATGCTCTTACAATTTATATATACGTTACAGCAATCTTTACTCAAACAATACCCTTTATCTTCAATAATGGTTACTATATAGGGTGATGCTAATACCGGATCTACCAATGTTGCACATCACATAGCTCTAAGATTTGAAGTATGAAACCTGCTATAGCTAATTCATTGCTCTTACAATTTATATATACGTTACAGCAATCTTTACTCAAACAATACCCGTTATCTTCAATAATGGTTACTATATAGGGTGATGCTAATACCGGACCTATCAATGTTGCACATCACATAGCTCTAAGATTTGAAGTATGAAACCTGCCTCAGCTAAGTCAATGCTCTTACAATTTATATATACGTTACAGCAATCCTTACTCAAACAATACCCTTTATCTTCAATAATGCTTACTATATAAGGTGATGCTAATACCGGATCTACCAATGTTGCACATCACATAGCTCTAAGATTTGAAGTATGAAACCTGCTATAGCTAATTCATTGCTCTTACAATTTATATATATGTTGCAGCAATCCTTACTCAAACAATACCCTTTATCTTCAATAATGCTTTCTATACAGGGTACTGCTAGTACCGGATCTACCATTGTTGCACATCACATAGCTCTAAGATTTGAAGTATGAAACCTGCCTCAGCTAATTCAATGCTCTTACAATTTATATATACGTTGCAGCAATCCTTACTCAAACAATACCCTTTATCTTCAATAATGCTTACTATATAGGGTGATGCTAATACCGGACCTATCAATGTTGCACATCACATAGCTCTAAGATTTGAAGTATGGAACTTGCTATAGCTAATTCAATGCTCATACTACCAACAGACTTGATACGAAAATCCTTACTCAAACAGTACACTTATTTTCGATAATGCTTGATGCACATGGCAATGCTAATACCGAATCTACCAATGCTGTCCATGACATAGCTCTAAGATTCAATGTATGAAACCTGCTTTCAGCTAACCCATTGCTCTCGCAATCTATATATGCGTTACAGCAATCTTTACTAAAACAATACATTTTATGTTCAACAGAGCTTGATATACAGGTTAATGCCAGTACTAGACCTACCAATGCTGTCTATTGCATAGTATTAGAATTAGAAGCATAAAACCTGCTTTCAACTAATTAAGTGCTCATACTGTCGATACGAAAATTTAGCCTCACTACAATAAGGACCCTCAAGTTACGCTCTTCTCATTGAGTTGAATTGTTGTTGTTGTTATCGCTCCACTGAGGGCCTTATGTAGCCTCACTACCATAAGGACCCTCAAGTTATGCTCATCTCATTGAGTTGAATTGTTGTTGTTGTTATCGCTCCACTGACGGCCTTATGGACATAGAGCTGTAAAAGAAAAACTGTATGCAGAGCTTGGCTGGGAAACACTAAGTTCTCGTAGATGGAGTAGACGCCTTACTTTGTTCTATAAGATTATAAATAACCTCACCCCATTGTATACAAAGGAGCCAATCCCACCATTTCAACAGCCAAATTACTCTCTTCGCAATCAGGATGTTGTTGGGCAGATAAGGGCAAGAACAGAGAAATTTCTATCAAGCTTCTATCCTAACTGCATTTCTGAATGGAATAAACTTGATCCAGAAATCAGACTTGCACGTTCTGTTGCTGTTTTTAAAACAAAGCTTCTGTCAAAAATTCGCCCCAGTGCAAAGTCTGTCTTTGGTATTCATGATCCAATAGGCTTGAGTTATCTTTTACAAATAAGAGTTGGTCTTAGTAAATTGAATTTTCATAAATTCAAGCACAATTTTAGGGATACAGTGAACCCAATGTGCCCAACGAATGATGGCATTGAGGATACGGAGCATTTTTTGTTGCTTTGCCCATCATTTGACATTCAACGGCAAGATCTTCTCGCTGGAGTTTCGGAATTGTTACGACCTTTTGTCCAAATCGACACCCTTCCAAACAACGTTCTTGTTCAATACTTATTGTATGGTAATGAAGAACTTTCTAATGACGTAAACAGAAATATACTCGAACATACTTTAGATTTCATCCACAAAACAGGTCGGCTTGGATAACTTATTCAAACTTTCTTTTTACGCCACACAGCCACTAGGTACATTTTTCCCGTTTCTTTTGTAAGTCCGTTTCACATTTGATGTTAGGCACATGAAGCAAAATATGGGAACTTATCCATGCTAACCAAAAGTATTTGCGCGGTGTGTTGAGGGGTGGGGGCCTGGAGGAGGATCAGTGGCGATAGCAATTGCTATTGCTGTTGTTCTCTCTTTCGGGGTTCCTGTTGTTCAGCACATTCTCCTATGCTGGCCTGACATCCAATGTGAAACGGATTCGAGTAATTAATCGTATATTTAGCGTTTTGTCGGTATTTATTTAGTTATTATTTGCGTGTCTTTATGTTAATGGCCACAGGGTAGTCATTGTCCTTTGCTCCTTGTGGTCCTGTCCCTGTAGTGTTTGTATAGTTTGTATAGTAATTAGAAAGTATAGTAGGATGTAGATGTAAAATATTTTGTAAAATTTTAGATGAATATAGAAAAAAAAAAAAAAAAGCTGTAAAAACGGCAAAAAATTTCAATCGGCGACAGGATTCTGTCGCCCCGTCGTCTACCGATCAGCATATGCCTTAGAGCAAGGCGGTTTTTGCTTTTGTGGCAAGAATGATCCTTTACCGAAGTACTGATACCTAATTTGATGGTACAGCAGCTCTAGAAAACTGATTTTTAAGGCATTTTAGACCCAGTGGTTGTGAGGAAAAAGTACCAGATGATTTAGGCCCACAGATACATTCTAAAGAAGAATGCGAATCGAACGACAGATTGATACATTTGTAGAATGTTCGAATGTACACAATAGTGATAGAGACTCCAACGCTGCTCAATCGAACTCTTTTGTGGAGCAGCGGAAAGGTTTCAAATAGAATCAGTACGGACCTTTACCGTTTCTGCAAGCGTTTGGGAATAAGTCGTAGTTGTAGCGATATCAGTTCAGGCAAAAAGCAAAACTACGACATGTAATCGAGTCAAATATGCGTTACGGCAATCTTTACTAAAACAACATATTTTATGTTCAACAGGGCTTGATATACAGGTTAATGCCAGTACTAGATCTAGCAATGCTGTCTATTACATAGTATTAAAATTAGAAGCATAAAACCTGCTTTCAACTAATTCAGTCCTCATACTGTCTTTACATGCGATATATAGATCCTTACTCAAACAATTCAATTTATGTTCAATTATGCTTGATAAATAGGGTAATGCTAATACCGGGCCTACCAACATCGTATGTGAAATAGCTCTAACGTTAGAAGAGTAAAACCTGCTTTCAGCTAACTGAATGAGCCTACGATCTATATATATACGATACAGGAATCCTTACTCAAACAGTCTTTATTTTGAGCAGCGGTTTCGCTCAATGCACAGATTACTGCTCAGCTTAGAGCTTATCCTCACAGTTTTGCTACACATTTCTCTTAATTCTGTTACCTTGACTTTCTTGTTTTCTTAATTTTCTAACCTGCCTAAAACCAATGTGTACGCAGTTGTGCAGGAGCATTAATTTAGAATTACTTAAAGGGTTTAGCATTGACAACTACTAAAGTGGTTTTGAAGCTCGCGAAGATTTTCTATTGTTTGTCAAGCGATTAATGAACAGTACTGCTAAAATGTAGTTTTTGCGTTTTCACTCAAGAGATTTTCGTGATACCATGGAAGAATATTAAGAGTAACGGCATTGGTCAGCAGAGCATTGATTTTTGTTATGAGTACGATCTCCTCCCACTCTCTCTAACTGCCTTGCTCTTTCGTTTTTGGTGGAGATTGATCTCCGTAATTTTAGTCTTTCGCCTTGATATGGCCGTCTTACTTACCTTAGAGGAGACGTTTGGGGTGCGATTAATACCAGAAGACAAACTTACTAACTGCTGCCGCGAATTATGGACATCCTTCTACATTTTGACGTTCCTAACAGCTGTAAAACAGTCGAACATTCTGTCAACTTAATACAATAATCTCTCTGTCCAGTTCTGTTAGACTAACTCTTTTTTCTCTCTGTCCAGTGCTGTTACACTAACTCTTTCCTTTCTCTCTGTCCAGTTCTGCTAGACTAACTCTTTCTTTTCTCTCTGTCCATTGCTGTCACACTAACTCTTTCTTTTCTCTCTGTCCTAGCCTGTTACACTAACTCTTTCTTTTCTCTCTGTCCAAGCCTGTTACACTAACTCTTTCTTTTCTCTCTGTCCAAGCCTGTTACACCAACTCTTTTTTCTCTCTGTCTAGTTCTTGTTAGACCAACTCTTTCTTTGCTCTCTGTCCAGTTCTTGTTAGACTAGCTCTTCCTGTCAGGCAAAACGTTGGCGGTCATGATATTCTTTCTTTCACGGTTCTCATCACTGCAGCAATTGTAGTGGTGTGGCGCAATAGTTTAATTACCAAACTTCGTAGCCAGAACAGTCAAGGGGACTGGTTTCTATCCCAGGCAGAGCCCCTCCCCTTTGACAAGGGGTCTCAGACTCGATTAGATCCTCCCTATTTCTACGAAGCACAGCACTTGGTGCTAAAATCCGAAACTGCACCTTCACTTCAGTAGGCCTCATCTGGTGACTGAGACTTTAGATCAAAGTTAGTCTCTGCTGTCTTGTAACCCATTGTCTTCTTCTTTCCTGCACTTTCCTACTTTCCTTGAAATGAATGATACTCTGATTCTCCTTTTGCACGAGAATGCTTGTAGCCATGGATCTTTATGGTTTTCTGTCTTTCGTTGGTAATTGCAGTCGCATTGATATTTAGTGATTGAGACTTGAAATGATGTCATATTGCCCGTTAGTTGACTTGAAATGATGTCCTGTTGCCAGTTAGTTTCTGATGTCCTGTTGCCTGCTCCTTTCTTTCTTTCATTCTTTCTTGTTCTTTCCTTCTTTCTTTCTCACTCACCTTCTCACTAGTGGTGTACAGTAATATGCACATACTAACCGGTTTTGTGTTGTACAGGAAAATATAAAGCCCGAGGTCTTAGAAGTACAGACCGAGCTTGCGAGGTCTGTGCATAAAGACCGAGGGCGTTATATTTTCCTGTACAACGACAAAACCGGTTAGTATGAGTTTTATTACCTGACAGCTTCTAATCTTGACTCGCATTTCATCAAATACATTTTGTTACAATCATGCCATTTGAGTTCACTGCAAATCTCACGGGCCTAGGCCTAAAGCAGTTGCTGTGGTGACAATAACGCGTCCTTGTATCGTATTATACAGAGCTACGGGAAACCCGCGGGAAATGTGTGATTAGCCAATAGGAATGGCAGGATTCTGTATTGCCTCGTTTTCGAAACTCCAGTCAGGTAATAAGTCAGGTAATACACAGCGGACTACATTTTCATTTTTCATGACATCCATGAGATCACAATGACGTGAAAACTGAGGAAAATTGCAATATTTGCTTGGTATTGGCATGTTGACAACGCTCAAGTTTTTTTCTTAAATGGAATAGAATGTATCACAAAACATCAACAAGTAAAATCCGCAGTATGATATCTTTTTAAGCTCATTGATAAAATTATATATTCATTCGAGAGCTATGTGGGAGCAAGATCATTAAAGATTTGCTAACAACCGTCGCTGTCTCTCGTTTGGTAATTTTCAGCGGTAGCTGGCCATTTTAAACTTTTCTATAAGGGCATCAGGAGATGCATCTTAGCAAATTATTTTGGCCTAATTCTGACAGCACAATTTTGTAACCTTTTGAGTGTGAGTCGTCTAGATTCCCCACAGCTCCCCCACACAGAGCAATAGTAGCGGAAATGTGGCTCTACGATGCCTCTATAAATTTGACTAAGAGTTTCCTGGGGTAGTATTTTCTTGGCACACTTTAAAAGCCTTATAGCACGAGAGACCTTAGCATGTAAGAACCTATTGTGCTCATCCCAAAGAAGATGCCTATGTAGTTGAATTTGTGAGTCACCTATAGCAAAGAAGGAAGATAAACTTTTCGTTCAGAGATCTTTTAAGATTTAGCGGATATTTCCTTAAAGTCATTGCCTCTGGCTGTTCAAGTCTCTTTTAAGGTTTTTGGAAGAATATGATATGGTGGTATGATCTACGTACATGGTAACTTGACTATTTTGCAGAGAAAATTTCAGATCATTGATAAAGATCAAAAACAGAAGAGGACCGAGACAAGAGCCTTGCGGCACCCCGTCATGGTGGTATCATCGTCTGCCTTCTAGAATGCACCATTAAGTCGTTCAGATTAAAACGCTTAAAAAGTAACGTAAATGTGGTATCACAGATCTGGAACATTCTTGGTATGCTTCATATCTCAATAACAGACGGCAGTCATGCAAAGTAGGTGGTGCATTTTCACAGATAAAGGATGTCACTTGCGGTGCTCCAGCGGGCTCATACCTTGGTCCCCTGTTATCCTTAATCTTTATCAATGAATTCCTACCTGCTCTACGTAATTGTAAAGTGACCATGTATGCAGATGACACTGGTTTTTCATTTGCATAAAGAAATATCAATAACCTTAACAAATTATGAGCAAAGATCTAAATTGTTCAAAAGTTTTGCTCCAGGGAAATAAACTGTCCTTAAACTTCCTGAAGACTGGCGCAATGGTAGCTGGATCCCATCAGAAGCTCAAAAAGATGAAGTCGTTGAGCATCCTTCCTTTTCCATAGATGGCACTCAGATTAAAAAACCGCCGAGAGGACTAGATACCTCTGTATTCAGTTGGAAAGTGATCTTGTTTGGGATGAGCATATAAAGTGTAAAAGACAAAGTCTCTCGAGCCTTAGGCTTTCTTGAATATGCAAAGAAATTTCTCCCACAGGATACGCTCAGTAAAATGTACCGAGGAATTGTTTAACCCTACTTTCGTTATTGTTGCTCAGTATGGGGATGTTGTGGTAAAACTCAAATTGATAACGTCCAAAAACTGCCAGAATTGTCACAATAACGGCTATTATGTTTCAGCAGCTGGTCTGATTAAGAGGCTAGAATGGCCAACCATCTCGAACATTAAAAGTGGAACCGTGACCATAATTTAGAAGTCAACTAATTGTTTTGCCCCTGAATAACTGTCCGAGTTATTTGTAAAGAACTCAGCTTTTACCACAATCTGACTAAGAAACACCGAAGCTGACTTGTGTGTTCTTCTTGTTAAATACTGCGTTCACACTGACACAGTTAAACCAGCTTTATGTAAACCAGGTTGAATTCCAGCCAATCAAATGCCTGCGATTTGTTGGATTGCCCAATCAGACGGCTCCATTTCATAACTTGATTTAGTTTAAACTTGATTTATGCCCCATTCACACTGCAAGTTAAACCAGCTTAAATCAAACCAGGTTTTTGAATGGGGGCTTCTGATTGGTCAATCAAACAAATCTAGTCATTTGATTGGTGAGTAGTTAAACTGGTTTAGATAAAGCTGGTTTAACTGTGTCAGTGTGAATGCAGTATTACTTGCAAGTGTGAATGGGGTAAAAGTGTCCAATGGGCAGAAGCATATTTCATTTTCGAGGACCTAAACTTTGCCACCAACTAAGCTTAGATGTCAGACTTGCACCCTCCCTTCTGGTCTCCAAAAAGAGGCGGTAAAAGAAATTGTAGAGAGTTGTTGGTTTCTTCTTTAGTGTATTTCACTATTTGACATAAAGCCATAACAATTCTAATTACTCTTGTTAGATCGATTGTACACCACATCTCAAAAAAGTACAGTTAACCCATTATATCTGACACGTCAATGTCTTACTGTTAATTGACCTTTTAGCAGTTCTTCAAAAGGTCCTTGATCGAGCGTAATTTTTATACATTTTTACACACGACGTTCGATTGAGTGACGTTAGAGCTTCTATCACCATTGTGTTTGCTATTTTTAAGAAAAAGCTTTTGGCTTCTTTTTTTCACTGTGGCGACTCTCTCTCGATTAGTCTATCTATTTAGAGAGTTCCTCCTTGGTCAATTAATCTTAAATGTAATCTTGTAGAGTTCTTTTATTTTGATTTATGATAGTTAAGTGTGTGAAATGTATGATCGACCGAATAGTATTGGAGAAATTAACTGTTTTCTGAGGAGAGTGGTTTTGCAAAACGGTAACTCGCTGCTCACTGGAGCGGAAAGCAGAGTTACCTTAAAAACATGCTAAAATTTCAAGTGAAAATCCCCAATGTGTTAGCCTCACAGTAATGACGTTCAGCACGCTTTAGCACGTGCTTTCCTTTTGACGGGTTGCAAATTCTTCCTCCTAGTGTGAATAACTTTTTCAGAGGGATTCCATTCTCCAATGAAGACAAAATGCATGAACAAATCCAAGAGTCATTATTCCTAGGAAGGGCCTGGATCGAACGTAATTTCTATACACTTTTATACACGAGGTTCGATTGAGTAACGTTAGAGCTTCTATCACCATTGTGTTTGCTATTTTTAAGAAAAAGCCTTTGGCTTCTTTTTCCACTGGGGCGACTCTCTCTCGATTAGTCTATCTATTTAGAGAGTTCCTCCTTGGTCAATTAATCTTAAATGTAATCTTGCAGAGTTCTTTTATTTTGATTTATGATGGTTAAGTGTGTGAAATGTAATTTGATGTTTGTAACTGTAATTATTAATAATGGTGTAAAGTTGTATTTTGCTTTAAATTGTATATATTTAAGATTAATTGATGGATTCAATGAAACTGAAACTGAAACTGAAAACTGTGCATAGTCGAAAATTCTACGAAATTTAATGCAGTATCTTTAGGTAAAAGGTATATTTTTTATTCAAGTGCTAACGTTTCGAAGCATGCAATGCTCTATCTTCAGAGCCCCCAAAAGTTACTAATGATCGAACCACGCTATGAATGAATGCGAAACAAAGGAATAAAGGAAGCGCGCTAATAAACAACCTAAATTGTAAGCAAAAACTGACATGGGAAATTGGGAAATTTGGAAATTGATATCTCATCGATTCATGGGTCGCAGGAAACGAAGTAATGGTTAAAAATGTAAACGCAAACGTACTTGTGTCTTTATCGTGGCTCCTTCGGCCTTTCTTGGCTTTCCTTTGCTTCCCTGGCTCAGCTCAATTCACAAAACCGCAAACGAGGGCAGACTCGCTTTTGCAGAGAACTTGAATTAGGCCACTACGAACTTGCAGCAATGAATTGAGCTGAGCTAGGGAAGCAAAGGAAAGCCAAGAAAGGCCGAAGAAGCCACGTTAAAGACACAAGTATGTTTGCATTTACATTTTTAACCTTTACTTCGTTTCCTGCGACCCATGATTCTACACGATTCCAGCTCATCAGCTCTAAGCGCCTTAAATTTGTATTTTCTTGAGGTTATACCGGGTGAGTAAAAAAAATGAACTCCCCGGTTTGAAAGGCTACTGCTCCCTGAGTATACCGTGTAAGCAGTGGTATTTTGCAATAGCTGATTGAATAGCTAACATGTTCAAGTTTTTAGAAATTATCCTGGCTTAAATCGGTCATTCCGTTCAGATTATGTCACCGATGCTCTAAAATGAACCCCTTTTGAGAAACCTTAAGGTAACTCTGCTTTCCGCTCCAGTGAGCAGCGAGTAGACTGATTACATGTCGTAGTTTCGCTCCTTGAAGCGCGGTGGCGGCATCCAATTCAATGAACGTAGCGGAAGCTGGGACTGAGGTAGTTAGTCTAAGCAGCGAGATGCCGTTTTGCAAAACTACTCTCCTCAGAAAACAGTTAATTTCTCCAATACTATTCGGTCGATCGAAAATCGGTAAAAAGGACGTTGTTCTACTTGGTCTTGTCAATCGAAAGATATGCAAATCGCATTGTTTCCGTTAAGGCTTGCTTTGTAAATTATTTTTCAAAACTTTTTGTCGATTTCAGAAAATTGGATTTATCTCCAAAACTACTCGAAAAGTTTTTGGTTTTCTTCCGCTATATCGTTAGCTAGATAGTTGATCTACAACTTTGCCAAGTCTGATTGAAAAAGCTAGGCTAGATTTGTGCCAATCGACTTTTATACTTCTGTTTACTTTGTGACTACGAAGGGTAGAAACCTTGGTCAACTGATTAGGACATGAGAAAGAGTTGAACCCTTTTGTAAAAAGCTTAGTTTCAGATCTCTGTTCATTGTGGACTCTTAAAGAAATGTATATTTTGTGAATGCTCATGAAAGTCTCAAAGGACATGAAACGGAAGGCTGTAAAAAATGGTAGCATTCAAGAAATTATACTTTCACAAGCGCTCCAATGATGTCTATTGAGACTTGAATACAGCATTCCCAACAGATCACGTTCATTCTTTTACCAATGGAAACATTTCAGAGAGTTCTCATAAGGCTGCATTCACATTGCACAATCTTTTGTAAGCGTGTAAACGCTCGTGCAGAAATCCGCCACACTAATCCCTTGCAGTGTTCAGATTGCAAAATATTAGTATGGGGATTTCTGCACGAGCGTCTACGCGCTTACAAAAGATTGCGCTATGTGAATGCTGCCAAAGGCTGAATGTTTGGAAGCGTGATTCGTAACATGGTAATCTGTTGACCAAGGTTTTTGCCCTTCAGTGTCGAAAAGTAAACAGAAATATAGAATTCGATTGCGACAAATCTAGCTTAGCTTTTTCAATCAGACTTGGCAAAGTTGTAGATCAACTATCTAGCTAACGATATAGCGAAAGAAAACCGAAAACTTTTCGAGCAGTTTCGGAGATAAATCCACTTTTCTGAAATCAACAAAAACTTTTGAAAAATAATTTACAAAGCCAGCCTTAACGGAAACATTGCCATTTGTATATCTTTCGATTGCCAAGACCATGTAGAACAACGTCCTTTTTCCCGATTTTCGATCGACCGAATAGTATTGGAGAAATTAACTGTTTTCTGAGGAGAGTGGTTTTGCAAAACGGTAACTCGCTGCTCACTGGAGCGGAAAGCAGAGTTACCTTAAAAACATGCTTAAATTTCAAGTGAAAATCCCCAATGTGTTAGCCTCACAGTAATGACGTTCAGCACGCTTTAGCACGTGCTTTCCTTTTGACGGGTTGCAAATTCTTCCTCCTAGTGTGAATAACTTTTTCAGAGGGATTCCATTCTCCCATGAGGCCAAAATGCATGAACAAATCCAAGAGTCATTATTGCTAGGAAGGGCCTGGATCGAACGTAATTTTTATACACTTTTATACACGAGGTTCGATTGAGTAACGTTAGAGCTTCTATCACCATTGTGTTTGCTATTTTTAAGAAAAAGCTTTTGGTTTCTTTTTTTTCACTGGGGGGGGGACTCTCTCTCGATTAGTCTATCTATTTAGAGAGTTCCTCCTCAGTCAATTAATCTTAAATGTAATCTTGTAGAGTTCTTTTATTTTGATTTATGATAGTTAAGTGTGTGAAATGTAATTTAGCGTTTGTAAATGTAATTACCAATAATGGTGTGAAGTTATAATTTGCTTTAAATTATATATATTTAAGATTATTTATGAATTCAATGAAACTGAAACTGAAACTGAAAACTGTGCATAGTCGAAAATTGTACGAAATTTAATGCAGTATCATTAGGTAAAGGGTTTATCTTTTATTCAAGTGCTAACGTTTCGAAGCATGCAATGCTCTATCTTCAGAACTCAAAAATTACTAATGATCGAACCACGTTATGAATGAATGCGAAACAAAGAAAGCAAAGGAAGCGTGCTAATAAACAACCTAAATCGTAAGTATAAACTGACATGGAAATTGGGAAATTGATATCTGATCGATTATGCTCTTTTCATATTTTCATATTTCTTATTTAATTCTTTTTGCAAGCATTGTGTCAAAAGAACGACACCTCTCGATCCAGTTTTTGGGTGCACGCTAATGTATTTTTATGGAATAGACGTAGTTCCACCACTGTTTCGCATGGAAGCTTTGCCGTCCTACTTCACCTATTAGATATCCTAATTCTCGGCAAAGACGAGCCGCTTCATCAATTCATGTTAAAACCCAAGTGAGAGCTCAGTGCCACTTCATGAAAATTTTGACCTGAACATAGCCATTTGAAATGAAATTCTTTGTGAAGCTAGCGACTTCTGTTTGTCCCGAAATTCGCGTTCCGATACTTCTTGGGTAGGGAGTCGAATCCCATTCTTTGATCAGCTGTTCATCTCCCATTTAGCTTTAAGAAGCCTAAGTGCTTCTTCGCTTGACAAAGTCGGCGTAGTTTCACTCCTTGATGGACTGATAATCCTCACAGCTACAACTTATAATCAAAGTAATCGAAAAATCAGCCATAAGTTAATGAACCTTGCTTTGATGCCGGGCAATAAGATCTTTGGCCAATTGTACACGATTCAAGCTCATCAGCTCTAGCGCCTTAAAGGCAGTCTGTCACGTATCTGATTGGCCGCTACAATCAGAAATCAACATAACGGATTTCTTTGTGAATCTGTGTATTTGAAACAAAAGAGGGCTAATCTTCTTGACTTTTTATGGCCGTAGAAAGTCAGAGGATCATCAGCCATTCAAATTTCCTATTCTTCGTATTGTCATTATCACCCAATCAAATGCGTGACACACTGCCTTTAAATTCGTATTTTGTTGAGGTTATACTGGATGAGTAAAAAAAACTGCCGACGTTTGAAAGGCTACTGCTCCCTGAGTATATAAGCAGTGGTATTCTGCAATAGCTAATTGAATAGCTAACATGTTTAATTTTTTTTAGAAGTTTTCCTGGCTTAAATCGGTCATTCCGTTCAGATTTTGTAAGTGATGCTCTAAAATGAATCCCTTTGAGAATCCTTAAAAAACATGCTAAAATTGCAAGCGAAAATCCCCAATGTGTTAACCTCACAGCAATGACGTTCAGCACGATTTAGCAAGTGGTTTCTTTTTGACGAGTTGAAAATTCTTCCCCTAGTGTGAATAAATTTTTCAGAGGGATTCCATTCTCCCTTGAGGACAAAATGCATGAACAAGTCCAAGAGTCATTATTGCTAGGAAGGGGAACAAAGAGAAACTTTGCTTGGTATTTTCACTCATTTTTGCAGGTTTTCGAAAGGGGGCTTTCTGCAGAAAATCTCCTATTTCTACGGGAAGAAATGGCCGATTATAGCCGGTTAAATTACTGAATTTAATTTGACATATCGGGGATAAAATAAGACAGTTTTAAATATCATTGCTGTTATATTCAGGGAGCAAGAGTTTTTCAAACGGCAGGCGTTTTTATTGACTCATCCGGTAGAGAGAACCTAACGTACTTGTGCCAAGGCTATACTCTCTATATATTGTATAGATTTATATCACTTTGACCCAGGAAAACCTGCTTTGAAGCCAAAATGTTCTTCGGATTTCACCTGAACAATCCATAGCAATCCTCGCATGTTTCTTCGCTTTGATGAATCGAGGCTAATTTGGGGAGCGAGGTTGAATTGTTGACCTCTTATTGGTCAGTTTCAACAAAGTCAACTATGGTTTGGAATTCCGCCATCCTTTAATTCAATTAGTTTAGCTGTGAAGGAGCTTCGTTTACCTAGGCGAACTATCATTTCTTATGTATATAATCAATATTTAATCGAAAATAGTTGTCTTTCTTTTCGCGCTGTTTTGCAGTTCAAATGTTATGGCCTGGGAGACTGCAATCTCATTGGTCACGCAAGTCTCACATTGATTTTGGCAGGTTTTCAGACCGTTGATTATCAGCCCTAGTTGAAAGCGGAGTGCCGTCATCCATTTCAATACAGCAAGCGGAAAATGGGACTGAGGTAGTCAGTCTAGGTCGCATTTGTGAACAATTACGCAAGTTCTGTTTATAGCTGTACGAATATATTCGTTCCAACTGGATGCAATTATCATAAGCGAGAGTTGAGTGGAAAATGGTAGGTGTTCATCTCCCACTTGGCTTCTGAGGAGCAAGCTTTCATCTGCAAGCAGTCATGCAATTTCTGTTCATATCTGAAGAGCAAATGGCATGGAGCACTGTTTTAACTAATAAAGACATATGCAGCCTATTGTGAATCTCAAGAAGAGGGTTTTGTGTAAGCAGTGTTTGAAACAAGACACAAGTGAAAGAAGTCGATTCGTTGCGGATAAAAGATTCAACAGCCCCATCTGTTGAAATTAAGAGACAACGTTACCGGAGATTGGGAGACAGGTTCTCGAAGCTCAGGAACAGTTACGCCTCAATGGTAAGTGTCTATGTATTATCCATCAACAACGACAGATTTTTGTAATGACAGCGTCAGCTTCTTTTGATTGACACGTCCAATCAAAGTAATTGGTGAACGCAGGCAGAGAAAATTCCTTTAAGCAACAAAACAAATAGGCCATGAATGTTATTTCGGAACCAGTATCTCTAACTGTCGCGTTGTCCACACAAAAACATATTTCCAAGAGTAGAGATAAGAATATATTTAGAAAAGAAGGATTCTCCTAAGCATCTGTCATAGGCATATTTGTTATTTACTTCAGGGGCTTATTACATAGTGTCTGAATCACACGCAGATGATACTAAAATTGTAACACGTAATGCTTCTCATCTTCTGCAGCAAATGAATTGAATGTCCAAGGCAGATCGTTCTTCTTTCCATATGCACTAGTAAATTCTCGTAGCAATTCAGCTTAGGTTCACAACGAGATGGTTAGCCGTACTGGTCATGAACATCTTTTGCTGTTTCGGTTGACAGGGCATAAACTGCGCACGCATGCGCGAAAACTCGTAACTTTGAGCCCCGCTAGCTCCCAGCAACAGATCCCAAAATTCGGCAACACTTGATATTTTGTTGCTTGGGCCTAAAACTCTTGATTTCTCATTTCAAAAAGCTTATTTTTCCAAACACTTCCTTATCTCAGATTGGTTGATGACGTCATTTTACGCAATTTCTGCCCTGTCGTTTCGCTTGCGTTGCTTTGAGTGCTCTGGTAGTTTATTGACTCCGAAATTCTTAAACTTGTAGGTTTGGTAAGGTTTGGAGGACCTTCTGAATCTTCTGCTCCAAAAGGCAGATGGTTTGTCGCAATGCAGAAAGATTCTCGCTTTCATTAGCGAATTTCCACCTTCGGCACGGTGAAAGCAAAACCTGCTGTTTTAATCACTTTTGTATGGAGCGTTGTTTGCGTCTTTATTACAATTGATCTTTTTATATGGTCTTTATCGATTTTGTATGGCAATGCTCTGCAGTCTGCATGGTGTTTGTCCATTTTGAGGTCAAAGACTATGGTCAAACCAATTAATTTTGAATGGTCTTTGACTTTTATATGACTTCTTCTCATTTCGTATGGCGTTTTCAAATTTCGTCAGGTAATTAAAATTCTTTATGACGTTTTTTTGTCATTTCGTATGGCGTTTCGAATTTCATATGGTGTTTATCATTTCTAATGGTATGATGCATTGCGGCATGGTATGATGCATTGCGATTTTTAAGCTTTGGCGGGGAAATACTGAAACTGGCTGGATCTGCTATTAGGCTATTCTGAAGATCCCGCATGAAACCACATGACTTGGTCTAATCTGCCCGGCGTGAACATGCACGTATTTGTACTAAAAGAAACTGAAGTCCAAGGCTGTTAGGCAGTTTCTTAAATTTTGGGCCATTATGCTACCAAAAGTTTCTTAAGTGTTTCTTATATTTTTTAATGCCAGAAGTGTTACCAAAAGTCTTTGAACATCTGTCTGGTTTTCTCGCTTTTTAGACGAGGGCAAAAGCTTATTGCCTGATGTCGGCACAAGGTCGCCGAGAAGGGGCAAGGGGGCAATCAGTCCCGGGACCTCACAGCCTAGTTTAAGGGCTCTTGCCACCCTCTGGTTTACCCCTGGTAAATTATGATAAAATAGGACATGTGTAACGAGCGAGGAGATGATTTTTTATAAACAAACCAGCTGCAGCCATAGTTAATATCAACTATGATGCAGCTTGCGCTGGACATATCCACTTTGGAGCAATGATTTTTCATTGTTCTCAATCCAATACTCTCCTAAAAATATCTTGCATTGACTTCACAGGGAATGCAGTGTGACCCCGAAGTTGCGAAACTTGCGAACAATGAAATGAATGTTTTGGTGTCATTTAAAGGATCAAGAAGCTCAAATTGAAATCATTCAAAACAATTATAGGTGCCCCAGGAATAGATAACAATATTTGGGACCTCCAAATCATTGGACTCAATATGTAGGAGTCAGCAAAGAAATAGTGTCATGGATCCCCCCCCCCGCATTGAAAGTTAGGGAGTACTCCCCTACGACAGTTGTCAAACAGATTAGTTGTTTATCGTGTTACTTTGCCGATGAATATCGCTCTGTGCAAATAAATATTATAACAGTCCTCATAAAGTAAGATATTCCGATGTTTTCTGCCCGTTTCACTCGCAAGGGGATGCAGATCATTATGGATCTCTCTAAGAAACTTCAGTTTCTTACGAGTACAGAATATTCAAGATCTCATAATTTTAAGAAACTTTCAGTACAAGCCCAAAGTTTGGTTTCTTATTTCCAACGGGTATGTGTTGCTATCTTATATTGCATGTTTGTGATGTACCGGGTGACCCAAAAAAAACTTCACGAGCTAGATCACAAATATTTTCTTGAAAGGGAATGTTATGAAGACAAACAGGGTATCAGCATTAGCTGAAAGGCTCCGCTATCTTTTGAGACGTTGCCTGGTCATTTTAAGATATGCGTACTGTCCGAAGAAACAGTTTGAAAAATGCGAAAATTCATTGATTTCGCGGACGATTCCTTCGCTTTCCAGTCCATTTTTTGGAAAGTGTGAACAAATTTAATTCTAAATTTGCTTTGGAGCATGGAATTTGAATGAGTAACAGAGGTCAATCATTTTGCAAACAAAAAATTTCCCCAGAAAAACAGAAAACTTCTAATCTATCGCTATGTCGAGTTTTCACAAAATGTTGACTTGAATATGACGTCGATTATTTCACTCTAAATGAGGAATCCTGGATTCGAAGTTTTCATTGAATCTGGTTTTTCGGATGGTAGTCATTGCTTAAATGACCATGCAACGTCTCAAAAGATAGCTAAGCCTTTCAACTAAACTATGATAGGAATCATTTTGCAATAGTTTTTAATTTCAGGGAGCTAGTTATGATCTAGCTCGTGAAGTTTTTTTTTGCGTCACCCGGTAGTTGTATCGTTATTGTAATTTTTAACTATTGTGACAGCCCACCCGTCGCCTGGCAACCCATACCCATCCGATGTTGTCATTTTGTGCAGAGCAACTTAGGCCGAGCCCCCAGGGATCGACAATGCATATTTGCTCTTGAACACGAGCCCGCCAAGTTCTTGACAGTCACAATGCATCACACCATGTCGCAATGCATCATACCATGCCGCAATGCATCATACCATACGAAATGATAAACACCATATGAAATTCGAAACGCCATACGAAATGACAAAGACCACATGTACTTCTAAACGTCATACGGAATGAAATAGATCATATGCAATTCAAAACGTCATAAAGAATTTAATTACCATACGAAATTTGAAAACACCATACGAAATAAGAAGGCCATATAAAAGTCAAAGACCATTTAAAAATCAATTGGTTTGACCTTATAATGGACAAACATCATACAGAATGTAGAGCATTGCCATACAAAATCGATAAAGACCATATAAAAATATCAATTGTAATAAAGACGCAAACAACGCTCTATACTTTCGTTCTTTCTTGGCGGGCAAAACGGCAGATGCTGTTCCTACCATATTAATCCGCTCCTAGCTTAGATAGAATTAACAAAATGTTTGAAATTGAGGCATTTAGCTTTTTTCCACGATTATGCTGTTGCACATTTCTGAAACGTTCAGCATTTCAGAGTCGTGTGTTTTCTTCCCTGCTATTAAGTTTCCAAAGAAACTTTAAATCATCGTAATTTCTAACCCTTTAGATGAAACATGAAGTAATTAAAAAAAAATGCTTTTTTATGGATGTCTGCAACATAGTATCAAGCAAAATTCTACCTCTCGCTCTCTTTTAGTTTAAGATTAAGAGAACTGATGACGTCTTGTCCTCAGATGAGTTGAAATATGAAATAGGCTGTAATATCGAAAATATTCAAGATTCTTGAAAAGTCAAATGGTAGAATGGTGGCGAAATAACGAGGAAAGATTTTTTAATACCATGGCAGCAGTTGCTTTGATTGGCACCTCAATTCAAAGTGATTGGTGACTGTAGACAAAGGAAGTTCTCTCAGCCGGTAAATCAAGCAAACATAGCTGCAAAACTTGCACCGAAACCAGAGGGCAAAGCAAACTCTTGTCTTGTGCAAACGAAAGATGGTTTTTAAGAGAAGTTACGTGCTTATTTCGATACGTACGAAAGAAGCAGGGTAAATCTAATAATAATAATAATAATAATAATTTCGAATATTTAAACTGGATAGACACGTCAGCTTACGAGAAGCTGTTATCAATGTGTGTCCAGTATAAATTAAAGAGTGCAACCTAAACATAAACCAAATCTAAAGAAAAGCAATCAAAGAAAAGCAATCTGAAGTTCTGAAGTTCTGTCTCGAGGATTTTGTTTATTTGATTCAGGAGCTGTGTGGTAATTGTTTCATTTAAGCCAAAAATACCCGAGAGTTATAGTGCCTTCTGCTCGGGTTCTGAATCAAATAAACAAAATCCGCTAGGCAGAACTTTAGATTTACTCCCTTCTTTCGTTATAAGCACATAACTTCTCTTAAGAATCACCTTTCGCTTGCACGAGGCTAGAGTTCGCCTTACTGGTTTCGGGGCAACTTTTGCGAACGTGTTTGGTTTTGATTTAGCGGTATAGACAATTTCCTTCGTCTGCAGTCGGTAATCGCTTTGAATTGAGTTGTGAATTGAAGCAACTTTTGCTACTGTATTACAAGATCTGTCCTAGCTTGGAGAAATAGCTAAAGTTCCTTTGGAGGAATTCAATAAAACAAGACAGGCCATAGAAATTTACACAAGTCTTTCAAAGCATAGGATAGGATTCAAATCTTTGAAACGGTTGGTATAGAATTCATTTACTTTTTTCTGTGAATTAAAGCTGTTGAAGGGAACTTTGGGTAATTTGCTGCAAATCTACCGTGGCACTTCTTCAATATCTTGATTAGTTTAGATAATTAAAATTATATCAAGACTACCAAAACTTTTGACTGCAGCTGTAGATTGTGTAAAGATTTTATTTCTTTTAGTAATTAGAATTTTCGCTGTCATTATTGGACTGCGTATAGTTGGCTTTAATTAGCTAATGCTATTTTTCTCTGCCAACTTTAAATAAATTATTTGTTATTATATTATCATTATAAATATAGTTTCAAAATTGCGGCATTTGTTAATTTGATGTTGTGACGTCGTCAAATTTCTAAATCCTTAACCAGAAGAGCTACAGACTTCAGCTTGGCACCATGTCGTAGACCTCCGTAAAGTATTGTTTTCTTGAAGATTGTATCAATCTTCCTCAGTTAATTTCAGATTTTGGACGAGTTAAGTTTTTTTTCAAAATTTTAGCTTAATTTTTACAAGTATTATCAAAATGCCGCCATTTTGAACATAATAAAGATATCAGTAATTTGCCAAGGCAGATTTACTGCAAAAGTACCCAAAGTTTCCTTTCAAGCACTGTAGTTCAAAGAAATACTTTAGTAAACTTTCACGGGCAGAAAGTTTCGCGATTTTCACGTTTTTGGCATTTTTCGCGTGAGTTTTTGCCAAGGCATGAATGATCTAAATTCAAAATTCGCGAAAGTTTTTGCTCGCGAAATTATAGAAAATTCTCGACTCGCGAAAGTTCTTTCTATCCAATTTTTTTCGTTTCTTCACGTTTTGGCGTTGCTGTCCTTAATCACTCCAATCTTTAGTCTCTTGGGCTATAAAACCTTGTAGATTGTCACCCTGACTGTGGGTAGTGCTGGAAATGAATAGAAATTGTGTTTTTACCCTCACTTTTCTTCAGTCGCGAAAGCTTTTTCACGCGAAAATGCATCTTTTTTTCTCCATCGCGAAAGGTTTTGTTACGAAATTTGCTGGAAAAAACGTCATTCGCGAAAGTTAACGCCGTTACTTTCGCGATTATTTATGTCGCGAAAGTTTCTGCCCGCGAAAGCTTCTGCTCCTAAAGTATGCGAGGGAATTTTAAACCTACCATTTTAAAGATCTGAGAGATCAGAGCCCAATGCTAACTTTTAAATGGTTTGGAACCTATGCAGTTTTGAATAATCATGGCGATCGCAGCTGCGTGATGTTTGATTTATTGATCAGGTGACAATTCGCTAAAACTACCGCCGCAGCAAATCCTTACAGAATTATTCCGTTTTCCAACCAGGTTAAATAAGGATTCACCATAACTCGGATTGTAGAACTTTAGATATTTTGAAAATAGTGAGAAAGATTTGTCATCAAATGTACGAAAAAGAAGCGATGGCTTTCTGACTGGCCGAACCGAAAGTCTTCAATATCAACTAACATTGTTTTGGCCTATACGAAAGGCGCCTTGATCAAACGGATTCTATCCCTAGCAAGCGGGAAATGTTTCGACCCGTAGTGAATGAATAAAATTTTCAGTCAAAACAAGTAAGGCAAGAACCCTGTATGGCAGCAGAGCATGTGCACTAGGCAAGCGCGTTGACTTATGCCTTTTCGTCCCGTGTTTCCATGCGTTCTTTTATTTGCTGATATCACTTGCTCAACAGGGACTCATGATATTACGCTTAAAAAATTGGCCCAATTTCGGCCCGCGTAGAGTGAATCCGTATTCACCAATCAAATTGCTAGAATTTAGCTTTCAATCAATCAGGAGGCACTTTTTAGACAGTTGTTGTTGTTGTATAGAAAAAGCCGTCGATGAAGCCCAGAGTTCTCTCAGCCTCGATGGATCTACTTTGTTTCAACATAGGAAGATTACTGCTTGAAGTTTATGCATTTTGCAATTGTAGGTCAAGACAACATCACTAAGTGTTTGCTTTTCAACGTTCGAGCTCTTTGAACCAGATTTTGAAGCGATATTGTTGAGTGTACGAGAACACCCACTTGCTTAAGCTCACTTGCCCACTTGTTTAAGCCCACTTGTTTCAGCTCACTTGGAAAATTGGGCCCACTTTTTAAGGTACTATTATGAGTCCCTGTTGAAAAAGCGCAGGGAAACAGGGGACGTAAAGGCATAAGTGTAGCAAGCGCATTGGTCGCCGACCGAAGCTTTAGTGATGCAAATGGGGAGAGATTTTACGAGCTACGAAGGCAACGCCAGCCACAACGCCATCTTGCATCTTGAAAATAAAATATTCTTTTCTGAGGCTACCTTTTGCACACTATTAAAAAGGCCAAGACGAAGCCTTCTTGTGCAGTTAGATGCTTTAGAAATATCATATTTTCCATCGAAAACTATGATTTTAAATGATTGAATTTTACGTAAGAGGCCTAGACCTAAGGTAAAGAGCGATAAGTTGGTTTTAAGGTTTCCGCATGTCCTTGAATTTCTCGCCCACCTTCGGATAAGACCCCTTCGAATAAGCCCACTCCCAAAAATATCTTTTTGTGAAATAAGCTACCCTCAAATACGCCCCCATATAAAGCACCGTCATTTAACGAATCCTTTTGAATCTCTTTTTTGATCGACTTTCTTCCTGTATTATCAACGTATTCAACTTTAGATTTTGCCGCGAAAGCTGGATATACCAATATATCTGCCGTTTTAAGCATATCGACTAGCCTCAAGTGAAGGGAGAAGACTAGTCCTGGTAATCGTTTTGGCTGCTGGTAAGTGGGCCCCTAAATAAGCCCCTTCTTGAATAAGCCCCTTTAATAAGACCCCAACTCAAAGTATTTTTTGTGAAATAAACTCCCGTGGGCTTATTCGAGGACTTACGGTGTACAATTGAAAAGGACAACTTAACAGTCTTTAAAGGGAAATAAATTCATACGAAAACTGAGAAATCTATTCAAGCGGATGCTCTGAAACCAAGGCAACATTAAGTTGCTGTTGCAGTTGGTTTCGTTTTTTCTTAAACTCCCTGAGGTTCGAAGCAGGGCAGAAATTTTGTTGCTTTTTTTGCAGCGATGTCTACATAGGCACATGCTGGCTTGCAAAGTTCCTCAGACATGATAAACATTTTTTGCTCGTTCAGTATTCTCTCCGTTTACCTTATTAGCTCAATCATAGCTTTGTTATGGACTGAAAGCCAAAGAAGAATTATCTGAATTGAAAGAAGGACAGAGCAGATGGACTTTTAGCATCACAAAGACTAAAATCAACTAAGCCAGTCAACCTTAAATGATTCATTAATGATAGCCTAATTGACTTATTTCAGATCAACAGTGCATCAAGGATTTCATCCTGACACATTGCTTTCAACATCACCAAGCTAGGTTGCTTCAAACTGCTGTTTCTTATGGTGAGTCTAGCTTTACTTTTCATTCTGTTTTCGTTTTTGATTTCAAATTCAAATAGCGGGTGCTTCCTTTTCAGGGCATCTCTTAATTTAGGAGCCTGTAGTGAATTAAGCCAACTACCTCCAAATCCCACATAAAGCGTTTGACCATTAACGAAGAGGCACGCAGACAGGGATTCGAATAAATTTTGGAATCTTCTCTGAGCCTGTGATAGGAGTTCGTCCTACCTTTGCTCGCCCCCTTGAAAAGTGCTATGCACTTTTCAAAGACGGTAGTTCATTTTCTTGCGTTTTCAGCTTTCCTAAAGAATCAGGTACTCCCTGCAGTCTTTGCTTTATGTGACTTTTGCTGTTGAAAACCCTTGCTTCCAAAAAGCCCTGTCAGAGCCATTTGCTCAGCTTGGAGACAATAAGTAAGTGGTGGACACATTTAAGGCGCCCCCTCGCCCCACATATATTCATGCGTTGTTACTTGGCGAGCAAGCAGGTAATTGATGAAGATCTCAAACGGTATGATTATGACATGAGACATATTTTTTTCCGTTCTAAACGCACTGCTCAGGTTGTAAGTCGAATCAAGCAGATTTAGATACACAGAATCTTTTGGAAAGAGAGTACCTTCAAGATGACTTTGTTTTGGCTGCTATTCTGTCATGTAGTCGTTCCGTCACAACATTGCCAGCATAACGAGTTTGTCTGTCTTAAAGTGAATTACCTGTTTGTTAGTGCACTTTGTGAGTAAACAGCTCCATATATCACATCAAAACATGTTCATTGTAGATTTGTTCTTGTTCTTATGTGATGTTTAAGTCACTCTTTCAATCTATGAAAATGACTACATGCGACACAAATAGAGTGCCGTGAGTAATATACT
This sequence comes from Aurelia sp. 4 Dawson et al 2005, assembly GCA_964019985.1. Lineage (NCBI taxonomy): Eukaryota > Metazoa > Cnidaria > Scyphozoa > Semaeostomeae > Ulmaridae > Aurelia > Aurelia sp. 4 Dawson et al 2005. The sequence continues at coordinate 18,569,045 of OZ026496.1, read as the reverse complement.
GAATGTGAGTTATCAGGAATAAGTAACGAAGAAATTTTTGCAACGGCTATTAAACTTCAAGGACAGTTTTTCATTCAATCGTCAATAAAACATTACCACAAATGGCTTTCAGATTCCGAGTTGCTCTTATGTTTTTATGCTTACACATATTTTTTTGAAAGAAACTTTTCATGGCAAAGTCAACTCTCAGATCGTCAAAATTAAGAAGCTTTAATACTGGCTTGGAACTATGTGACAAAATGTTTTTCGCTAGGTCAATGAAAATCGAAATATGCTCCCACGTCATTTTTTCTTGTTCATGTTTCTGGAACCTACTCCGGGTACTGTCTACGCGGTAGCACTGCTTCAAAAATATTTCGATGCTAAGTTTTCTCGAGTGTACATGATACTAGCATAGGAAATTCGAATGAAACCCTGAGAAACCGTTGAAAAATCCGAGTGCACAATTTTTTTGACTTTGTGAGAAATTTTAAGAAAGTTTTCATCATCATTATCATCGTCATTGCTATAGAGCACAACATAGAAATAATGTATGGCAGCTATAAGAGTAAAACTAAACTAAACTTTAAAAGCAACTAAACCATAGTCAGCTAAAACATATGGAACATGAAGGGTAATATATGAATAAACTGAAAGAGAAAAACGTAAAAACATAGGTATGTGATCATCCAGGTGCAGATCCACCATACTAGTTTAGTTTGGCTAGAATTTCCCTTATCTGGTTGGCGTGAACAAGGTACGATGCTAGGGCGGCTATTGTGACATTGTCATTAGAGCTCATTATCTTCTGGAATTGCAAATTCGTTGTAAGGGGTTCGACCGAGGTGTGTGATAAAAGATCCGATCTAGGAGCGCTATAGGCCGGGCATGCAAGGAGAAAACTTACCTCATCTTCAATGAGGCCAAGGGAGCAGTTTTACAAATACGGTCATTGACATCAAGCCCTTTGTGTCTTCCAGTCTAAATCAATAATGTATGGTCACTGCATCTGAATTTGCACAAGGTTTTACGTTATTTAAAGTTCATACTAACTGACAAGTACTTTTCTAGTTTCAGTTGAGACTTGAAAGTTTTGTGTGTACGCAGTTTGCTGACGTGCAGACGTTAGCTCTGACTTCCAAAAACTTTGAAAGATTTTAAAAACTTATCCTTGAGGACTTTGTTAACATGGTCAGGATTGAGAGATGAAGGGTTGTTCCAAAGGGTAGAAAGTCATGTAGCTTCTAGTGCCCATTTGATTGAGCAGATCCAATTAGATATATTTCTTGGGATGGACCACAGGTGCGCCAGGAAGTTGTATAACCCTACCTCCCCCCAATGATAAAGAGACCTTCATCTGACCCTCCTTTGTGATTGCGATACTATGACGTAATGCTTTATGAGAGAGATCGAAAGCGAGGTCACGCGCCTCGCTTTCGATCTATCTCTTAAAGCATTACAAAGCATTACGTCATAGCTTGGCAATCGCAAAGGAGGCTCAGAGAAAGGCCTCTTTATCCTTGGAGGGGGTTATACAACGTCTTGGGGCCCCTGTAGGTGGACTTTGACTCAATGAACGCCTTTTTCACGAGGAGAGCGTCATTTAGGTGGGAGACTCTATGCCAGAATTTAATGGTACGAATGATAGCAAAGAGGGCAATTGGTATAATACCCAGTTCTCCACAGACAGCGAGACAAGAGGAATTTCGTTTCAGGCCCAGGATTTGCTTATAGAATTTCAGCTTTGGCCTATTAACTGGTGATTCTAAGGAATATCATAGAAGCGCATCTGGGTCTTTGAAGATGAAATTGAGTTGATGGGAAGAAAAAGATGCCCAGACCTCGCTGCGGTAAAGAAGGATGGCTTGCACAAGTTTTTCAAATAGGTCCAGGGCTTTTGGTATTGTTAGATTGAACTTAAATAGGCATCAATAAGGGGATACATTTCTTTACAAGCCTTGTCTCCTAGCCTTTGGTAGGCTTTCTTAAAAGAGGCACTTGATGAAAAAGTAATACCAAGATATGTAAAGCTTTGAACTAGTTGCAGTTCCTTTTTACAATATAGAAATGTGCGGTTTTGGAGCACTCTTCCAGATGAATTGAAAATCATGGCTTTACTTTTGTCGATGTTGACGTTAAGGTCCCATGATTGGCAGTACTCGTCTAAATGGTTAAGGCAGTTCTGAAGTCCCTCCGGGGATTTAGATATGACTATAAAATCATCAACATACAAAAGGTGATTGAGATCTTTGTCTGAGAGTCTTACTGGATCACAGTTTTCAGTTAAAATGTCTTTACCAGCAATAAAGAATTCGTTCAGGATGTTGTCTAAGCCTGGAGATTTATTCTTTTTTAGGGACCTTCTTGCAGTCGATACTTCTTCTCTTTTGATAGTAAAATCTAGTTCGTTGAAAACAGGGTAGAGAACAGCTATGGTTGGACGTTCCTCCATTAGAGTAGAAAAGTTTTTCAAAGTATGAGACCCATTTAGAACTGCTGATTTTATCTTTTGTGGTCTTGACATCCTTCCCCCATATTCTCATCTTATCAATGAGTTACTAGTATTGTCTTGGGTTGTCAGTAAGAATGCTATCTAATTTCTCTTTGAGTTTCGCTATATGTCGTTGTTCAGCTCTTTTTAAAAACTTTTTGTATGCTTTTCTGCTTGAGAGATAGTTTGAAACAGATAACTGATCTAAAGGTTTGGCATGCAGTATCTTTTTTGCGATGTTTAGCTTGCTTTTTTGGGCTCGGCATTGGTTGTCATACCAAGGCTGGCCAAGAGGGGCACTCCCTCTAGGTTTTGGTTTGACTTTAGTTCTTTTAACAGTAACATCTGCTGATCTTGTGATTATGTTTGTCAGATTTGTAGCTATGTCGTTGGTAGACAGAGGTAGGTTACTCCCTGAAGAATTCTTGGACAAGTTTGCCTTCAGGACTCTTTGAAGCATTTTAAGTGCAGCAACGTCTGGTTTATAACGGTCTTGGTAGAGGTTAATCTGTTCAGGGATATGCTGGTCTTCAATGTCGATGCAGAAGTCAGTATTTATTGAAGTATGAAGACAGCAATGGTCAGAAAGATGGGTTAACGGCAAACATTGATGAAATCGTGAGGACTCTCCTCGCACAGAACAATACGCAGTGGACGTTTCACCTCTCTCAATAGTTATAAGACATATTTTCAAACAAATACTAAAGTCTTTCAATCCAATGGCAATAGATATGCAGAGGTTATCTCTCACCTATGAGAAATTGCAATTTCGTAAACGCCTTGTGGAAGGAATCCTTTATGATTTGAGCAATGTTTTGGGCCCTTTTTCAATCATTTTGCAACCATCAAATTTTTGTAAAGTTGAAGACAGCGACAAAAATCACAAAGATACTTCGATCTTTTGGCTTTTTACTAGAGTTTGAATCATTCAAATATTTGGAGTACTCTTGATGCTTTAAATTTTCAAGAATGGGAACTCTTTCAGGGTCACCTGGTATATTACGATTCTTTTGAAAATTCAACCCATATCAACAGTAAAGGATTTACATTGAGCATTATAAGAACTGCGAGAGAGTTCGCGAAGGGTTTCAGACCTGGGATTTGCACCTGCATGCTTTCTTAAAGTGTTCATGCCCATTGGTTTCTAGACAACGCTTTCATTGTTTAAAAACTTTGGAATTTGCTTTTCAGTGTTGATTTTGAATTTAGTTTCCATGTGATATGTTTGATTAATCAAAAGTGTTAGAAACATACTTGAAACAATTATAAAAGCGTTAATAGTTTTGGTACAGATTTCACCATTGGCAATAATGCACCGTGTTTGTAGCTTGGAAATCAAATTTTATCACCTCGATGTTACTGGTTTTTTTTGTTTTTTCTTCGACCCAAGCCTAACCAGTGCTACTCTCAAGTACCGAATAAACGGGGGGGGGGGTGGGAATAATCGGGGGGGGGGGTTGGAAATGGTTCGACATAACAATAATCGGGGGGGGGGGTTGGAATAATGGGGGGGCTGCTTGGACAAATAGAAAACAGCCCTTTTCTGAGGTAAACACCTATCTGTTATATATTTATGTGAACAGTGATGTTACTGATACATTTACTTTTGAACTCTGGTTCTGTTGAATGCACTTCTTGAGACTTTTTCTTGCGTTTATTCAGAAATTATATCTAATATCATTTCATTTTTCCAAAAATTAATAAAAGGGGGGGGGTTGGAATAAGAGCGGGGGGGTTGGAAAATTTTTCAAAAATTAATGAGCGGGGGGGGGGACGATTATTCGGTACTCGAGAGTAGGAATCAAATTCAACTGGCTCCTGCACGTCTGAACTTTTATTTCCTCCTACACAGCGCTCATCCATGTTTCAAGCTTCCTCGTAAAATATGACTTGGTAAGCTGGCTAATGGAAAATTCAACCGTTGCTAACCCAATCATATTTTAGAAGGAAATTTGAAAGGAGGATAAACACTGTGTAGGAGGTAACTGTTCAGACGCGCATTGACTTCGATTTGCAGCATTGGTTAGGCTTGGGCCGAAGAGAAGACAACAAAGAATAGCAATATATCGAGGTAATGAAAATTGATTTCTAAGCTACGAATATCATGCAATTTTGCCCTTGAGTTCTCTTGAAAATAAGCAAGTCGTTATGTGGAAATCGATATCTCCAGTAACATTAGGAGATTTGTTTCTTATTACGGCATGATTATAAAGATCGCCCGAAATCCAGAAAAGTTTGAATTTATGATACCGTAAAGCTCTTTTAAACCCCCGGGGGCTTATCTAACTTCTGACCTTCCAGAGGGGGTGCTTAATAGAGGGGGGACTTATTAGAGACAGGGGGTATTTACAAAAGCAAATGACAAGGATATATGTAGTAGCTTTTCAGTTCTTTTGTCCTATATTTTGTGGAATCAACATACAATTTTACGGCTCAAATACATGAATTCGACACAGTTTTTATCTCAAACCATACCAAGATCAACATGCAAGGTTGTGTAGCTAAATCAATGAATAATATTTGGTAGATTCTAGGATTTTGTGAGAGTGGTGGGGGGGGGGGCTTAATAGAGAGCGGCCTTATTTCAAATTTTGATTCAGAGGGGAGGAGCTTATAAGAGCTTTTACGGTATTCATACAAGGTAAGAATATCCAGTTTACAATATTTTACTATGCACCACATTAGGAAAACCTACAAAAAATCTGTCTGGATGTTTACAACGTTCGCTTGCGTGCTTTATAAGTAAATAAACTAAACAGATATTATTTCAGCAACTTACTACAAGTGTAGCTAGGAAGGGCCATCGAAATACATAATCGCATACGAAAGAGATGAAAGATAGGATCACATGCATCGTAGGGATGCTTTTTAAACAGTTTCAGTATTGGGAGAAATCTTATTTCTAATTGCGGACGGGATGTCTGTCCGGCACGATTGAAAACCAATCAGCACTGGCGCAGGATATCAAGACATAGGAGGATACAACAGCGTAGGTCTAATTCCCTTAAACATTGCCCCGTTGTTCACAGTCATGCTCATGATAAAGACTGTGCTTGATCAATACTTGAACTGGGAAAAACAAATTTATCGGGATGTTGAAATACTTCATAAAGCATCTCCCACTTTCCCACAGTATAAAACATGTACACGAATTTTTTTGGAGGCGTAGTTGTAGCTATTGCCATCGCATTTTGAGGGATCTGCAGTTCTAAAGCAACAAATGAATTACGAAGCTTCCAAATCGGCCTCCAGGAGTATCTACGAACGTTAAAGAATTGATAAAATACGACAGGTTACTTATGAAACACAAGATCCTTCATGGAAACTGTCCGGATAATTTACAAAATAAATTTATGCAGAGGTCCCAAATTTCAAGCTATTCAACAAGGAATAGCCAAAATCTGCATTTGCCTAAACCTTGATTGGAATTTACCACAAAGAGTTTCCAATTCACAGGAGCCTCGGCATGGAACGAGATCCCGCAACAGTATAGACACTAGCTCTCTCTAAATCCACCTTTTCAAGGTAAGAGGTGCGAGAGCGGAAGTCCTTTGTTGTTAGAGATTTTGCATTTTTTTAGTCTAAAATCTTGTTCTGCGTACAAACTTTAGCATGGGAGCACATTTTCACTTTCATATCTGTCTTCGTTTGGAAGTTATGGCGATTTAAAGAATTTGAATTCATAAAGCTTTGACCGTGAAATCAAATGTTTGGACAAATTTTTGTCCAAACTTTGATTTCACCGTCAAAGCCCTTATGAGTTCAAATTATTCATAATGCCATAATTTCGAAATAAAGACAGATATGAAAGTGAAAATTTGCCTCTACGCTAACCTTTGTATGTAGAACAGAAATTTGGACTCACAGATGCAATATCTCTAACAACAAAAGACTTCCGCTTTCGCGCCTCTAACCTTGAAAAGGTGGATTGCTTCAACAAGGAAGTTAAAGAACTCCTTAGGAGCTAGGGTGGGTGACATTAATTTCCAAAATTTTCGGACGTTTAATTTTCGGACATTTAATTTTCGGACAAAAATTTTCGGACGAAGTTATGATCGATTTCGAACAATTTCGGACAAAATTTCGGACATTTTCAAACATGTGAATAAAATTTCGGACATATACGATTTGATAATGAGTAGGCAAATCATACACCAGATATAGCAAAATTTCTTTGCTCTGTCTCAAAACGGAAACCAGCATAGTAATCAAGTGTAAAATACAAGTATTATTAGGATAATCATGAATTAAAGTTGGGGCAAAAAGACTTGTCCCTCATGTAACAGCAATAACATCAACAACAATGAGAGTAACAAAACAACCATACTAGAGGTCAAATATACGTCTTTTGTTAGGAACTTAGAATTGGAGTCAGTGCTGAGAGTTTCCTAAATGATCAGAATTTCAGCACTCCAGGATTTCAAATCAGTTTCATAAGATCCTGCACAATCTTCAAGTTCCCTAAAAATTATTATGATTTTCTTTCACTGAGACATTGCCTGTCCTTCATTGAGATTTCCAACGTTCCTCCATTAGAACAATAGTAATCTCATAACAGAATTTATTTTCTTATTCAAAGAAATTTTTTGTAATTTTTATTTGCCAGTTAATCAAATTTTCGGACCACTAAAAAATTCTGACACTTAACTTTTTGGACAATTAAATTTTCGGACCACTAAAAAATTCGGACACTTAAATTTTCGGACAATTATTTTTTCGGACTACTCATTTGTCCGAAGATTGAAATGTCCGAAAGTTTTCTGATTTAAAAGCTCTTATGCTAAAATAAACGTATGGACAAAAATGCCTCTAAGACAAAGTCACAACAGTGTAGAATCATCTAAAACGCGTGGATACTTAAATTCTGGTTTTCCATTTTGGTCATAATCTCATAGGGGCCGTTTCAAATCATACAGTACAGAAGAAACCCGTATGAAGAAGCCCATTGTTTTCTGTTTGAATCGCCGCGTTGATTTTTTTTTGTCCTTAAGCCGAAACACTCAACATATGGCTAAATGTTCTCCAATATTTGGAGGTAAAAATCATCAGTTGAAAAACCTTTCTTTGATCTATTCTTTTTTAGAAAAATAGCTTATGTTTCGTAAGAGCCAAAATTCTATAATTTCTTGAAGTGATATATGCGTATTCTATTTGATATTTATCACCAAAGGAAAAGCTTAGTATGGTCAAAGAAATTGATCTCGAGTAATCGTCCGCCTCTCTTATTTCTTATTAAATCTTGAAAACTTTCCAACTCCTCTATTTTTATTCCAACCCCCTAACTTTTATTAATTCTTGATGACAGTGAACATGATTTTTAAATATACTTAAAAAGATATATGTTTAACTAGGAAAAATTCCATTTTCAATTTTTCCAACCCCTCCCTGATCGTTCCAACCAAAGAAATAGCTTTCCAATGTCCCCGATTATCATTACATCTAATCATATTCAACCCAAATATTATTCTCTTCCCCTCCCCCTCCCCCCGTTTATTCGGTACTCAAGAGTAGGCCCACAAGGAGCTAAACTTGATGATTTTCAAACCAACTGTAAGATGAGCTATGTCTTGGTAAAAGTTTTCTATACAAGTTTACCTTCTACAAGAAACTCAATCCTCCGATCGCCAAAAAATTAAGGAACTCCAGTACTTGGAAAATCTTTCTAAAGAAACTATTTATTCGACGAACGAAATGCTTAACATAGATTACTTTACTTTAGCTTGTTTCCTCTATCATATTACTTAGAAGGTACTTGAGTAATATCTAAGCATTGGCAAAGCTTCAAAAAGGATTGTTTTGAGATATTCATGAGGGAACAGGAAATGAACAAGAAGACTGCTGTGAAACCTTTAAGAAACTCATAAGAAACTCCGAGTACTGAAAATCAGATAATTTTAAGAAACTTCAGTACTGGCCCGAATTCTTAGTTTCTTGTAAAAAAACATGCGTGTATTTCTTCCTGGCACTTAAAGGTAGTTGAAGAACTCTTGGCACTTGAAGGCACTTGAAGTTGAAGAAATTACGCTTATGGAAGCTGCTTCCTGGTCCTTCTTCTTGATGCGATCGAACCCAGTGATCCCTTTAGTGTGGAATACCAGAGAGTTGGCGATTCTTCTCACTCTACGTAACAGGTTTGACAGAATGGGGACTTGAAGCACCACCCTTCAGATTGGATCAGGGTAAATAATTCAGTCTGTGATCTATTTGCCAAAATATAATTTCAAGGTCGGCCTTGTTATCAAGTTTCGGTGATTTTTCAAGTAGGAGTAAATTTTTGCGACGCTGGTATAGATTTCAAAACCTCATCGCCAAGAAACTTTTAATTACTCTCGAGTACCGAATTATCGTCCCCCCCGCTTATTAATTTTTGGAAAATTGTCCAACCTTCCGCTTTTACTCCAAACCCCCCTTTATCAATCTTTGGAAAAATGAATGCTGGCAAACATAATTTTTGACTAAACGCAAGAAAAAGTCTCAAGAATTGCATTCAACATATCCACAGTTCATTTATAAATGTAGCAGTAACACCACATAAATATATGAAAGACACGTGTTTTGCTAAGAAAGCGACCATTTTCAGTTTCTCCAAACCCCTCCCGGATTGTTTCAACCCCCCTCCATTATTTTATATCGAACCATTTCCAACCTCCTTCGATTATTCTCACCCCGTTCATTCGGTACTCGAGAGTACTTGAACATTATGAATGCTTTTATGCTTCAACATGCTTCAACATGCTTGAACATTCTTTCAAATGTAACTGTCACAAGGCAGAAGGTGTAAAGCATGGCAAATTTATTAATTTTTCAAAAGAAGGCACGGTGGTGAAAAGTTTACGCCGGTATATTGTCATGCAGGAAAGTTTTTCTGGGCTGTCATAGATATGGTCAGTAAAGAGGTAAGAGACTTTTACGCGCTCCTTCGGAATCTAGGCTCTGTTGGGCCATCATTTCTGCTGGACCATGGTTTCTAGTTCAAACTACCTCTGGACAGCCGTGCTCTCCTTATTTTCAATGAGTACTAGCAGTTCTTTAGTTCACATAATGAATTCAATCCTTTTCAGTTCATGCAATCTATTTCATGTGTTTAATGCCTTAATTTCATTCATTTCAAACTGATCATCCTGCGGTGAGAGTTACAAGGACCCATCAATCTAAACATCATTAGTACACGCAAATGAAACTGAAAATTTTATTTATATTTATGACTTGATTATGATTAGGCACTATATATATGAAGTATGTGAGTTAAACTTCACCGCTAAAGTTATGAGAGGTTACCGCATTCATTTTCGTTGAAATCCCATTGCAAATGTCTTACCTTCTTATACTATAGGGTTGTCATTTACACTTATTCTTTTGTAAGAATCTGCTTATAAGAAACTCAACTCTCAGATCGACAAGAAATTAAGAAAGTCCTGTACAGGAAAAATGTGACTGTTTCAGAAACTATTTATTTAACTTATTTTATATATTTATTTGTTTATTTTATTTATTTTTTATTTATTTTATTTCATTTATTTATTCATTTATTCATCTTATATATTTATTTAGAAACAATTTATTTATACAGAAGTCCTTAACATATTTTTATCTTAGATTCACTGGTTTCCTGTACCATATTTCTCAGGAAGTACTTGAGTAACGTCTGAACACTGGAAGGGCTTCATTTCATTTCATTTCATTTCATTTCATCTCGACTTATTTCAACAGGGTAAATACATTCAGTGTATCTATATAGAAAGCTACTGTTTTACAATGTGCCCTGCTTAAAAAACAAGCTTGCTTAATTACATGAATTATTACAAAACATCTTTAAATCCAAAGAGAAAGAAAAATATATAAATAGAAAGGGGAATCTGCAGTCAATGGTATTTGCCGATCGTTGATTTAGCTCATCAACCTCTTTGATCTTTCAAGAGCGTGTTAATCTCGAAGCAGCTAGCGGGGGAGCAGTTTTGATCTCATGGCTTAAAGGTTCCGTTTCATCTAGCATGCCTTGTCTGTTGGTTGGCCTTTGTTGGTCGGCCATGAAAATGGCGACAACAAAGGCCAACGAAGGGACCGCATCTTCAAGGAATGCTAGATGAAACATACCCTTTAACTGATTCCAAACAGTAGGTCCTCGATGCAAAATTCTCTGCTACCCATTTGAGGTTTTGCACAGTGGAAACCTGAGATCAGCTCTGGTGTTACGTAAGGCTCGATTGCAAGAATCGGATAACTTGTGGGACATCGACTTCAGGTAGGGAGATGCAAGCCGACACAAGGGTTTATGTACAATGCAAGCAGTCTCGAATTCAATCAACTTTGACTGTCAACCACCCAAGTTTTGATGGTATTGTTCGGTGCAGTACCAGGGACCATGCTCTTTGTTTTTGCGACATTAATAGACAATTTATTACCTTGAAGCCACGAACTAAGATTCTGAAGATATGAGTTGACAGCATTGCACAGGTCAGAGACAGATTTCGAGGAATAGGAAATGCTTGCATCATCTGCATACATTGTGACGTTACTTCTTTGTAAGGTAAGCGGCAAGTCATTGATATAGATCAAAAATAGGAGTGGGCCAAGGCAGGAGCCTTGAGGCATTCCACATTTGATGTCTTGTATTTCAGAAATGTTGCCATTACCTTATTGCATTGCTTCCTATTACTGAGGTAAGATGTGAACCAGTCAAGCTCCACGCCTTCGACTTCATAGAAATGCAGCTTAGCTATGAGAATACCGTGATCAACTACGTCAAAGGCTTTCTTGACGATGAAAGTCGATGAAAGTAACTCCAGAAAAGAGCCCCTTGTGGAAATTTAGATAACAGTCATTGGTACACTTTAGTAAGCATGTCAATACGAAATAGGTCTATAGTTAGATCTATCTACTGCGGCACCATCTTTGAAGATAGGAGAGGCCCTCGTAATCTTCCAGTTTCCTGGAAGTCCACCGTGTGAAATGGACGTATTGAATGTACTGCACTAGACAATGACTGTGCTAATGATAATAATAACGGCTAATGTTTAGAGTGGGTAGCCTGTACTAATCGAGCTAAAGTTCATTTTTTACAACAGGGCCCACTATAAATAAAGACAAAATGAGGTGTTAGTTAGAATGCTTGATTTACATTATGGTAGGTAGGCAGTCATATGTAAAGTGGCTAGCCTGCGTAAGTCTGAGAGACTTATTTCCAGCAGGGGCCACGGATGTTTTACCATCAACCCGCCGCAGCCAATGGCCACAGCTACCAGATTTACCTCAAATGGCTCTGGTCGACCCGGGCTAGAGTTACGGACAGCGACCAAACTGTCCAGCGTGGGATTCGAACCTCGGCCGTTCTGACCTTTGGATTACGAGTCAGTCGCCTTAACCACTCGGCCACACGCTTCATTAAGAAGAATCATAAGAACTATTTACAATACTACTTACAATAAATATATATTAAAAGTAATATTTATGTATATATAAAAGTCATAGATGTAAAAGTCTAATTAAAGTGCTGTCTTGAAAGGGAACAAACTGTTCAGCTTCGTTGTTGATGCTGGTAAAGCATACCATATTTTAATAGCCTTCGCTTTGAATGGTCTACAGTGTGTTCGACGTTTGATTAAATATTAAAAAACAACTATGAGATGAAATGGCTCATGGAAAGGTAGCCCTGTCTCTAAGATTTTCAAGTAATTTTAGAGACCAGAATCTTGAAAATCTGTTACAAGTTCATTGAGTTACGAGCTCTCAAAGATAAAAAATATGCGACAGCTGAAGCCAGAGACCTCCAGATTACTTGTAATGCAAAACAGCTCGAACATCGAGATAAAAGAAGGCTAGTCAATGTCGTACCTCTCGTTGATATCACAGCAAACCAAATAGAACTTCGAAGTAATTTAATCCTTACATCATCGTCCAAATCTGCTTAAGATTGCATGTAAAGAAAACTAAGTAAGTAAGTTTTCGGAAAGAAAACTTACCTGAACTTGCGGCTACATTCACAAAGTCCGGCGCTGCTACTTATTGACAATAACATTTATTGACATAACATTTTACCAAAACTGCGCTTAAGCAATGAGTAATGACTTCATTACATTAAACGGAACACTAGATTAAAGAGCAGGAACATCAAGCTGCAGTAGGCCCGATCAAAAAACAAACAGCAACCAACAATAGAAAAGTGAAAATAAAATAAGTTATCTGTTGAATCTTGTCTGCAGGTGATGCCAAGTAAGAACAGGGTAGCATAGGCCTACGTTCACCTTATTGGGGTTTCCTCTACGATTGATTGCCAGGTAAGGCTGCGCCAAAGATTAAACTTTTCTTGGCGAAGAGCCATTCTGACGGACGTGATGTTTTCTGATAGATTGAGAGGTTTTCTTCCCTCCCCCTCCCTGCCCCAACCTTCCTCGCATCCGCTAATATCGTCACCGATAACAATGATACCGGTCACCTTGGCCTCCGATGCAATCTTATTCATTATTCATGATTTCTCGCAGCCATTTCTTGTTTACGTTCTGTTTTCTTAACGCAGAACGTCATTGACAGCTCATTAGTTATCTAAACAATGCTGTATTTTGCATGTTGGCCAATGGTATTTTAGTTATCATCGAAATCAGAGCCAATCACAAGGGGACATTTTGCCTTTAGAATGGCATTATTCTAAAGCGGTGCGCTTTATCAACAACTTCGTAACACGGTTTTCCAGTTCAAGGCCTTATATCTTTGGTAAATAGATATCCGTGGTACCAATTAGTGTAGCGACAGCGATGTCCTTGAGCGTTTATTAGCGAAACAGATTAATTCTTTTGTAGCTACAAAGATATCAAATCTGTTATGTGCCTACAGAAAAGGATATACTGCACAACATGCCTTGATTCGGCTCATTCAAACTATTCCTAAGACCAGGAGCGCAAATGCTAAATTTTTTCAGGGGGATGTGCGTTCAAAGGACCGAGTTTTTTCCACGAGGGACCGACTTTCCAAAACAGATTCTGTTGCCAAAACGCCATGATTTAATGAAAATACAACTAAAATAACAGGCAGAATTATTTTCAGAACTATCGACACGAACCAAACATGATTGTAACTAACCCTAAGTCGTCTCTGAGTAGTATCTTTAGCCATCTCCCCTGAATAAGGACACGCCCGTTGAGACAAAACTTGGGATGTTGAAACGAAATGCGAGCGAAGCGAGCAAAAATTGGGTTCAGGAGCTTGCCCCGAGGGAAATTTTTTGCTACAACACACTTGAGATCGTTGGAAAATGCCCCATTTTGTGAAGAATTCACCTTTTAAAGGTGCAATAGAAATCGACTAACAGAAGGCTTTCCCGGTAAATTCTGAAAAAAGAACTTAAAATCACTTAGTAATAGATTGGTTTTTACTGTAGTTCTATGAAGTATAAGCATGATCGTTTGATATTTCTAATACGTTCCTTGCAGCTTCATTTGCTTTAATCTTCTTTTCCGCAAGTCTGACTTTCAGAGCCTTCTTCCGTGGAAAAGGAACAAACCTAGTGAATTATTTTGGGGACTGCGACGGGCCGAAAGGAATTAGGATGGTCCTATCAAAACCTCAAAAATAAGTATGCATTTTAGGCATGCAAGCAATATCCTTTTTGTTATGTTGACCACGACTTTGTGTTGGTCCTGGTGAAATCACCAAATGCCACATGTGGCAGGACCACCGGGAAGATTAATGTGCCACGGTCCAAAGGCGTTTACGTGGTAGACTTAAGTCAGAGGCCCACCGTCCAAGGGGATGCGGAGGTGTGCTCCTCTGGTAACAATTCTTAAATCAAGGTGACTAAAGTGTAACCAAAAACTGTGTAGAGTTATGTCGACTTTGATTTGTTGAATTCGATAAAGTCTGACCGTGAAAAGGCAAAAATCGGATGACCGATGCCATGGCCAGACTGTCGAATTCGATTTTTCAGGAATTGGACGTGTTCTATCCATTCTTTTCGCTATATCGAACGGAAAATGAATGAAATTTTTCCTCACCCATGCTGAAGGTCATGGTTCCGCACTGCAATGCTGTGGAGATCACGCAATTCTTTGTGATTCTTTGTGATTTCGTCAAAATCTTCGCCAGTCATCCTCAAGTAATTATTATGGTGCTTTTCCTCCGTGAAACGCAAGACTTTTAACGGAGCATCGTAAGTCAAAATCGGTCCACACACGGCATGGACTGCTCCTTGTAACTGCCATGCCTTTGTCCATTTTTCTCGATTTTTCTTCTATTTTTGAGTTTTTTAGGCACCAAACCGATTATTATTGCTGCTGAAGCAACTTCTTCGTCCATTTCTTGCTAAATTTATAAGGAATCCATTTCGATTAAATCTGACCATGTAAAGCTCACATTCGAGTCGACAAATCTGAAGGAAAAACTGATTCGACAAGTCGAATTCGACAAAATCTGACCGTGAGCGGCTTTAAATGGTTTTTGGCCACAGAACTACCATTATTTTGCAGAATAACGCAAACTAGATATCATTTGAAATAGTTTAGTGAGCGGAACTTGATTCTTGCTAGAGTTGTAACATTTTGTCTACTTAAGGAGGCTTTTGGAAATTTTTTGCTTCATCTCTCGACTAGCCATTATGCAGAAGCAAAGGTTCGATATGGTGATAACTAATATATAGCCACGTTCTATTCTATACGTTTGCAAGGGCATCTTTTTGGGGGCTGCTCAAATTTCTAATTACAGCACTCTGGAGAAAATTGAATTTACTGAGTTTCAGTCTTTAGAATTTCGAATGCAGGAAATTTGTTCTCTTGCTCACCCGTTCCATGTCAATAGTTTAGTTGGTTTCTTTAACTGCTACTCCTTATAACTGTCTCCGCCCCTTCTCGATTTTCAGTTTATCATAGCTAACTGAGAAATTCTTGGTGCTTCATTTCTGATCACAGACTGTGGTATAGAGACCCCTCAGTCATATTCTGAAAAATGCTATGATCTTAGAGGAAGACTTTGGCAAGTCCAGGGCCCCTATGGCTATGAGCTACAGTTTTTGAACTCTCTCATCCCCTCTCTCGGCCCTGCAAGCGTGCCCCGGCCAGTCTTGGTTATTCAACTCCTTCCTTCCAAAGAAGCAGAACTACTGGACATCACCACTGTATGTTAACGCAGCCGCATTGACTGGTACCGACCCCCGGACATTGTTCGTTAATTGGTCCTGCTAAAGAAACAAGATCACTATGGCTCACCTCGATACAGCATGGAATTAAAAGCAGAATCGGGACCGAATTCTGCTGTAACACAGCTTTGTGGTACAACTCTGCTAGGAACCATTGACAAACATTAAGCGGTTCAAGTTCAGAGCCGGATCGGGACCGACTTTCACACCACAGAATAGCGACTGGCACCGGATGGTGAAATTATTAGGGGGTGTCACACCCCCCCCCCCACACCCCCCTCATTTGCGCCCCTGCCTAAGACACTAGATAGGAAAGGTATTGCTGGCATGCTTTTGATGGACTTATCCAAGGCATTCGATTGCATTCCACACGATCTACTTATCGCTAAATTAAAAGCGTATGGTTTTGGTCTGCAGGGTCTCAGATTAATAGCAAATTACCTCTCTGATAGAAAGCAGACGAAAACTGGTGTCCCCCAGGGCTCTGTGCTAGGGCCCCTACTGTTCAATATATTCCTAAACTATTTTATATACATTGTCGAGCATTCAGAGGTGTGTAATTTTGCTGATGATAATACCATCTTTTCTTGTGATGACACTTTTGAAAGTGTGGCTTCAAACCTTGAAGAAGATATGTCTCAAGCGATCTCGTGGTTCAAAACTAATCAAATGGTACCCAATCCATCAAAATTTCAAGATATGTTACTTGGTTTGAAGAAAGACGATAATAGGGTATAAATTACCGTTTAACGCCTAATTATTTGCTGAAGATGAACCAAGTATGGTTCGAAACGTACTGATTATGTCTTATTCTTAATTTTCTTAATTTCTTAATTTACCATGGATTTGTCGATTTAATTCAACTCGATTGTCTCAATTTACTGGATCTGTCAAACATGATTTCAACTGATTAATGATGATTAAAAAATTCACAATGATTGTCGTCGCTTGCCTCATCCTGAGACGATAATATTGTTCTCGACATTGGAAAGGTATCCATTGATGTTGTCAGCAGTGTTAAGTTATTGGGGATCACAATAGACTCGAAATTAAAGTTTGACCAACATGTGGCACAATTATGTCAAAAAGCAAACAACAAGATCAGTGCCTTCTCTAGAGTCTCGAGCTCTTTAAGTGAGAAACAATCTCTTTTGCTGTACACCTCTTTCATAGTGTCCCAGTTCAATTACTGTCCGTTGATATGGATGTTTTGCGGAAAGGTTGCAAATAATGAGCTGAATCGCACCCATAAGAGAGCGCTTCGAATTCTCTTCAATGATTATACATCCACCTTTAATGAGTTGCTACACAGAGGAAATGAGTGCACAATTCATCAAAAGAACTTGCAAAAGTTAATGCTCGAGGTTTATAACAGTTTAACACAACAAAATCCTTCATTTTTGTGCGATACGTTCTACGAAAAGGACAATGACTATAATTTAAGATCAAAAAATCTGTTGATGTTGCCTCAAACTAAACAACTACTTATGGCAATGATAGTTTATCTTTTCGTGGTAGCATACTATGGAATTCCCTGCCTAATGACAATAAAACTGCCACCTCCGTCTGTTCCTTCAAATCATGCATAAAAAATGGAATGGGGAGAACAGTCGTTGTAAAATATGTAAATAGGGTATTTTAAGTATTACGTTGGCTGTTTGACGAACTGTAATTTATTTTGTTTTTGTAAATAGTTGTTCTTAATTAGTTCTTATATTAGAGCTATTTTTATAAACCAACTTTAAAGAATTTTATAATGATAATAATAATAATAATAATAATAATAATAATAATAATAATAATAATAATAATAATAATAATAATAATAATAATAATAATAATAATAGTAATAATAATAATAATGTTGACAGATTGTACATCCCAAGAAAAGAAGGTGGAAGAGGATTGCTTAATGTGGAAGATGTCATAAACCTCGCAGTTATTGGTCTCGAGAGATATGTATGTAACAGTAATGAACGGTTACTAACAGCGGCAAATGAATATGAAGGAGATAGCGAAACTGAATATAAGTTGCGGAAAAAGAATGAAAGATGTCAAGCTTGGAAGGAAAAGACCTTACATGGGCAGTTTTTAAGACAGACAGAAAATGAAGCAGGCAATGATAGATGGAATTGGCTTAGAAATACAGGAATTAAAAGAGGAACGGAGTCAATGATAATGGCAGCACAAGAACAAGCAATACGCACAAATGTCATTAAAGCAAAGATAGACAAAACACAAGAAGAAAGTAAATGCAGAATGTGTGGACAGGTAGACGAGACAGTGAACCATATCATTAGCGAATGCAGCAAGTTGGCTCAGGAAGAGTACAAGCGTCGACATGACTGGGTTGGAAAACGAATCCATTGGGAGGTGTGTCGTAAAAGTAGGATCGAAGTAAAGCCAAAGTGGTACGAACATCAGCCAGAAGCAGTACATGAAAATGAGAGATACAAGATATTGTGGGACTTTAACATCCAAACTGACCATGTGATTGAGGCTAGGCGTCCTGATATGATTGTGATAGACAAAGAAACAAAGTTTGCTAAAATCATAGACTTTGCCATTCCCTATGATTCGAGAGTAAACTCCAAGGAGGTAGAAAAGATCGAAAAATATCAAGACCTTGCACGAGAGATAAAAAAGCTGTGGGGTATGAGGGTGATAGTCATCCCAATAGTCATAGGAACACTTGGAACAACACCAAAGAAACTGAAGAAGAGATTGGAGGACATTGGAATGGAATAGAGACAAGGGTTACTGAGTTGCAGAAAACTGTGATCTTACATTCTGCCAGGATTCTGAGAAAGGTTCTCGAGATTTGAGAAATCTTGTTGATGCCAAACCCCGAGAATACACTACCACTGACATTTAGTGAGCAACAAATGTACATAATGATAATGATGATAAGAATAATAATAATAATAATAATAATAATAATAATAATAATAATAATAATAATAATGATAATAATGATAATAATAATAATAATAATAATAATAATAATAATAATAATAATAATAATAATAATAATAATAATAATAATAATAATAATAATGGTCAAAGAACCATCAATGGGGTACAAAAAGATTTTTTCGCCAGGGTCGTCGATTTCTCCTAAAACCTGGAATAAATCATTTGCGATGTTATTAAATAAAATAAATAATGTTTATGAAATTATGGGTTTGATTCTGCGTCTGAATGATGGATGCGTTTGTTTGGTATATTTTGACGAACGGTTACCGCGAAAAGAGCTTCTTAGTCATTACCTGACGCGTTACAGTAACCTTAAGGTACTGACCTTATCAGGCCTGAAATTTGTGTGACTTTATCAAAGAATGCAAACTCTCTCTCATAGAAGCTAAGAGCTGGACCAGTTAATTTCTTCGTCATTCTTTCGATCAGCCTTTCTAATTTATCGCCAATGGCAACATCTCTTTGAAGACATTCCTCGTCAATGTATATATTCGATTTCATGTTCCAAATAACCTGGAGAAGTAAGGAAGGAATATCAAAATATCAAACACATTGAAACATTATCACTTTATATCAGAAGCTAAACAATTTCGACCATCTAAAGTCTCATTTCACAGAACATTTTTCCTTCTCAGTAAATCTTGAACAGTAAAATACCAGAAATTTCTTGTAAACAACTAACCTTGTTGCGCAACTTTGGTACTATTAAGTTTAAAGGACGGCAGGCAAAGTTTCAGATAAATGCGCGCTTTTGAGACGGAGAAATAGGCTGATCTGCCTGTAATGAATCTTTTTGAAACAAATAAAATCATTTTGTCAACAAAAACGAAGAAACATCACATTCAAATCTAATGCTAGATTCCAACAATCACCGTAATATAAAGATTCAACCAGCATAAGTCCCTGAATTCACACCTTCTACTTAAAAGGTATAAGGTCGGTTCCGTAACAGTAAAAGTTGCTAAACCTTTATAAAGCTATGAAAATGGCTTTTTGTAACAGTACCAAAGCAACAAGTAATCGAGGATCTCACCTGATGAGCTAAAAGCTGTGAGCTTTCACAACACCACAAAATGTAGTCTTCAATGTAACCAAATTTGTCATAGCGAAGTGCTTGGACAAGTTGGGGCACATAAAGAAGCATTGTGTCCTGAAAGAACAATACCTCAGAATAATCTACAAATGAAAAGACCCGGTGACTTTATGTCTTTTTTCACTATGGATGGCACAGAGTAATATAGCATTATATATCGCACTTTTTTTAATCTTAATGATAAAAGAAAAGTCTCACATAATCTGTGCAATAAATATGCATAATATGCTTCTGCTCACTCAACACCTTCTACCACTCTACATTGAATTAGAAGAAACAAAATAGAGAACAGCAAGATTAATCCAGGGTCGTTACTGTGAGAAATCTTTAACTAACCGGAGGATACGATCGAAGAACATCGACTGCGTATTGAGCTGTGTAAAGGTTCTTATGAAACTGCTGCGAAAAAAATGCCAAAGCTGAAACAGGTGGAACATTTTCCCAAATCAAAACATTAACCATAGCCACATTTTCTTGATCCACCGAGTCTTCAGAAGCATACAGAGAAAGTGCTTCAGGGATGTCGCAAGCTGCAACGGGGTCAGTGCGCACCAAACGTTGTAGTTCTTTTAGCATCGCCGCATTTTCTCGAAACCTAGAAAAAGAAGCAAGAAACACATCGTATTGAGAAGCATAAACAACTTGAAATTAAACTGGGATCGGAGCTGAACCAAACTAAATCAGGTTACATCAGAAAAAAATTGAGATATGAACGCTCTTTTGGTGAAACTTGCTTTCTTTCAATTTCCTTCAGCAAATTTAATTAAAGTTGAAAGTTGTGTTGGAAATCACGCAGGACCAATGGCCATGCATATAGGCTACCGGACTCCACATAATGCAGACAACCCTTTGCCGCATCATATTTTTGAATAAACCAAAGAAACTGAGGGGTAAATCATATTCGCAATAACTTTTAATAGGTGAAGATGGTTGTTTGCATTATATTCTACCAGTTTACATAGTAAACATCCCCAGGGAAAGCCATCTTGGATGCAAAACGCGATCAAACAAGCCACTATTTATACCTTCTCAGCATGATTGCGGTCAAGAAATTGTCGTTCAGAATGTTGCACCTACATAAGAAGCTCTGAATTCGTAGCAGAGTCAAGAATCTTAAGTAAACTAAAGAAATAGAATGTCCGACATGAGACCGAAATATAAGAAGGTGGCTAAAACTTAAAAACCTCCTATTAAAGAAGGGCAGCGTTTTTGGTTTCGATTGCCCTGAAGAGGTTGCGGTGGTAGTTTTCGGACACCCAGCAAATTATCCCTCGAAGAGAATGGTTAGTCGAGCTCGAAGATGCCTTGCGAGTCCTTTGCCCACAGCGATTGTTTTTGCCAGCAAAGAGGAAGGCTTTTGTACAAAAAAGCAAATTAACATGCATATTATGCTTGGGTATCTGATACTGTAAATCATAGTTTTGTCTGCTATTTGATAAAGTATACATTTAGCACTAGCTGTGGCAAAGTCATTGACCTCTTCGGGTAACTTGTCCATTTCTTTCATTCAGAAGAATACAATTTTGCACAGATATCTCATTGTTTTCAAATTTTATAAATTGGCGTAAAATGATTCTTCATACCAAAACATCTTCCGTGAAATTTTCAAATTACAGTATAACTGAATTTGATTTAAAAACCAACGCATCTCCAGTGAAAAGTAATGGTGAAATCACTCGACTGATAAGAACTTTTTTCATTTGCTTTAAAACATGTAGGATGAACCTGCTTTTTTTCGATGTAATTTGCTTTTTATAATACTAGTGAAGAGCTTTGTAAGTGATACTAATATCTCATTTTGGGAAATGCAGGAGTTATTCTCTGTTAAATTGTGTTGTTTTGTGTGTCCTGTAGGTTTTGTTGCAAACAAAAGCAAAGACATAAGGTTGTAGTTTTTCAGAGTACATCAAGTTAAGCAGACATGTCCATAGAATGAATAATTCTATAGTATGAATCAAAAGAAGCGATTTCTTGGCATACTCTGCAATTTCAACTTACCGTTCGCAAACCACCGCTCGTGTCCTAAAACTACCGCCGAGCTCAGCAGGCGAAACATCGACCCCAAAAGCGAATCAGGCAAAGTCGAAACCAAAAGTCTTTGAGTGAATATGTTGAAAGGGCTGCTCTTTTACTGGATGATTTTAGTTTTTGTCAGCGATGTATTTCTCTTGTCTAAACACTCAGTTTCCCTAAAGTGTCCGATTACCACTGCCCGGCACCGTACATTTCAACAGTCACAGAGCAACTTTGTGGGACTACTAAGAGAATTTCCTAACCTTGTGCCTTCTACTACTGAAGGTACTTTCCCAATTAAGTTTCATCCAGTTGTGATTATTCAGTCATAAAGAAACGTTCAGGCTTTTGAATGAGTGAAAAAAAATTATTTCACAGCAATGGCTCAGCAAACTTCCAAACAATGATTGATTGCTGAGCTGCTATAAAAAGTCTTTCAAATTATGCATAGCAGGTAGTACCATAATTCAATAGCCACTTGAATTTGCTTGCCTCGGAAATTTTACATGTTTAAGTGCATAGCTCTGCAAATGATAATTTTTGAAAATGAGACTTTCCTGCAAGAGCAGTTCAAACACTTATACTGTTGGGGTCAAACGGTACGGTGACATAAGATTTTGATGCGCAACTCACAGAGATCATGATTGTACCATGAGCTACAGGACACGAACTGAGTTGATCGGACCTAAGCTGGGGTACTCTCGTAGTGATTTGGCCGACGTTGTTAATTCAGTTCGCAATTAATATGTAATGAATACTTACGTTTGTTCTTATCTGTCGTATCCTAACCTTGCAATTCCTGCCAAATTCAGCAAGTAACGAAGCTCGATTCCCCTTCAATGACAAACCTTGGCGACTTTCCAGTCGACGGTTTGCAAAATGTGATTTCGCGCCTCCGCACCCATCTCTTCAAAACCATGTTCAAAACTACGCTCCTCCGCACGCACCTAAAATGGTGAGTGCGGAGGCGCGAAAACACATTTTGCAAACCGTCGACTGGAAAGTCGCCAGGGTTTGTCATGGAAGGGGAATGGAGCTCCGTTACTTGCTGTATTTGGCAGCAATTGCAAAGTTAGGATACGACAGAGAAGAAACAAAGTAAGTATTCATTAGATCATTACATATTAATTGCAAACTGAATTAACTACGTCGGCCAAATCACTACGAAAGTACCCCAGCTTAGGCCCGATCGACTCAGTTCGTGTCCTGTAGCTCATGATTGTACACTTCAGCTAACGCTACTAAAATAAGTGTACATTTAAGCTAACACTAGAGAGGCGTCGCCCTAAATGGTCACCCTACGTTTTCACTATGCTTTGACCGCGCTGCAAAAACTTCGTGTCAGAAGGATTTGGGTCTAGCTTTTTTTCGAAAGAGCGCGAAAATTATTTGATGACGCCATCTAAGAAATTCTCTCTTGTTTTATTTTGGTTTTAAACTGCATAACTTCGCTGCGAAGAATGTTTTGAAAATACATACTTGAAAAGGATGCAGGTGAGTGTATTTTGTTTCCTTTCTGTTTTCCAAGCTCCAGATTTATTCTCTTCAAGTTGCTTCGAGATTTGAAGTAAAGCACAACTACGGTTTATTTATGGGAAACTCCAACCCTCAAAATGTAACTTTCAAAGAAAAATAAAAAAAATTTGCACTTGGTAAAGGAGCCGGGGGTTTTGTTTCAGTAGTAGTCTGACTGGCCTACCTTCGCCCCTATTGGTCAGCCTTGGGATCCTGAACTCTCTTGTTGCTGTACAGTCAACCAGACTTGTCAGAAGTCACGAGGTCAAAAGCACAGTTTGATGAGTTAGGGGGCTCAATAAAGAAGCGTACAAACAAAGTGACTGTTTCTACTTTAAGTGAGATACACGGATTTTGAAAAAATTTCCTAAATGATTGCGAGAAAAGCTTTTAGAGAAAACTAAAGTATCGGGCTGGTAGCAAGTTTCTTAGATCATGGGAAAATGTTGCCATCAAAAAAGTTTCTGATGAGTTTCTTAACTGGGAAATAGTAATATTGTTGTTCAGTTCAAGGGTTAAGAAGGAAAGGTGAAAGACTTCGCTTTGGGTCGTCATCGGATAAATACTGATTTCCGTTTGAGTTTACAAAAGCCCCCTCGAATTCTTGCCTCCTTGTTATTCAAATCCTGTCAGAAATTACAGCTCCCACACCCCCGGCAATGCGGTACTTAAGGGTATTTGGTAACGAATCATAATTTTCAGTCATTCAAATCTTGAACTCGTTGTCAATAACTCAATAACTGCGTTGTTGATATCATTTGTGATGGTATCCTATTTCATCATTTCATATATCAATATTTATGAATATTTAACTGAAAATTGTTTTGTAATCACTGTAAAAATCCTCACCAGCTTAAAGTATTTCAAAACATCTCTTAAGACCTTCTTATTGCTCCCCCGGTACTCACAGATCAAAACTCTCACTCAGGGTTCCTTGCGATGTGACAAGTTCGACGAGGTAACTGCGAAGGCGGTGTTATGAGTTTAGGGTACGTCCAAATTAGACGCCATGCCGAAGATTAGGCCGGTCAGACCGACTTGTGTTTGAGATGAAAATTTCCTAAGACGAAGAAGAGGACGGTCGTTGCATTCAAAGTCTGCTTTGAGAAAGAGTATGTGAACATTCTTATCGTTATTTGCTGTGTCCTAGTGCATCTCCTTCTTTTTAAATCAATTTTATCTCGCGACCCGACCATTTAGGGCGACGCTTCTCTACTTTCTTTAGCAAAGACTTCGGAGGTAACCAGGGCAAGGATAAAAAAAACACAAACCTTGCAGCAAGATTAACACTGAGACGAGGACACAGCCTCCATGCAAGACGTATACATTCTCTCCACATTTTTTCAGTCATAGTAATCTGACTACCGATGGCGGCGATCGATTCCTCCCCAGCCACGCGCAATTCTACGACACCTTTTGGATTTCTCCATGCTGAAAGTCTCTCGATTTCTCTTTTGACCAGAGGCAAAATTAAACCACGTTTCTTTAAATGTTCTCTAGTAATTGCATCACCCAGATCTTTCTTTGCAGACAACTGAGCATTTGGAGATTTGCGCGAGACATTGCTGGACAATGGAACTGTATTTAACCAACCCTAAAATCAAACATAAATGTATCTACTGCTTGGAAGTCATGCCGTAAAACATCTACCTAGTTTCCAATGGCTCTCAAAATTTAGTTTCCTAAGCCTGACAGAAGTCTGAATACGTTAAATATATAACTGCTTGGCAGAGCAGAAACTGCGCATAATGACGTCATCGAACAATCTGAGATAAGGAAGTATTTGGACAGATAGACTTTTTGAAATGATAAATTAAGAGCTCAAGGCCCTAGAGAGAAAATATCAAGTGTTGCCTAATTTTGGGATCTGTTGCAGGGAACTAAGAGGGCTCAAAGTTACGAGTTTTCGCACATGCGTGCGCAGTTGCTGCTCTGTCTAACTGCTTTTAAAATGACCACACCAAAGGAATTCAGTTTTTCTCAATTTTCTTCCAACCCTTTATTAGTTTCCCTTATGCTGCCATTCCTGTAACTATAAACATTGTTATAAGAAAAAGAATGCCTTCATAAATTCACACCTGAAACTGACATTCGTTTAAAAGAGGAGATTTGGAGATATGCAGTAAATCGTGGTCAATAGTCAAAGTTGTGCATTAAAATCATCACAAGGGCCTCAATTGTGAACTTTGTTACAGATCAGAGATACCAGCTGACTACCAGCTTGGTTACAAAGCATTTCAGTGTCTTCGTTCAATAATAAATCAAGAATCACTTATTGGATTGTGTTGTTTTTGGAAAACACTCGCTTCGCGAGCTATTTTGATCCTTGCTATCAACAAAATCAAAATGCAAAAGTCGCGCTCATCTTCTTTTACAATATCTCCACAAGTCATAATTCTGATTCAAAAAATACCACATTGCTTGTAAACTGCATGCTATTCTGTCATCATTAGTTTTTCTCAAGCCTCTATTAATGTCCATACGAAAAAGATCAGACCAGGAACATATTGATATTTCAAGGGGCATTCCCTTGTATCATATTCTAACTGCCAAAATAACCATGATCCAAAATCAAGCAATTATTGCAATTTTGAGAACCTGAACAAAACTACTTTCTTCTACAATTTAAACTCTTCATAGCTTTACACCAGAATATCTTAAACTTCCTGCTTTAAGAAGTACTCGTGCAAAATAGTTTCTCTTCCTTACGCATTTGCCTTGTTGTAAATGAAATACTTCGAAAAATAGATGTAAACCTGTGGATTTTCTGTCTGTACACGATATGGGTACATAGGAGTACTGAGAGTGTTAACATCCTGAATTTCTTGCACAGATTCAAGCGATCCGCTAATTGAATAACTTCGCATGTGTTTCTTGTCCACAATCAAGCAATGCCAAAACTCGATCAAGCATGTTAAGCTTTTGCGAATTTCATCCAAGTCAGGGACTGGCCATGTTGGTGGGCAGCTACAAAAATAAAGGGCTATCAGAATCATGGATCGAGCTAAATTGCTTATTACTTGATGAGTAAATAACGAGTGACTATCGGCAACTGTTTTGCAAAAGAATCTCTGATTATTCTGCAGCCATATGGTGCAGAAAAACTTAAATCGGTCCTAAACTTTAGTTTGCTGAAATCTGGCCATTCAAGTTACAATTAAATTTGTCCGAAAAAAATTTTGCAAGAAAGTAGAAAGCTTAATGTGCATTCTGCTATAGAAAAATGAGGTTACTCAGCAGCTCCTGGCTTTTGCGACGAATAAATTGAGGTCAGTTGTTGCATGCAGGCTCTTCTGGCTATTCTCTTTACAAGATTTTGTGGCGTACAAAGATAGCGGAAGGGTAATAGATGAAATTGCAGATCATACGACTCATAGAGCAGTCTGAATTCTTTAATTAGACATGTCACCTCAATCATGTCTACCCTTACTTTGTAATCATTGGGTATGTCAAAAAAACGTGGGGCAATTGTCAACAGGCATAGCTCCAATTTTTTCACACAGTCACGTATCTGAACTTTATGCTATACAAAGTGATCGCTTTACGGCCAACTCACCTGTACCTACCTGTACCTGTAGATTCCTCTAACAACTTCTTCAAAGTCAGAGAGGCGAACTGGTCCGTTTTTCGACCGGCTCGGCGAACTTGTGCTTATTTTGTGTTGCCCTCTTAGTTTAGCTTACCAATAACCAAAGAAAGAAATAACAGATTTCAGATGACGAAGTTTTATAGCTCAGCTCACTCTTTCTGCGACAATATCTCAATTTTTCGCAAAAATACCGCGAGATTTACGCCCCACGTTTTTGCTGAATCACCCAGTACAACGATGATTTTGTTTCAATTAGCAAACGATCAAATGTGTATCTATGGCAAGCGAAATGGACGAGAATTAGAAGAACCTAGTTTATCCCCGACAAAACCAATTTTTCGATCGAAAACCTAGGTTTTCACTGATAAAGTACATTTGTCAACCGATAAAGTGGGTTTTTCACCGATAAAGAACATTTTTCACTCATAAATTGGGTTTTTCGGTCGAAAAAGTGGGATTTTCATTGAACAGCAGGTTTTGCACTGATCAAGTAGGTTCTTGGACTGATAAAATGGGTTTTTTGTCGAAAAAGTAGAATTTCAGTGACAAAGTAGGTTCCACGACTGAAAAAGTCGGCTCTTCGGCGATAAAGTGGGTTTCTCGTTTGAAAACGGAGGTATTCAAGCGAAAAAGTGGGTTTCTCAAGTGAACAGTGGGTTTGCACCGGTTAAGTTGCTTCCCCGTGCCTACTTGGCAAAGATGTGCCAGTAATGAAACTGCCAGCTAAGAGCAAAGTTATCAGCAAGAATTCTATTTTGCCTTGCAATAGCCCGCTTTAAGATACTTGAATTCAATCAAACGAAAGGCCTTAATGAAAACAATCAAAAGCTAACTCTTTCTTGCAAAAATCCGCCCTTCTCAACGTGATTCTATTTTCTCGACGAAAAACTGACTTTATCAATTTATCAGCGATAAACCAGGCACTGCCGTTGAGAATCTAAACTTTTCAAATCAAACCTACTTTTTGAAGAAAACTTGCTTTTGCACAAAGAAATCCAACTTCAGCTATTAAACCCATTTTTCGATCGAAAAGTTACGTCTTTCACCCGATTAAAGCGTTTTTTTCGACTACCTCTGCAAAAAGGAGGGCTTTCGTTTGAATAAGTAGATTTTTCTATTAAAAAGTTAAGTTGCTCTGTGAGAAACCCACTCTTTCTTTGTAAACATACTTTTTTCAACCGAAAACCTCATTTTATCGCTGAAAACTGCCCTTTAGGGTGTATTTGGTTGGTACCTGTTCTGATAAAAGTAGACTTGAGAGAACTGGAACTCCTATTTGATTGACTCAAATTCCGAAACGACAAGTTCGAAGGCTTAGAAGCCTGCTGAACATTCTACTCCAAAAGGCAGGAGGCTCTGCAGTCATCAGAGAGATTCTCATTTCCATCTGCGAAACCCTGAAAACGAGGCAACTTTGCCTGTGTTGCTAAGGTAATTGGTAACTTTAATCTTTGTTATAAACAACCAGACTCGTAATCGTGTTTCTAACTGCAGACTTCACTTTCGTCAGAATGAATCTGCAACCTGCCGTTTGGAGGAATTTTATGTTTGAATGGGAAATGCGTTTCCATCTCTGAGAATTCTACCGCGTTCAGAATTAGGTAGGTTTGGAATTACCAATCAAACACACTTTTAAACGTCGACAAATTTATTTTATGGATGGAAACCTACTTTATCCTCGGAAAACCTATTTTATCACGGTGAATCCATTTTTTATCAAGAGTCTGCACGCAGGCTACACTTTTTCGACAAAAACCCAGTTCGTCGGTGATCTACTTTATCGGTCGAAAAGCCTAATTTATCAATGAGAAAGCTGTTTCTTCAATTAAAAAAAACTCATTCATTCGAACGAGAAATCTACCTTATCTGTGAAAAAAACACTTTATCGCTTGAAAACCTACTTTTTCACTGACAAACCTAGTATTTCCATCTAAAAAGTGGGCTTATCGGCGATAAAGTATGTATTTGGAATTATTGTGTATTTCACTTGCCATATGTCTCTGGTTTCAGCTATCGCATATTCTTCATCTTTGAAAGCTCGCAACTCAGTGAATTATCCACCGATTTGCACGATTTTAGTCTCTAAAATCATTTCATTAACTTATGAACAGGCTTATCTTTCCATGAGCTTGTTCATGTGGTCGTTATTTTTCAATATTTAATCAAAAGTCGAAAAATTTTTTGAGACACCTTGTATGTGGATTCCGAATTTTGATGTTATTTTTTGAATTTCTGCGCCATCTTGCTATGACGTCACAATGAAATCTATAGAAATTCTCGGAAATTCTAGTGGTTCCGCCGAAAAGAGGAGAGACCCGAAAATTGTGTTACTTAGCTGTATTTTACATTAACCTGCGCACAATTCATTTCTATGATTAGTTTGCAGAATATCGAAACCTTGAGAAACTATTACTTCAGGGATAATGGTAGTAGAGAGCCTTCAATCCAAAGCTTTGGCCAAAAGTTTAAGACCAGCACTTTATTTTTAGTTTGAAGCAACAAATTGCATAGTTATTCAAATTGATTTTCAATATTTCCTTTACTATTAGAATTATCGAATATTAAAGGCTCTTACATGACAATCACAAAGGCCTGAATGCTATCTACTACCATTTTCCCTGAAGCAATATTTTTCGCAAGGTTTCGATATTTTGCAAACTGATAATGGAAATGAATTGTGCATAGATTGAAGTAAAATCCAGCTGAGTGAAACAATTTTCGAGTCGCACCCCTTTGCGGCAGAACCACTGGAATTTCCAAGAATTTCTATAGATTTCATTGTGATGTCATAGCAAAATGGCGTATAAATTTGAAAAACAGCATCGAAATTCGGAATCTACATAAAAAGTTGTCCTAAACCAACTCCAGGAGAGTAAATCAGGCAGGGCGCTAAGGTTCTATTTCGTTACCCCATGGAGCGTCGTTGACAAAAGTGTGGTCTAAAACTTTTGGCCACAACTGTAGCCTTGCTCAAAACAGTTAAAGTCCATAAAATCGGCTCAAGAAATGTGTAAACTGATGTATAACTTATCAACAACAAAGATTCAAGCTGTTAAGAAATAGCGAAAGAATATGAATAGAAAATAGAGCATACGGGGTGAGCCAGAAAAAGGTTCCCAATTTTGAAAATTCATGTCACTAACAGTACTTCACAAATTTGAATGAAGCCTGAAATACACTGTCAAATTCTTTGGATTCAATTTGTTGCATGCAATTGATTGGACAATATGAACACGAAAATTTGATGAAATTTCCCAGTTTCAACAAACTGAAACATCAATTTCAAAAGTTGGATGTGTTCAACTTTCATCCGACCTTTTCCTTTCGTTTTTCTTAATCCCTACTGTTTTTGTGGCACCAAGCAGAGCCCTAAGACCAGATTCATATCCTCGTGTATTTCTAGTAAGTAGGCAATGCTATCAAAGATGGCCGCTAAAACGCAGACTGAAGAACTATGCCTTGTATTTGTATGTATAATTCAACGAGGCTTAGGATTCATCTTCAAGCCAAAATTCTTGGAATAGAATATTATCAACGCAAAGTTCATTTCTTTCGACTCAACCATGAAATAACCCAAACAGATCCTTGCTTTTTCTTCTATAGCATTCCTTTCTTATATCTTAAGTTACTGTGACAATCATTGCAGCATACTCATAGTCAGAGTTCATAATCAAATGAGAGACTCTTCCAACAAATTGTCTCAATTCATTTAATGAATGTAAAACGAACTTCCGATACATTTAACTTTGATTGTGTATTTCAGGCTTGAGTCAAATTCTATTTGAAGCCGAAAGACTGAAGCATTTTTGTGATTTTTCTTGCTGTTTCACAAGCACTAGAAACATACACAAATTCAACATTACGAAAATTTCATGGTAGTAAAATGACTGAAAAGGGGCCTAAAACATTGATCAAATCATAAAGGACTCCTTGCCCAGATCAACAAAGAAAATGTAATCGTTCATGGAGAAGAGGTATCCAATGCACATTCATTAGCAGGGGACTGAGAATATTTGTTCGATAACTGATCTTTTATAAGTCTTAAGAGCGGTGAAACGAAAATAGACCTTTTAGCTGCTCTGAAAAGAATCAGAGAGGAACCGTATTTTGCTACATTTTGTCGAATTTTCGAATCTGCACAATACTGATAGAAGCTCTAACGCCACTCGATCGAACGTCACGTATAAAAATGTATAATGCTCGATCCAGTCTCTTTTGCAGAATAGCTAAAAAAAGTCCATTGGCTGTCTATTGGGTATCGTTCTGAGTAAGTAGAGTCTTTACAATCTAATCAATGTTTTAGGCCCTTTTTCCGTCATTTGTAACCATGAAAATTCATGACGTTCAATTTACCGATACTTCTAGCGCTAGTAAGATAGCGAGAAAAATCACAAAATACTTCAATTTTTTTGTTTTTAACTAGAATTTGAATCATTCAAGTATGATAAGTGTTTCTGGTGATATGAATTTTCGAAAGTGGGGAGTTTTTTCCGGCTCACCCGGGACATAAAATGACAAAAATAATACGACGTACCTGAAATAATCAAGGGCACCATGGTATATTTTCTCGCGTAGGACATTTCTCAAAATTGGTTGACTGATGATGTCTCCTTGCAAGAGAAGTAAACCAAGATGAAGCAGTCGAAAACGAGGACGAATGTTCTTGATATGATGAGAAATGATGCTGTAATTTCCTACTGCGGTGCTCACTGATCGATTCACCAACACAGCAAACATCTCAACCTGCAATGAAAACACAATTTTCGTTTCAGCTTGATCGATACTTCAATCTGATCGTGCATTGCATGGTTATTTGCGTGCAAAATGGGTTTGTTGGTTTTCGGTTTTTGGGTATCAGTTGCAATTTGCTTATCTATACTGTGTGACTGACTAGTTGATAGCGAAAATCTCTTTGTTTGGGATCAATCATTGCTTTGTACTCGCCTTCATTTGCTGTTGTTACAAAGCCCTCATTTGTCGGTCCCACTGGGTTGAAGAAAGCGACGTTGCACAAGAACATTTTAAATTTCTTCCTATTTCCAGCCACTAATTGTTAATTGGCATTTTACCTGGAATTTGTTGTAATATTTCACAGTTTTGAATCTGTTGATCAAAAATTCCAACCAGATATCGTGAGGTCCAACCAAAGGCTCTTTTAGTCATTTTTATTCTTGTCTAACCCAATCATATTTTAGAAGGAAATTCATTTCGTTTCATTCGAAAAGAATTCGTTCAGGATGTTGTCTAAGCCTGGAGATTTATTCTTTTTTAGGGACCTTCTTGCAGTCGATACTTCTTCTCTTTTGATAGTAAAATCTAGTTCGTTGAAAACAGGGTAGAGAACAGCTATGGTTGGACGTTCCTCCATTAGAGTAGAAAAGTTTTTCAAAGTATGAGACCCATTTAGAACTGCTGATTTTATCTTTTGTGGTCTTGACATCCTTCCCCCATATTCTCATCTTATCAATGAGTTACTAGTATTGTCTTGGGTTGTCAGTAAGAATGCTATCTAATTTCTCTTTGAGTTTCGCTATATGTCGTTGTTCAGCTCTTTTTAAAAACTTTTTGTATGCTTTTCTGCTTGAGAGATAGTTTGAAACAGATAACTGATCTAAAGGTTTGGCATGCAGTATCTTTTTTGCGATGTTTAGCTTGCTTTTTTGGGCTCGGCATTGGTTGTCATACCAAGGCTGGCCAAGAGGGGCACTCCCTCTAGGTTTTGGTTTGACTTTAGTTCTTTTAACAGTAACATCTGCTGATCTTGTGATTATGTTTGTCAGATTTGTAGCTATGTCGTTGGTAGACAGAGGTAGGTTACTCCCTGAAGAATTCTTGGACAAGTTTGCCTTCAGGACTCTTTGAAGCATTTTAAGTGCAGCAACGTCTGGTTTATAACGGTCTTGGTAGAGGTTAATCTGTTCAGGGATATGCTGGTCTTCAATGTCGATGCAGAAGTCAGTATTTATTGAAGTATGAAGACAGCAATGGTCAGAAAGATGGGTTAACGGCAAACATTGATGAAATCGTGAGGACTCTCCTCGCACAGAACAATACGCAGTGGACGTTTCACCTCTCTCAATAGTTATAAGACATATTTTCAAACAAATACTAAAGTCTTTCAATCCAATGGCAATAGATATGCAGAGGTTATCTCTCACCTATGAGAAATTGCAATTTCGTAAACGCCTTGTGGAAGGAATCCTTTATGATTTGAGCAATGTTTTGGGCCCTTTTTCAATCATTTTGCAACCATCAAATTTTTGTAAAGTTGAAGACAGCGACAAAAATCACAAAGATACTTCGATCTTTTGGCTTTTTACTAGAGTTTGAATCATTCAAATATTTGGAGTACTCTTGATGCTTTAAATTTTCAAGAATGGGAACTCTTTCAGGGTCACCTGGTATATTACGATTCTTTTGAAAATTCAACCCATATCAACAGTAAAGGATTTACATTGAGCATTATAAGAACTGCGAGAGAGTTCGCGAAGGGTTTCAGACCTGGGATTTGCACCTGCATGCTTTCTTAAAGTGTTCATGCCCATTGGTTTCTAGACAACGCTTTCATTGTTTAAAAACTTTGGAATTTGCTTTTCAGTGTTGATTTTGAATTTAGTTTCCATGTGATATGTTTGATTAATCAAAAGTGTTAGAAACATACTTGAAACAATTATAAAAGCGTTAATAGTTTTGGTACAGATTTCACCATTGGCAATAATGCACCGTGTTTGTAGCTTGGAAATCAAATTTTATCACCTCGATGTTACTGGTTTTTTTTGTTTTTTCTTCGACCCAAGCCTAACCAGTGCTACTCTCAAGTACCGAATAAACGGGGGGGGGGGTGGGAATAATCGGGGGGGGGGGTTGGAAATGGTTCGACATAACAATAATCGGGGGGGGGGTTGGAATAATGGGGGGGCTGCTTGGACAAATAGAAAACAGCCCTTTTCTGAGGTAAACACCTATCTGTTATATATTTATGTGAACAGTGATGTTACTGATACATTTACTTTTGAACTCTGGTTCTGTTGAATGCACTTCTTGAGACTTTTTCTTGCGTTTATTCAGAAATTATATCTAATATCATTTCATTTTTCCAAAAATTAATAAAAGGGGGGGGGGTTGGAATAAGAGCGGGGGGTTGGAAAATTTTTCAAAAATTAATGAGCGGGGGGGGGACGATTATTCGGTACTCGAGAGTAGGAATCAAATTCAACTGGCTCCTGCACGTCTGAACTTTTATTTCCTCCTACACAGCGCTCATCCATGTTTCAAGCTTCCTCGTAAAATATGACTTGGTAAGCTGGCTAATGGAAAATTCAACCGTTGCTAACCCAATCATATTTTAGAAGGAAATTTGAAAGGAGGATAAACACTGTGTAGGAGGTAACTGTTCAGACGCGCATTGACTTCGATTTGCAGCATTGGTTAGGCTTGGGCCGAAGAGAAGACAACAAAGAATAGCAATATATCGAGGTAATGAAAATTGATTTCTAAGCTACGAATATCATGCAATTTTGCCCTTGAGTTCTCTTGAAAATAAGCAAGTCGTTATGTGGAAATCGATATCTCCAGTAACATTAGGAGATTTGTTTCTTATTACGGCATGATTATAAAGATCGCCCGAAATCCAGAAAAGTTTGAATTTATGATACCGTAAAGCTCTTTTAAACCCCCGGGGGCTTATCTAACTTCTGACCTTCCAGAGGGGGTGCTTAATAGAGGGGGGACTTATTAGAGACAGGGGGTATTTACAAAAGCAAATGACAAGGATATATGTAGTAGCTTTTCAGTTCTTTTGTCCTATATTTTGTGGAATCAACATACAATTTTACGGCTCAAATACATGAATTCGACACAGTTTTTATCTCAAACCATACCAAGATCAACATGCAAGGTTGTGTAGCTAAATCAATGAATAATATTTGGTAGATTCTAGGATTTTGTGTGAGTGGTGGGGGGGGGGCTTAATAGAGAGCGGCCTTATTTCAAATTTTGATTCAGAGGGGAGGAGCTTATAAGAGCTTTTACGGTATTCATACAAGGTAAGAATATCCAGTTTACAATATTTTACTATGCACCACATTAGGAAAACCTACAAAAAATCTGTCTGGATGTTTACAACGTTCGCTTGCGTGCTTTATAAGTAAATAAACTAAACAGATATTATTTCAGCAACTTACTACAAGTGTAGCTAGGAAGGGCCATCGAAATACATAATCGCATACGAAAGAGATGAAAGATAGGATCACATGCATCGTAGGGATGCTTTTTAAACAGTTTCAGTATTGGGAGAAATCTTATTTCTAATTGCGGACGGGATGTCTGTCCGGCACGATTGAAAACCAATCAGCACTGGCGCAGGATATCAAGACATAGGAGGATACAACAGCGTAGGTCTAATTCCCTTAAACATTGCCCCGTTGTTCACAGTCATGCTCATGATAAAGACTGTGCTTGATCAATACTTGAACTGGGAAAAACAAATTTATCGGGATGTTGAAATACTTCATAAAGCATCTCCCACTTTCCCACAGTATAAAACATGTACACGAATTTTTTTGGAGGCGTAGTTGTAGCTATTGCCATCGCATTTTGAGGGATCTGCAGTTCTAAAGCAACAAATGAATTACGAAGCTTCCAAATCGGCCTCCAGGAGTATCTACGAACGTTAAAGAATTGATAAAATACGACAGGTTACTTATGAAACACAAGATCCTTCATGGAAACTGTCCGGATAATTTACAAAATAAATTTATGCAGAGGTCCCAAATTTCAAGCTATTCAACAAGGAATAGCCAAAATCTGCATTTGCCTAAACCTTGATTGGAATTTACCACAAAGAGTTTCCAATTCACAGGAGCCTCGGCATGGAACGAGATCCCGCAACAGTATAGACACTAGCTCTCTCTAAATCCACCTTTTCAAGGTAAGAGGTGCGAGAGCGGAAGTCCTTTGTTGTTAGAGATTTTGCATTTTTTTAGTCTAAAATCTTGTTCTGCGTACAAACTTTAGCATGGGAGCACATTTTCACTTTCATATCTGTCTTCGTTTGGAAGTTATGGCGATTTAAAGAATTTGAATTCATAAAGCTTTGACCGTGAAATCAAATGTTTGGACAAATTTTTGTCCAAACTTTGATTTCACCGTCAAAGCCCTTATGAGTTCAAATTATTCATAATGCCATAATTTCGAAATAAAGACAGATATGAAAGTGAAAATTTGCCTCTACGCTAACCTTTGTATGTAGAACAGAAATTTGGACTCACAGATGCAATATCTCTAACAACAAAAGACTTCCGCTTTCGCGCCTCTAACCTTGAAAAGGTGGATTGCTTCAACAAGGAAGTTAAAGAACTCCTTAGGAGCTAGGGTGGGTGACATTAATTTCCAAAATTTTCGGACGTTTAATTTTCGGACATTTAATTTTCGGACAAAAATTTTCGGACGAAGTTATGATCGATTTCGAACAATTTCGGACAAAATTTCGGACATTTTCAAACATGTGAATAAAATTTCGGACATATACGATTTGATAATGAGTAGGCAAATCATACACCAGATATAGCAAAATTTCTTTGCTCTGTCTCAAAACGGAAACCAGCTTAGTAATCAAGTGTAAAATACAAGTATTATTAGGATAATCATGAATTAAAGTTGGGGCAAAAAGACTTGTCCCTCATGTAACAGCAATAACATCAACAACAATGAGAGTAACAAAACAACCATACTAGAGGTCAAATATACGTCTTTTGTTAGGAACTTAGAATTGGAGTCAGTGCTGAGAGTTTCCTAAATGATCAGAATTTCAGCACTCCAGGATTTCAAATCAGTTTCATAAGATCCTGCACAATCTTCAAGTTCCCTAAAAATTATTATGATTTTCTTTCACTGAGACATTGCCTGTCCTTCATTGAGATTTCCAACGTTCCTCCATTAGAACAATAGTAATCTCATAACAGAATTTATTTTCTTATTCAAAGAAATTTTTTGTAATTTTTATTTGCCAGTTAATCAAATTTTCGGACCACTAAAAAATTCTGACACTTAACTTTTTGGACAATTAAATTTTCGGACCACTAAAAAATTCGGACACTTAAATTTTCGGACAATTATTTCTTCGGACTACTCATTTGTCCGAAGATTGAAATGTCCGAAAGTTTTCTGATTTAAAAGCTCTTATGCTAAAATAAACGTATGGACAAAAATGCCTCTAAGACAAAGTCACAACAGTGTAGAATCATCTAAAACGCGTGGATACTTAAATTCTGGTTTTCCATTTTGGTCATAATCTCATAGGGGCCGTTTCAAATCATACAGTACAGAAGAAACCCGTATGAAGAAGCCCATTGTTTTCTGTTTGAATCGCCGCGTTGATTTTTTTTTGTCCTTAAGCCGAAACACTCAACATATGGCTAAATGTTCTCCAATATTTGGAGGTAAAAATCATCAGTTGAAAAACCTTTCTTTGATCTATTCTTTTTTAGAAAAATAGCTTATGTTTCGTAAGAGCCAAAATTCTATAATTTCTTGAAGTGATATATGCGTATTCTATTTGATATTTATCACCAAAGGAAAAGCTTAGTATGGTCAAAGAAATTGATCTCGAGTAATCGTCCGCCTCTCTTATTTCTTATTAAATCTTGAAAACTTTCCAACTCCTCTATTTTTATTCCAACCCCCTAACTTTTATTAATTCTTGATGACAGTGAACATGATTTTTAAATATACTTAAAAAGATATATGTTTAACTAGGAAAAATTCCATTTTCAATTTTTCCAACCCCTCCCTGATCGTTCCAACCAAAGAAATAGCTTTCCAATGTCCCCGATTATCATTACATCTAATCATATTCAACCCAAATATTATTCTCTTCCCCTCCCCCTCCCCCCGTTTATTCGGTACTCAAGAGTAGGCCCACAAGGAGCTAAACTTGATGATTTTCAAACCAACTGTAAGATGAGCTATGTCTTGGTAAAAGTTTTCTATACAAGTTTACCTTCTACAAGAAACTCAATC
This sequence comes from Aurelia sp. 4 Dawson et al 2005, assembly GCA_964019985.1. NCBI lineage: Eukaryota > Metazoa > Cnidaria > Scyphozoa > Semaeostomeae > Ulmaridae > Aurelia > Aurelia sp. 4 Dawson et al 2005. The sequence goes on along the minus strand of OZ026496.1, from coordinate 18,531,250 downwards.
CTCCGATCGCCAAAAAATTAAGGAACTCCAGTACTTGGAAAATCTTTCTAAAGAAACTATTTATTCGACGAACGAAATGCTTAACATAGATTACTTTACTTTAGCTTGTTTCCTCTATCATATTACTTAGAAGGTACTTGAGTAATATCTAAGCATTGGCAAAGCTTCAAAAAGGATTGTTTTGAGATATTCATGAGGGAACAGGAAATGAACAAGAAGACTGCTGTGAAACCTTTAAGAAACTCATAAGAAACTCCGAGTACTGAAAATCAGATAATTTTAAGAAACTTCAGTACTGGCCCGAATTCTTAGTTTCTTGTAAAAAAACATGCGTGTATTTCTTCCTGGCACTTAAAGGTAGTTGAAGAACTCTTGGCACTTGAAGGCACTTGAAGTTGAAGAAATTACGCTTATGGAAGCTGCTTCCTGGTCCTTCTTCTTGATGCGATCGAACCCAGTGATCCCTTTAGTGTGGAATACCAGAGAGTTGGCGATTCTTCTCACTCTACGTAACAGGTTTGACAGAATGGGGACTTGAAGCACCACCCTTCAGATTGGATCAGGGTAAATAATTCAGTCTGTGATCTATTTGCCAAAATATAATTTCAAGGTCGGCCTTGTTATCAAGTTTCGGTGATTTTTCAAGTAGGAGTAAATTTTTGCGACGCTGGTATAGATTTCAAAACCTCATCGCCAAGAAACTTTTAATTACTCTCGAGTACCGAATTATCGTCCCCCCCGCTTATTAATTTTTGGAAAATTGTCCAACCTTCCGCTTTTACTCCAAACCCCCCTTTATCAATCTTTGGAAAAATGAATGCTGGCAAACATAATTTTTGACTAAACGCAAGAAAAAGTCTCAAGAATTGCATTCAACATATCCACAGTTCATTTATAAATGTAGCAGTAACACCACATAAATATATGAAAGACACGTGTTTTGCTAAGAAAGCGACCATTTTCAGTTTCTCCAAACCCCTCCCGGATTGTTTCAACCCCCCTCCATTATTTTATATCGAACCATTTCCAACCTCCTTCGATTATTCTCACCCCGTTCATTCGGTACTCGAGAGTACTTGAACATTATGAATGCTTTTATGCTTCAACATGCTTCAACATGCTTGAACATTCTTTCAAATGTAACTGTCACAAGGCAGAAGGTGTAAAGCATGGCAAATTTATTAATTTTTCAAAAGAAGGCACGGTGGTGAAAAGTTTACGCCGGTATATTGTCATGCAGGAAAGTTTTTCTGGGCTGTCATAGATATGGTCAGTAAAGAGGTAAGAGACTTTTACGCGCTCCTTCGGAATCTAGGCTCTGTTGGGCCATCATTTCTGCTGGACCATGGTTTCTAGTTCAAACTACCTCTGGACAGCCGTGCTCTCCTTATTTTCAATGAGTACTAGCAGTTCTTTAGTTCACATAATGAATTCAATCCTTTTCAGTTCATGCAATCTATTTCATGTGTTTAATGCCTTAATTTCATTCATTTCAAACTGATCATCCTGCGGTGAGAGTTACAAGGACCCATCAATCTAAACATCATTAGTACACGCAAATGAAACTGAAAATTTTATTTATATTTATGACTTGATTATGATTAGGCACTATATATATGAAGTATGTGAGTTAAACTTCACCGCTAAAGTTATGAGAGGTTACCGCATTCATTTTCGTTGAAATCCCATTGCAAATGTCTTACCTTCTTATACTATAGGGTTGTCATTTACACTTATTCTTTTGTAAGAATCTGCTTATAAGAAACTCAACTCTCAGATCGACAAGAAATTAAGAAAGTCCTGTACAGGAAAAATGTGACTGTTTCAGAAACTATTTACTTAACTTATTTTATATATTTATTTGTTTATTTTATTTATTTTTTATTTATTTTATTTCATTTATTTATTCATTTATTCATCTTATATATTTATTTAGAAACAATTTATTTATACAGAAGTCCTTAACATATTTTTATCTTAGATTCACTGGTTTCCTGTACCATATTTCTCAGGAAGTACTTGAGTAACGTCTGAACACTGGAAGGGCTTCATTTCATTTCATTTCATTTCATCTCGACTTATTTCAACAGGGTAAATACATTCAGTGTATCTATATAGAAAGCTACTGTTTTACAATGTGCCCTGCTTAAAAAACAAGCTTGCTTAATTACATGAATTATTACAAAACATCTTTAAATCCAAAGAGAAAGAAAAATATATAAATAGAAAGGGGAATCTGCAGTCAATGGTATTTGCCGATCGTTGATTTAGCTCATCAACCTCTTTGATCTTTCAAGAGCGTGTTAATCTCGAAGCAGCTAGCGGGGGAGCAGTTTTGATCTCATGGCTTAAAGGTTCCGTTTCATCTAGCATGCCTTGTCTGTTGGTTGGCCTTTGTTGGTCGGCCATGAAAATGGCGACAACAAAGGCCAACGAAGGGACCGCATCTTCAAGGAATGCTAGATGAAACATACCCTTTAACTGATTCCAAACAGTAGGTCCTCGATGCAAAATTCTCTGCTACCCATTTGAGGTTTTGCACAGTGGAAACCTGAGATCAGCTCTGGTGTTACGTAAGGCTCGATTGCAAGAATCGGATAACTTGTGGGACATCGACTTCAGGTAGGGAGATGCAAGCCGACACAAGGGTTTATGTACAATGCAAGCAGTCTCGAATTCAATCAACTTTGACTGTCAACCACCCAAGTTTTGATGGTATTGTTCGGTGCAGTACCAGGGACCATGCTCTTTGTTTTTGCGACATTAATAGACAATTTATTACCTTGAAGCCACGAACTAAGATTCTGAAGATATGAGTTGACAGCATTGCACAGGTCAGAGACAGATTTCGAGGAATAGGAAATGCTTGCATCATCTGCATACATTGTGACGTTACTTCTTTGTAAGGTAAGCGGCAAGTCATTGATATAGATCAAAAATAGGAGTGGGCCAAGGCAGGAGCCTTGAGGCATTCCACATTTGATGTCTTGTATTTCAGAAATGTTGCCATTACCTTATTGCATTGCTTCCTATTACTGAGGTAAGATGTGAACCAGTCAAGCTCCACGCCTTCGACTTCATAGAAATGCAGCTTAGCTATGAGAATACCGTGATCAACTACGTCAAAGGCTTTCTTGACGATGAAAGTCGATGAAAGTAACTCCAGAAAAGAGCCCCTTGTGGAAATTTAGATAACAGTCATTGGTACACTTTAGTAAGCATGTCAATACGAAATAGGTCTATAGTTAGATCTATCTACTGCGGCACCATCTTTGAAGATAGGAGAGGCCCTCGTAATCTTCCAGTTTCCTGGAAGTCCACCGTGTGAAATGGACGTATTGAATGTACTGCACTAGACAATGACTGTGCTAATGATAATAATAACGGCTAATGTTTAGAGTGGGTAGCCTGTACTAATCGAGCTAAAGTTCATTTTTTACAACAGGGCCCACTATAAATAAAGACAAAATGAGGTGTTAGTTAGAATGCTTGATTTACATTATGGTAGGTAGGCAGTCATATGTAAAGTGGCTAGCCTGCGTAAGTCTGAGAGACTTATTTCCAGCAGGGGCCTCGGATGTTTTACCATCAACCCGCCGCAGCCAATGGCCACAGCTACCAGATTTACCTCAAATGGCTCTGGTCGACCCGGGCTAGAGTTACGGACAGCGACCAAACTGTCCAGCGTGGGATTCGAACCTCGGCCGTTCTGACCTTTGGATTACGAGTCAGTCGCCTTAACCACTCGGCCACACGCTTCATTAAGAAGAATCATAAGAACTATTTACAATACTACTTACAATAAATATATATTAAAAGTAATATTTATGTATATATAAAAGTCATAGATGTAAAAGTCTAATTAAAGTGCTGTCTTGAAAGGGAACAAACTGTTCAGCTTCGTTGTTGATGCTGGTAAAGCATACCATATTTTAATAGCCTTCGCTTTGAATGGTCTACAGTGTGTTCGACGTTTGATTAAATATTAAAAAACAACTATGAGATGAAATGGCTCATGGAAAGGTAGCCCTGTCTCTAAGATTTTCAAGTAATTTTAGAGACCAGAATCTTGAAAATCTGTTACAAGTTCATTGAGTTACGAGCTCTCAAAGATAAAAAATATGCGACAGCTGAAGCCAGAGACCTCCAGATTACTTGTAATGCAAAACAGCTCGAACATCGAGATAAAAGAAGGCTAGTCAATGTCGTACCTCTCGTTGATATCACAGCAAACCAAATAGAACTTCGAAGTAATTTAATCCTTACATCATCGTCCAAATCTGCTTAAGATTGCATGTAGCCAAAAGAAGTAGTTTACAAAATAATCCGCGCCAGACTGAATGTGCTTCCTTAAAGCAGTCATATGCTTAAAAGTTATGTTATCGAAAACCTGCCCAAATCCCATTCAAGAAACAGCAGAAACGATGAACCAGGAGACTTTTACCAAAAATGCTATTTAGAGGCCTCTGGTTTCAGTTTTCGTACAAATATGAACTTCAGAGGCTTATAACTCCATGAATTTTTTAGTGGATTTGCAAGATTCTGGTGTCAAAGATTAATGTAAGATCTCAGGAGATAGGTTACTTAACCAAATGCCCTTTCAGTATGTCGTTATTTTTTAGTATTTAATCAAACGTCGAACAATTTTTTGAGACACCCTATAGTTTGCCGGGTGTTTCTCTTCAGTGAGACATATAAATTTTTACTCTTTGCAAGAAAGGGCATCCCAATTTTAAGAAATAAGCTTGATATGCCTTCAATGCCAGCGCTATGAGATGTTTTAAGCTTATTCATTATTTTGCTTAGATCGTCAGGGCGAATCATTTGTAAGCGGAAGCACTCATGGTTTTTGTTTGTTGAATAATCACCATTGAGAACTGGGTTTTCTATATTTGGTATCTTCGAACTAAGTTTGCAACCAGTGTTGCCAAAATATTCGTTCATAGAATCGGCGATTTGCTTTTTGTCAGGCATGTCTCATCTACCACTAGGGAAGAATTGTTGGCCGTTTTGGAACATTTATTAATTAGTTGGTTAATGGTGTTCCAAGTTTCTTTCATGTAACCTTGACAATCGGAAATTTTTTGTGAGAAATACGCCTTTTTTCACTTTAGTGTTTAAGCTATTAACCCTGTTTCTGATATGTCGGTATGGTTGCATTAACAGAGCAGACCCATGTTTTAAAGCAAACTTCTTAAGTTTTGTCTCTAGACCTTAGTTGCTTTTACAGTAGCTTAGAGGTAATCCAAGGACAATATTTATCAGAGACCTTTGTTGACGCCTTGGCGAATGCTATTATTATTATCATGTTTTTTTTATTAGAAGTTATCTAGGCCAAGACAGTCTCTAACCTAATAACAATGAACATAACTACAAGATCAACTAAATTACAACAGTATGAAATTAGTAACGAAGAAAATGTCAGTTGTCCTGATAAAGATAGAGTAACGATAATTTACATGGTGTTAACTATGGATCGCAAACATTAAGTGGTGCGTGTTTATTGCAAGGACTATTCAGATTTCAGTCTGAAACATTTTGATAAGAAATTTATTACCAAATTCAGACAATTTTTGTCCTCTTGGCTCAGTAACCAGGTAAATTTATTCCACACATTGAGTTGGATTACATTTGGGAACAAATTTACTATTCTAGTTTCGAGACGTTTCCTGTCCTCTGGAAACTGTCGGCACATCATGACCAAGTGAACTTCATCACCAAGAACTTGTGTGCCAAGAGACAGACAGTATTTACAGTGTCTACCAGATCTAGGTATTCTATTTTTACCGAACCGGCCAGCTTCTATTTCAATGTTATGTGCGCTCATTGAACAGCCCTGTTGGCCCTCCACTTAAAACGTTATTACACAATGGAAGAAAGATTGCAATACAAAAACCTATACAATAAAAACCAAATACAATATTCATAAAGTCTAATATAAAAGAAAAGAGAAACTCCTAAATAGATTTTTTGAAACTATTCAGGGAAGATGCCTGTTTGGTATCAGCAGGAAGGTCATTCCATGCTTTTGCTCCTCGATAGGAAAAACATTTTTGCCAATTACTTGATTTTTTCAAGAGTAGTCTTAAATCTGTCTCTGAATTGCGTAGGACCTACGAAGGTAATTATAGACAGACTTTGAGTTTAGGGTGAATAGATCACACAATTATTGGGGAGCCAGTTCATGCAGGGACTTGAAGACCATTGTTTTAGACTGCATTCACACGATGCCGGCACATTTTGAAAACGGTGAAAAAATGTGACGGTAGCAAAATTTGAGCTTGCGTTCACACGATACCGGCACAATTTGAAAACGATTGGACATTTGATAGTAAAAAGTCGTTGCAGGACTTTGATGCCAAAGAAAGGTACCTAGGCCCTAAGAATCGACCAGTCTCGATCCAAAAGCGTCGAAAAATGCTCTGTTTACATCATTGTCGAGTGTTCACATGATGCTGTTTCAAATTTATGCCGGTTAGGGTTCCGTTTTCAAAATCTACTGTTTTCGAAATCTGCCGGCAAAAAATGTGCCGTTTTCGTGTGAAGGGGAGGCCTATCTGTCACATTTTTCACCGTTTTCAAAATGTGCCGGCATCGTGTGAACACAGTCTTAGAGTCAATAGCGACGAGCTGTTCAATGGTCTTCCAGCAAAGCTGGTCGATAAGTGGTCTGCTTGGGGTGTCAAAGATGCATATATAAATATTTCACTTTATTGAAGGGGGTGTGGCGCAGTGTAATTCTCTGACTTTGCAGCCAGAATGGTCAGGCGGAATGGGTTCGATACCTGGTTAGACTTGCTCCAGTCCATTTCGTGATATATCAGCTCCAAAGCAGGATCTCCACTAGGCCGGAAAATGTCGAGGCGGAAAAATTTCCGGCAATCTAATTGGCTGATCGAATTGTCGCCACCGGAAATGTAGAGCCACGAATAGTAGGAACACGTTCTACTTTTCGCGGCTCGAAATTTTTCCGCCTAGTGGAGATCCGGCTTTAGGAAAATAATTACCTCTGCTGCGGCGAAAAATACGACGAGGACGCATCCTCTTCGTCGTTTACGCCCCCGCATAATTTAATATGTTCCCTAGTGCTGATATACCGCGGAGCAAGTGTGATACCTGGTAGGGCCCTACCACTTGAGCGTCATGGCAAGGGCCGCGGACTCGATTAGCGCTTACCTGCATCGGCGATCCCAGTGCTTGGCGCTTAAAACCGGAACTTCACATTAACCTTCACCTTTACTTCATTTAACTGCAGGAAAGGGTAGCTCTTCAGCGTAAGTGCAGATTTTCAAGGAGTACTCTTATAAATTAAGCTAAATTGAATTACAATAAATGACAATGAGTCTCTTGCTTCCCTGTGCTCTTTGACTTGATGATGGCGCTTCAGTCAAGAGAGACTCATGATATTACTCTTAAAAACCTGGCCCTATTTAGGCCCAAACTTTCCAATTCGTAAAGTACCAATCAGATTGCGAGATTTGGCAACGTTCAATGCTGTTGATTTTTCAATTCGAATGATGCAGTTAACTAGATTTTGAACGAAGTTGCTGCAGCAGGTAGTTGAAGATTTCTCTGGTTTGTTTTCGTCTTAAAAACATGGAAAATGTAGCGTTGAAAGACTTATTTAGCATTTAATAGGTAGAATGAACGTCTTTCTTCAGATTTTTGCCAGGTTTCGTCGATTCAGTGTCTGGTTTTTATCGCATTTTCTTTCCGAGGAGTGACCGTGTAAACAGAGCACGGCATTCTTTCGATCATGATTCGATCGATCGAATGCAGGAAACAGGACCAGGTTTTTCACAGTTTCATTATGAGTCCCTCTTGAGCAAGGTTTACCTCAGGGATACGAGGGACTCATCGTCATCAGTCCATGTTGTGACTAAGCTATTCCACAATTTGGCTCCTCTGAAAGAAAAAACAGTTTTGACTAGAATGACTGTTGATGGCAGATCCCTCACTCTTGTGATGTTTTCGCCGGATCATCAAAAAGTTGAACTGAAAAGATCTGTTCTAGAACTTGAAGCCTTAAACAAACGAAGGGATTCACACATTGTTCTACAGCTTAATGGCAAGCTTATACGTGTATTTTTGTGTGAGAAACTAAGAATTTGGGCCAGTTCTGAAAGTTTCTTAAAATTATCAGATTTTGAGTACTCAGAGATTCTTACGAGTTTCTTAACCCCATTTTGATTGAGGATGTGAGGGGCGGGGGAATTCCCCCTACCCCTAGTAGGTTCTTTTTGATAACTATGTTAGGAAGAATTTTATAGCCATGAAACTTCTATACTTTTTGGAACTACTTATTGTGCAACTTCTCAGAAAGTTCGTTGAAATATTTTGAAAAATGAAGGGGCGGGAGACGATTTTCTGGGTCTGATCCTGGAAGAATCACAAATTCTCAAATTTCAATTATCGTGAAAAAAGAAGCAGAATTTGAATGTTTTGCAATTTTCTTGTGTAATGTAGTGCTATTTGATGTATTCTATCACGATTCTTGTGTTAGGATGGAAAATGTGCTCCAAATTTCATTTTATCGCGATTGTCGAGATTTAGGCCAACTTTGCCACATTTGTGGACCACACATGGGAAAAGGCTGACGTGAGCAAAAGTGATGGCTGTTGTTAGGTTAATTTTTATATTTGCAGAAAGTACAGAAAGCCTAAGGCTATTTGCATACCAAATTTGATTGCTCAACCTATTACCAGTCAAGAGTTTGGTAGGGAACAAAATAGGATGTATCAGAAAGCCCAGCCACAATAGGGTTAATGTTCCGTAAAAATCTTCATGTTCACTATTATGTTTTCCCTCGAGAAGATTTCAAAGCACAGTTTTTGAATCCTGTCCAATGTTTGCGATGCACTCCAGTAATATTATACAAGAAACAAATGGAAAAAGAAGCTTCTTAAGTTATATTTTTCCAGTGTTGGAGTTTCTTTATTTTTAGCAGTCTGAGATTTGAGTTTCTTATGAGCAGGTTTTCATAAAATATACGTGTATTGTCATTACATTTTGCGCTATTTGCATCGATTCAAATAAGGATCTAATCCCAAAACGCTTTCGTCAAAACTTGCTCAGTGGGATTTTGACTTTTCCAATTCTATGATCGTTCAATGCTTATAGGGCTAATTCACTGTTGTGCAGTACATGCTCGTTGCTATTTTTAGGTATGAGTAACTACTACTACGAAACACTCCAAAATGCACGTTTCAAATTCTTAGCGGCTCAACCATGTTCAGACACGATCCTTGCATTAAAAACAAAGTTGAATGTCTTTCGTTCTTTCGAAACCCCTTAATTACAGTTTCTCAAGTAGACAAATATTCTCGAATCTCAGAACATAATCCTTAAATCATGTGTGTTTATCGGTGAAATCTTTCTAAAGCATCGGGATTAAGGACATATCAAAGTTTACCATCGCCTGGATTATCCCTTCGTTTTTGCTCCATTTTCAAATACACCTGTCTTCATGGTCAGCGAAGTTTGATTTCTAGGGATCTCATGTAATGGGATTACAAGTATCAAGTGACAGGGTGCATTGAGGTTATTGCGAATCCTTCTTTTTCCATATGTTTCCATAAAAATTTGAAAGATAATCGAGGATAACTCCTCCTTTTTTAGATATCTGTGAAGATATTTTGAATCTTTTTGGTCATAAATAATCAATTATTCAACAGGTCCTGTAATCCATTTCATTTTTGATACTCTTGCGCATACCTTCTCCACTTCCTTCAGAAATCTCCTGAACCTTGATGAGAGCAGATGTATCTATTTTCAAGACTCTTGGCACCATCCATCTTTCAGCTTGCTTCTCAAGAATATAGGACTCAGGACACATCCTTGTGGCATCTGCTGTTTGTCTTTATCTTCTGGTATGTTTTTCGTGATATTTCTTTGTGATAATTTTAATGCAACTTTTTAAGGAGTTTTTAGACCATGCTTTTTGCGTTCATGTAGGAATCAGATCCGCGTATTTCAACGCTTTTTAGCAACGTGTATCGCTTTGAGTTTAATCCTCAAGAGTTAAGACTGAGGTCGCATTCTAGTGGCAGCTAAAATCTATCGGTGTGTTCTGGTATGTTATTTACGATTTTTCTTCGTGATAATTCTAATGCAGCTTTTGAAGGGAATCACAGACCATTTGTCTGTGCTTAGCTTTGAAGGCATCTGCACGTATTCTCAACATTCTTAGCTGAATGCAGAGCTTTGGGCCAGGGGCAGATCCAGTTCGAAGTTGCAGGGGCAAATTTGGGGAGTGGGGGCCAAAAATAGAATAAAAAGTAAGCACGCCGATGGGGCGCGGGAACTTTTGAGCCATATTGAAGATAAATTCTCTGGTTTTTCTACTGAATAACGGCTTAGTTTATTTGTTTCCCCACATTCAGAACGAAACACGGAAATAAGAGTGCATTTGGGTCAGGACAGGGGTGCGCTCTTCTTACCGAAATGGGAGCTGAGTTTTGGGCTTAACTTTCAAGAATGATTGACGAAGACTGCATCCTTGTGGCATCTTTAATTTCTCTGTATTTGTTATATTGTGCACGATTGTTCTTTGTCATACCTTGGTACAACTTTTGAAGGAAATTGTTTATCATTTAACTGTGTTGCTCTATGACAGAAGATGCACGTATTTTAAACAAAGAAGTGATCCTTCCTCTAAAGTCAGTTATATCAAGGCATATTTTAACATATGTACTGGTGGGGCATTTGCCCCACTAGGCCCTCCTCCTGCCCCACCACTGAGGAAAAATTGCCCCACCAGTAATTGGGCCCAATCGAAAAACTAAATTTTATGGCTATGGAAGCAAAGTTTCCAATTGGGCTGTGGTACAGAAGGAATAGAGAAAGAGACTCTAACCCTATTAGGCCTTGGGTATTTGATGCTCTAGGAAGCCTAGGGGGGCTGATTCAGCCCCCCTATCAGCCCCCCTAATTTATTTCTGTTCTGGACAACCTAGAGCCTTGAAACTTTGCATGTGTAAAGAACGTCATATGGTGAACCCAAAAATGAAATCTATTTTTAGGTATGTCACGTGACCTTCCCATGACGTCATATTGTTCTATTTTCAAAATCAATAGGGTTCAGTACTAAAAAGTTTCAATCGTTGATTGTGAGAAAAAGAAAAGCATTAAGGACATCAGTTTAATTCATTGTATTCTATGTCTAAACAGTATTCGCTCCGTGAAGAAAAATTAATAAAAAGTGATGACGTCATCACACAGGAATGCAAAGAATGTGCTCATGCGTAGTGCCAAAATCGGCAAAACCATACGCTCAAATTAAAACATAGTTAATTTGTTGGATAGAGCATCAAAAGTAGTATGTATTCCCTTCTTTTCATCATTTTATCACATTAGCTGTAGATTTTATTAGGAATTATTCAAAATATTACACATACATCTCTCGAAAACTGATCGCGTTTACGCCCTGGAATGAAATTGATTTTTTCAAAAAATCAATTTTTGATCGTGACAAGGATAAAAACTAAAGGTCAGAAAGTTTCGGCTTTGTAAGTGCACTTGGTAAGAATCTGCAGACAAAAACCACTAGGGGGGCTGATTCGGCCCCCCTAGGCTTGATAGGACTAAACCAACGAATAAGACATTCACTCTTAAATTTTTGCGAGGATGCTAATTTATGAAGACATTATTACATATTGTCAACGGCAAGCACGGGTTCGAGAGAAGCGTCGTAAGCTGTGTAGAAGGCAATTCCTCGAAAATTTTCTTGGGGTCTTCACCCCCAGATCCCGTCGCTTTCTTACCCTACGAGTTGACCTACCCTAGCCAAAGCCATTCCTTACGTTATACATTATCAACGTGTAGTATGTAGGTTAAGAAGATCAGTGAAGATCAGTGCAATCTACATAAAAAATCCCAATTTGCTAAATCTTTCATTTGAGAGTAAAACAGTGCATCACTAGTAAGGAATTTCTAACTTAACTCAGGCTAGGGCATCAACGCACAAATGTTTCGCTCTGCAAACATTTTGGTTCCCGGGAGTTTGATGCTTATTCCAGTGTGATTTTTCGAGAGTTGACAATATATTTGAGTCGTATGGTATCCTTACTCATTGCAACTTTTCTATGGTATCCTTACTCATTGCAACTTTGCAACTTTGCCTGTGAGAATTTCTTAAAATATGCCTTGAATTATATTCATTCATTCATTTTTCATTTTTAATTCTTTATACAGGGTAGAAACATCAATGAACGTATAAATACTGCTTTACGGCTTGCCCTTTCAACTAAACAAAAAGAAGATATACCCTGTTTACAGTTTATTTCTAGCCTAAAGTATTAAAGTGAATGACCCGAGATATATAGCTTCAGAGAAATATACAGAGAAAAATTTCAGTCTGCCTTCTATCCTCACTGCTTATCCGAATGGAATAAACTTGATCCAGAAACTAGAACTGCACCATCTGTTGCTGTTTTTAAGTCAAAGTTGCTATCCAAAATACGCTCTCCTGCAAAATCCGTTTTTGGTATTCATGACCCTAAAGGACTATCCTATATTACTCAACTAAGGGTTGGTCTTAGTGCGCTGAACTTTCACAAATTCAAGCACAATTTTAGGGATACTATAAATCCAAAGTGCCCCACAAATGATGGTGTCGAGGATACTGAACACTTTTTGTTGCATTGCCCTTCTTTTGACGAAGAACGAAGAGATCTTCTCGCTGGAGTTTTTTCGCTATTGCGACCATATGGATATATCGATCCTTCAAACAAGTTTCTTACCGACCTTTTATTGTATGGCGATACAAGTCTTTCTAATGACGTTAATAGAGATATATTACAATTAACCTTGCAGTATATCCATAAAACTGGTCGATTTGATTGAGATAATTGCAAACCTGGTTACATTCCACCACCTTCCCCCGTTTATCAAAAAATGTATGAGTAGATTGTATGTAGCTCTAATTGTTCTCTTTGTCCACGTAATTCTCTTGTCTTGTATTTTAATCCTTTTTTTTGTTTCTTCTTCTTTTTTTATATCATCTATATCTTTAATGGCCTCGGGGTAGACATTGTCTTTGCTCCTCGGGGCATCGTTGTAGTAGTATTGTAGAGTCATTTTTGTAAGTAGTGTAGTGTAGCTTATATTGTAGAGTATTTCTGTAAGTAGTGTAGTGTAGCATGTAAAATATATTGTAACTTTTATTGGAATATATAAAAAAAGATACATGGCGCTTGTCTAAATATGGGACAATAAAGCGCTTCATTCCTGCATTGTTTTTTAGCGTCGCATTCTTTCGCCACGAGCTGGATTATCAAATACAATAGGTTATTTATAAACCCTAAGCGATTTCGTCTTTTAGCTCAGGTTATTCACTTTAAGATAATGGAAAACAAGGAGACATGGGATCAAGATGTCACTGCGGCTCGCGTAGCAGCTTTCTTAAAAGCAGAAAAGCTACCAGTTGTTTTGGCTTCACACCCTAATTTTTTCCAAAATTTGGCTCCCGTAAATGAAAAGATCTTTAGTCCTAAAGATGTTTTCAACAGTGGAAGGTTCATATCTAGTTTGGAATTACGTAATTCCCTGATGCATTTATCAGAGACCCTTGTAAACAGACCTTGTAGATAGCCATGCAGTTCATCGTGCAATGACTTGTGCACAATTTTTGTTCTTTCGAAATCCATCATTTGGTGTATATCTAGCCAGCCGAGTTGTTTAATAAGGGGTAGCGAAGAAGCGTTGTAGGACCTATTTATGGCTATCTTGGTTACTCTTTTTTGCATTTTTTGCAATTTTTGAAGCGCCGTAATACTACAGATACCCCCAGACAGGTGAACAATATCTAAAGTAAGACTCTACAGGACTCTTATATATCCTTTCAATGGTTTTTGATATGGAAATTCTTTTGGGTATTTCAGCATTCCTATTCCTCGAGAAATTTTTTTGGTCATGATATTCAAATGCTCATCCCACAGCAAGTGGCTGATCAACCTGAACACCCAAGTATTTTGCTTGTTTGACAATAGAGACTGGCTCTTCTCCCTCTTTCAGGGCTGGCTCTAGGTTTTCATCATCATCATCATCATCATCATCATCATCATCATCATCATCATCATCATCATCATCATCATCATCATCATCATCATCATCATCATCATCATCATCACCATCATCATCATCATCATCATCATCATCATCTGTTTGGCTACCAATTAACATGGTCTTTGCTTTCGCTACATTGAGCGATAACTTATTGCTCTCAAAAACCAGTTCTTAAGGCGATTTAAGTCTTCATTGACAGCAGCATTGATATTTGTGACAGAATCCAACGAGTAGCAATTGTTGGTGTCATCTGCATACATATTAACCTCCCCAAACTTTAGTGGGAGAGAAAGATCATTCATGTATGTCAGAAATAGTAAAGGCCCAAGGCAAGAGCCTTGGGGTACCCCCTATTGAATTGATTTCAGGCTGGAAATGTGTCCATTAATCTTGCAGCACTGCTTACGATTATGCAGGTAGGATTTAAGCCAACTCAACTCCTTCCCATCAACTCCATAAACACCAGCTTTTGAGTTTATGTTTGGTGATCAACTGTGTCAAAAGCCTTCTTTAAGTCTTTGAAGGTGACAGATATGTCCTTTATCTACCGGGTGAATCAATAAAAACGCCCGGCATTTGAAAATATCCTGATCCCTCAATATCAAAGTAATGATGTTGAAAACTGTCTTGTTTTATCCCCGATATGTCAAATTAGGTTGAGTAATTTACCCGGCTTTAGTCGGTCGTTCCTTCCCGTCGAAATAGGAGATTTTCTGCAAAAAGCCCCTTTCGAAAACCTGCACAAATGAGCGAAAATAGCAAACAAAATTTCCCTTTGTTCTCCTTTCTAGCAATAATGACTCTTGAATGTGCTCATGTATTCTGACCTCGTGGGAGAATGGAATCCCTCTGACTAAGTTATTCACACTAGGGGGAAGACTTTTCAACCCTCCAAAATGAAAGCACGTGCTAAAGCGTGATGAAAGTCATCGCTTTGAGGTAAACACATACGGACTTTAGCTTGTAATTTTAGCACGTTTTGTAAGGTTTCTTAAAGGGACTCATTACAGAAAATTACCTACTGAATGTGAACATAGAGTGACCAATTTTAGCCGAGAAAATTTCTAAAAGTGATTGAACATGTCAGCTATTTAATCAAATATTGCAAAATATCATTGCTTATATATTCAGGGAGCAGCAGCCTTTCAAACGCTGGGCGTTTTTTTTGACTCACCCGGTAGTTCAATATAGCAATCGTTGGTACGATTATAGACCTATCAGCATAATCTCAACCCTGTCAAAGACCGGTGAAAAATATTGCAACCGTTGTCCATCCAAATTTCTCATCCAGCTTATACAATTTCAGCATGGAAGCTCTTATTCGACTAGCAGAGAGCAGATACGCCTTTTCTCTGCATTGAATAATGTAATTTTATGGTATCCAATAAAGTGGTATGCAAGTGGGGCGTAGCTAGGATTTTTGGCTGGGGGGGGGGCAAAGCCCAGCATTGACTCAACAGGTGAGCACAGTAAGTTGGCGATCTATCTCCAGGAAAATTTGTCCAAGTCATGCCCTTCATAAGCTCAGAAAGACCCGTATTTTGTCATTCCTGTGTATTCAGAGCTGCTTGTATTATGCATAAGCAGGCACCGTAGCTACCAACATTTGACAAAAACTGTTGTAATTATAGGAACCTTTCACGAAGCCGTAAATGATGGACTCATTTTCTTAAACATACAAATGCAACATTAGAAACGCGCATAACATGGCCTGTGGAAAGAACACTCTTAACGTTTGTATAAGAACACCAAAAGGTTAGCCTATAAGAAAAGTAGTTAAATGCTATATGAGAAACAAAGAAATCTACCCGTAACCGTGAATGGAGAGAACATTCGTTAGAAGCTGCAATGAATTGTGACTAGCATGATACACAGCGTCAAATATTTTAAAGAAAACGCGTATCAATTAGCTTGATGCGCTTTTTCGCAATTAGCTTGATACGCGTTTTCGCAATTAGCTTGATACGCATTTTCGCAATTAGCTTGATACGCGTGTCAATTGGCTCATATCACCGCTGGAATTTGAAAGCTTTAAAGTGTTCTTGCATCATGAAAACAAACCTTTTTTCTTTAATTCAATTAATAGCTTTTTCCCTTTATGTTATATATTGTAATTAATGTTTTTATCGGAGGGCCCCTTGAAAATCAACTAGTTGAAGGTCAACCCTCCTTAAAAGAATTAAATATGAAATATATATATATATAGGTCGAAACTAGAAGAAGGCATTAACAAAAAACAACACTCGTTTCTTTGGCGACTAGTTTCGTCTGTTCATGCAGACTCTTCAGGCTAAACTGATTAATTTACAGTGGCAACAGAGTTTATGTTTGTGGTTCTTATTCATATGTTGTAAGATTTCTAATTATATTCATCTGACGTAAGATTCAACTTCCGTCTAGCTTTAGCTAACTTAGTTAACTTGATAGGCATAGGAATTTTAGTTCTAGGTTTTGCTTTAATGTCCGTTTCCTTAAATCTATATTGTATGTTATTATCATCATTTCTGTTACAGTCATAGTTATTGGTAGTTGTTCCAAGGACTTTCTCAAGTTTCTCTATATCTGCACCAATTTTTTCAAGTGCAGACTTATCAAAAAATTCGCCATTGTCCTCTGCATGCATCATTTTTTCAAATTCCTTTATATATTCGGACTCAAGCTCTCTAATGTTGCTCATAGTATTATCTGGGCAAACTTCGTATTTCTTTTCTTTAAGGTGGTGTTTTGTGGTAACCTTCTTTTTTGACGCTGTTTTTTTAGCATCACGGTTCTCTTGATCCAGCTTCTCCATCACTGAATCGGGAGGTATTTTAAATGTACGCATTTTCGACTTCATTTTTGTTTCATTTACTTGCCAAATTTGTTCAGATTTTACTTCTTCCTTTTCACATTCTGTTTTCCATTGGTTTCTAATCGAATGCATCTTGAGAGGATAGTCACCATACTTCATCTCTATTAGATCATTGATTCTTTCGTCGATTGTTTTGATTCTTTTTTCATAGGTATTCTTTTTCAACTCTGATAATTCCATTTCTTGCCTTAATTTTTGTCTGGCGTGTTTTGTTCGTAGCTGAAATTCTTGTTTTGTTTCTTCTGGATGATGCCTCGGAACTAGGTGCTTTGGTACCGTTATTTCATTTTTCTTATAGCTTTCCTTGTAAATCTCGGTAATTCTCTTGTTCTTAAAAAAGTAATAATAGGTTAGCTTTCTCTTCTTCTTCATCTTTCGTATAATCTTTGAATATTCAAATGGTTTCTGTTCTTTGGTCGTAGCTCTTCTTTGGCCACTCTGCACGTAATCTTCAAGGGCTCTAGACATTCTGACGATGTTTCCTGCCAAATCAATTTCTTCTGTTGTGTTGCTTTCTGATAAGACAGTAGCTGTCTCTCTGATTTGCCTGATGACGACGAGAATAAAGGATGCTTGACCTGACTGAAATCTTGATTCATCTTCTTGGTCTTCAAAACCTCTCTGTTGTTTGCTTTCTGCCATCTCTTATGCGTAAGGAAAAGTATAAATCGAAACGAAAGTAGTACAGTACGCAAGTAGAATATAGGTTGCCACTGTAAATTAATCAGTTTAGCCTGAAGAGTCTGCATGAACAGACGAAACTAGTCGCCAAAGAAACGAGTGTTGTTTTTTGTTAATGCCTTCTTCTAGTTTCGACCTATATTCTACTTGCGTACTGTACTACTTTCGTTTCGATTTATATATACATATATATATATATATATATATATATATATATATATATATATATATATATATATATATATATATATATATATATATATATATATATATATATATATATATATATATATATATATATATATATATATATATATATATATATATGAAATATATATAATATATCATCTCGATAGGACAGCTATTGCTCTGCACGCTCTGGGTACTAGGCAGGGACGCCGTAGTGATGGTAGGGCAAGGGGGTCGAAGGAGAGCGCAAGGGCACTCTAGACTGATGACGAAGGAAGCGAACCGAAAATTTGATAGGTCTGGAGTCCTCCCCTGGAAAAAATTTTGCGGCCACACCCTTTAGATTCGTTTAAAACGCTATCAAGAATATTCTGACCGATGTAAATGATGATCTCTTTTGCATTTTTGGGCATGACCAGTGCAACTTGCAATCTTAAGTGTTAAATTCATGGTTTTTATAATATCGAATTGAACGTTGTTAAAGAGCCACATTTTTCCATTAAAGGAGCACTCTTGGCCACTTGCCCCTCTAGGGAACCCCCGCGCCCCCCTCTGCGGCGTTCCTGGTACAAGTTGAGTCACGAAAACAGGACTGCGAATAAACACCAATCATTTAAGGTAGTGGCTGCTCTTGGATTGGGTAGAAGATTTTGTAAACAGGCAGCAAAACTGTCCAGGAAACGTTTATGAATTTGTAACTCGAAGAAGCACAGTTTCCGTCACCACGACGCTATCACAAAGTCCTGCATGTACATGTCCGGAAAAACTTTGTTTAAAGATTATTGATACGTTCGGGTGATACAAGACCATGTGCGAATTTTCCAATTGGTTTTAATGAATTTGATTTGAGAAGATTAAGAAAGATTCACCTCAACAAAAAGAGGTGATTTTGTCGAAGCAGATTGCATAATTTAGCTCAGTTGTGGTTCATCCTGTTCAGGCGTGCCTCTTCCCAATGTAAATCTTAATTGTTAGTCCTAGTTTTGAATTATCTAAAATTACCTCGATTATCTATATTTTAGATGGTCAATCTTAATTGTTAGACGGATGCTAATGAAAAGAACATTAACATATCAACGCTAATGTACTCACAGCTTCCTTTGTAATGCTGGCAAAAGGATTTTGTAAAATGTCGGACTACTGCAGGGAGCTGAATGACGTCTCAAAACCATTATGGTAGATCGGTATGTTATTGCAGAGCGTTAGCTGCGTAATATTTCAAAAGAATAAGTAAGCTGTGATGTCTCTCTCTCTCTCTCTCTCTCTCTCTCTCTCTCTCTCTCTCTCTCTCTCTCTCTCTCTCTCTCTCTCTCTCTCTCTCTCTCTCTCTCTCTCTCTCTCTCTCTGTCGAAAATGTGAGAGGCGGTATCATCAAGGTCTTCTTAATTGTCTCTTGTCTCTTATTAACGGAATGAATGCGTACTGGTCTGACCATAGTTTATAGAACAGTCTGACTTCACTTTGTTTGGTCTGAAGATAGTTGACGGAGAGACAACTGTCATTTTGTGATGCAATGAAGGTGAAGGTGAAAGTGAAGGGGAAGTTGCGTCTTTCAGCGCCAATCGCTGGGATCACAGAAATAGAGCAGACCTAATCGAGTCCGCGACCCCTTGTCATGACGCTCAAGTGGTGGAGCCCTACTGGGACTCGAACTCACTTCGCCTGATGAGTGTTCTGGCTGCAATGTCAGAGGATTACACCACGGCGCCACAACACCTTCAATGCGAACGTTGTTGAGGAGACGAGATATGTTTTCTCCGAGGAAACTCACTCATTCGTCCCCTCCCCCCCCTCCAGGCAGTGGGCTACATCTCATGCGCGGTAGCGTTTTCAAAAAGCATAGGAAACCATGCAGTTAGCTAATCCTCTCTCATATCATATCCAGCATATGCATGATCTCATTGATTATAGCTTTATTTTAGATTTACATGTAAATTTAGGTAGTTTCTTTTCGTTTGTAAGTTTCTTAACAGGGTACATTGTAAAACATTGTAACTCAATTTTTTACCCTGTATAAATATTATGAATTATGATTTGTTATTATGAAATGGTTGAAGCTCTGACGGGCGCATGACCTTTAACCCACTGCAAGAGGGGACACATAAGTTTTATCGGAAAAAGCATGTCTCTTTTCCTCTAGAAATGCAGAACTGAACTGACTGCAGGAATGCGAGGTTGCGAAAAAGTGGAGGGGGGGGGGCAAAGGCATCTTGTAATGTCAACAGGCCTCCTAATTACTTTCTATTAAATTCCAAATGTTGGCGTAGTTTGTTCCCATTTCCTAAACGCTGCACTCCCTATCTAATGTTATTTCTATTATAGGAAGTAGTAAGTTGATTTATTTGATTCTTATTCATTTGTACGAAGCCCTAAGTCTGGTTTGCAAGTGTGGGCTTGATAAGAGGTGGCAGTAATATAGTGATGCCTATAGGGTAGAGTGTCATCTGATAAAAACAAGGGGTTCCAAAAATTTGTGCTTCGTTTTTGTAGCTACTCTGGAGGAGTTGTAGATTCAATCATCTCGATTTCTACACAGTTGCATAGGTCCGGCTTCAACTTGGGGTTTGAGACCTTGTATGAGTCAATCTGACAAGTGGTTGCCGATTTATGGTAGAGAAAAGACAAAGTGAGTGGTTGCTTCATAGACAGCACTGCTCTTGTTCTCCAGTAGTGTCAAAATAAAGTAAGCTTTCAAAGAAAGGGTTCTAGTGTCGTATTAAGACCCTTGCTAAATCTCTTAAAGGGTTAGCAGTGTGATCTATTCATAAGAGAGCACTTTCTACCTTTTAAAAAATGTAGTGGAAATTCGATGCAATGCCATGACCCTTTCTTTGAAGAAAGCTTACTTTATTTTGACATTGCTTGAGAACAACAGAAGCGCTGTTTTTGAAGCAACCACTAATCTTGCCTTTTCTCTGCCAAGGATCAGCAACCAGGCGTCAGATTGAGACAACCAATTTCACAAAATCTAAATCAAAGCTTGACCTTTGCAACTGTGTAAAAACTGAGATAATCGAATCTACAACTTTCCTTCACTGTAGCCACACAAGCAGGGCGCAATTTTCTTTAGGACAGCCTTTGGTATATTTGTTTTGTGTCATACGTAGCTCATGTGCCTCTTGCGTTTGGCTAGCTTGTGTCAACCTGATTCCAGCGGGAAAGCGAGTATTATATAATGTAATCTAATGGTAATACATTAAGCGATTAATTCCTGTCACTGCCCTTGTTCGTGCATCTCCTGAGTTTGTTCCCTCCCTGCGTAAGGGCAGGCGAGCAATGATATTTTGTAACCTACTCTTACCGGGGGGGGGGGGTGTTTTCTTTTTTCTTTTTTCTATTCAAATATTAATATTTACAATATATCTTACATTTAACTATACCTATTCTAATCACTATACAACACTACTGGTACGATACCATGGGGAGCGAAAGACAATGTCTACTTCATGGCCAACATAAAAAGACACGCAACGTTCAACTAACTACGACTTCACTACAAACGAATAGGGACTAATGGACAGTGTATCAGATTCTGTACCACACCAAATGTCAGGTCAGGAATATGATAACTTGAATGTTATGTTTTCCATACCGTGCTGGTTTTTTACTGAGCATTCACTTACGGCAAGAGCTTTGTCCCCCAACCTCCCTGACTTTTACTAATTATCTATTATGCTAAGTATCTATCAAATTTTACCTGACATTTTAGCAATGAAATCTTTGAAAAATGAGTGTCACCTGACAAGTGATGCTGCCATATTGAGGCAAAGGTATTTAAATTGTTTTGGTATTTCAACCACCACAGTTAGTTTCACAAATTAGTTAATTGCACCGTAAATGAATCTGCAAACAAAGTGCTCTCGATTGTTATCAATTGCAATAAAAATGCTGACGTCAGCATTATTAAATCATTATGTCAGATGGGCCACTATTTTGGTTCATCTTGTCTTTTTTTAAGCTCCTACCAATAAGGTTGTTAGAACGAAAGAGAATTGCTCATCCAATGCCTTCAAGGCATTTTGGGCCACTTATCATCAATTTTTGTTTTAGAACACATTTCGTGGTCATGACGTTATTTTCTTGCAAAATAACTGTTTAAAATGTCTTTATGTGTCATATTTGAATTGGAATGAATAATGTAGCAATCGAGAAGATGCAAATTCGCTGTTAGAACAAATTACATGGAAATCCATATATTTTGCCATTTTTTAGCATTATGACGTCATAGTGACGTCATCTAGTTAGATGGTCATACCCTTAGTTGCCAATCAACTAGGAATGGTCAGTAATACACAGCAGCAACGTGTTGAAATTGATTAGAAATACTGGTAAAACAAACTAAAAATACCAATTGCTGATTTAGAATGCAAACTGCTGAAATAGGTCGAGGATGGGACTCTGATGGCAAAATATCAACTCTTAGAGTGTAGTGCGCATGCCCAGAAATGAAATGTTGGACGAAATGTTGGATCATGTGGTCAAACGCATCCAACATTCCATCCTACATTCGAAAAAAAATTTGTTTTGATCTCGATCAAACTTCATCCAACGTCATTTTGCAAATGTTGAATGATCCAACATGGGTGGTCAAACGCATCCAACATTCCATCCAACATTCGAAAACAATATTTGTTTTGATCTCGATCAAACTTCATCCAACATCAATTTGCAAATGTTGGATGATCCAACATGGGAGGTCAAACGCATCCAACTTTTCATCCAACATTGGCTTTTAGCTGGACTTGCTCCAAGTCTCGCTCTTGATCAATAAACAAGCAGGAGGGAAGCAGAAGAAGGAGAGAGAAGGGAAAGGGGGAGGATCACTCTCCTATTTTCTCGTCCCTTTTCTTCTTCTTCCCTCCCGTTTCTTTATTGATCAAGAGCGAGACTTGGAGCAAGTCCAGCTTTTAGCATGTTGGATGAAATGTTGGATGAGTTTGACCAGGACTTTAGGCTATTGACAGAGGAGGGGGGATGGAAGCACCCCCTAATGGCTTTGTTAGGCTATATTTCGACCAGTTAAATACATTCTATCCGTTGGACTGACCAATTCCATGGCACCCTTCGACACTATAGCAACCGGTCCTTCGATTCGTTGAATTTCAATAACTGTACTTCTTATGATCGGTCAATTATGGTCTATTAGATTTCAAGTAATTTAAGCCCAGAGTGTCTTTGGGATAAATTTGAGCTAAGATCAATTCACACAAGCTATGCAACGAGAAACTGCCAAGATCTTCAGATCCCAAGACCCAATCAACACGTAACATTCGAAAAAGGTCTCTAAATACTCGGCTCCAAAATTATGGAAAGAGACGCCTGTTGATACAAGAGAGGCCTCAACTCTCGACTGCTTTAAGAAGCAGCTCTAAGCATTCCTAATGGCAGATCAAAAACACTAAATTCAAAACACGACCCCCTGGAAGAATAGCAATATTTGCTCAATGCATTATCTTTTCACTTTTATGTCTATTTCATATTTAAAAGAGTGAATATATATAAGATATAATATTGTTAGATGCTGAAGGATTTATTTTCTTGTATAAATGTTCATTCATATCATCTAACATATCATAGCTATTTTTAGCTGGTTTAGTTTGCAAGTGTGAATGTGTTCTTTGAAACCTGGGAGAAGACGATGGCTTGGTGTCAGGACTGTAAGAGGTTGCACTAAACATGCGCAAGGAGGGAAAGCTTCTAATCACCATAAATGTTTAATTTTGCTCTGACGAATCACCTTATGTTTTGGTTTTGTGTTTCATTATATATCAACCAAACAAATCATTGGAAATTCTTTCAGACGCCAAGGATCTTGATAAAAATTCCCTTTCTTGATCTTTAGCGCAGTTGCTGTTGCCTTCTGTTGATCAATGGGTTTTTTTATAAATAAAGTAACGGAAGCTGATGTTTTGGTTTATCCCTATCAATTCATACTCATGCCTTACCGCTCTTTGAATGCACCACGAGTGATTTAGCCATCCAGGTTCAAGCTAGACTTGCCCATAGTCCGTTCTTCCGTCCGTCTCACCATTCCATTTACGGTAGCTCCAGACTGCTCCATTCCAACATTCGAAAACTGGGACGAAATGTAATGAGTCTAGTAAGAGAACGAGAGAGGAACAGACTCGTACAATTGGCAGCCGTATGAATTATTAATGAGATAAATCTTTTTATTTCAATGACGTAGGCGAACAGGACGTTGTCCGCTGGCGGCCTCCAAGGCTAATTTCCAGCCAGTGGAATTTCCGAGTGGGCAGACCTATTAACTTTTAGAAAAAATGTCGCTCTGAAATTGAGAAGATAGCTTCAGCTGAGCAACGCTTGCTTGTCTAAGATTCCACCTGCTCGGAAAATAGACCTTCTAACGTCTCGAAAAAGATGTTTACATCGTGCGTCCAAAGCTGATAAATTTGTGAACAAAAGCAAAGGCAACACTCCCGTTCTCGGTATAACAATGCTAGCCGTGGCAAGATGCTGTTTCGCACTTCAGGACACTTCCCAGGGTGTTTGTTAGCAACGAATTTGTATAAAGTGAGTTAGCCATGGTTCAGTTTAAACAGAGGCAATTTTTATTGGTCTTTTTGCTTTGTTTCTCGTTATCTTCATTCATTTTTCGCTGACTTTTCTTTCAATTGAATAACAACGGTTGGAAACAGCAAACTTTTTCAAGCAGTAAAAAAGGTCCATTGCATATGTCTATTCCTCTGTCTTTCTTTCCTCTTTGCGCCTTAACTGAATGTCATAATGGTAGATTCAGGAACCACCGAACAAAGAACGGTCTGAATCTGAAGCTAGAATGATAATTAAACGATTTGCTATGTTTGTTGAACCAACAAAGGCTTTTCAGGGAATGAAACTCTACCTGAAAGGGTCTTAAGATAATCGCACCCATTTTACGTTCCATGCCCAACTGACAACAGTTCGCTAAGATTGAGGCTTCTGGGTATTAGATGCAATTTTGGGGACTTTCCATGTCATCAAAGTCCATGGACTCTGATGTTATGAGCATCAGCACTAAGATCAATAATTAATAGACTGAATAAGATAAGGAAAAATCAGACTTAAAGAATAATTTTGAAATATGAGGACAGAGATGGTTTGGCTACGTGCTGATGGTTAACTTGTTTCTGAATTATCCTTGAGGGTTGCTGCAAACACACAAAAGCCATTAGGAACTGTAGCAGATTCAGCATGAGCGTAAGTTTGAGAGCTTCGTATCAAGTAAATGCATTTTTGTAAGTGGAAGCTTTTTGGAAGAGACTCAACTCGCTCGAATGACTGTATTCCAGTCCTACAATTCCTAAATTCTCCAGCAGTCTAGGGGTTGAGTATATGTAGTCACATAATTGCTTCTTTGTGGCTTCGTTCACTACATTCTTTCATGCTCGGCAGAGACACGCGAGTAAACAAAAAATGTGGATTACATTCACCACGCAACGTTCGAATAGTTGGTAATTTATTTTTAGTGAGTTGGATCAAAGATAGCCATAAAATTAAGGAACTTCAGTATTGGAAATATAACTTAAGAAACCATTTATTTTGACAAAGGAAATCCTTCACATATTTTAACTTTATTTTCACGTCTTTTCTTTATCATATTAGTCGTAAGGTACTTCAGTACCTAAACCTTCCAAAACTTTAACGTTCGGCGCGACGCGACTCTTATTAATGGCCATCAAATGAAATTGCATCGCAATTAAAGGAACGTGATGTTGGAAGTTTTCTTAGTCAAAAGGGCTGTGTCCCTTGTGATTCTGGCTTTGCCTTTTTATTGTGTTGAAATCGTAGCTGCAGCTTCTTGCGTTCATGTGCATCAAGTGCACGTGTGGAGTATAAAAATCGATGCTATCATATTTATCAGTTGTCAATAATCACAAGCCAGAGAATGCAGGAAAGCAACGCGCAAGAAGAGAGCAGTTCATTTTTTATCCTACCCACCCGCCGCTTGTTTTTCTCCCGTTTTTCTTTCTGCGGCCTTCGGTCGCGTGACAAGTGCATTGGCCCGGAAAAAATAAAGTATTTATTTCAGTCCAGCCACCGACCTTACAGCAGTCGTTGTGTTTTCGTGCTGGCAAAGTCCGGGCGGCTGCACTACTGTCCAATTTTCTAGCCATTGATTATTTCTACCTATTACACAGAACTATCCAAATTTGCATTAAAAGTGCATTTTGTTGCGACTTACCTGTTTGGGAACAGCGCTTACAAATCTCTATGAGAGTAGATGGATATGGTGGCTTTAGTCATTCTAGGCATTGTAACCTTGAGAGGCTTTGTCCTTCCATTTCGTTATAATCAAACGAACCATTAAAGCCAATTTGTCACTTGGTTTGACAAAGTCGAACCAAAGGCCAAAGGCCTCTCGTCTGGATCGACCCGGTGCGACTTATAAAAGCAATTTTAGTAGCTCTGAGCCATAGCTTTTGAAGTGACGAAGGAGAAACGTTAAAACACCGTCACTAATCTTGCGTTAAGTGCGATTATATTAAGATTTCACTCATTCTGCAAGTCTATAGCGATAATAGTTTGTCATGCTTTCTGACATTTATGTCCAATCTAGAAGCTAAATACAAAAATTTGATCAATCTGGTAGCCATCGGTGCTTTTGGCAGTATGCTACAACCCTAGGCAGCCCTCAAAATTGCTAAGTTTACTAATTTTGAACCATTGACAAGATCAGCTCTGTCTGGAAAAATGATTTAGTGTTTGATCTACTTGCCAAGAAAATAAATTTGACGATCGTCATGATAATAAAATTTTGTTGACTTGTTTAAAAAGGAGTTCTTTCTGTGCACCCGGCTGCATCCATTCAACTTACCTATTTCGAAGAAGGCGACTGCTCAGCAATTCAGATGCTTGTGTTCGGAAATCCGAAGAGATTTGAACTGGGTTGTCAGGATCAACCTTTGCTATTGTTGCCAAACATGCCTTGTTACTGCGGATGTATACTCACGCCGGCATATACAAGGAATTTTGTATTTTTAGAAATCTTAATTGAAATTGACTGTGCTAATGTATGTACTAGGATCTCAATGAGAGTCACAACATAGTCCCAGTGATTGCAACAACAACAACCACAATGATAGCAGCATATCTTACATTTTTCGAAATGAATTGAATTATTCACTGGACTGGGACTTATGGACTTTGACATAAATAATTGATACGGCTAGGCACAGATTTATCTATGCCCTCAGAAGCGAGGCTAAGGCTGAGTCTTAGCAGTCTTCGACGGTTGGAAATTCTCTTTGCCGCAATGAAACTCATAGAAGCTAACTGATTTCAAAATTGTGAATTCCTCGTTAACAATGAAAAGTTGTCGGTTCTTGAATGGATTTACGAAATATTCTGCCAAGTACTAGTGGCTTTTGTTCATAACTTACAACACTAAAAACTTGATTTTTGAGGCGTTTTAGCGTCGGAGGTTTTAGCCGGCATCTTAGGCCCATCTGCCATGCCCAGGAGCACGCAGCTTTTTGGTACAGTTTTGCTGTGGCTTTCTTATCTGGACGTGAAATTGAGGGAAACAATTTAGGCCTAATTTACAATGCGTTCGTCCACGGGTCGTAGTTTGAGCGTCCATCTGTGTGGCAGTATAGCGACAGCCCGAAGATGTAATCGTTCAATAATAATACGAATTTTTAATCACGATTAACACTTCAACGTTCCTGCTGTCATCAATTTGTGTCCTGATTAACATAAAAGAAAGTAAAATTACTAACCTTCTAAAAAATAGATGAAAATATATATAGATCATAAAGAATTTACAGCAATTGTATTGACATCATATATTACATATTTAGAATAAGGATGATTAGGTAGAATGTTGCTTAAGATACTGTTCATAGGTCTTGAATGATTCAGTTTTACGTATGTTAACAGGCAATTCATCACAGATTTTTGCTCCCATGAAACGAAATGATTTCCATGCATATTCTGTTCTAATCTTTGGAAGCTTTACCAGACATTGATTGTTTCTTATACCCATTTTGTGATCATTGATTTCAAAGTAACCTTGAAAAGTATCACAAATATCTTTGTTGATGCATTTGCGTACAAGTTTACATGCACTGATTTTATTAGCATTTGTAACTGACTGAATTTCATCGCAGTTGTTCGAATTCCCTTGTATTGTTCTCAATGAGCGATCATAGAACGATTCTTGTCGTTTATCTTGAGTGTCAGTTATCTTCAGCTGTAATCTATATATATAAGGCAGGTAAACGATTATCCAATTAGCTTTGTTCCTTTGTTAGCCATTGTAAATTGAGGAATCCTCCATTGTAAAATAACAATAAGCAATCGTATTTAAACAATAAGTCTATTGGATGTATGTCCAGGAATTGAATTCAATAGATTTCCCTCGGGGGTTGGCTGTGGCCCTAGGTGCTCAGTTAAAAAGTCACAATCCTGCCCTTTTGCCCTATGTGAAAACAATAGATTCTAAAAGTTCTTCCTCCTATTGAACTCGCAAAAGGGCACTTCTTCCTATATGTGAGAACAATAAATTTTCCTCCCATACAGTTTGAAAACAATGAATTGTGAAATTTTTCCGCCTATAGAATTTACGCCCATACACATCTCCTAGGGTGGTTCCAGTTAATGTCCGTACCCCCTCCCCTATGGAAGAGAAAATCCAGAGATATGCAAAAATCCCCCAAAATCAGGGGCATGCAGAGGATTTTGCTAAAACTTTAACACGTTTTCAGGAGTGAAATGTCCCTTAGGTAAAACCCCCAAAAATCCGGACATTCCTGTACTTTTAGAGGCAAAATCCGGATCTTCCCACCACAATTTAGGAACCAATGGGGCTGGAAGATGCTTTTATCGATGATAAACATTTTTCATAACCCCTTCATTTCCTCATTTAGATTTTCAAGGGCCCCTGATTATCAGCTGTAATTTTTGGTGGCCCCTCTCTGTATCTAATTCGATGACACACTCCCAAGGAACAAATCATATTTTCTGATGGCAAGTGGCGCAAAAGGACATAGAAAAGCTTTCAAGAGAAGAAAGTGGCATGGCACCTGGAGATTTTATGAAAAATTGACAGTTTGAGGAAAAACGCAAGGCTTAAAAAAGATCATAGATGGATAACGTTTGCGTTTCAGATAGCTGAGATCAGATTTGTTTAGTTTTCATGCCCCCTTATTTTACACTCAAGGTTTTCAGTGGCCCCCTTTCACTGCCCTAAATTTTTGGTCGCCCCTCTGAATATCTATCAGCCCCTACCAAGTAATGACTGGTCCCTTATCAAGAAAAATCCGGGGCCTTCGACCTTGATGAGTTGTTTTTCCATAGGGGGGGGGTACGGATATCAACTGCAACCAACCCTAACAACGTTCCATTGAAAATCGATACGATTTTCCTCGTGAGACTATTCCTCGCACCGGCCAAATTATTTGCTCTACGTCAGAAATTGAGGAACGGAAAAGTATCGACAGATATTGCAAAATCTTGCAAAATGAGAAGCTGCAAACATATTGAACAATATTGCAAAATTATGAAACTGATGGCCCAAATGTAGCAAAACTCATTTGTCTCCGTCGGAAAATCAAATGACATGGATAAGAATGACTGCTTTTCAGTTCTTCATAATTTCCGGCTTGAACATGCAATTTTACGGATCAAATGCGTAAATTCGGCACAGAGTTTATACCAAACGACATCAAACTAATCAAAATACAACGCTGTATTAGCTAAACAAATTGAAAATCTTTGGTAGTTTCTTGAATTTGATATAAGTGGGGGGGGCTTAATAGAGAAGGGGGTTATCTAAAATTTTGCCTCAGGGGTGGCTTTTTAGAGAGGAGGCTTAATAGAGAGGGGGCAAAATAGATCTTTAACGGTTGACAGAACTTCTATCTTCAGAAATTGATCTCAAGATACGTTTTCTGAGAGCTCCAAAGGGTCAAAACCAGTTTTCCTATTGGGGCTTAACTGTGGAACTGTCTAGAAAGAGAAGCTGAATTGTCACCATCTGCAAAACATTCAACAAGAAAATATCGACAAACAGTACAGGGGTGCAATTACCCTGCATTCTAAAATCACTCCTTCATTTCCTCCCTTCACAGAAAATTGTTCATCTCTTGGTTGATTACTGTGTAAATAGAGGGGAAGACAGGGTAGTGGTACCATGATACCAGAGGGGTGGTACCAGGTACAATATTGTGCAAATGGGGTGGAATCTGGTACCAAAGGTAGGGGCATCGGTACTAAGCTTATATGAGTAGGTATCAATAAAAATTTCGTCCATGCATGTTTTTGGAATTCCCAGAACAAATTTTAGCCTTTAACAGTGCAGACAGTGACACAGATGCCACACTGACGTGGTCTGGAGTGATTTGGTCTTGCATTATTGGTCTCATGAGGAATTGACGTAGACCTCCTTTCAGAATTCGTCATATTCATGATTAAATATTAATAATCAGTCATTAGCTCCTCCCCCCAAAATTGGTGGTACCAATGCCTTCAATTTGGGTGGAACCTGGCACCTTATGAGTTGGTACCGGTACCAAAGACTCTCCCTGTCAACCCCTCTAAATATACATGGATACAATGAAAATTGAACAACTAACCTCCTACTTGCAATCAACAAATTCCTCTTATTTTCTTGCATTTATTTTCATTTCTCCCAGGTTTTGATCTGCTCCCTGTTTTACTCTCTACTTTCAAGCAATGACACATTCACGGGAAGACTTTCATCCTTAAGCTTTTAACTTTCAAAAGAAATTTCTCTCTTTTGAATTCTCAAAATTTGCATTGGGAGGCATGCCAATCAAAGATTTCTTAACTTTTCTTTCATAAGTCAATCCTTTTTCCTACTACGCAGTACCTTTTGTTTCAAATTCAAAACTTTTTCCTCTGTGACATAGATATTTCTCGATTTCATATCTATATGCGTCATAGGAATGACCCGAAACCTTTTGTCTTCAAATTGTTTCTTCTTTCAGCACTGTAAACAGCATAAGTAAGAAACTGCATCTCTCCCACGGAAAAGAACCTTCCCAGCTTTTGTTCCGAAGTCTGAAGTGGATACGAATGGTTTTATTTTCTTTGTCTACAATATGGGGGCTGGGGTACATCCATTTTATCCAAGGTTCAACTCGCAAGGGAATGATCCTTGTACATATCCTCATCCTTTATGTAACGAAAAAACTAAAAGAGAGGCCAGGCCAGTGGCGTAATGCACGGTGTGCACCCTTAAGCACAAAACTCAGGGCCCCCGAACATTTGGGACGCGAAGGGGTGCCCCAAGTAATTTGGCAAAAACAACGGGTTTTTGGATGGAAGGGGATGAAAGGATATTTTTCAGCATTCACAACATTATCAAAATGAGTGTAAGACTGGATATGATTTGTGAGTAAGCACATAATAATGATGTAAAATGACTGTCTCAATTCACTTGATTGTCACCTCAGAAAAGAAAGCGGAAAGAAATGATGCAAAAATCCTGAATAAGGATTTCAACTTGGAAGTATCAGGAAATGAAGATAATTATTTCATTTCATGTGACACTGATCATTAAAATTTGCATGGAATATAGTTAAGTATGAGGACCCCTAACCATTATTTTCACTAAGGGCCCTACACTCCTCCGTTACGCCACTGGGCCAGGCTTACTTAGATCGCTTTCTTTTTCCAACTAAGCTCCAGAGGAGGCATAAAGGAAGATTTTAACGGGGGTCTTGAATGAGAGGGAAAGCTAATTCTGAGCGAAATGGCACTGAAAACGTCTCAAAATCCCATGCTTTATGTCCTCTACCGCTCTGGAATATATACCTCAAACTACAAAGAAACCATCATTCCTTTGAAATGATCAACAGCTTTGTTTGAGATTGCAAGGAGGCTTATAGAAAACTTTTCAGCATTGAAATTTTGAAAGAAGGCTTTGAAAAAATGTGAATGCATTCCGTTCATCTGACGCAAGACCAAGGTAATAAATTCCTGGAAATGAGAAATCTAAGCGAGAACGATATGGACGTGTTCTATCACAGAGGGCTTCAAGGGGGATGCAGTGAGAAGGCAAGTTTTTCTGTGGGGCATTGGGCTAAAAAGAGACAGAAGCTCATGTGTTCTCACACTTTCATTGGATTAGTACGGCTTCTTTTTCAGGGCAAAACAGGTGGTTGGAGGTTTAAGAGGTTCATAGATTCTGTTCCATGCCAAGGTGATCCTCAAGGGGGCTAGAATTAGCAACTTCTCTTAAGACATTACTTGGTACGACGGCGGGCTAGCGCGGCGCCGCAGGCGCCGCGAGGCAAGCCTAGTATTCCAGAGTATGTGAAGGTAGGCAGAATCAGTGAGCGATAAATCGCCTTCGCAGTGGTCAGATCAAGATAATCTATGGCAATAGATAACCCAGATATCTTGACAGGGCTTGAAAATGTCCAGCAGTGCCGGCAGCGGCGCTGCCAGGAAATCTCTGTATAAATGGCTCGCAGGAAATTTTTCATTATGTGGCAGGAAATTTCAAGAATATTATGTGGAATGCCAATGGAGAATATCTGTTTCTATTTTTATTTGCCAACTAAATCTCCCAAGTTGCTGAATTTGCTGCAATTTTGTTGTGTGGAAATCGTAATTGCAAGGCCCTGAAGTAAATTTCAAATTTCTCAAATATTTGATACAAAGCTGTTTCCATGTAGAATTACAGTCATTGCATTGTTAAAGGATGCATGGAGACTACTCCCTGCGTTTGTATGGGAGCTCGTTTTGGAGGAATTTAGGGATGCTAGAAGAAATGTACTATCCCACTGTAGCGTAACGTCTATCGCCGTACTCACAAGAAATTTTAACCATGTTTCGCAGGAAATATCGATTTTCTATTATTGCTGCCAGGAAGAAAAATCCTTTTTCCAGCGCTGCATCTTGATTGCCCAAAATAATCAATTAAGTGATTCTCGAATAAATATCATTGTTGGAGCAAATTTATACAACGACATCATCTTTCTTTATTGATAAATGATCCTTTGGAGGCGAAAATGTCAAACATCAGTAGTAAGATAATTTTAACTAGGTTTTGAAGTCCGCATCATCAGATATCATTTCTTATCTCAAGTATCTTTACTTCGATGAAAATGTTTTCTGTTTCATTGATGTTTCAAACACTGACGCTTTCACAACAAAATTTCATCAGAAAGGGATATTCAATGGGATACACTAATGTTTGCCGCTATCTCAATTTCCTCGTCAATTAAAATATTTGACATGGTACCGGCATAGCCGTGCCATAGCGACAACAAGGCCATCATTTCATTCATTGCGTTTCATTTTAGCTTTTTTATCCATGGTAATACACTCAGTTACACTGTTTTACAGGGAGCCATGCAAAACAGAACCTAATGATAACTGAAATAAATAACGCTATTACACTAATCTAAGACTAAGAAAGGAAAGGAAAATGAGATGAGTCATAGTTTGGCTTTATAATTTCTTCGAAAAGAGCAGAATGACGAGGACACTTTGATAACATTATTTAGGTCACTCCAGACTTTGGCCCCTCTGTAAGCTAGAGATTTCTGACCAGTTGATGTTCTCAATAGTGGTAATCCAAGGTCAGTTTAAAAGTTCCTCAGCTGACGGTTTTTAGCTTCAGATACCTCTTGAAATATGTTTTGCAAGTAATCTGGAGCGAGGGCATTCGGAGATTTATCGGTGCATCTCATTTTAAAGTAAATGCCTTGCTAGCATTAAATGGATTTCTGTCTGACATTTTCAAAAAATTGTTTAAAATCGCTTGTACATTCCACCTCGCTGTACCGGGATAGCCAGAAAGAAAGCTCCCACTTTTGAAATCATTGTAAAACAATTCATGACCGGAACAAATGGAGACGATTTTGAAAATGATTTGAAAACGGCATGAAACGTTTCACTGTAAACGGTTGAAAACAGAACGATATCGTTACGGATTCAAGGAGGGACAAAGGAATTATCCGTCTTCTTTCCAATCAGTAACGAAATCGTTCTGTTTTGTTTTCAAGCGTTTACATTAACCCGTTTCATTGCGTTTTCACATCGTGCCGTTGTCAAAGTCGTCTTCATTTGCTGCCATTTACAATAGCGTTTTAGTGTAAGTGGAAGGCCGAAATGGTATGATTTCGTACCGTTTCCATTTGAAACAGTACAGTGTAAACGGGGCCTTGATATTGTCCAAATCAAACAAAACACAGTCAAGCCAATACGCATAGTTTATACTGGAAACTAAGAATTTGAGCAAGAACTGAAACCTTCCTTAATGATCAGATTTTAAACCCGGGGGGGGGGGTGGGTACTTGACTACGGAAGTGACGGGGGTGTGTGGCAAATCTCTCCAAATCCTGTTCTCTGTCGCATAAAGATTTTGCCAAAAGTATGCATTGTTTCAAGAGAAATCTAAAAAATGTCCCTCCACATGATGATGTTGCATAGTGTAGTATCCTGTTGTATAATTTTATCACAAAAAGACACCCTTTCGCATAATTTTTACCGTTAAAAAAGACACCCTGTTGAGCGGCACATCCCGTCAAATCAAGTATGGGAGTACTCCCCCCCCCCCCGTAATTTTAAGTAATGAGGGTTTTTACGAGTTCCATGACAATCTTCATGATATGATATGCCAAACAAATGAAAATAAGGTAAAAATATGCTAAGGATTTCCATGAAATATTGCTTGAATGACTTTTCCCAACCTAGGATTTCTTAATTTTCTAGCAGTCTAGGGGTTAAGTATGTGTAATCACGTAGTTGTTTCTCGATGGCTTCGTTCACCACATACTTTCATGCTCGGCAGAGACACGCGAGTAAAGGAAACATGTGGAGCATAGAATAGTTAGTAATTTATTTCTAGTAAGTTGAATCAAAGATAGCGAAGTTGAGGTCTACTGGATTGCAGTGCCTAGCATCTAATGTGCATTTTGAAAAAAGGAGGAGTGTTTCATTTCTTTATTCTTCGTTGGCGGTAAACATTGCTACACTTTACTTCCATGGTCAGCTATACTGTAAATCCCCAGTTAAGCCCCGGAGGCTTATTTGTGCATTCTGGCTCGAGGCTTGTTCCAGGGGGGACATATTAGATAAGCAGGTAAGTGTTTGACGGCACACTGCAATGCTCGCTGATGAAAGTATGAAGAAAAGTGGAAAGCATATCAAATTGACCTAGAATTCACAGAAAAGATGGAGAGTAAGTCCCCCCATATAAGAACGTACTTTTTTTGAGAGGGAGAGACTGAAATAGATTCTCATTTCAAAGACACCAACACTAATGTGAAGGTATATGGGGTTCTTATTCGAAGGATACCTTTGTAGGCCTTTTCAGAGTCTTACAAAAGATATTTAGCCCCGTTATTCGTTGTTGAAGGGTTTTAATGGACATAATGACTAACTGGGGAGGAGAATCACACTTTAACAACCAATTGGCACCACAATGAGCTTCACAGCAACAATCGAAAAGCAACTTTGTTACCCCTGCAATAAGAACCTATGTTTCATCATGTGTGAAATATTTAGGAAAAACAACCTTAGGTTCTTATTTTGGCAGGTTCTTATATGCGGCGACTTACTGTATTTTAGATTTAATATTGAAAGTTAATGACAATAGATATGATACCAAGACAAAAATGTCTACAGTATGTTTGGGTGAAAGTTACCCATTTGTGGAATTCAAATGACCCTATGAGGGTTATTAGAGTTTGCTTACTCGTCAGAATCAGTTATGAGCTAATCGGGAGGGCTTATTCGAGAGGGGAATCATTCGTCAAATTAGCTGTGAGGTGAGGGCTAGCTAAATATTGGTTGAAAACATATAAGCAATAGGTTAAGGTGGCTCAGTACTGTTGTTGACTTTGCATGGATAATCACTCTTGTAGGTAATGTATATTGTAAATAGTAGGCTTTAGTTAACTGTAATTTAGCTATTCTGTTTTTTCCAAGCCTACTTTAGACAGATGATTAATAATAATAATAATAATGAAATAACTCATGCCGTGATGAAGCTGAGAAGTGACTTAGTTGCCCTAATTGAACACTAATACATAAGTAAATATTTATTTTACTTTCATTACACTAACTAATCCCGTTTTAATGATCTAAAGTGCTGATAAACACCTTGCAGATACGTAGCAACAGAATCTGCTGAAAAGAATGTGGCTTCTATGGTCTTATAACAGAAAGTAACGTGTTATATACAGAGAGCTTGAGCAAAGCTAAGCATTGTGTCAAGGCGTGTTCCTCTCTGCAAGGGCTCTTATCGGAGTAGAGGACTCTTAGGAGGACTCTTATCGGAGAATGATTTGATTTTACATGCTTGCTATGTTTTATTTGTACAAATAAGGACAGAAACAAGAAGTGATTGTAACATCCAGAACCTGGTGAGTCGAAAATTTCCTGCGTTTGCTCAAACGTACAATACGACTAACAAAGTTAGTTTTGCGTGTAGTACGTCGTTAATATGTTGTAATCAATCAATTCTTTATAGGATAGACTTTGTACATGATAAATGATATAACACAACGTTTCGAGCATTACTCTTCATCAGGTGTGAAAGTCTACTCTACAATACAATACAATACAATACAATACAATACAATACAATACAATACAATACAATACAATACAATACAATACAATACAATACAATACAATACAATACAATACAATACAATACAATACAATACAATACGACTGGCCGTATACAATCTAAAAATAACCTTACATCCATCATATAAGAACCTTGCTCTTTATTGCAGCTATTACCGGTCAGAACGGAAGAAGCGAACCACTTATGTTTTCAATATATGTTTTCAATGTCCAAAATAGAATTGTATCTTCATTGGATGTTGCTTTCTTTGAATGACAATATTTTTTATATTCTTGATTCACTTTGGTTCCGGGAGAAAGAACTCCACTCCTATTGTAGTCCATTATGCTCCACCCAACGGAAGCGATGTTCCAATAGAAAGAACCCAAAGATCTACTTTCATATAATCTTCGAGTTTACATGGTACCCTTCTTCTGCTTTGACTGTACCCTATTTCCCCCTTATAGGGTTTCTGGTTAATTGGTTGTTTTCTTGCTGGATATAGCAGTTTTCTCGTTAGTTTTGAATTGATTTGTTTGTCATTCTTCTGCAACAGTTTATAGATTTGTCCAGAGATTGTAATGTCTAATGGCGCGTTTTTGGGTTTATTACGAGGAATTAGTTACGTAAGTCTGTTGAAATATATTTGTTAGAATCATCCAATAAATTCAGCTTGAACTTGGTATAGAGTTTCACGATTGAAAGAGGGAAAACAAATTTTTGTGAAGCAAACGATTCTGCTCTCCTGACTGACATAGCGATTCATTGTTATGAAGAATGGATTTCAGATCCCCTACGTGCACTGTTTTACAGACTTGACTGCTGATGGTTGGAAGATGCAAATCTCTCATATAGAGGTGTGATGTAAAACTATGGAATGGCCTATCAGCCGAGTCAAAGCAGGCGACCCCCCTGTATATTTTCAAAAAAACTATCTAAAAACTGTTTTCTTTCTTTTTTATTCAACGCTTGAATTTTAACACCATAGTAAATAGGTTTTGAATATTGTAAAAAAGGTTATGTATTTGCTGGTGGCCCCTTGAAAACCATCTTGTTGAGGAGCACCCTTCTTAAAAGAATTAATTATGAAAATATGAAATGTGGAAGAGCCTCTTTGAGGCGAATATACTAGATGCCCCAAAGTGAGGTATAAGAGTTACCGAACTGTAAACTCCAAAATTGTGCTGCAGTTTTGACTGAACTACCAACCGTTCGAGAACATGTTTATTAATGTCACCAGAAGTTCTTTGTCGCCATGCAATATATAAGTTTTGCCAGAACGTTTTTCGAGAGGCTGTTGACTTAGACAAATGGTTCTAACACTACTGAAACGTCAGTGAGAAGATCTCGTCGTTGAAGGTTTAATGAAGGTCAAAGCAGCAAACAGTACTTCGTAATTTGAAAAATCATTTCTCTCTGTTTTCATTAGCATTGCGAGACTCAGGATTTGTAAAAGTTTTGGCATGGCTCCCTACAAATCAGTCTTACACGTATTTTTATGTGAGCAACTAAGGTCCAGGACAGTTAGGCATTTTCTAAAGATTTTGAGCCATTTTGTTACCAACAGTTTCGTACGTGTGTTAAACATTTTTGATGCCTGAAATGCAGAGTTCATGCAGTCTCGTTGAAGCGACAAAAAAGTATGATAATGTGCACTGCCTTTGCTCTTTCTTTTGAACAGTTGGATGAACTGGAAAGTTTCGTACATCATCAACAGATTTATTTTATGGCTGCCACAGCAAAATGAAATCAGTGACATTTATCTGCTGTATCCAACTGTTCCAATACAAACAAACCAAAACAAAGTGCTACGTAGCCTGATTTTGTTTTGTTGAGAAAAATCCCTAGCCAGGTTCTGATTGCCTCATATTATAGCGGATTATTTTATCAAAATGCAAAAAGAATTGTCGACTTGGCTAAATGCACAGTCTTTCTACCGGGTGAGCCAGAAAAAGTTTCCACTTTTGAAAATTCGTAGCACCAAGATTAGTTCACAGACAGTGGCTTAACGCACGGTGGTCCTAAGGGCCCCCGAGCTTCAGGGGCCCCCCAAGCGAATTTCAGTTATGTATCGATGTAGCATTTTGCACTGAATACCCTAAGGTCCCTCTAAAGAGACCCCAAGACCTTTAGAATATTGAGCACCTTTGTGGATTGAACTGAATGCAAGTTTAGTTTAGTACGCTGTAAATGACGTAAATTGCAAATTTTTCAAAAATGCAATTTTATCTTCTTGGGAACATGAATGTTTTAGGAGAAGACCTAACAAATAATCCTCTCCTGTACGAAACCATAGCTTAACTTTGGAATGTTTCCTTGGGAAGCATTTCGTCGATCACAAGCCTTTTTGTTGAACCTCAATGGCGAAGTTCTACGGAAGATACATTTTCTGACATTCTACAGAGCATAGTTAAAAAATTTTCCTGCGTGGATACCCCAAATATGACTCGCTTCGCTCAGTCATTTTCCCCCAATGTGTTTCTTGTTCAAACGTGCCTTTAAATATTAAACCTCCATAGACGCCGCTTATGGAGGTTTTGGTGTGCTGGGTTCGCCATGAAATGATTTTGCCAATAAAAGTAGCACTTTGATGTTGGAAATTTGGCAAACCTTTGTTGATATATCTGCTGGGTCAAAGAGCCCCTGAACAGCTAAACTGCTTAGGGCCCCAAGCTGCTCCGTTACGCCGCTGTAACAGATTTGAATTATTCAGATTCTAGTTAAAAGCCGAAAGATTGAAGTATTTTTGTGATTTTTATTCACTGTCCTACTAGCGCTAGAAGTATTGTTAAATTCAACTTTATAAAAATTTTTTGGTTGCAGCATGACGGAAAAAGGGCCTAAAATATTGATCAAATTGTAAGGACTCTTTCATCTCCCTCAAGTGTTACAAGACATCGATTTTTAAACAAATATGGAGTGTTTTCAATCTCATGACAATTGTTGCGTTCCCAAATGATAGTTTAATATAGGCCTGTTTTCGGAGGGATGAAACTCGATGTTGTGCTGATCCCTGATGAGATTTTATCCAAATGAAAAATGTAAAATATGGAATAGGGCCTGTAGAATCGACTCGTGGGAAACCCAGGTCTGTATCTTTATCACTCGAATGTCCATTTTGATTTTCGTAAGGGTACTCGAAAATTCGTCTCAAAGAGCTTATTTCTGGTCATGTGACGGAAATACGGCGACTCCATTGGCTGATAAGCGTGAAATTGGAAGAGTTATGGGTTTCCCTGCGCCCTATTCAAAGATTTGACTTGTATGCTCCCCTGGTCTACCTTTGATCATTGTGCGACTTACTTGTTTTCAACAATTTCATTCGTCATCTTTGGTTATGCGTTGTCTTGTTTTCGTAACGTGAAGTGTTTAGATATTCCACGTGCTAGTAGATCAGCCCGATGGTTTCAGGACCATTGACGTAAGAAGAGGTAAATCGGTTGTGTTTGCTTCACTTCGCTCACATGCTGATCAGCACTGGTGTTGAATCTTCGCTAAACCTGAAGATTAATTGTGAATACATGTATTTTTATTCTTTAATCCACCAAGTCGTGGTGGAAGCGAAAGTAAAGTTTCTACCGCTCGATTTTCCGGAGAACTGAAACAAAAAAGAGTCACTTTTAAGTAAATTGGCGAGGTCGTCATACACAGCCAAACTAAACTAAACTTAATAAATAAACAAAGCCACTGCTATCAACTATCCAATATGCCCTTCAATTAATTCTACAACGTACCAGTTCCTTCAGAAAAAACTGATAGAAAATTCTGCCTTGGGAAAATTAGCCTGCGACTGTTTATGAGCTCAGGTCAAGATGGGTAACTGTCTGGTTACTTTCCGATGCATAAACATCACTCAAGTACCTCCGAGTAATATGATACAGAAAACAAATGAAGTATAGTCAAATATGTTAAGGACTTCCTTTGTTGAAAATAGATAGTTTTATTAAGTTATGTTTTCCTTGTACTGGAGTTTCTTAAAGGGTCTCTTTCATCCAGGATGCTGTGCACGTGTCATCTCTGGCTTGCCTTTCTTCGTCGCCATTTTCGTGGACCATGAAAATGGAGGCAACAGAACAAAGAGACGACACGTGCAAGACATCCTGGATGAAAGAGACCCTTTAATTTTTGGCGATCTGAGAGTTGAGTTTCTTATGAAAAAATACGTGTAACGTTATTCCCCATTCTTCCAAATGCATAGGAAATTCTCTGAGAGGGAATGTTTGATATCGTCCTCATTGTTAGCCTGCGCGTCCGCAGTAGTAAAGTCTGCGCGCAGGCTACCTCATTGTCAGAATCACAATTTTTTTTCTGCTTATTTTGACATCATCAAATTGCTAAGTCATCCTAAGATGATGAGGATGTGCCTTTGGTAAGTTTTTCTAGTCTTGCTGGATTTGCCAAAGCAATTTTGAAATCATCAACAATTCAACAGGTCATTAACAATACCTTACATAACTGGATTCAGAGCTGCTTTACTCATAAAGGAGACTGACAGTCCTAAGAGAGCATGGCTGCACTGTGCAAAATTGAATTAAGGTCTGACTCAATTTGCAATGAGCAAAAACTGAGAAAGGCCATTTATTGATTAAGACTGCGTTCACACGATGCCGGCACATTTTGCAAACGGTGACAAATGTGACAGATAGGCTCCCGTTCACACGAAAACGGCACATTTTCGCCGGCAGATTTCGAAAATGGTAGATTTTGAAAACGGAACCGTGACCGGCATAAATTTTAAATAGCATCATGTGACCACTAGACAATGATGTAAACAGAACATTTTTCGTTGCTTTTGGATCGAGACTGGTCGATCCTTAGGGTGCAGGTACTTTTATTTGGCATCGAAGTCCTGCAACGACTTTTTACCATCAAATTTCCTGCCGTTTTCAAATTGTGCCGGTATCGTGTGAACACTAGATCAAATTTTGCTACTGTCACTTTTTTCACCATTTTCAAATTGTGCCGGTATCGTGTGAACGCAGGCTTAAACTAAGACATAAGTTCTTGCAGGCGGTTTTTTCAAGGTTTCAGACACAATAGTTTTGTTGAAACGTTGAGAAGCCATTTGGAATGACATTTCGGACGTAAATATATTGTTTTATCCAGGCCCGTCGAACGAAATTTATATCGGGGGGGGGGCTGAAATGATAAGCGAGCGAAATGAACGAAAACGGGGGTCCGGGGGCTTGCCCGCCCCTGGGAAAATTTTTCATGACCACGCCCTTTAGATCGTTGGAAAACGCCCCATTTTTGGAAAATGTGCTATTGACGAAAGCAAAGGATCACGACTAATGAGAGTCTTTCTCTGAAAATTTTGAATTTTTTGATGTCATACAAGTTGTATGACATCAAAAGATATTGCATTTTTAATCGATTCTGGTAGCTTCCTCGAATCTATACAAATTTGAATCTTCTTTCTTACGACCTTGGCTTTTACAGCCTTTTTCACTTACAAAATCAGCAAACTTCAGCAAGTTATCAACACAACGTAAAGTGACGCCATACAAAATGACGCCATTTCGCACTTCTTAGCAGATTGAAATATGTAGTTTCGCAAATTAAAAGCGAAAAAAATTAAAAAAAGTACTACACACCATTCACAACAGTGTAATCTCTTGAATAATCAACAATTATAACAACCCCAGACTTGTCCTATAAGGTAAATTGTAAGACCCTTGGTGCTGGGTCAACTGTCAGACACGATTCATGCCAACTGTAGATGGTGTTGTTGTGAGGTGCCAAGTGGTCTTGTCAATTGTTATCGTTCGTTGATTTTTTGTCTGTTTCTTGTTGGCATCAAAAAGAATTGTGTGGAAAATCGAATCCAACACTGTCAGCGTCAGTGTTGTTGTCTAAAATGCAGCATTTTTGGGAAATGCAAGAGGCTTTTGGCTTCGTGACTTTGTATCTGTCGTATCATTGGATACAGTATCATCGAGGCCTGAATCCAGTGTGCTACCAGGCAGTGGTGTCTTCACATTCTTCTTCAGTTGATTGGCATTGTTGTTAGGGTTTTAGGGGAAAACGTTGTGTTCTGTTGTAGGAAAAATAATGCTTGTTTCTTGTAACCCCCAACTGGCCAAAAAAATTTAGGGGTTCAAGCTGACTGCAAATTTGGCCAATGCTCTAACAGCCCAAACTTAGGCCCCTATGATGAGAGAACACCTGCTCCTTAGTGTTGGGAAAAAGCAAGTCACTTCATATGTGAAAGTGTGCTTAGAAGCTCTGACGGGCCTATTATTCTCTGGTCCGAAGATTTATTGGCTGTTTGTGATCTTACCAAAGATGGCACCCTAAGATTTATTTCCTACCTGAAATAGCACATCCCGTGCCGGTAGTGTATGGTTTTTACGCTCCCGAGATCAGGCATCTCCTAGATGCACTTAATCTCGGACCCACTTATCCATGAGAAAGGAAGCTATATCAAGGGGAGTTATAAAGTCTGAACACTTGCCTAGAAATGCTAAACATCGTAGTATCCAAGCCATGTACAAACATGCACAAGTGCATGTGAAATTAAAGCATGACCTTTGTACTTATGCAATTGTTTATTTATCTTGTAAATACCTAGATAAACCCATTTATATTTAGTTCAGATAGCCACATTCAAGATGTAGTCGTGTCTGCAAACTCTCTCCCTCGCCCTCCTCAAGGATACAGTAAACCCCGCAAACAAGAACATAGCAAAATAAGAACCTGCAGACTGATTTTGTGGAAGAAGGCACCCAAAGATAAGAACCAAGAACAAACTGATTTACTTCAATGATCTTATGAGATGGTACATTTAATTAAGGAATTTCATCATATCAGTGTAAAAAAACTTCCAACTATTGATAACTGAACACATTTGTTTTATCAAGCCGTTTGATATAAGCTGCTTTGTCAACAACAAAGATACCATACTCTCTATTTAAATGCAGA
This sequence comes from Aurelia sp. 4 Dawson et al 2005, assembly GCA_964019985.1. Taxonomy (NCBI): domain Eukaryota; kingdom Metazoa; phylum Cnidaria; class Scyphozoa; order Semaeostomeae; family Ulmaridae; genus Aurelia; species Aurelia sp. 4 Dawson et al 2005. The sequence goes on along the minus strand of OZ026496.1, from coordinate 18,487,991 downwards.
CATTATACCTTCAAGTTTACTTAACACATACTATACACCGTAGCTACACATTCATCATAGTCACAAGTGTCCTTGCCATAAGAACCACACCCTGAAAATACCACAAGTACCTCATTTATAAGAACCTAGCCAGTCTGTTTTTTGACAAGTATGTTCTTGTTTGCGGGGAATTTCAAAAATATAGAATGCTCATATGACGTTTCGCTTTCGCTTCATCAGATTTCTGATGAAGCGAAAGCGAAACGTCATATGAGCATTCTATATTTTTGAAATTCTTTATTACATTTATATAGTCAACAGAAAAGAGCTTATGATTTATCTTGTTTGCGGGCTTTACTGTATTACAAAAATGCCAGTCTATAATGAATAAACTGGTCTCGTTGCTTCTCCGCCGCTAAGCTTGCCCTCTTCGAAACAGCAGAAGAACCAAGTGGCATTTACGATTGCATTTTGAATGTTATATCGATGGTTTTGTATGGACTATGATGGAATGGGCCATAGAATTTTGCAACGGCCTTTCGATTTGGAACTGTTCGTAGTTCTAGTTTGTTCTGGTTGTCAGGTTATCTGGATCAAGGTTCAAGTTTGCTGTCGTTTCCTAGTTTCGCTAACTTCCTAACTGGTTACTTTGTATTCAAGGCCATTATATGCGTCTTTGGTCCATGATTTCTGGTCAATGGTCAATGGTTTCTTTAGTTCTGTTCATGGCAGTGACATATGTTAAGATTTTTCTTCTTACAAATGAAAAGTCTCAACTTTGCATGAGCTCTTTGATGCTTTGCTTGGACAATCAAAAATCTTATGCATTCATCCTTATTTTCTTTCATTAGGTCAAGGAGACAGTGGAGGGCAAGAGATTTAAAAAGAGCGTAGAAGCAAAAGTAGAAGAGGAGCTGACGATAAGAAGCTGAAGATATGAAGCTGAAGATAAGAGGCTGGCAAAGAAGGGGACGATAAGAAATGAAAAATATTATTAGAAAGAGGAGAATCATCGACCAAGTTATGAAGGAACATCTGTCGAATATTTGCAGTTGAATTTAGCAGAAAGGAAAGAGACAGTCGATGCAAATGTTTGGTTTGACTCTGAAGATAAATAAGATTCTTTCCCCTTCGGATTGAGAGATTGCGGGTGAATTATCAATGATTTAAGGAGGCTTCCGTGGTGAAGAGATATTTAAAACTATGACCACATTGTCCTTACATCAGTGCTCAAAATAAACGGAGGGACGAGACCACAGAAGTGAGGCAGAAACAGCCCTTGTTATTTTTGCACCGTAAAAAATCTTTTTGCATAATTTGCTGAACCGAAGACTTTTATTGTTGAGAGTTATCGTGGGCAGTTATTGTGAAGAGTTTTGGATATCTGACCAAGTTGTCTTTACGTCAATGCTCCATATAAACAGAGAACATGACCTCAATATGGAGATGGAAATGGGCCTTCGTGTCTTCTATGAAAAATTGCCGCAAAAAATCTGTTGAGGTAATTGCTGAATGGCAAGGCCTGTATTTTTGACGGTCATTGTGAGCAGTTATTTTGGACAGTTTTGGATATTTAACCATATTGTCTTTACGTCAGCGCTCAAAATAAACAGAGGAACGTCACCTCAGCAGGGAGCTGGAAATCGCCCTTCTCCTCTGGTATATCCTGCCGTGAAACTCTGTTGAGAAAACTGCCTAACTGCAAGGGCTATATTGTGGATAGTTATTGTGGATAGTTATTGTGGAAAGGTTTGGATATTTAACGACATTTCTTTACGTCCGTGCTCAAAATTGACAGAGGAACATGATCCGTTGTTTTTCTTCATTCTACATCGAATCCTTTGTGAGGATTGTTTAAGAGCTGAACTCTGATTGTGAACAGTTATGAGCATATGGCCATAATTTCTTTAAGCTATTGCTCGCGACAAATTTTTTTGAGATCGAACAAGGAAAATAAACTACTTGGGGAAGACGGAAATAGGCGTTTTAACGAATCCATTACGCTATTTCGATAAGGAGTAAGTGGATTTGTAAGAAGATTAGGACCACATGTTCCTAACGAAATCCAAGATCAAGAATGTTGACATTGAAGATTAAGACGCGTTTCTTACTAACAGTTTCAGCATCAGGCATCTTGCAAGGAGAGCAGACAGCTGCCGCTTAAAAAATGTGACGAAGTTGTAATCCTCTTCATCCGACCTCTAATATTTGTTTCTACTGCAAAACAAGATCATTTCAACTTGTTTGAAGGCATTTAACACAGTCATACTAAATCGCCGCAGTTCCTGCTCACAGTCTACTTCTTTGTTTTGATCAATTCGTTCTGGAATTCGTTTCGAGAGTCAGTTTAGGACCTTGCTCATATGGATGCCTTGTTTGGCTTTCCTGTAGCACGAGCTAAGTGTACGGAATTAACAGTTTTGTCCTGGTGAGTATCAACTGTTATTCAATAGGATATCATCCCGAATTCAGTTTGGAATTCTTTTCGAAATCAGCTTGAGCAAGGATAGAGTGGTGACAGTAAGGATGAATTGACTGATGAAACTTAAGACAAAATGTTGTCATCAGGTTTTCACACAAAATTATAGGACTTTGTGTTGGTGAGATCATCTGCTACTCAAAAGGATCTCATCTCGAATTCACATCGTAATTCCTGTCGAGGATCAGCAGAGTACTTTACATATACGGGTACATTGATTGATGCATATTCAAATTACGTCTTCATCTTCAAGAAGACTGTACAAAGAATTTACATAGAAGTTGAATCAATTATTCCTCGTGGGTATATTATCTGTCACTTAAAAGGCTCTCGTTCACGTTGGCAGGAGTAGGAACCGTACACAGCATTGCGATATTTAATAATTTGAAGTGTAAGTCGAGATCAAGATCTTTGTTGATACATTAGCAGAACTAGGCACTGGAAACTTGATTCTAACAAATCTGTTTGCTGCAAACATCATTCGAGATTTATCAACGAAGCGCTAATGAAGCATTGGCACGCATAGGAAGTTGACCCTGAATGCAACAATATCTAAAGTTTGAAGTATGATTTTAAGTATTTTGCTAAGGGATATGTGGATATCTTTCATTGCCACAAACAAATCTAGCTTTACTTGTTAGGTGGAAGCGTTGCCAAGAAGAACTTGTTCTAGAAGAGGAAATCTAATTTAGTTATCCGCAAGTTTCTTAATCAAAAGATCTAGATATATGGACAAGGTGTTTCAAATTAATAGAACTGGATGAATGTGAAAGACTACAAAGGAAGAAACAACGTCTCATGTGAACCTAGCAAGCTGTTGTTTGCAATGTTAAAAGAAGCGTAACTGATAGACTTGGGTTTTAGAGTGAGAATTCAGTGGTTGAACTTTTTCATTCGTTGGAAGTCGGCGAGGTCTTTGAATCATAGATTGCTATCTACTTCAACTCATCTCTCGAGACATCTGAGTACGAACGATGCTTCGAAGTTAATCATACGGCAAGTGTTGTGGGGAATACGAGACAGTTGGCTATCAATTTGCTGGGTGTAATGAGCTGCCAAACTGCTGAGTTCTTGATGAAAGTCAAAATTCTTTTCAGATTTAAAGTGTTTGATTTGTTGTTTCTGGATGATTTTTTCTGCAGTAGAAGATAATTACTCCTATAAAGAAAGCAAAGGAAAGGAATCATAGTAAAGATTACCAAGTCAAACCCCGATCTAAGACATGCTTAGAACTGATTGATAACTTCCAAGACACCCCTGTCCGTGGAACCCTGTTTTAAACGCTATGGAGATCGTTTCTTAATATTGAAGCAATCAACATGTGGTGTACAAAAACTGAGCACATCTGGGCTGTCAGTTCAGCAGTAGGATATATTTAGATTTGACGTAATAGCGAGAGCCCTATCTTTTAGCCAAAGGTAGACAAGAGGAATTTTGATAGATTTGACCTGGATTCGCATCCAATATTGAATTCTGGGATTGTTGGAGTTCAATCCATTGTGATTAACAGCGGTAGGTGATCAGCTGTCGATTTCTGCTTGTCAACAAAACATCTTTTACTGTTGCTTCACCGTTTTCATATGCTGTCTGATTCAAAAGTCATAACACAACTGCACATCCAAACTCGAGATTGGCATTCTGTATTGCTTGCTGACTTCATCAAAGTTTAGTTCTTCATTGTTATTAATAGCGATAGATGATTGGCTGTCAATTTCTGCTCTTCAAAAGAACACTTGAACTGTGACTGCCACCTTTTTTTACTTGCTGGCAAATTCAGAAGTCACTGCAAAGCGGTGAATCCAAACACGATATCCGCTGTCCTTATTGCCCCCCCCCCCCCGATATCGTCAAAGCCCAATCCCTTGTGATTAATGGCGTTAGCTGACTAAGCAAGTGCTTCGCGTCCTCACGGAGAACCTCATTGAGAATTCACACAAAGCGACACATCAGATCTGGCTCTCGTTTCTTTCCCTAACACCAAATAATTTATCATCAAATGCACTGTGGGAATCTTATAAATAAAATTGTTCGCTTTGCTATATTTTAAAATGAAATTCTTGCATGTAATTGTCGATCAAGTCTTTTTTGGACCCACAGCTTCTTCAAGAAAATGTTTGGAAAGAGTAATTTGACAGAAGAGAAATAATTGCGAACTTTATTGCAGTTGAAGTTTTGCGTCGACTCAAGCACTCCGAAGGATACAAATTAGACCGTGCACTTTTTCTTTCCGTTTCTTCAAGTTCATAATCAGTAGTTTTGGACAAGCTTCATGGTTGACTGAAGACGAACAATTACGTAATTTTGAGCTGTTTTTCAGAAACGTTGATATTAGCTGAAGGCATTGCAAATGAAACATTTGATTGCAGATAGTGTTTGATGTTTCGTTGATGTTTCCTCAAAGTTAATTCAACAAGGGTTTTCAGTGATAGTTTTTGGAAAGCCGGCATATTGCGAACCAATATCCTGAATCACTCATAGTAGAACTCAAATTGACGGACAGTGCTTCATTTTTACGGAAATGGCCAAAATTCGTGCCACAAGTTTAATGTTCTTACTTATCTTCATTGATTATAACAGTTGCAACAATAGCAGTGAAACGCGGCAAAACTTCAGCATGACGCCACTGCTTAACAAGTGTTCGACGCCCCTGTTGAACAAATCGAACATAACTCGTCCACAAAGAGCTACTTCATCGATTCATATCACTTGTACAATGCCGGTATCAACTCTCAACCTGAGTTACTCCATATTCTTAGTTGTGGTAATGATCGTGGCATTTTTCGGGAATGTTCTCGTCTGTTTAGTGATAATGAAATCGCAGAAACTTCGCTCTCAGTCTGTGTTTCATTTGTTATTCTCGCTAGCAGTGAGTGATATTCTCGTCTCATTGTTATCATTGCCTGTCAAACTGCATATGGGCCTACACAATCAACAGTTTTGCATGGCTGAGACGTTTTGCTGGTTTTATTACTACTCCGATATCTTTGCAAATTGCTCTTCAGTGACACATCTACTTCTAATAAGTTTGCAGAGATTTATTGCCATGATGTACCCATTTGAGAATCATTTTATCCTCTCACGACAGCGAGTAGACTCACTCATCGGTCTTGTTTGGGGTTATTCTGCCGTTTGGAGTTTACTTTGCACATTCAGCTGGGATGAGCCAAGCAGTCTAGCAGTAAGACTCTATGAAAACCCCACTATCCGAACTTGTCTCAATAACAACCCAATTTACTGGACATCTGTTTATGTTGCAGTGTTTATCATTCCACTTGTTCTGATGGGTTGTCTTCAAGTCGCTATTCTTAACAGTGTCAAGTCACACACGAAGAGGCTACTTAAGCTCGAACGAGACAGCGACAGAGCTGTAAGGATGCGTAAACGCGAGATACGAGTGGCGAAAACTGTATCGATTGTTTACGCCACATTTACGATTTGTTGGCTGCCGGTTTGTTTGATAACGGTATCATCAAGCTGGTGTAGGCAATGTTTTTTTCGTTTCAAAAAATGGAACAATGATTTATTCGTCGCAACATTCCTCATCTTTACAAATATGCTACCACCTTTATCGTCAACTTTGAATCCTTTTATTTACGTAATTTCTGGTGATGAATTCAGGAAGGCAATCAAGGGATTGCTGAGAAAGCAAACTCGTAGTAAGAACAGCACCATGACCAAATTTACGCAGCACAGCGTTGACCATAGGAATTCATGGGTCTAGGAAGGGCTGCCTCTCTTAACAAACTGCATGCAGTTTACACAGCAGGCATACAGGATGCGCCGAGCAGCTTCCAACTTTTGACAGGCCATAGAAAATTGTACCGTAAACAAAGCTAACTTCAAATATCAACAGTGTGGTATATTTTCAAAATCTCAAATGGTAGTAGACAAAGTTTTTACAAAGTTTCAAACTCCCATTTCTTGCGGCACAATCGATTTCGTGTAAATTCAAAGGCCAGAATCAAGCTAGATCGATCAAGTTCTCTGAAGACTGAGCTGGGCAAGACATTGTGCAAAGTAGGAAACTCTGGTACATTAAAATCCAAAAATTTTTTCCGAAAGTTTATTTGTCCGAAATGTGGTAATGTCCGAATGTTTGAAATTCATTGAAAATAGAAAAGTACAAACAAACGTAACACAAAACGTTAATAAATCAATCTTTTGCCAGCAGTACTTAGGTTTCCTGATTGATTTTTCTATCTGAAAGTTTGGCTGTTTGAAGCGTTTCTTGAGAAAAGTTCACGTATGGCAGCACCTTTTAATTTGTTTTACAGCTGGTTTATCATTGTTCAATCTAATGAAAATTACATTCAAATGTCCTTGCTGATGTGATGATCATCATGTACCTACTGTAAATTGATATTCATGATGGAATCACAATTATTTTTTACATATACTTTGGTATAATGCTTGTTTTTTGATGCCGTGTTTGTCCGAAAGTATTTTTGTCCGAAATTGCCGAAAAAGCATCCGAAAGTTTTTTGTCCGAAGTTTTTTTGCCGAAAGTTTTTGCGTTCGAAAGTTTTCGATTTTAATGTAATCGATGTGGGAATTTATAAATTGATTCATCCTGAGCTGTTGCATGAGCAATGGCTCAATTCTTGCACAATCTTAGTATTATCGCAATAGATTCTTATAGATCATGAAAATGATCATTTTATCTTTGTCCAGTCGAGTTAACTCTTCAGATTTGATCAGTGCTTTCAACCGATTTAAGATGTGTCTTTAAACCACTGATTTTGCAAAATCCATAATAACTGAGGTGAGGAGGCAAAGTGTGCTGAAAGTTGCCGAGCATCATTTCGAACTTTGACTGTAAATGGCATTATCAGTCCTTGAAATTCAGCTCCTGTATGATTTGTCATGGACTGTCAAAAGTGGGAACTGCTTTCCGCATTCAGTAGAGATTCTTCGGGCTTGAGAGGTTTTTTCAGTCACTTGGCGAGGCTTGGCAGCCTTTCTTTGCAAGCTTTCGCTAATGATTCTGATCTGCAATATTTCATGCATCAGAGCCATTTCAAAGAGTCGCTGATCGTGATTATCAAGTGAACACGGCACGCAGAGTGATGGCATTTGCCAAGCACCGTTAACTAATATATCCTGCTAACCTCATTCCTTGTGCCGCCAATGGCTCGAAATATAAGGCGCCAAACTGTATGCCTTTGTGGAGAAACGAGTGACCGTAAGATTTGCGGGCTAAAGCAAGCTGTTGAGAAACGTAACTAACGTGTTTGACGTACTTAACTCATTCGATAGCTTCATCAATGTTTATCACATGTGCTAGAAAATACTGAACGTTCTGCTAGTCACCAAACTGTATATCTCACTGAAGAATATAAATGGAGGTAAGATTTGCAAGCCAACCCAAGCTGTTTAGTTGCAGAACTAATAACTGTGACCCATTATACCCATTGGACGGGCTCATCAGTGTATATCACGTACTAGAGAGCCGCCAATAGTCCGAAATATCAGTCACCAAACTGTATGCTGTGATGAAGAAATAGATAATCGCTTGATTGGTAAGCTGACCCAAGTTGTTAACCTGTAGGCAGAAGTAGAACGTTGGAACATTCGATGGCTTCATCCATGTATATCATGTAGTAGAATGCCGATTAACTTTATCAATGTATGTCATTATCATGTACTAGAAAGCCGACGAAAGTTATGCCAGTCATCAAACTGTTTGCTTCGATGAAGAAATAGATGGTCGCTTGATTGGTAAGCTGACCCAAGTTGTTAACCTGCAGGCAGAAGTAGAACGTTGGAATATTCGATGCCTTCATCCATGTATATCATGTAGTAGAATGCCGATTAACTTTATCAATGTATGTCGTTATCATGTACTAGAAAGCCGACGAAAGTTATGCCAGTCACCAAACTGTTTGCTTCGATGAAGAATTAACATGATTCATAAATTATCCAGAGGTATTGATCCAAAGTACCAAGTGCTAATCAACTAGTTTGATCGCTTGATCAATGTATATCATGTACTAGGAAGCCACCAAGACTTCGAAATACTGGTTTGCCTTGATTAAGTAGTAATACTACCGAATAGTAAACAAAGCCCTTGGTCTAAATTACCTAACAATTGCTACGCACATACAGAACTCATTAAATAGCCTCATCAGTGTATATTATGTACTAGGAAGCCACAGAGAGTTCCAGATAGCAGTTGCCGAACTGCATCCCCCGATGAAGAAAGTTTACAATCGTCTGATTGGCCAGTTGACGTAAGCCGTTAATCTAAACTAACAAACAGCTACTTACCTACTGAACTCATTCTATGGCCTCATCTGTGTTTTTTATGTACTAAGAACCAAATGACTGCTCTTGCGAGCGGATAGACTTTATCAACGAAGAAAGAGAATCAAATGATAGTATAGTAAACTTCGACGTTAGGTGCCAGTTCTTCATTGCTAACAGCATCCAGTGGTTTTCTGTGATCCATTAATTCATAGTTAAGAGGACAGTTCCGCTCTTCTGAAAGCATTAACACTGAAGTAGAGTTGCGTACCAGTTCACTGCATGGTGACAATCGGGTTTTCATAAGTCAGCCCTTTGGTTTCAGATGAATATTTTAGGGACTGTTTTTGAGCAGTTGTGGCGATCCCTGAGCTGAGCATACAAACAATCTACAAAGCAGAATGTGCAGTAGGTACATCAGTTCTGTAGGACAGTGTGAAGCAAGACAATAAACATGCTGCTAGCTCACCTGAGAACTTGCTGCAATACATAAAATGGTTTCAAACGACGAAAGCAATATTGAAGAAAAGAAAGAACAGCGGCAAATCAAAGTTTTGCTCAAGTGCATCCATCACATGGCGATATGAATATATTTACCTTTTAAACAATTTTCGGAACAAATTTTACATTCAATCTTAGAACTTAAGATCTTAAAATATAACCGCTAAACATCTTATGCTTCAAATCTAAGATTTGCGGTATAGAATTTTAAAATAGCAGTAACTAGCGGATTCATCTTAGTAAACCCACAAATGCAAGATAAGACGCTGTAATCTTGAGAAGGAAAGCTGTTAACCCCTGTAATGGAATGACAGCCAAATTAAGCTTATCTGGGGAGAAAACTGTTTAATCTTTTCAAGAGAAACAACAAATTAACCATGGGCAATAATGCACCGTTTTTGTAGCTAAGAAATTTAAAGGGCAGGGTCACGTAATGTAAACAAATTTCTTTTGAAACAACGATTTTGCAGTAGTTTGGATGGGCCATATCACAGTGAATTTACACCACTTTTCTCAAAACGAAAGTGTTATTTGGAAGATTGACTCTTGTGCTTCGTAGAGAAACAATCCATACACTCATACGTTGTACGATTGCAGAGATATTGGTGGATTTTTAGAAGTACTTTATTGTGGATTCACCCCCGGGGATTCATCCCATCCACCAAAATCTCTGCAAAGCACAATGGCCATGTGTGGGCTACAATATAGATTCTAGAGATAACTGGTTTGTTTACGGTTGCGTGACCCTACCCCTTTAAAGTTCATTACCTCGATATTACTGTGTTACTTTGTTAACTTCTCTTCGGCAGAAGCCTAACCAATGCTAGCTAACAATCCAGACGGGCAGGAGCCATTTGAATTTGATTTCTAGCACTGGTTAAGCTTGGGTCAAATGTAAAACAACGAAGAAAACTATGGTAACATTGAGGTAATAACTTTAGGGTGTTTGATTGGTACCAACGGTACCCATTCCGACCAATTCTGTAGACGGTAGGCTTAGAAGACTCGGATTTTGTGTTTGATTGACTCCCTTTCCGAAAACGGCATTGTCTCTTGCTCCCTGTGGTCCCGTATTGTTGTAGAGTAATCAGAAAGTATAGTAGAACGTGGATGTAGCATTTATTGTAATTTTCCGTATGGATATAAAAATAAAACGGCAGGTTTTGCAGGCCTGCTGAACCTTCTGCTCTAAAAGGCAGAGATTCTCGATTTCATTTACAGAACTCTGAAGATGAGGCTACTTTGCATGCCTTGCTACGGTAATCCGTAACTTTACTCTTTGTTGCCAAGCATCAGACTCGTGTTGGTTTTTTTCAACTGGAAGCCTTGTCTTTGCCAGGATAAATCTGAAACCTTCTGCTTTGATGGACCTTGTGTCTGATTGGCAACTGTGTCTCCTCTCCGTCTCTTCTAAGTCTACCGTTTTCAGAACTTGGTTGGTTTGGAAGTACCAATCAAGCACACCCACAATTTCCAAGCTACGAACACAGTGCATTATTGCCCATGAATGACAGAAAATAAGTTAAAGGGAATCGACATGGTTAAAAGCTGATCCAGGCCAAGTTAAAAATATGATCTATTGTATTCAATAACCTTGACGCGTGCGGTTTCATTGTTTGGCGAAGGAAACAGCGGGTTTGTGGGCGTTTCTTCAGCCTATTTATAGAAGCTTGTCGATAGGGCTATGTCTAATGTCAGCAGATAAAAAGTGGCTCCAGCCACGTGCGGTCAAATGTTAGCCTATCAGATATCAGTATTTACTGTTGACGTAGATCAGTTACCCATATATGGCGTGGCACGTGTCACGGCCCATTGTTTTCCTAACGTTATTTTGCCACAGGCTTATATTTGCTTAGATCTCCGTTAATAGCTAGGATTAGGAGCGACATTGAATATCCTTATGTTTCCTTTACACGATTTTTTTCTGGCGGAATTTCACCGCCAAAATCAGCTGCCGCTACAGCTTTATCTCATGCAAATATCAATGCAGGCATCTCCAGACATATCGACAGAATCTTCTTTCACCCTTCTACCGGACTAGGCTTTATGAAAGTGTCCGCCTCTTTATTCTCAAAACCATAAGTGCTAAAGGCTTAAAACTTTGCACAAGTAGCAAATATGATCTGGCAAAGAAGATGACGTCATTTGTTTTGGCTATGTCACGTGACTAAGTGGTGACCTCAGAAAATTTTGCTAAATTAGGTGGAAAACCACATGGACTTTGTCGCGTTGTATCTTCTAACTAATAAAACATAATAACAGATTTGAAACATAGACAGATTATATCCTTGTAATTCTTAGTTTGACATTTTTGCTTCGTAGCACTAATATTTCTGCTGAAGTCAGCATTTATTCATTTTGTGTGCTAAGAGAGCAATTATTGCCTTAAGATTGTTATAAATTCATTAAAAAAATGGCAAAAATACTAAACGCAATTAAAAAGACCTGCTGAATCATAATCTGTTGCTCCTATGTTTGAAAAGTGAAACCTAACATGGTTTAAAGTTATGACAGAAAAGGTATTCATTTTGCAGAGCACTCAGTTTGAAATTATGCGTATCCCCGCAATCACAGTCAAAGTTTTGAAATTGAAACGAAAGGATTTCTCATAGATAGAATACTAAAAGTAACAAAAGCCAGACTATTCGAAGAGATGTTCAAGGAACTGCATGGAAAAATTCACTAAGGGACAGACATTTCGTGCCCCCTAGTCTGGCTAGGGTTAGATGCCCTGTATTTACAGAGTCGATAATGCCTGCAGACATTTTGAATATTTACTGGTTTATGCATGGGTCGCAGGAAACGAAGTAATAATTAAAAATGTAAACGCAAATATACCTGTGTCTTTATCGTGGCTTCTTCTGCCTTTCTTGGCTTTCCTTTGCTTCCCTGGCTCAGCTCAATTCATTGCTTCAAGTTCGTAGTGGCCTAGCTCACTTTCTCTTGTTTGCGGTTTTCCCGCCGCTGAACCACAAAACCGCTTCGTTACGTAAAGAATGGGTTCCATTTGGATCCGTTCTCGTGTAAACGGGGCCTTATTTTCTGCACCAATCACTACCGATGTCATGAATCTTTCGTAAATTTCGTCACAACACAAAAATCCTTACCATATACATCATTCAAAAATCTAATCGGCTGCTATTCAACCGCAAAGTTCTAGGTTACGTCGTGGATAAAATGGGACCTTTAGGCCGTTTTCAAATTATGCCAGCGGTCATGAAAAAGGCATGTGATCAGGTGTCAAATCATGTAAAGAGACTATGCAATTGGTTTTAAATATTGCTTTTGACTTAACGGTGGAAGGGAACTTAAGGTACTTTGACAGAACAAGACTGTTGGGATTTTTGATATCTTGATTGGTTTGAGGATCACAACATCTTCTTTGCTTTAATTCAACAGTTTTGAGCTTGTAAGATCATCAGATGAAGGGCAATGTGAAATTTGCAGTTCCTTTGAAGGTGCAGACTTATGGCGATGATTCCCTTGTATCCCTGTGGTAAACCTTGCTCAACATGCCAAGAACCATGCTTTGCGGTAAACCTTGTTTCCTTGCTGCAAACCTTGCCCTCTGTTGACAGTAGCGCTGTCATCAAGTCAAAGAGCACAGGAAAACAAGAGACTCTTGATCATAGCTAAGTTTAGGCTCAATATTCATTTCGACCCGATCATATCAGCAGAGCATGTGTTTCTAGGCCGAATTTCTCATATGTATCTGTACTTGTTTGCTATGAGGAATACTTTATACCTTACTCGCAGTACCTTCAAACCTTCCATGGCATTTATTATCCTTACAGCTCTATAAACATCTTTCTCCGCTTTTAATGGCCTAAAGTTTTACGTTACTGTAATAGTTTTACTGCAGTCTGTAGTGATCGTTTATGTGTTAGTTAGGTTGGATATCTCTTTATGTTAAGACCACAGGGTAGCCATTGTCTATTGCTCCTTGTGGTATCGTCCCGGTAATAAGGTATAGTCGTATAGTAATTAGGAAGTATGTAACCTTGTATTGTAACATTTTAGATGAATATAGAAAAAAGTTTGACTCTGTCTCTCTTACAGAATTTTCCCAAAATCAACAGCTATCTTTTTCCTTCGCAGATTTTGCGCATTTCATACCGCCCGTGATCAACTAGCTAAATCATGCACCAAAAAGCAGCAATTTTTTTCCCACATTATAGAGCTTGATAATATATGGTTTTCTTGAAGATTGTACTGTCTTCCTTTATTCATTTTGGATTTGCTATGCAAAAAAAATCTATAAGCCAAAAACAAGGTTACGAAGGAAGACCTCACTTCGAGGGCTTGTTCATATTATTCATATCATTGAGGATCTCTTACAATTCTCCCAGGAGGGGGTCTATCTACCATTCCGGACAAAACTCATGAGATACTCTGCATTTTAGAAGAAATTTTGAGTTGAGATACCCCCGTCCCCCATTGCAATGTTGGAAGCCGATGGAAGATGGAAATATCATGGATGAATTCACAAGAATGTGTTCTTCAATCTACCAACATTGCAAAGGGGGGCAAGGGACCTTTAGATTGACAGGAAGTAATTTAATAGCAGGAAAGGCATCTTTTAACAAAAGGCTAATTTGTCTCAACGAGTTTTGTCCGGGACTTTTAGGAGAAAAATTTATGTTGACGTGCCTTCTTATATTTCCCTTAGGAACCCTGCAGCAAATCCCATGTTGCCATTACTAATATCGATAAATGAGGGGGGGGAGACAGAAATGTTTCCCTTATGGAGGCGCCTGACGTTGGAGCTGTTCCGGTGCTGAAGTTAGAAATTCTTCAACCAAAATTAGGATCAAAAATTTCTCTTCGTTGTTTCTTTTGTTTATCCATGGCAATTTTGTTTAGTAACATAAAAGAAATTCTTGTATTCATCGTAAAATCATATCCCTTATAGATTTTCAAACTTTAAAGCGTCATAAAATCAACACGATGACCGCTAGCAACATGAAAACTTGTGGTCAGACTAAAGTTTGTGTGCTAAATCTGAATTTGGTCTCTAAAATTTCATATGACAGAATCTTGAAAAATTGCCAAAAACGAGGCTGTTAATTAAAGTGGTGTATTGCAGCGAAGTGTCTCTCTTTTGCAGCCTGCCCGATGAAACAGTTCTGAGCATACTCTTATTGGCCGTTAGAAAGAAGTACAGAAAGTGTGGAATCGGTCGGTGGTTTATGGAGGTTAGTCATAGAAACGTTTACTTTTTCCATTTCAAGGGAATCTGAGCATATACAAGCCTTTGACAATATAGCCGCATTTCCGCATAAAGACAATAGGCTATGACATGTTACGAACCATATTTGGATAACTGATCCTTGTAGGAAGGAAATACTGAAAAGATCGGATATGCTAGAATTTGATTACAAATGCTTTACGCCACTTCTGTATGCTTAAAACTGTTTGTTTAAATGGCTATTTCCTCACGCTGTTGGCCTCAAGTGAAATTTAGGTACCTGTGCAAATTTTATTTTATAGCATGGCCGGTACAAAACGTATCGGGACAATTAATTGTTTAAGGTTGTACGCAACTGGGTCAACGCTTTTTATTAACCAAATATGGACGGGCTTGAACGGGGCAGTGACTTTTTATGAGATCAGGAAATGGCTCACCTTGACGACAAAGTTGTGAATCATGCAAGTTGAGAAATGCATGCAAAGTTGTGCATAAATGACGTCAATCTTCCCTATTGGTTTCTAGCAAGAAGGATTCACCAATCATTGAAAAAGATTCTTATAGAGATGACTGCCTTTCCCATGGTCTTTGCCTAATTCATCGGTGGCACTATAGTACTATAAAACATCTTTTGTTCATGAATGCGGGACAGATGCACTTTTATGTAAAAGGTGACTGGGCAATTGTATTTTTGGCAATGATTTCATATAGGGTGAGAAGAGTTTTTGAAACGATTTTTCTGCTCTACCGGCCATGTAATATACTAAATTTTGCGCTGTCCCTAAATGCACCGTTGATGAGTCCATTTGGACACAATGTGGAATAATCTCGAATAAAATTGGTAAGGTGAAAAGTTCGGATAAATTTTGCAAAAATTGCTGCTCAGCGTTTTCCACTTGCAAGCACCGCTCGTACTACGCTACCCTCCTTGGCTTAGCGATTGTTGATTTATCAGTTCCGGGTTAACTGTTTTCTGTTAACTGTTTTCTAACTATCAATGCCACTCCTTTTACCCCCAGCGTACCCCTTTCGCTCCAGCAGATATCATGATGATTGTTTTCAAGATTACAGCATCTTCTATATTAATCCCTTTGATATTTGGAAACCAGAAGAGCAACGGACTTCTGCTTATCATTCTAGTCTCGTTATGAACCATAAACAACGATTTTCTTGAAACATTTTCCTCGATCAATCTAGAAAACAAGCTCTTGTGATCTTATCTAGAACAACCATTTTTCTCGATTGATCAAGAAATCATACTGCTCGGCTTTGATTTACTGCTTGCTTGGTTTGTTTCATGATAAAATGTTAAGCTTTAAAATATTAAAGCGCTAGATATTTTCAATCGTAAAGATTGTGCAGAAAGACTCGAAGACAAAGGACTCTTTCTTTTGGATCTTTTCATACGTCCCCCACGATCCAGTAGAATGAACCAGGCTTTTAGCCTAAGCCTGATTCAAACGAGGTCGTTTGATCGTTAGCCTACAGTAGTGCAAAAGGACCCAAAAGACAAAGACTCTGCGTGTGAATCCTTTGTTTTTGGTCTGTCGGCACGATCTTAACGAACCAAACGACCAAGTGTGAATCAGGCTTTAGAATGCTACCGATCCTTGCTTCATGTTCAGTTCACAAGGGAGGTCGTGGCTGAAATTTCTAATCAATAGACCTGTGTCTACTAGTAACAAAGGAAGTCATCTAGACTCAGGAGACCCCAGAACGGTTCGTCTCTCGTGACGGCTAATTGGC
This sequence comes from Aurelia sp. 4 Dawson et al 2005, assembly GCA_964019985.1. Lineage (NCBI taxonomy): Eukaryota > Metazoa > Cnidaria > Scyphozoa > Semaeostomeae > Ulmaridae > Aurelia > Aurelia sp. 4 Dawson et al 2005. The sequence goes on along the minus strand of OZ026496.1, from coordinate 18,471,855 downwards.
CTCTTAGCTCGGTTTTATGCATTTCCCTTGTGTCTTGGCAGTATGCCCGCCCATGCAGTTCCCTAAGGAGCTGCACAAAAAGATCGTATGAATAATACAGAGTTGAGACAGTTTTGAGAGCACAAGATTGGCTAGAAAACACTAGTGACTGAGGACGCGTTCCGAAAACAACATCAGTAAACAGGCCTAGACCAGTCCAACAGTGACAGAAGCCCAGCTGATGTCGGCAATATTGGGTGAGCGTATTTTCTAACAAACATTGAACATTGACCGCTTTGAATTCATTTTGTTCGATAGGCTATGTGCTTATATTGACATATGCAATGTTAAGGAAGCTCTAAGGGAGATACAGCTCGGATCATTTTGTGCTCCAAACGTTACGTCCTATGCAAATTGTTTCGTTAACAAACTATCATGTTTTGAACGGTAAAATTCTTTTCTGCGGTTTTACCGTTCGGCAAAAGGCTTCGGTCAATGAATGTTTCGGACCACGAAAAATTTTGGGCACTATCGTTTTCGTACGTTTGGAATGTCAGAATGCATTTTCAATTTCCATGACGTCAATAACTATAATTTTAGAGGATTTGTTTTTGGAGTCATTTTTAGAGTCATGGTTCTTTGTAGGAAAGTCTAATGCTTTCCAAATTACCGCAGCTAGACTGCAATTGATTAGACCCTTCGAAAGATATAGGGTCTACGGGGGGAAATGGGTCAATTTGGGGTGAAATGGGTAAAGTGAAAAATTTGGTTGAATTTTGCCAAAATCTTTCCTTAAGGTTGCTCTCCATATCCAGCGTTTTGAGCGCGCGGGCGCTGCGGCCAAATTGGAGCATGCGCAGTTGAGAAACCTTAGCGATCAATCTGATCGTAAGCGACTGATTTTTGGGCGCTTTGGGAGTGGGAACAAGTTCAACTCCCATCGCGGGCGTTTGAGATCGCTACCGAAGAAATCAAGCTTGGTCGCAGCGCCCGCGCACTCAAAACGCTGGATATGGAGAGCAGCCTTTAGAGTTTATCTCTAGTTAGAAGTGCTCAAACTACCTTCCCTGACCGAGTGGATGTTGACTTATCTGTTGTGGGTCTATTGTTTTCGGGTTTATTGTTTCGAGTTTATTGTTTGGTCTATTGTTATCTGCTTCGGGTCTATGTCATCATTTCGGGTCTATTGTTTTCCGGTCCATTGTTTTTCTTGATGTGAGTGGTACAAAAGTTTTATCAAAATCTTCAGATTAGACGGGTTGAAAATGAAGTTCTTTCTGAAGCCAGTAAAATGTTTTGAAACGAGCCTTCTTCAAAGCCGTGAAAATAAAAAATTTCGCTAATATGTCTTACGGTTGCCATAAATATTGGTAGTACCTTATTTTTTACGGCATTTCGATTAACCGATTTGTTCCAGAGCAATGAATAAGTTTCTGGCGGGGAGGGTTTTTTGCGAACCAGATTTTTGTGGTGATCAGAGCGGAAAGGAGAGTCACCTTAACCCTATTTGGACCGGGATGAAATTTGTGCATTTCTGACTGAGAGAGGGCGCTTTTCATCCCCATCTTTTTCCAAAACCACAAAGGATATAGCAATGAAACTTGGCTCAGTTGTTCTTTGGGCTTTGCAACTGTGACAATAGAGCATGATTAGTTTCTTAGTCCGTTGCTAGGCAACTAAACCAGTGGAAAAATAGCAAAAATCTGGCAGTTGACGTGAACTACAAAACTTGTCAAGATTAAGATAACATAACAGGCAGAATTGTAGCCAAAGGTAGCAAATAAAGGTAGAGGAAGACATTTACAAAGGAATCCCTTCATCCAAGTTGCAACTCTTGCTAATTAAGAGCAATTAGCAATTGAGTAGACTGATTGAGATTCCTATTGTCGATTATTTTCAACTTTTAGACTTCTAATTAGTAAAAGTAGTAATTGGCAAGAAGCCCAAGACTATTTTCCGCAAGTTTTGATATTATACTCTAATTTACTCAAACTATGGCGTCATAAAGATGAATGACGTCATGAATGTTAAATTTGTTGATGTAAGCAAATATGAGTAAACTATATATATATATATATATATATATATATATATATATATATATATATATATATATATATATATATATATATATATATATATATATATATATATATATATATATATATATATATATATATATATATATATATATATATATATATATATATATGTATATATATATATATATATATATATATATATATATGCACACCAAATGAAAGTACTCTTCAAGACGAATCGAATGGTGCATATAACGTTATGATTTTGAGTTAGTTGTGCAAAATTAGCTAGCATTTTGTGATTTTCTCTGTGACCTGTCTGCAAGTAAGATCATCTGGTGGTCACGTGGTACATCATTAGACTACAGTAAAAACCCCCGTATAAGAACCTAGTGATTAAGAACCTACGGGCTGAAATTATGAAATTAACCCCCAATATATAAGAACTCATTCAGCCTGAAATTTGAAACAGGTTCTTATTTGTAGAGATCATCAATTAAATCAAAGCTCCAGTTGCTTTTTCATTGAGCCTATACCCACTTTTTTACATTCAATCTAAACAGTTACAATACATGTTACTGATACTGCCATGTGTGCATTCTGCAAACAACTCTAAAGATGCTTTGAAAGCTTTTCATTTTATTCTTTAAGATTTCTGATTCTTCCACAAACTGCTGTTGCCAATAAGGCCTCATGAACTCAGGTGCCTCTGAACTGACAATAAATAATGGGCTTGAAGTTTCAATCGGAACAAAAGAAATGCCCGAAAGCCCTGAATGAAATAAGAACCAATTTAAGAACCTGAACGGCCTAATTTCCCACTAAATACTCAATATATAAGAACTTAATCAGGCTGACTTGCCACATTGTAGGTTCTTATAAGCGGGTTTTTACTGTATGAAGTTTTAAAAATTTTGTAGTAAGTTAGATTTTAGTGAAAGTCAATAAGTTGGAGGGTCATATCTAAACTAGTGGCGAAGATAGAGGAGAATGTTTGGTAAGGGGGTGAAACCCCGCCCCCGGTCCAAATAGGGTTAACAATGTATTTGTTTATCCTCGTTCAAGAAGTTGTCAAAGTTTTGGCTACTATGTAAAGAAAAAACATGTACAACATTGCACAGCAGGGAAGTCTGTTTAAAATTAGATGCAACTTGACGTTTAGTGGTGCCCCTGTCCATTTGTTTAACTTAACTTCAACAAATTTGTATGAATCGGCACGAATAAGAAGTAAGAAAATGCGCTACTCTAACATTGTTTCGAAAGCTTAAATCCTGAAACTAGATTTCTACGATTTTGGATCCTTCTCAACGTCTCCCACCCTGAAGTAAAGAAATTGAACTTCAGGTCAATCGAAACACCAATCCAACATTTTCAAAGTGACGTCAGTTCTTTAGAACAATTAACGGGGGGGGGTGTTCTTCCATAGTAAAGGTACCTGGGGATGTGCTGCCCACGAGGGTATACATTTTTGGACTTCGAGTCTAGCCAAGGGTATACTTTCTGGCAATTTTAGTCGAGTCTAGTCTAGGCAAGGGTATGCTTTTTGGCAATTTTGTCAAAGAACTGTAAAAGTTCGATCTGTAAAAGTTCGGTAATTTCTGCAAAAAAACCAAATTTAAATAAAAATTTTGTCCTTAGAATGCGAAAATTTGGTAAGTTCTGTCTAGCATACGCCCTTTCAGGGCACTTTTGATGGAGAAATTAGTCTAGCCAAGGGTATCATTTGCAAAAATTTTTGGTCTAGCCAAGGGTTCCATTTTGAAACTGTAGGTGGCACACCCCTACCCGAAATTTAGCCGAGAACCCCCCCCCACGTAGAACACTGCCAGGAGCATCACTTCTTTTGATATGGTTTGGATCTAAATCTCAATAGAGTACATTGCTCTCAGCAGCAAACACATGAGATAACTTTGTACGTATATTTGTAACATAGTGAAATGGTGTAGATTTGTAAGTGGTGAAATTGTCTGATAAAAACCCGGGGGGGGGGGGTAACATAACATGTTGAGAGTACGGGTATTTGCCGCCCATATGGGTGGGTTTTTGGGTCCAAAATTCTCTAAACAAGGGTCCCTTTTTCGGCAGATTTTCCTTAAACATGGGTGGGTTTTCCATTAATTGGCAAAAAATTGTCGAAAATGGGTAGTTTTCCGCCAAAATTCATCATTAAAGTGGGTATGATGGCAACTGTCGGTAATTAGAAGAGGGAAGCTTTCTGAAAACCGGGCGGCAGACCCCCGTCCATCCGCAAGTCATGTACCACCCCCCCCCCCCCGGGGATCAAAATCTTTAGGTGAGCGGAGTGGAAAAAGAAGTCCTTCTGAATCCATTAACACCTTTTGAAATGAGCCTTCTCCAAAACCGTGAAAGCAAACAATTTTGGTTCAAGACCTTTAGACTGCCATGAATGCAAGTAGTACCATAATTTTTACAGCATTTCGATCGACGGATTGGTTCCATAGCAATTGAGAAGTTAGTTCCTGGAGGGGAGAATTTTTGAAAATGGTTTCCTCTGTTCATCAGAGCCGAAAGTATAGTCTCGTTAGGCAACCTTTTCCACGATGTTGAACGGAATCCAGCCAATGAAGAACGGACTTTGAAATCATGTTATCCGCTGAAGATGCGGTAAAAAGTCTCGAAAATGTCTGTATACCATGTGCATCAAACACCATCAACAAATGTGGTCAGGGGCGGTGTGAGCTTTGAGAAATTCAGGTGGACAAGAGGTAAAATTTATTGCCAGAAGGTATACCTAATATTTTTTATATCGTTTTTGCTTTGGAATAAATGCTGACCTGAGGAAAGTGGGGTGGACATGTTCACCCCAGTCCACCCCGTGGCGCCGCCCTTGAATGTGGTTAATGTTTGTTGCTTACAAATGTTCCCCACAAATGCTGGCCTCAAAAGTTTACTCGCATTTTAGGTATGTCGAACCACAGGGAATCCACTGCTAAGATTGCTCTTTGAAAGTAAAATCCGATCGTTTCATTCTCAAATGATAGATCCAGATCTGTTTTGTGTCTCTTTCATGAATGATCATATGATATGAGCGATTTTGAAAATTTTCTTTGTTTTTCCTCTGCGATGGCGATGTGTAGAGGAACGGGAAATGCGGAGGCGCGTGGGGGAGAGAGCGGAGGAGAATCAAAAAGGAAAATTCAGAGGAGAAGGAAAGAGAAGAAAGAGAGAATTTCTTTTCTCTCTCCCTCTCCTCGTGCTCCTCCTCCGCAATCTTCACTCTTTTGCCTCCGCACTTCCCATTCCTCCACACCGCGCCATCGCAGAGGAAAAACAAAGAAAATTTTCAAAATCGCTCATATCATATGATCATTCATGAAAGAGACACAAAACAGATCTGGATCTATCATTTGAGAAGGAAACGATCGGATTTTACTTTCAGAGAGCAATCTTAGCAGTGGATTCCCTGTGTGTCGAACAAGCTCATGGGTTTGCCTTCATTAGCAGACGCAAACGTTGTAAAACAAAAGATTCAGGTTCCCAAAAGGACAAAGCGATTTGCCTTTTTGAAGAATAGACTTCATGCATGTTGGTAGACTCAGTCAAGCCATTTGTGTTGAAGATTTGAAATCTTTTCCTGATGCTGTCGAATCGCTATGTCGTGAACAGAACTGTCAACCTCGTTCCCAGGGTGGTATTTTCATATTTCATATTTTCCTATTTCAATTTATTAGGGAGGGAGACCCTTCAACCAACTGGTTGATTTACAAGGGGTCCTCCATATAAAAAGTTACAAAGACTAAACAAGTTAAAAACCACTAAAGACTACTTACAATGAATACAACTCACCAAAAAAATCCTACCTATAAAAATAAAAGAAAAGTACCTAAGAAAACCGCCAGTCCATAATAAACTACAGAGTGTCTCAAAAAATTGTTCGACGTTTGATAGAATATTGAAAAATAAGGACAACGTGAACAAGGTCATGGAAAGATAACCCTGTTCCTAAGATTATGAAATAATTTTAGAGACTAAAATCGTGCAAATCGGTTGAAAATTCGTAGAGTTACGAGCTCTCGAAGATAAAAATATGCGATAGCTGAAACCAGAGACCCCCCAGATTACTGGTATTGCAAAAAGCTAGAAGAGGGAGTAAGAGAAGCTTATCTAATGTCATACCTCTCGTTGATATCAGAGCAAACCAAATAGGACTTCTAAAGTAAATTATTTCTTGCGATCATTCTCTAAATTTCCTTACATTGCATAAGTCCAAAAACAGTGGTTCAGAACATAATCGGCGAGAGAATGAATCTGTTTCCTCAAAGCATCTATATGCTTGACAGCTAGGTTATCGAAAACCTTTTTGAATCTAACTTGGTTCGCCCTGAAACAATTGAGAAATAACAGAAACGACGGCCTATGGAGCTTTTACTAAAAATGCCATTTCGAGGCCTCTGGTTTCAGCATTTGCACAAATTTGAGCTTCAAATGCTTGTAACTCCATGAATTTTTAGCGAATTTGCAAGATTCTTGTGTCAAAAATTAATCTAAAATCTCAGAAAAAGTGTTACTTAACCAAGGGTGCATTCAGCGTATCGTTATTTTTTAGTATTCAATCGAAAGTCGAACAATTTTTTTGAGACACCCTGTATGTTTAAAAATATATATAGAGGATCCCTGTTTGGTCTCAGCTGGGAGGCTACTCGAAAGTTTAGCCCCGCGAAAAGAAAAACACTTCCGCCCAATTGCAAATGTTTTCTTTGCAGCCTCAAGTCCGTTGCCGTATTTCGAAGGCTACGAAAGTTACTAGTAGATTTCCAGTGAAATGATTGCGCATGTACTGTGGAGCAAGCCCATTGAGAGACTTCTAGACCACTGATCGGGACTCTTCATTGAAAAGCTCATGAATGGTCTTCCAACCAAGGCTGCCAATCAGTGGTCCACTCGGGGAATCATAGCTGCTATTCGTTACAATTCTAGCAGCTCTAATTTGAAGCTTGAAGATTTCTAGATTGATATCAGTGGTGCCACAGCAACCCCATACAGAACAGCAGTATCGAAAATGGGGCTCCACAATACCCAAGAACAAAGTTTTCAAAGAAGCCACTGGGAGAATATTCCTTGCGTGTTTTAGAAATCCAATGGCTCTGGATACTTTACTAGATACAGCTTTAATATGTTCCTTCCAATATAAACTGTTGTCATCTCGAACACCAAGATATTTGGTCTTCTTGACAACGTCCAGTTCTCTGCCACTAATTTCTAAATTCAGTTTTCCTGCTGCATTGTTGAGCGTTCGGTGCTTCGGTTTGGTCGCGATTAACATAGATTGTGTTTTAGCAACATTTACCGAAAGTTTGTTGCCCTTCAACCATGAGTCTAAGTGCTCAAGATCGACATTAATAGTCTCGTTCAACTGAGAAATGTCTTTTGACTTTAAGCAAAGGCTAGTGTCATCAGCATGCATGGACACAGTTGAGCTCTGGACAGCACTTTGGAGATCATTGATGTAGATCAAGAAGAGAAGTGGTCCAAGACATGACCCTTAGGGTACCCCTACTGCCACTTCCCCAGTTTCAGAATCGACTCCACCCACTCTGCAGTACTGTTTTCTGTTGGAAAGATAAGATTGAAACCAAGAACGCTCCCTTTGTCGAACACCGTAGAGTGCTCTAAGTTTTTGCAGAGAAGGTCGTGATCTACAGTGTCAAATGCCTTTTTAAGATCAATGAATACTGTACCCACCATTTGTCCAGTGTCCAACCCACTATACCAATCTTCAATGTTTTTAAGTAAACAGGTCAGTGTAAAATGGAGTTTTGCAGTCTTACGTCATACGCTGATCAAGAACCGAATGAACACCCTGGTACACTTCGATCAGATGCGCCCATGGATTTCACTGTTTGCTAAGCAACGCGAATCGACGGAAAATGGCCGTTGCTCTAGAGCTAATGCTGCAGTAGATAAATCGAGAAACTAAAAGCAAACACTTTGGGGACCTTATTTGAACCATTTTGAAGATATTTGAAGAATAATCTGGGGTTAGCAAGTGTCTTTAATGTGAAAAAAAAAAAATTTGATGTTTTCGGGCGAAAATGGGCCTAAGTTGAAAATTGGAGAAGCTTTCACCGCAGCTTCCAAAATGAAATGGCTCGTTATACTTCAAATTTCGGAAATAAATTGCAAATGATGGCCGAATTAGGTAAAGAATATAGTTTTACTTCGAACTTTGACATGCCACGGCCGTTTATCCCATGCAAAACGGAGTTACCGCATAAAATGATGAACAGCCAAGTAGATTTCCGAACTGCCCCTTGTATCCCAGAGTAGAGGTAGAGCAAAAACTCACTCAGGGGACGAGATTGTATAACTGTATCCAATGTTTTACTAGTTTCACCTTTGCTGCCTTCATGGCATAGTGAGTCCGATCTCAGGTCAGCTTAATTAAGTATCATTTTTCAGAGGTTAAAGGATCCAGAAGTCGTTGGCCCCTATGATGTTATTACAACTTATGCGGACTCTGATGCTACAAAGTTCTTCAAAAGTAATGGATTTACAGATGACTACATATTGAACAGCAAGTACTGGTAATGTTACAGTCCTTCCTTGTCTCCTCTTTTCTTTTGCCGCGTAATTAAAAATAGATGAATCAAAGCGCAGATCTACTAAAAACATATGCATTCAGTTTAGCAATTGATAATTCAAGCATAATTTTAGGGATATCATAGACCCAATGTGCCTGCAAACGATGGTATCGAGGATGCAGAACACGTTTCGTTTCGTTTCGATTCAATTGCAGTACCTCGCAGAGATCTTATCCCTAGAGTTTTTGCTTTATTACTACCATTTAGATATACAAATTTCCAAAATAGTGTTCTGACTCAGTGTTTCTTGTGTGGTGATAAAACTTTTCCAGCGAACTTGATAAACATATACTCTTGCTTACTTTAAAATTTGTCCACAAATCTGTTCGATTTGATTAGAAAATTGCTTACACGCTTTTTTTATAAGAAACTTGGACGGGCCATAGTACTAAAAGTTTCTTAATTTCACATGAAATGTTGTCCATTTTAGTACTAAAAGTTTCTTAATTGGTTTCTTATTCTTTGAATGCAGAATTATCAATGTGGTCGCTAGCACTGCGCCAGATATGTTTCTTGACATTTAGAACATCATAAAGGAATAAACAGTGCTCTGTTGTTTTGAAAACACAAATGGTTAGGTAATATTGCTCAAGAATAAAGGTTCAACGATCTATTTGCTATAATATCCATACTTTTAACTTTGAGAAGTTTCTTAGTACTTCTCAGACATAGTACTAGAGTTTCTTAAAATTTTGGCCATCTTAGTACTATTTTCTTATAAACCAGTTTCGTATAATAGAAAACGTGTACTCCGTCCCAAGCCATAAAACCACAACCACCATTTCCCATTTAAGTAAACATGCATTTCTTTTCTTTGTTTTTTGTAATTTCTTTTCCTTTACTTGTATATTAAACATCTATCTCAAATTAGATACTACGTGATATCTGTCATAATGTCTAAATTACCCATCCAATCACTCAAGTTGTTTCAATCACAGACCTCTCTCGTGGGGGAGGGGTGTAATTTGAGATAGGATGATGTTAGTCTCTATGTTCAACTGGCCTCGGGGTAGTCATAGCATCTTGCTCCTCGGGGGTATCGTTCAAGTAGCATTGTATCGCTGTACAGTAATTTTGTAAAGTAGTGTAGTTTCTAGATTTAAGTTGTAACTTTTTAGTGGATATGTAAAAGATAGGAGCCTTTTAGCCATGAAGCCTTTAGAAATATTTGCACAAATGGGTGTTGCATCTTCATTTTAATTAAAGAACTTCAGATAATTTGTCATTACCGTTTAATATTAGAGATTTTTCCTATCGTTCTCAATGGCAGCGCTGGACTACTAATCTAAATGTTAGTAAAACCATTCCTAATAAACACAACAGATGCGTGTCAAGTAATGTTTCAAAAGTCCTTGTTATTTCAACTGCCGGCACTCATGCATCCGAGAACCTCAAGGAAACTTCCAGTAAGATATCTCTTTTGGTTTATGTTTTACGGTCAATTGTATATCTAGCCAATGCAAAAGAATGTGCCTTTTTTCACGAGATGGTAAGTTCAACTTTAATTATACAGAAATCTAAACTTCTTCAAAACATCCTGTCATATCTTTTAGCTGCATCTCATTATAGTGCACCATGTATGACTTTGGAATTTTAAAGATTTGCGAAATTGAAGACCAAAATATTTGTAAGAACAGCTAGGTTTCTTTTCTGCGGCAATTGATCAAATTTCCTTTAACAAATCTACATTCATTCTTAATAAGGACCTTGATAGCTTTAAATACTTTTAACCAACATTTCAGTTTAAGAAAAAACAAAAAAACTAGTGTAATTGTAGGCTACAGTATAATTTCGATATAATGAATCTGATATGACACAATTGATCATAATGCACAATATTCTCATTTGTCACAACGGTCCATAGATGGTGCATGAATTTGGCCATTTGCTCTGGAGCTCATTATACCGAGATTATGTTGTGAGCAAATTTCTCTTAGCATTTTAATTTAGTGTAGTACAGCAGGTCCACATCAGCTTCATGCTGCCACTCACTGACCTACTCTAACAAATAAAATATGTATATATGTATGTATGTATGTATGTATGTATGTATGTATGTATGTATGTATGTATGTATGTATGTATGTATGTATGTATGTATGTATGTATGTATGTATGTATGTATGTATGTATGTATGTATGTATGTATGTATGTATGTATGTATGTATGTATGTATGTATGTATGTATGTATGTATGTATGTATGTATGTATGTATGTATGTATGTATGTATGTATGTATGTATGTATGTATGTATGTATGTAGAATTAGGCTATGACATAATAAGCACGAAATGTTTCACGCTGCTCCACAGGCGGTTTTAACCAAGGCGCTCCCTGGCTTTAACCCTATGGCCACTACTGTGAACCGAAGGCCCTCCACAGCTCTTCTCCCTGAAGCAGTATTTTACGTGGAGTTTAGATATTTTGCAAATCATAGAAATTAATTGTGCATAGATTGATGTAAACTGCAGCTAAACAACATATTCCTTGTATCACACCCTTGTCGGCATAGTCATTCAAGCTTCCGAGAATTTCTATAGATCTCATAATGACGTCATAGCAAAATGACATGAGCAAGATTATTAGAAGCAACATCAAAATTCGGAATTTACATGGAAATTTGACCTATGAGAATTTCAGTAGAGCAAATTAAGCATAACCAAGATTTATGGCCACGACTGTAAATGTATGTTTAGGACTTCTAGATATTGGAAAATTGTTGAGGTAGTGTTTTACCAAGCGTTGCTGCTTCTTAATTTTTAGCGGTGAGTTTCTTTATACCGGGTGAGCCAGGAAAAAGTTCCCATGCATGAAAATTCATGACATCAAGAGCACTTCACAGATATGAATGATTCAAATTTTAATTGAAAGCCCAGAGATTGAAATATTTTTATGATTTTGCTCGCTATCTTACCAGCAGTGGAAGTATGGCAAAATTTAACTGTACACAAATTTCATCGTTGCAAAATGACTGAAATTGACCCAAAACATTTATCAAATTGTGAGGACTCTTCTTACACAGAACAATACGCAATGGACGTTCACCTCTCTCAAGAGTTATACCAAATCAGTTTTCAAACAAATATTAAAAATTTTCAGTCCCATGTGCAGTGGATATTTCTCACCCATGAGAAAAAATGCATTTTCTTTATTGATTGGTGCGGGGAGTCCTTTTTAATATGATCAATGTTTTAGGTCATTTTGAAATCATTTTGCAACCATGAAGTTTCTGTAAAGTTAAATTTACCAATATTTCTAGTTATGGTAAGACGGCGAAATGAATCGCAAAAATACTTTGATTTTTCGGCTTTAACCAGAACTTGAATCATTTAAATCTGTGAATTTAAATCTGTGAACTTCTTTCTGGCTCACCCGATATACTAAAGGAAATATGTGCAGTATCAATGGATTTGAGTTACACGTATTCCTATTTAAGAAACTAAGACGTGCCACAACTGAAGGTCTCTTAGATTATAGGAATTTTCAGTACTGAGTGTTTCTTGCTGATTTCCTTCGATTTCCACGACAATCTTCTTATTAACTTTTCAAAAGTAACACCAGGTTTCACTGGCCTTACTTGAACTGAGAAGAGGGCGCTCCCTTGCTCCCAGGGAGTTTACAAACCGAGCAAAGAACGCTCTTTTGCACGTAGTTTAGCCGCAAGTTGCTGAGCCCAGTGGGAACCAAGCGTTGGACATCATCACGTAAAAGTTCAGTTTTACAAAAACAACTTGATATTCAAAATGAATCTTCATGAATGATGAATTATCTGTGCGAAAACTGAAAGTTGAGTCCAGTTTGACTTTTTTCATGTTTGTTTGATAAAAAACGACTTATAAGGAACTCAACTCTCAGATCGCAAACAAATATGAAACTCCAGTAGCATAAATTAAAGGGAATCTAAGGATGTCTAAGATAAGGCTTTGAAAAAACAGCCATGTAGAATAATAGGTTGCAACGCGTGCCAAACCATATTTGGGTAACTGATGACGATTAGTCCATTGTATCCCTGCGGTAAGCTTTGCTCAGCAGGGACTCATAATGAAACAGTGAAAAACATGGCCCTGTCTTAGGCATTCGATCGATCGAATCGGGATCGAACGAATGACGCAGCATCTTTGTTCAACGGTCTCTCCTCGGAAAGAAAATGCAATGAAAACCACACTAAGCAGACGTTTCATCAAAGAAACTTTGTGTAAATCTGAAGAAAGAAGTTCTCTTTACCTGGCGAGTGCAAAATAAGTCTTTGATCGCTAACCTTTCCATGTTTTTGAGACGAAAACAAAGCAGAGAAAGCAACAACTACCTGCCGCAGCAACTTTGTTCAAATTCTAGTCATCTGCATCCTTCGAATTGAAAATTCGACGGCATTGCTCTTTGCCACATTTCGTAATCTGATTGGTACTTTAGGAATTGCAAAGTTTGGGCATAAATAGGGCCAGGTTTTTTAGAGTAATATTATGAGTCTCTGTTGACTGAAGGGCTATCATCCAGTCAAAGAGCACAGGGAAACAAGTGACTCATCGTCATAAGTCTATTACTGATCTACGTCAACAGGCAATTCTGATATGTGATAGACTAGGATTTGAATGCAAATTGTTTAAGCCACTTCAATATGATTATCGTTGGCATATTTTAATTTTTTTCACTGGTTACTGCATGAGTGATGTCCAAAAATTGTCTTGAAATGTTCACGGTAGCACAGGAAGTGAACGTGAAGATTGCTATGGACCTCGTAAGAAACTCATAAAATAACTCTGAGGACCCAAAATCTGATAATTTCAAGGAACTGTCAGTTATGGGCTCGTGTTTGATTGGTGCTAATTCTGAAAACGGTAGACTTGATAAACCTGCAATTTGTGTTTGATTGACTCCCAAAATCTGAAAACGGCGGGTTTGGCAGGTTTGGAATGCCCGCTGAACCTTCTGCTCCAAAAGACAGAAGGTTTGGCAGACTTTGGAGAGATTCTCGCTTTCATTTGCTAATTTTTGAAAGCAAGGTGAATTTGCTTAGTGTTGCCACGGTGATTGGTAAATTTACTCTCCGTTGCTAAGCACCAGACTCGTAATCATGTTTTCAACAGGAAACCTCACCTTATTCAAGATGAATCTGAAACCTGCCATTTTGAAGAATTTTGTGTTTGATGGGGAAATGTGTTTCCATCTCTGCGAAGTCTACTGTTTTCAGAATTCGGTAGGTTTGGAATTACCAATCAAACACACCCTTATTGTCCGAATCTTCAAATGTTGCAGCTCATGAATCTGCAAAATAGAGTTTTCTTCGTGTTCGAGATGGCCAGTGATGTTTGTGAACAAATTCCAAAGGAAAACGAGGGGAAGTGACAAATTGTACGAGATAGCACGTTTGTTCAACATGGGGTCCTTTGGCAGTCAAAAGAATAAAGATTTCATTCATATTCAACCATCCGAATCTATCTACTTTCGGCTGAAACTATACCGGGTGAGTCAATAAAAAGAACCGGCCTTTAAAAAATTGCTGCTCCATGAATATCAAAGCAATGATATTGAAAACTGTCTTATGTTATTCCCGATATGTCCACTTAGGTTCCGTAGTTTACTTGTCTTTAATCGCCGATTCCTTCCCGTTGAGATAGCAGATTTTCTCCAGAAAGCTAACATTTCCCTTTGTTCTAAAGGGAGAAAGGGACTGATTCTTTGCAAACGTAAATTCAAGTTTTCCTCTCAATGTACAAGCCTGAAATCTTGAAAATAAAACTGCAAATAACAAGCACACTGATCTCATCTTAAAATAGCCCTGAAGTCTTCAAATGTTAACCATGCTATACCAGGTGAATCAATAAAAACGTCCGGCGCTTGAAAAATTCTGTTCCCTAAATATCAAAGTAATGATATTGAAAACTGCTTATTCTATCCCCGATCTAGCAAATTAGTTTCAGCAATTTACTCGGTTTTAGTTGTCCATTCCTTCCCGTCGAAATAGGTGATATTCTGCATAAAGTCCCTTTCGGAAACCTGCAAGAACGAGTGAAAATGCGAAGCAAGATTTCCCCTTGTTCTCCTTCCTAGCAATAATAAAACTTGCATGTGTTGATGTATTTCGTCCTCTTGGGAGAATGGAATCTCCCTTAATAAGTTAATCATACAAGGTGGAAGAGTTTTTCCTTCCCTCCCCTAAAGAGCATAGCACACGCTGTGAAGCTCACATATTAGGGAAACCTTCTCAGCCAGGAAGAATTCTAAAAGTAATTCAACATATTAACTAATTAATCAGACATTGCTTATGTACTCAGGGAGCATTAGGCCTTCAAACGCCGGGCCTTTTTGACTCACCCGGTACTTTGTTTGTTTGATGGCCAAAGTAGTGTAAGGAGGGATCTACCCTCTGTTCATTTTGATTCGGTTAAGTGCATTCAAGCAGGTGTGAAGTCAATTCTTCAGGATCGTCAATCGTTTTGTCTTATGGGAGAGCTAATGCCTTCAATTCACGATATACCCCTTACTTGTTGTTATTAAAACATCTATAGCTCTTCGCTAATCTTGTTGTGGATACGAACAGGCTGAGTTGTGAGCCTGAAGGAACCTCCCAAAAAGGGCTCCAGATCACATGCTCATTAACGATTTACTTTAATGACGTAATATGCAAATTAGCTTGACCGTTGAGAACAAGAGCAAGAATGAATAGTACCGATGCGCATGACAGTGTGAGCCCCAGCATTGATTCGCTATGAACAAAGCTGAAACACAATGTTGCGAAACAGAAGAGTCATTATTTCGTCTCCCCAACCAAGTTCTTATCTCTCGCCTTGTTTTGATCTTATTTGTCAGATATTTCTTAACCTGTCTTTCAGGAAAACTGGTGATAACTGGCTGAACAGTATACCTATGTGTTTTGTGCCACCTTTCGACTCAACATCGTCATTAAAGAGATCTAGCTGTACTGATAAAGCTGTGTCTACTGAAGATATTGAATTACTTGAACGAAAGATAGAAGAATGGTGAGTAGACATAACTTATTACTTGCAGAGTCAACGGATAGCTTCGGTGCTTGGGAAATCAGTGAAATTTGATTTAGCAAATAACCGTAAAAAGTATTTCTTCTCAGTTGTGTGAATTTACAAATTCATTTTAAAGATGAAAGCGTTTTTTCCTGCCGATGAGACTAAACATCCTACCGGCTTGGTAAAAACAAAACAATTCCCTTTTTGAAAGTCCATTGCTTCTTCGTTATCAAACCTTGGGGGATGGGGTATTTGACCTAAATTTTTACGGGGATGTGCCCACGAAAAATATGTTTACCCGGCGCCAGAATTTTTACCGTCAAATGAAACCCGATTATAGAAAAAATCGGTGAAAAATATACTCCAAAACACAATAATTTGACTAACTGATAACCCGATTTAACAAAATTTTCCCATTTGACACGTTTTGACAACCAGCTCCAGAAAAACTGCATTCTTTTGATACCCCGTTCTAGGAAAAAGCAGGTGAAAACGATACCCTGAAAAATGGCACATCCCTGTCAGAAAGACATACAAAGTACCCCTCCCGGGTTATCAAAGCAGTGGTATTGACAGATATCTTGTTTAACAGTGGACATGTTCAATTGGATATCGGATTTTCCTGACAGAGGATGACTTCTCCGTTTAAACTTATCGGGACTACATAAGCAGCACGTGTATTTTGACTCATCAGCTAATGATGGCACGGTTTGAGTTCCGAAACGTCCTGATAATTATTTACGTCTTGATAATCTCTTCATTAATTAATCATTAAGTTTTAAGTACTGGATCTTGTCATTAACATGGTTTTGTCAATATTTATACAACTTGGATTTGTCGAATGATTACAACTTGCTCATTCTTTTCATGGCGACATCCTGAGAGTCAAAGTAAAACTGTGCGTCGAGAAACTTGCAATTTAATTTATATTCTGGCTGCGATTTCCTTATCATGTTCTCGTCAGGGATTTTCTCGAGAAGTATTTTTGAAGAAACCTTCAAACACAGCCAGAAATCTTTGTCAAGTTGCCCTGATATTCCTGTCTTTCAGCGATAACACGAAAACGCTTTAGAGTGTGTTATCCCTTTGGTGGGATGAAAATGTCATTCAAAGAAGTAACACACAAACATTTCTGGGAACGTCATCCTCCCAAGAGGATAACCTTTGTAGATATGTTACAGGATGTCTCCGCTGCAAGGCAGGATAATGGGCAAAATATGATGATCACTTAGAGGTTCTTCAAGGCGCCTTTTTCAGGGAGTCCCTCGTGATTTCAGAATGGAATGGCCAGGTGAAGTTTCAAATTCAATTGAACATGTTTCCATCAAACATGACATCTACCAAAATCATTGCTTTGACAATCAGGGTTCAAGAGCCTTTGAAACGAGGCTTGTCTATGTGATACTAGTGTTCGGTATAGAGCCCCTGCTTTTGGACATGCTTATTGACAAGTTATGTGTCACATTTTCAAGAATGGTCAGGATTTAATTTTGCAAGCCATTTTGAATTTGTTTTGCGAATTGACAGGGACTTGTTTACTTTGGTATTGATCAATTGATACATGTTTATGCAGGAAAGTAAGTCAGACAAAATCATACCAGAACCAAATGAAATGTATCCTAACTGTTACACAACAACTGAAGGTGCTCAAACATGTTGTAAGTATATAATCAAGGTAAATACGCTACACTACATGAATCTTTATTGTTGCTCCTTCATTGCAGCTTGGTTCTTCACTAAGTGGTTATGATGCAGTCCTTCAACTCATGTGGAATCTACCCTCGTGGGTTCGAATTGTGCAGTAGGGCTGGGGGGAGGGGGTGCAGACCACCCCATCAGCTGTATAGCTATCTATGTTCCCTGCTTGTTTAAAATACACACTTCTATGGCAATACATGTGACATGGGTTTGTGTCCACTACGCATAGACCTTGAGAGTACTTTGACACAAGCATAAGAGACGAGACTGACTGACTGCAACCGATTTGAAAACAATAGCATTGTGCAAAAACGTAGTTCAGTTCAGTTCAGTTCAGTACAGTTCAGTTATATTTTAAATTCCACAAATACAATTCAAAAATATTGATGATATATACAAAAAGAACCAGACTACAAAGATTTAAAACATGTTACAGAAAAATCAATACATTGGATAGGTAATTAATACAATATACAAATACTAACTGAGGAAAAAATGAATTGCATGCAGGGAATTACGTAAGGAGGAGCCTCCTCAATAGGTAAACTAATCGAGGACTAGACTAGAAGTGTAACCGAATTTTGTTGCAAGTGTAACAGATTATTTCTCCCGTCGTTTGAGATCGAAAAATAGACATTGCTGCTTTGCTTGCTTGCTCGCTTGCTTCCTTTCTTGCTTGTTTTGCTTGCATGCTTGCGTTCACGATCTTACATTGCAGCCATTTTTTTCATGCAGCAGTTTTGAGTTGAATTGATCTACGATGTTTGATCGGTCACTATTGTATGGAGAAATTGAACGGACCAGTAGCAGCATAGAAGTAGCAATTTGTCTTGAATGGGTTTGTCTGAATTTTGCAGCTACTGAAAGCTAATGTAGACCCACCATGCTTGCAGCGGTGAGGCATTGGACCCCTGGTTCAACTTCCCTTCCGAAGGATGGAGAAGTTGGTTGCGAGTTCAAGCCTCCGAAGTCACCCATCTGGAGTTTGACCTCACTCGACCCGGCTTAACTTCAGTCACCTGACCTGTGTAAGCCGCTCGGCCACCCACCACGTAATACATCTATCTTGTATGCTTTCTACAAGTAAACAAAGTTAAAATGTTCAACTAGGCCGAGTTTCCAAAACTGACAACTAAATTTTTCGTTCAAATCCCAACTAACACTGAATAATTCGTGGTCGATTTTTGGCCGCCTGCTTCTTGCACTATAATCAAATTCTTGAGAAGTTTGCCGCAGGATGTTTTAAACCATACCTAAGTCCATGATCAAAGTCGTAACAGTTCAGCCTGACGATAATCAAAATGAATAAACGATGACTGATACTGTAACTAGCGTATATCATTACGAAGCAGGCTTTGTATTTCACACAACAAGGTACCTGAGCGAAATAGCAACACATTGGCGTTTGACTGTAGTAGCTGATGTATTTCATCACCGCACCGGATCCCTCGGCATCATGGGTGTTAATCAACAACATAAATGTGTTTGTTAAAGGATTCTATGCCTGTTTTAAAGGATTCTGAGATGAAACACTTTCAAAATTGCTTTAAGTCATTAAAATCATAGCTTATAGTTGCATATTTTAGACTATTCTATGAAGAAAACAAGGTTATTTATAAAGATGTTAAAAAGGCAGTGGTGACAATTGCACTTATGCGGACACAATTTACAAGGAAGCAGAGGTTGAATATGGCCTAAATCTGCAGAAGGAACTGGTATCAAAGTAATCTTTTGGTTACAATTTTTTAGGAGCTGCCACCCCCAAACCCCCGCTTATAGTTTAATCTCAGTACTGACGCATTTTCCATCGAAAGTGGTCCAAAACTCAAACACGGAGAAACGTTGAAAGTGTGTCCGCTAAAGTGCAAAATAGCCCAGTAGTGGTCCTAAAAACAGAGCCCTGTGGAACACCTGATGTGATATCAAGCCAGTCACCGAAGGCCGCACCAATCCTTGCCCTTTGTTTTCTGCCACTTAAGTAGCTACAGATCAAATGTAGCCTGTCATTACCAAATCCATAAGCTGCGAGTTTTGCAATGCGTAGGTCATGAGGTAGATAGTCGTATGCTGTGGACAGATGCAGTAAGTCTTATGAGGGCATGTTCCGAAGCCTTTCAAGATGCAAGAAGGCATTGCCCAAATAGCGGCAAGAAGGTTCAAGGCGATCTTACGCCTAACTTACCAATCCGACGAAGTCTATATTCGACGAAACTTGCTATTTTCGGGACGACTGTACTTTAGCGGACCAGCTTTATGTCATGTCTCGCAGGAACTAACCCTACCCTAACCTAACCCTTCTAATCCTAACTTAACCCTAACTTACCCTAACTGATCCTGAATAACCCTAACTAACCCTAAACTAACCCTAAACTAACCCTAACTAACCCTAAATTACCCTAAAGCCCCATTTCCAAAAACTAACTCAGACCCTAACCCTTACACCATGACACATAGTCTACTACTACTACTACTAGACTGTTTACACCGAGTTATCAGTATTCAGCTTTTTCTTCCAGCTTGTTATGACAGTGTCCCAGGTCTTCCTATTTCTTGCTAGTTGAGGAACTTCATCCCATTGAATATCAATTTCAATCAGTTGTTTTTTCATTACATCAAGCCATTTGGTTTTCTGTCTTCCTCGTGGGTTATTGGTTGGCCTATCTGATTCCTTGAGTGCTAACCTAGCTGGTGCATTTTCAGGTAGTCTATATACGTGACCAATCCATCTTACTCTCTGGATTGTTAGATAGGCACTCCATTTTTGCTCTTTTATGATTGTTTGTAGTGTTAGGTTACTAATTTTCTTTGGATATTTAATATTTAGCAGATATCTGTAGAGTCGTCTTTGAAAAGCATCGATCTGACCATTTATTGTTTGATTTATGGTCCACAGATGGGCATTACTGAGGAAAATTGGTGCAATACAAGAGTTGAATATTCTTAGTTTTTGATTCAAAGGTAGTCTACTATTCCAGACGTTTTGCAAGTCATTCATAGCTGTTAGAGTCAGTGATTTCCTCCTTTTGATGTCTTTTTCCGTTGCTAGTAGAGATCCTAAGCATTTACAATTTTGCCATTTTACTTCACCTTTCCTTGTAATATGAAATTCTTCATTTTTCTCTTCATTACATGATAGATTTCTTTCTTTTAGTTGAGATGTTATGGTGATTGCATTATATTTCATTAGGTGTTGATTCTCTGATACAATGGCATACCCACAGTCATCTGCATATTGCAAGGGGATTTCAAGACTTTCCTTCCTTACCTTTTGTATTACTTCTTTTGTCATACAATAATTGTGTTCTAACTGATGTTGTGCTTCTTTGTCTCTAAGATATTCAGGTA
The DNA here is from genome assembly GCA_964019985.1 of Aurelia sp. 4 Dawson et al 2005. NCBI lineage: Eukaryota > Metazoa > Cnidaria > Scyphozoa > Semaeostomeae > Ulmaridae > Aurelia > Aurelia sp. 4 Dawson et al 2005. The sequence goes on along the minus strand of OZ026496.1, from coordinate 18,451,207 downwards.
GGCTGTAGTTGTGGTCTTCTAAGTGTGGTCTAAAACCTAACGCTTTAGCAAGATAGATGATGAAAAAGATAGCACTTAAACAATCTCCTTGACAAATTCCTTTCTTTGTTGTAAAATATTCACCTTTTTCTTTCCCACAAGTGATGCATAGTTTAACATCTTCAATGAGTAGTTTACATAAGTGAAGTTCATCTTTATCTAGGATGCTTCTCAAATCCTCCAACAGTATTCTTCTCTTAACTGTATCGAAAGCTTTGCTCATGTCTGTTAGAAGGATCCATAAGTGATAGTTTTGTGATGTTAGAGCCTTTTCTATCAGTAGTTTAATTGCAAATATTTGTTCTGTTACAGATCGGTATTTCTGATATGCAGCTTGACTGTTTGGAAGGTTCCTTATTAGTCTATCGGTTGTTCTCTCTAGCAGGCAAATTGCCAGTATTTTTCTGAGAATTGACAAAAGTATAATTGGACGTAGATTTGTGCATGGGCCACATTTTTTCCTGGTTTTTGCAGTGGTGTCAGTAAACCGTTTTTTAGTTCTGTCGGGTATTCGCCAGTTTTTGCAGCAACATTTAGCATATCACTAATTATTTCATATACAACTTTTGGGCCATGTTTCAGTTGTTCAGCTCTGAGCTCATCACATCCTGGGCTTTTCCCATTTTTTAGTTTATTTGTTGCATTTTCTATTTCTTTTGGTGTGAATGGTATTTTCATTTCTGTTGGCTCCATATTCTCTATTTGTTGATAATTTTCATCATCAAAGAATTTTTCAAAAAAGTTTCCAATTATTTTAACTTGATCTTTATCATTTGATGTTACACCATTTTCACTTTCAATCAGTAGTTGTTTCTTTGGTTTTGCTCTTTTGACTACCCTTACTGCTTTAAACATCTTTGCACTTTCATCCTTCAACCTTTCAATATCTTCAATAGACTCAATAATGTCTCTATGTTTTTCCTCTGTTAATATTTTCCTAATTTCATGTTGCATATTATTTCTTTGCTTTTTCAATTCTTTTCTTTTATCTTCACTTATGTTTGAGTTTATTTTGGCATGTATCTCTTTTTGTTCTTTTGATAGTTGTATCACTCTAGGATCATTTGATTTCCTCTTTGGGTCTATTTTGCTAACTGTTGTTGATGTTGCATCATGACAACTATTTACTACCAAATTCCATTTTTCCTGCTGCTTTAAGTTTGACACATAGTCTGCCGATTTTGAAAGCCGGTCCGCTAAAGTGCAGACTAGCCCTATTTTCTTCAAATGCGTCATCTCGAAACTTCGAACTATTTCTTCCCTCACCTTCTGTTTCAAAATCAGCGATCTGTTGGCTTGAAATTTGTAAATATTCGACATAGTAAGCAGCGAAATGTTGTACGTGTGTTCAGTAAGTTGATAACAACGCAACGGGATGAATCGCAGTTTTGCGCCATTTTCGATTGATCAATTTTCGACGTTTCTAGGAATGAGGTGATCGTTTGAATGTGACGTCAATCTGTCCAGAATGGTAGCATCTGATTATGCACTTCTCTTGCACTGATGATACACATGTTGTAACTCTTATCTTCTTTGTTGCAATTTGAGCAAAGCTTAATCCAATTGCATACCTATTCATCAGGAAATCTTTTAGACATTAAACACAAGAGTATAGGACCGGAACATAAGAAGTCATTTCATGGGAGAGAACGGCTCAGCAGTAGCGCATCGTTAGCCTTCCAATCTGAACATTGGTAGTTCGAGTTCTGCCAAAAATCTGCTATCTCTTGTGAGCAGAGTCAACAGTTCTCTATAGTCTTCAGTCTACAAGAATCATGAGTTATGTTTACATCGGGGGGGGGGGGCGAACGAGGGCGGACGGACATATTGTGTCAATTATTTTAGCTGCTCAGTTTTCCAAAAGTTGGAAAGAATCAAACACTTCGAAGGGACATAGAATCCTTTGATTTTTGAAAGACCAGTGATTTTAGATTTCCTTCTCCTTATTTGGAAAAGATTGAATTGGCCTAGCCCTCTATGGCCTTGTGTAATGAAGTGGTATTTGTTTAGGGAATTGGTTTTTCATTGTTCGCCTTTCTTTTATGTAAAAATTTGCCGAAAAAGGTCGTATCGTTCTGAAGTCTTCATGAAATATTTTATCTCAAAAATCCCGGTGAACTGGCCTTAAAATCCCTGTTGAAAATTACTGAAATTCCATTTCTAACAACTCGATTGCAGTATGGGATCAACACTACTGATTTTGACAAAATAAATTTTCATATCTAAGTTCACAAATTAACTACGGAGGCATAGGCTTTTCAAACGTCCATACGTCTTTACTTACCAACTACCAAGCAAAAGCCAAGGGACAATAATTCTGCAATTTCAATTTTCTATATCAGTTTTAATTTTCATTGCAGACGGAGTCACAACAGAGAGTTATTGAAAGACTAAAATTGGAAAATAGTAAACTATTAGAGAAAATTAAACAAGGAGGTAAGGGCAATCTCTTTTCGATGTACTATGCCAATAAATCAAAGAACAACCGTCGTTTGAAAGGCCAGTCCTCCCTGGATAGCAAGCTAATTACATTCACTTTTACCCTCCAATAGGGGGGGGGGTGTGTACTACAGCATGAGTCAATGCGCAGGTCAATTGCTACAAGGTAGAGATATTGCGGAGATTTGGTCTGGGGGATGCACTTGACCATTTTGGTCTGCGACTTGCCATCCAGGCTTCAAATACATTTCCGACCTTTTACTAACTTTTCTATGAAATATACCCGACGTTGTAAAAAGGTTTCAAAAAATGGCCCATTCATTCATTCTTCATACCTAAATTGTGAAAGTCGATACCTCCCCTTCTGCAAAAACCGTCAAAATCAGTGCCGTTTCTTTAATCAAAACTGTGAAATTGATACCTCCCTGATATCACCTCCCCTTACCCAGTATACAGGGTGTCTCAAAAAATTGTTCGACGTTTGATAAAATATTGAAAAACAAGGACAACGTGAACAAGATCATGGAAAGATAACCCTGTTCCTAAGATTATGAAATAATTTTAGATACTAAAATCGTGCAAATCGGTTGAAAATTCACTGAGTTACTAGCTCTCGATGATAGAAAATATGCTATAGCTGAAACCAGAGACCCCCCCCCCCAGATTACTCGTATTGCAAAAAGCTCGAAGACCGAGGTAAGAAAGCTTATCCAATGGCATACCTCTCGTTTATATCAGAGCAAACCAAATAGGACTACTAAAGTAAATTATTTCTTGCGATCATTCTCTAAATTTCCTTAACATTGCGTAAGTCCAAAAACAGTTGTTCAAAACATAATCGGCAAGAGACTGAATCTGTTTCCTCAAAGCATCCATATGCTTGACAGTTAAGTTATCGAAAATCTATTTGAATCCCACTTGGTTCGCCCTGAAACAACTGAGAAATAACAGAAACGACGTCCTATGGAGCTTTTACCAAAAATGCCATTCCGAGGCCTCTGGTTTCAGCTTTCGCACAAATTTGAACTTCAAATTCTTGTAAATCCATGAATTTTTAGCGGATTTGCAAGATTCTTGTGTCAAAAATTAATTTAAAACCTCAGGAAATGGGTGACTTAACCAAGGGTGCATTCAGCGTATCATTATCTTTTACGTCGAACAATTTTTTTGAGACACCCTGTATGTACATACTGAGTGAGCCTGAAAAAAGTTTCCAATTTTGAAAATTAATAGCGCCAAGACTACTTCACGGATTTGAATCATTCAAATTCTAGTTAAAAGCCGAAAGATCAAAGTATTTTTGTGATTTTTTTTCGCTGTCCTACCAGCACTAAAAATACAGGTAAATTCAACTTTAAAAAAAATTTACGGTTGAAAAGTTACAGAAAAATGGCCCAAAACATCGATCAATTCATAAATGAATTCTTGCACAGAATAACGAAGGAAATGCAACTTCTCATGGGTGAGAGATATCTTCTGTACATTAATGGCCATGGGATTGAAAATCTTTCGTATCTATTTGAAAATCGATGTCTTATGACCAGTGGCGTAACGCAGTTTCGGCACCTTAGTTCAAAAACTAAGGGCCCCCGACCAAAAGAGACCCCGAAAGGGCCCACTTCAACAAAATTTCTTTAATAATTCATTGCTTTTGTGGCTACGACAAAAAGACCACAGGGGCCTCAAGTCTGCATAGATGGATAGTTAATGTTGATTAACGGACAGTTTTTATCAACTCTGTCATAATATGGGATTGAGATTAGTCTTCTGAGCAAAAGTAAGTGATCTGTTCTTAAGAAATTGGAATGGATTTGAGAGATGCGTTTTGAGCCAATGTAGAGGGTGTGTTCCCAATTTTTTCGTGGGGGCTTTGCCCCCAGACTTTCCCACTTCCCTGCCTCCACTGAATTTTCCAGACCACGCTGCTTGCTTGACAACGCATATATGTTGACTGTAAATCATTGCAATTGTTTTATGTTTGTCTGCACAACTCATTTCATTTACCTTCAAGTTTATATTGGACATGGCCTTTTTATGTTTCTTTCATATCATTTACAGATGCTTTAGCCGGGGCCTCAAGCAGAGAATCCCCCAAGGGCCTCGACTGTCTCCGTTACGCCACTGCTTTTGAGGGAGGTGAAACACCTATGGTCTGTTGTTCGGTCTGAATAGATTCCTTACGATTTGATCAATGCTTTAGGCCCTTTTTCCGTCATTTTGCAACCATGAAATTTTTATAAAGTCGAATTTAACAATACTTCTAGCGCTCGTAGGACAGGGAAAAAAATTACAAAAATACTTTGATCTTTCGACTTTTAACTGGAATTTGAATGATTCAAATCCTTGTAGTAGTCTTGGTGCTATGAATTTTCAAAAGTGGGAACTTTTTCTGGCTCACCGGGTATATATATTTGTATGTATAGTGGCTCTCCTAGCATGATTTCATGCCATTTTCAAAGGTTTCTCAGACCTCTCGCGTAAAATGAATTGTATAGAGAAAAAGTCACGATGGCAGGCTGTGCGTCGGATCTTTAGTCACCGAAATGTGGATCTTGCTTGGACACTATTGTACCTTTCGTACCTTAGTTCCTGCACAGGAATGTCAATGAAGATAATTTTCTTGAGTATGCAGAACAAAGCTTCTGCACCTATCTTTGCCTGAAAGTGAAGGATATGTATTTCCACTACACACGACAGGATAGGTATTTCCAATCTTTGCAAGCCCATGCAAACCTATTTAGTTAATCTAGCAATAAGATTAGTTAGTCAGTGCAGCGTTTTAGGAAATGGGAACAAAGTGCACCAACAACGTATCGAGGGGAATAAAGGCAACATGCTTTTCTCATTCTGTTGACATTACAAGATGCCTTTGCCGCCCTCCTGTATCGCTACCTCTCTTTCTTGCTGTCAGTTTAGGTGTTTTGGCATTGCATCACAAATTCACTGTACATCTCCCCGTCCACTGTCTCAAAACCATGACGAAATCAGGTAAACACGCGTTCATTCCATAGAATAAGAGACAACTGAGAAGGCTTTGATGACACCGTCTTTAACGTTTTCGTAATTGTTTGGTAAATAGGTTCATTTTAGCAAAGTGCGCCGGATAACCTAACTTCCACAAACAGAAAGAAAGAAAGAAAGAAATAAAGTAAGTAAGTAAGAAAGAAAGAAAGAAAGAAAGGTTGAAAGAAATGAAGAAAGAGCGAGTATCGCAGCTCCTTGACTCTTTTGAAATACTTGGCGGCTAACGCTGCGATAAAAGGAAACCTTTGGTTGCCAAGCCTCTTTCATTAAAAAATCTGAAAAACGAGATAAAAGGATAAAGAATTTTAGCAGAACCCGAAATAATATCATTCATGAAGAAATTTTTCTATTTTTTGTCATTCATTAAGTTTTCTTTGCGACTTCCAGATAGTGGGATAATAGCATCTTCAGAGCATCATACTGAAGAATCAAGAATTAATTTTGAGTTTACGCAACAGTTACTTGTAGAGAGCTCAGTATTAAATGTTGATATTATCAGTATCAAAAAGGTGAGTTGAAGATTTTTATCATTTTCCATCCGTCATGTAGACTGACTACGTGATTCCTTAGTATACGTTCTATGTGTTTTTATCTGATGTTTTCATCTTCAATCATACGAGGACTCACAGCCAATCAGATTCTTAACAGGGACTAAAATCTTATGTTGATTATGAAGAAACATCGATCATCTTCTACATTTGACCGTCAAGCAAAATTATGGAATATTTTTTCGAACGTTACCTCAAGCTGAATAGTAGAACTTTGATCTTGTCAGCCGATCAAACGCATATGGTCCATCCCTACTTTGGCAATCTTATTGTAACCTTATTTAAGTGGCTATCTGATTGGATGTGCACTAAAGGTGGTGTATTTGGCCTAATCAGTCCGTGTTTTGGAGTTGTATTATCATGAGTCTCAGCTTTAAGCCGTGGCCATGATTCAATTCAATGTGGAAAGCTGAGACTCATGTAATCTGTCCGACAGTCAAGTGGAATGACTTTGGTAAGTTTCTAATGTTTTTAATGAGATATAGCCTTTTTATGCTAACATTGCACCTTAGGCGAATAGCAAGTGGGAGAGCAGGACATTTTGGTAGTATTTACCACTTCTTTTGCACCCATGAGCAATGATTAGAGGTATTCAAAAGGCTGCGTTACTGTCAGCTTTTGAGCAATAAATAGTGGCTGCGGTCACACTAGGCGGTTTATCCCATTGTTTCCTTATAACGCTGTTGTATGTGACCGCTCTTCCTGTCCACAAACAACGCTGTTACAACGTTTCATTCTAGGGGCAAGGATCTTTAATAAGCCATAGTGCCCAAAACAACGGGATAAACAAGTCTCTGACCGACATTAGAGCGTTATTTAACAAAAATTAACCAATCAGGATTTACCAAGGTAATCACGTGACAATTACTTTCGCGCCAAAATAGTTAGCCACACAACACCGGCAGCTTTGCAAAAGACGTGACGTGCACAGTGTGACTGGTTATCTTCGTATCGTTATAACGCCGTACTTTCCGACGTTAAAGAAAATGTCAAGAAAATGAAATAAATCAGATTATAACGGGATGAGACTCTCGTGTGACCGCAGCCATTACCTTCCTTTCTTCTGTGAAAACTTGTTGCACCTCTGGGGGCCATTATGCAAACAAACCTGCACTGACCTTTTAATGCCATCCCTGCCCCCTCCCTTCCATTTTAAACTGGGAGTGTTTTTAAGTTAAATATTTAAAGGACAAGTCCGGGATTGATAGAATTACTGTTAAAAAGCAACCTTGTCAACTGCCGAACACCAGTCGTGAGTTCTTTCTAAGTTCTGATGCCTTCAACTCTCATGATTTGGTTAATGAATCGCCGCAAGTATGGCCAAATATCATTGCCACTTTATATTTTGTCCTAGTGTGCGAAGGCGTGATAAGGAGGCTATCAATGTAAATGGTATAATGTCTCAACACATTTGGCAGCCTCTTTCAGGTCAACGTGAAGTGACGTCGTAGAAAATGACGTCATTTTGCACTTAGCTGATTTTAATATGTAGCTTCGCAGATTGAAATAGAAAAAAATTTGAAAAAGTACTACTCATCATTCAAGACAGTGTAATCTCTTGAATTATCAACAATTATACCAACCCTGGACTTGTCTTTTAAGTTTTAGATTTATTATCGTATACATTTGTAATTAGATTTCTTTTTCCTGAAATTGTATGATATTTCAGTCTTTTTTGTTAAAATTTTACGTCCATACACACATATATCCTACCCACAGTTAGGATGACTATCATCAGTAAGTGGAAACTCAATGAAAACTCGTTCGTCAAAATCCTTCTTTGTGATCACCACTTTCTTTCTCCGTCCACCAGTAACTATTCTTCAGATTCACTGGTAAGTTAGGACATGAGCACTCTAGTAGCCTTCTTTCAAAATGCAATTGGTTGTTTAATTCTAAGTACAAAAACCAATAAGCTTCATCTTAGATTAGTACGTATTCTTAGCGACGAGTGCAAGTTTGAATCCACCGTGTAAACATTTGATCCGTCAAGGGCCGCCCTAGCAGCGGCAGCTTTGTCATACGAGACAGCGAAATTTAAAATAAGCAAAATGAGTGAAAGATCTATTTTATCAGGTTGCTGAAATGCCTAGATTAAAGGCATCAGGACCTGGTTGCTCAAAGCTCCGATTAGGTCTAATCTTAGATTAAACTGCATAATCCACGATTAAGATCTAAGCTCCGATTAGATGAAGCCATTTTATGTTGATCTTGTCCGAACGTTACATTTTTCATAACTTTTGTGAATCAATTGAACATTAGGAAAGCACAACCATAGGTCAGCTAATCTTAGCTGTGATACGCCTCTCAAGAACGCTCCTTAATACGCCGATTATCAAACCTGGGATTAAGTTTGTAAACCTAGATTTAACCCTAATCCTGTATTAACTTTATCGGAGTTTTGAACAAGCGAACTCAGATCTTGATTTTGAGGTTCTTTATTCAACACTTCTGTTTGGTGTTGTGACTTGATTGTGATTGAAATAGGCTAGTAGTAGGAGCAATAACTTTTTTCATACGCAAACCAGGACGATTTTAAGGTACTCTTGGCCTTTCCACGTGTGTCAACGATTTGCAGAACTAAGTGAAATGTTTAGTTCTAGTGCTTGGAGCTCCAAGTGTCATTGAACATGACTTTGTCATATGCTACTTCTACCATGCCGTTATTTAACGATTACGAGGTCAATGCTGAAAGTATTTCGTTCCATACAAGGAATTAAGGGTGAAATATTTTTTATATGGATCGAGTAGTCGTCTAATAAAGGCTTCATTCTGTGGCAGAAACTTTTTACAGAAACATCGTTTACATCTATATGTTCATCATTGTAATTGGTCGTTTCAACGCTAACTGCATTTGCATTTTCTTCGTGTATGATCGCAAGTTCGTCTTCAAGTTTACAGCGAAAAGGTCTCCGTTGAATAAGGTAGACCTAAGCAGCCCATTTGTGTGGCCTGGCGTATGCAAGAAGCCCCTCCTCCGTTGTTGATTTCCAAGGCAATGCCAGTAGAATACAACTTTGAAAATACAGCTTTTACGGACCAATCGGGAACCTATCAAATTTCTTCGTTGAAGGAGCCGTATTGTTAAACGCATTTGATACTGGCCTTTTTCTTCTAGGCTTCAGTCAATCGAGAAACATTCTACACAAAATTGGAAACACTGCAAGACCCTTTGATGTTCACGGAACTGTACTTTTGTGCCGATGCATCAAAAGAATCGTTAGAGAGACTATTGCAGGATGGTTTCTCTGCGCAAGGTGTGTACCTTTAAATATAACTAGCTGCTAACATAGTTATGTGAATGCGCCTTAGGATATCTTTAGATGCAATTATATTTGGTAAAGGTCGCACGATGAAATATGGTATGAAGATAGCAGATGCAAGAAACCAAATATGAAATAAGTGTTTGGCATATTGACGCTTTTCAGACCTATATTATCATCCGAGTGTGACATCTAAGCCAATGCAAACTGATCTATATATGTAAGTAAACTGATATATGATTGAAGTAAATGAGGTCAATTTAAAAGGGCATGTCCTGATCTGAGTAGTGGTAGTCATAAGTGGTCAACATGTGTAAGGCTTTTTGATGCCTTTAAAAAGCGTACACTTTAAAGAAAGGCTCTGTCAGGCTTTTATTTCGATTTGCACATTCAAAGACGTGATGCGGGAAGATACGTGACAAAATCCCTGTTCTCCAATCTGATATGTGATTGTTCATTCGATTACGTAATTGCGTTGTTTGTCCAAATTATTTCTTCCGTGACATAAATGACATGATAAAAATTATACGATGTTTTTTTAATAGCAAGTAGCTAATAAGTTCTGATATTCCAAATCGTGTTATTGTGGCTGTAAACGAATCACCAGGTTGTAAGTATGATTTGCAAAGTTTGCATCGAGAATGGTTACATAACTGATTTCCAGGCATATTCCCGGGTTGTGAACTAAAATTTCAACCTATCAGTAACGATTTAAAGTTTAAAGGCTATTTGAGCGTAAGGACTGTTTTCGAGTTTTGAATTTTCGTTTTGTTTCGTTTTGAGTAAAAATATTAAGCAGAAATCGTATTGTTTTCATCATATTTTTAACTGTAAGCATGCATCATAAGTGAGTGGTTACTATAGGCAATAAATCTTTTTTACATTTTTCTGGTGCAGGTCCTTGTACTTCAGCACGATCGGCAGTAATTCCTCCTTTAAGTAATTCCGTGCATACAATTTATTTAGCTTATCTTTGTATCTTTCCTTATCATTGTATTAAGTTTTGTATCACTGTATTACTTTTCTGTGTAGCATTTTATATATTTAGTCTTCGTAGTTAAGTTATTTGTTTGCATTGTTGGTTTTATAAACTGTATATAGTGAATTTAAATATGATGAAACTGAAACTGAGAAAACCGCTTGAGTTTTTTCGAATGGGTAATTGCAATCTAATAGCCATTCTTCGAGTTCTTGTAAAGCAGAGTTTGGTGACAAAAACGAATCCTCCGTTGGCCAGATTAGATGATATACTTTCCTTTATGTGTGATGGATGAGCACTATTTAAATCGAGGGTTTGTGTGGGTTTGTTTCTTTGTAATAAATAACGAATCTTCCTTCAACGAGGATTATCTTTCTATCCAAGAAATTTAACGTTTTGATATCTCGCGGTTGAGACGCTTTCTGTCTAATTCCATGGTAAAATCGATCGATTCGTCGAGTTCGTTTAAAGCGTTTTTTGTTAGCAAATACAGGTTTTTTTGCCATTGAAAAAGTGATGAAACCGTCGTCCATGTAGCGAAAATAGTTTCCTCTATGTAATAGCAAGTGTAAAATTGTGACGGTCTGAATCCACCATTCATGAGCGATATTTTCATGCAACGAAATATTAGCTTCAGTCTAAGGCATGGCGATGACGCTCAACTGCCAAAAGTACGAACAACGTCCTTTGGAGTTGAATCCATTGCCTACCTTGGAAATAAACTGTGGCAGAATTTACCACAAGAAATAAAACAATCAAACAGCCTTACCATCTTCAAAAAACAAATTAGATGTTGGAATGGTGGAAAATGCAACTTTAGTAGGCTCTGCAAAGTATATATTCCGAAAGTTGGGTTTCTAACAGGATAGATTTTTAATGTATATTGTAAATAGTAGGCCTTAGTTAGCCGTAATTTAGCTATTCTTTCGTTTTTAGCCTACTTCAAATAGTCTTTAAAAATAATGATGATAATAATAATAATAATAATAATAATAATAATAATAATAATAATAATAATAATAATAATAATAATAATAATAATAATAATAATAATAACATAATCAACGTAATAAACTGGACCCTATCTGATATCAAGAAAATCGATGTCAAAATCAGGAAACTCATGACATGCAACCGGATGCATCATCCCAAGGCTGACGTAGACAGACTATACATCCCAAGGAAGGAAGGGGGCAGGGGGATGATACAATTAGAACTAAGCTTGAAAACGACAACAATTGGCTTACAGAAATACCTTGAAACATCCAAGGACTGGATGCTACAATTGGTAAATATCCATGAACAAGGCAAAAAAATGCATTCAATCAAGAAAGAAAGTAATAAGTTTGCTTCGGAACTAAACATCGAAGCAACAATAAACGAAGAATTACCTTGTACACTACAAGCTAAGAACCTAAAGAAGAAAGCCAAACAAGAAGGGCTGAAGAAAATACAAGAAAAATGGGAAAGCAAACCTCTTAACGGTCAGTGTCCAAAACGTAGTCAACAAGCTGATGTCGATAAAGACAAAACACATCAATGGTTGCGAGGAACGGGTCTGAAGGCTGAAACGGAAGGCTTTATAATGGCTGCGCAAGACCAAAGCTTCTTCACCAGAAATTACCAATCCAAAACAGCGAAAAACGGGGCTGACCCTAAATGTCGATTTTGTGATCAATATGATGAAACAATAGATCACCTAGTGTCGGGGTGTTCTGTTCTAACACCAAATGAATATAAGAACAGGCATGATCGAGTGGGACAATACTTACACTGGAAAATCTGCAAGCATTATAATACATCGCACGCTGACAAATGGTATGAACATAAAACTCCCCCAGTAGTAGAAGGAGAAAACACAACGATACTATGGGACTTTCCAATAAACACGGACAGAGCAATCCAAGCCAACCGACCAGATATAGTCATCAAAGACCACAAGAGCAAAACATGCCTCCTTATTGATATGACAATTCCTACAGATTGAAATATTTCCGTCAAAGAATTTGACAAGTTATCAAAGTACAAAGACTTTCAAATTGAGATAGAACGGATGTGGCACCTTAAAACAACTATTGTACCTGTCGTAGTTGGTGCACTTGGGATGGTGAAAAAGGGAATCCAAAATCACCTCAATACAATCCCTGGAGAACCAAACTTGCAAGAAATACAAAAAATAGTACTTACAAGTACTACCCACCTTCTTCGCAAAGCACTGTCAATATAAAGATCTGAACAGCATATAACTGTGACGTTAAAGTGCATATCAATGTTAGCATGCAAGTAACAAACCCTCTTGCTGCCCCAGGTATCGGGATGATCCCCGGCAGCTAGACTGTATACAGCCGAAATCAAAAGAAAGTACCAATTCATAATAATAATAATATTGATAATAATAATAATAATAATAATAATAATAATAATAATAATAATAATTATTATTATTATTATTATTATTTCGGTTTATTATTATTATTTCGGTTTACCGGGTTTTCCTTCCCTCGGGTGTTTTTATTTTAACGTGACACCATCACTAGGGGGGTTGCCGGATAAAACCATCCTCATTTTGAGTGTAAATGCCTAATGATAATTCATCAAACAACAACGTGAATGGTACTGGAATCAACAATGATGAAGGTGCCTCGTTCGGCAGGTGTCCTGTGGACGAGCAGCGCAGGCCCGGTCGTCATCAAGCAACTGCCAGACAGAAATGGAGTAAGACTATCAATAGACTGGTAATGTATTGTAAATTGAAAAGTGAGCCTAACAGAAGAGGATATCGAAAGAGAATGATGGAAATATGGAGAGACAAAGGGGTGTTCGACATCAGCGAACAGAGATTGATGGATCAGGCACGAGCGATTGTAGTTAATCAATGGTTAACAGATGTAGAGCTTGAAGAAATTAGAAGGGAAATCGAAAGAGAAAATACTTACGTAACAGTGGATATGAATGACCAGGAAGAAAGGACACAGCTTCAAGGGGAACAAGAAACACGAGCAGAAGCACAAAGTGACAGAGAAGATAGGACGGGGAACGACAATGATAGTATTGAGGGATTTGATCTTCGGGAAGATGTTATGTTGAGCGAGGAAGAGACGGAACAGCTGACTACCATACGGACTTTTTATGTGGAAAAGAAGCAACCACCAAAGGTAACATTCAAAACGGTGAATAAGAAGAACATACAAAGAGAAATAAAAAAGCTGGAAAATCTTATTAAAAAGGTCATTACACCCACCATAACCGAAACAAACAGATTTATCATTGCGTTGATATGGTATGTAGCCTATAAAATGGGCCTGAAAGAAAGAGAGCAAAGACCAAAGAAAGATCCTTGGTGGAAGAGACGCATTAACAACGATATCAAACAATTGAGGACAGCTGTTAGTAAACTTGAGAGGAGACAGAATAATGAAATGCACAGCAACAGAAGAATGGAATATATCAATAACAAGTACAGGGTTAAAGAAAAAGGCGTTAGTGTAGTGATAGAGGAATTGAAGCAAAGGGTAGTGGCGAAAGCTGCAAAGATTAAGAGGTATGAAGCCAGAAATGAACAACAGCGTCAAAACAGATTATTTGAAGTAGATCAAGGGCGGTTATATCAGGAATTAGATAGAAAAGTTAGAAATGAAAGTCTGATCCCAGATGCAGATGAAGCAAGAAGATTCTGGGGTTCAATATGGGAAAATCCAGTTGAGCACAACACCCAGGCTGAGTGGCTAAAGGACATCAAAGAGGAGATGACAGGATTAAACCATCAACAAGAAGACATAGAAATTGAAGAAGGAAAGGTGAAGGAACAGCTAAAGAAAATTCCAAACTGGAAGGCCCCAGGGCCTGATGGAGTGCAGGGCTTCTGGATCAAGAACTTGAATGGACTCCACAACCGAATCGCAGAGCAACTCAATGAAATAATGAGAACTGGTGTTGTACCGACATGGATGACAACAGGTAAGACACTTTTGTGTGTGAAAGACACTAGCAAAGGTAATGCTGCAGACAATTATAGACCGATATCATGTTTACCACTTATGTGGAAAGTTTTGACGGGAATTGTTGCAGATCAGATTTACACATACATGGAAGAGAGAGAGTTATTCCCAGATGAGCAAAAGGGGTGTAAGAAGAAGGCAAGGGGCACAAAAGATCAGCTACTTATCGATAAGACCATTATAAAGAGTTGTAAAAGAAGACATACGAATCTCTCCATTGCTTGGATTGACTATCGTAAAGCTTACGATATGGTGCCACATTCGTGGATAATAGAATGTCTTAACATGATTGGAGTTGCAGACAACCTCAAGGAGCTAATTAGAAGAAGCATGCCTAGGTGGAAAACGATATTAACAGCAGGGAAACAAGAATTAGGTGAAGTAAGCATTCAGAGAGGAATCTTCCAGGGTGACTGCCTTTCCCCGCTACTCTTTGTGATTTGTCTTTTGCCAATGTCGATGATACTCCGAAAGTGTAAGGCTGGATATCAACTTGAAAGGGGAAAAACGAAAATAAATCACCTCCTTTTCATGGACGATTTGAAGTTGTTTGCAAAGGATGAAAATGAGATCGATTCACTGGTAAGAACGGTGAATGTTTTTAGTGAGGACATAGGTATGATGTTTGGAGTCCAGAAGTGCGGAGTGGTCGTAATGAAAAGAGGAAAAGTTGTCAACAGCGATGGTATACAGCTACCAAACGGTGAATCAATTAAAAGTGTCGACGAAGAAGGATATAAGTATCTTGGCATACTAGAGATAGATGAGATTATGAATCAAACTATGAAAGAGCTTGTACAAAAAGAATACCTACGAAGGTTGAAAAAGATTCTTAAATCAAGACTGAATGGAAAGAATATAATCATTGCAATAAATACGTGGGCTGTGTCATTGCTGAGGTACGGTGCAGGGTTGATAAATTGGACCAAGAACGAACTGCAAGAACTTGATAGAAAAACAAGAAAGAAACTGACCATGTATGGAGCGTTCCACCCTAAAAGCAATGTGAACAGACTGTATTTAACAAGGCAGGAAGGAGGGAGGGGCTTGATTGGAGCTGAAGAGACTGTACGAAGTGAGGAGAACAGTCTTGGATGGTATGTGATGAACAACGCCCACGAAATAATGAGATCAATTGAAAAGGAAGGAATACTGAGATCAAATGAAATCAAAGATCCCAAAGTATGGAAACGGCAGAATAAAGAACAGCATAAGAACGGGTGGATGGATAAACCGCTGCATGGGCAAACAGCTGCTGCTACAAAAGATTTAATGGATAAGGATAAGAACTGGAATTGGTTGAAACATGCAGGTTAAAATTAAAGAAAGAAACAGAGAGCACTATATTTGCAGCGCAAGAGCAAGCAGTGGGAACGAATTCTGTAAAGAACATCATTTACAAAGAAAATGTATCAAAAGAATGTAGACTATGTGGAAAAGCAGATGAAACGATAGCGCACATAGTATCTGAATGTCAACAGCTAGCGCAAGTACAATATAAAGGCTGGAGACATGACAAAGTAGCTCAAATTGTCCACTGGAAGTTATGTCAAAAACTAGGTTTAGATTATGGAGATAGATGGTACAACCATAAAGTAGAGAATGTTATTGTGACAGAAGACATTAGGTTATTGTGGGATTTTCCCATACAGACAGATCATCGACTGGAGCATAACCGACCAGACATTGTTTTTGAAAATAAAAAGGATCGATCGTGTTTGCTGATTGACATATCCTGTCCCTTCGATACCAGGATCGAAAGAAAAGAAAAGGAAAAAATTGAGGTCTATCAAGACTTGAAGAGAGAGATTAAGAGGCTCTGGAATGTAAGAGAAGTTAAGATTGTACCAATAATCATTGGAGCTCTGGGTACGATTGGAAAGAACTTTGAAAACTGGTTGAAGAAGATTGAAATAGAATGCAGCACAGAACTTTTACAGAAAGCTTGCCTGTTAGGAACTGCAAAGATAGTAAGAAAAGTACTGGATACCTAAAGCCAAGGGATTTGGCCTGCTATCCAGAAGTCAACCGGCAGTCAACATCACCGCCGAGTGAACAATGAATAATAATAATAATAATAATAATAATAATAATAATAATAATAATAATAATAATAATAATAATAATAATAATAATAATAATAATAATAATAATAATGCTACTGCTACTTCCAAAAGTTAACAACCCTAAAGACGCCAGCAAATTTCGCCCTATTACATGTCTGCCAGTTATCTATAAAGGTTTTACTTCAATATTAGCAACAAAAATTAGAGAACATTTGATATCGAACGAACTAATTCCTAGTGAACAGAAAGGAAATTCAACCAACTCAAAAGGCTGTATAGACCAACTGCTAATCGATAAAGTTATATTATCAGATGCAAAAAGAAACAAGAAACATCTAAGTGTAGCATGGATCGATTATAAGAAAGCATTTGACTCTGTTCCTCATAGCTGGATTGCTGAAAGCCTAAAAATCCATGGGATAAATAAAAATCTAGTAAGATTCATAGAATCAACGTCAAAAAGTTGGAAGACCAACCTAAACCTAAACCATGAAAAAGGAACACTAGATGCCGGCGAAATAAATGTGAAGTGTGGAATATTCCAAGGAGACTGTTTATCATTATTGCTATTCTGTATAACACTGTTCCCCCTCAGCTGGCTATTGAACAGATCAAATCTAGGCTATTATGTTGGAAAAGGACGAAAATCAAACAACTTAGTGAGCCACTCATTCTTCGTAGATGATCTAAAATTATTCGCATCCAACGAGAAACAATTAAACTCACTCCTAGAAACAGTTGCTACTTTCTCGAGGGACATAGGAATGAGTTTCGGCCTAGACAAGTGCGCAAAATTAACAATTACCAAAGGAAAAAGATCTTCAACTGAAAATGTCCAGCTTTCAACTGGTGATTTGATAAAGGAGCTTGAAAATGAGGCAACATACAAATACTTAGGGTTAAAAGAGGACGATAACATTTCCCATACATCAATGAAAGAGAACCTTGAAAAAGAATATCTGACCAGAGTTAGAAAGGTTTTGAAATCAGATCTTAACAGCAGTAATAAAATCAAAGCAATTAACACTTGGGCAATGCCAAGCCTTACATATGGATATGGTGTAATAAAATGGTCTGTAACAGACTTAGAAACAATCGACACGAGAACACGAAAGCTACTAACGATGAACTCGATGTTTCACGAAAAATCTGATATCACCAGGCTATACATGCAAAGATCTGAAGGTGGAAGAGGACTCCTCAGTGCAAGTCAGCAATACAAAAAAGCAATAATCAATCTTGCGCACCACATCGAAAATAGCAAAGATAAGTACATTAAGATAGTAAAAGAATGGGATGCAAAAGAAAGTGATTCAATCATGAAAAAGGCACAAAAATATGCAGAGGAACTGAATCTAAACTTGGATGATCTCAAATCGAAAACTAAGTTGCAATGTAAAAGTACGATTAAAGAGGCGAGCCTTGGCAAACTGAAAGAAAAGTTGAGAGCAAAACCACTTCACGGTCAATTCCATCAAATGATAGAACAAGGTCACATAGACAAGAAAGCAACCTTTGAATGGATGAAAGGAACAGGATTGAAAGGCGGAACTGAAGCGACGATTGTAGCAATACAAGAACAGGCAGTTACAACCAGATATATAAAGAAACACATCCATAAGACCACAGATACTGACATCTGTAGAATGTGTAATACAATCCCAGAAACGATAGCGCATGTTATATCAGGATGCACGACCTTAGCGGCAACGTCATACCTGAAAAGACATAATTCGGTAGCAAAGATAATTCATTTAGAACTAGCAAAGAAATTCAACTTGATTGAAGTGAAAGAAACATTAAAATGGTACAGTTTTACACCTGAGAAAGTTCTTGAAAATGAGAGCTCAAAACTTTTATGGGATTTCCAGATTAACACTGATCGTACAATCATTGCCAGCAAACCTGATATCATATTTCAAGATAAAAAGACCAACAAACTTTACCTCATAGATATTGCAATACCAGCAGATGCAAATATTGTAAAGAAAAGAATCGAGAAAATCGACAAATACATCGACCTCTCTATTGAATTAAAACGTCTGTGGAATGCCAGCGAAGTCCTTGTCATACCAATAGTTATTGGTGCAACAGGAGTGATATCGAAGAGTTTCAAACAAGATTTAGAGAAAATACCTTGCAAAATATCGCAGTTAGAAATGCAAAAAGCAGCGTTACTCGGAACAATGAGAATTGTGAGAAGATTCACACAAATTGAAGGATGACGAAAAAGACGTTATTGACGCAGGAAGTCAAGATCAAGGACGCAAAAGAAACATGATGACCTTATTTCTCAGGAAGAGAAATGGAAAATCAGTTGTTACGTGTGAAAAACAATAAATAACTTCATGATAATAATAATAATGATAATACCAAGAACAAGAATCGCTTGTTATATGTGCAAGTCAAATAATAAATGGATTCAAGCAGCATGGCAGAGAGAAACAATGAAAGAAACTAACACAATCATTGACGAAGCAGTAAAAGCAATGATGGAAATTGATAAGACATTAGAATTCGTAGAGAATAGTGTAAGGTTAGAGGGAGAAATATTGGAATTAGAATGGAAGACAACATGGAAGAAGGTGAAGGCAGAATTGAAGAGGGGTGTGGAAAAGAAAAGAAAGGATTCCTACGAACAGAAAGAGTTACAAAGTGATAGATATAGACGAAAAGAACAGGAATGCCATCTTTGGCTAAAACAAAGATTGACAGCAAGAAAGACAGCATCAATAATGACACTGATTGAGCAAACGGTTGAGACAAAAGGATGGAAGGTGGCAAGAGGGCTAATGGAAAATGGAAGATGTCGATTATGTGGTGAATTCAATGAAACTGTTGAGCACCTTGTTGCTGGATGTAAGACGATAGCCAACAGCGAGTACTTAGCACGGCACAATAGAGCGTTAATGGTGATGGCAATTGCATGGGCAAAGGAATACGGGCTGGTAGGAAAAGAAACAAAGTGGTATATGGAAAATTGGGTGAGAGGACAAGTCTTGGAAAACAGTCATGCCAAGTTAGTGTGGGATTTTGAGTTCAACTTGCGTAAAACAACAACATCCATAAGACCAGATCTGGTATTGGAGGACAAAGAAAGAAATAAGATTTGGATATGCGATATGGCATGCCCGCAGCAGGCAAATATAGCAGCTAAAAGAAATGAGAAAATGACAAACTATCGACAACTTGCATTTGAATTAAGAGAGAGAAGACCAAGATACGATATGGCGATCATTCCTGTTGTCATTGGTGCTCTTGGTGGAGGTATGAAAGATGTGTTGCGTTATGTGGAAAGAATATTTAGCGAACGCTTAGAACGAGAGCAATTAGGTGAAAGAGCAGTGGCAGAGATGCAGAAAACTGTATTAATGGACAGTGAAAGCATGGTTCGAAAAGTACTTTCAGGACTCGTCCAATGCGAAGATTAAATATTGGCTGCTTTTTGTATGGAAGATGTTGGTCATTTTTAGGACCAACAATATTTGATGGTCCTTATTGTTGGCTATTTAACTGTAGCTATCATGCTTCAATAAGAATAATAATAATAATAATAATAATAATAATAATAATAATAATAATAATAATAATAATAATAATAATAATAATAATAAGTGTCTGCTTTAGAATATTTGGTAGAATTACCGGAAAAGTTTTGTTTGTTCTAAATAACCAACGGTAAGGCAAGCGTAATTTTGGGCGAACTTTGGGCGAAGCGTAAAGGGGCAAATTTTGGTCCCATTTTAGTTCCTTTCACTTGTTTATACATATCATTATCCAAACAGAAATTGTTATTTTGCAGAACAAACTTGGCAGATTCCAACATAAAGTCTTTTGTGAATCTTTCTGGTATTAAGTCACAGCGTATTTCGACCCAGTATTTATTTGCATCTAACCCGAGATTATGTGGTATATTTGTTTATAGACTTGCAATATCATATGAATACGAATTAAATTGCATTGTAAATTCTTACGGTATCTTGCACATGTAGTCCCAGTCATCTTGAGATAGACTTTCAAGATTGTTAATCTATATTCACTCTTGAAACCAATAGTAACAACATTGAAAGCCTAGCTCAAAGGTGACTGGAACTTCATTCGCAAGTTACCAGAAGAATTTACAACGCGATCGAAGTTATATTTTTATGATGTTGCAAGTCTAGACTAAATAGATGTATACCGCGTAACCTCGGATTAGATGCAATTAAGTACTGGGTACTGGGTCGAAAAACACTGTGACTTTATACCAGAAAGATTCACAAAATACTTAATTCTACAATCTTCCAGGTTCGTTCTGGAAAATGATAATTTCTGTCCTGATATTGATATGTATAAACAAGTGATGGGATCTGCAATAGACCTTTTAGCAATTCTGAAAACGAATGTGGATCGAACGATATTTCATTACAATTTGTAGAATTTTCGAATGTGCACAATTGCGATCGAAGCTGTAACGCCACTCTTTCGAACCTCGCGTATAAATTTGTATAAAAATATCGCTCGATCCAGGTTCTTTTGTAGAATAGCTAAAAGGTCTATGGAGCCGAAATTCGCCCCGGCCTACGCTTACGTTACCATTGGTTGTTTTGGGGGGACAAAACTTTTTCCGGTATTATAACGCAGGTGACTCTCAATTAATGGACAACATACATTACACAGTTGGGATTGCGGAAGGACATTTTTCACTTTTTTTAGAGCTGCAAGTCCCCCACTCGTTTTACCTTCGGTGTGCTTGAACTGTTCATCCCAATTAAGCTTTTCATCGACCATGACTCCGAGGGATTTCTTCATATCGACTCTTTATATCAGAGTCATTTAGTTTCAGCACTTCTGGCAGGTCTAGATTTTTTGTTTTAAGTGCATGCCCTATGGCCATGGATTCAGTTTTTTTCGGATTCGGGCTAAGTTTCTTCACTCTCATCCACTCAGAGAGGTTGGAAAGCTGTTGATGTGTGTCCTCGACTAGTTTCGCTACATCATCCGATGCAATCGTTACACTGATATCGTCAGCAAAGATGCTGGCCCGGGAGAATTTAAGACACTTTTCAAAGTCATTCAAGTGAATGATGAAAAGAAGAGGGCCTAAACAGGAACCTTGGGGAATACCACAGTTTACGTCTCTGGCTTTTGAATGCTGACCCTTCAGAGAGCAATACCGTTTTCTATTATTTACGTAGGATTCATACCAATCCCCAGTTTTGCGTCTTGTTCCATACGCACGTAATTTTTTTAAATCGTGATCGACCGTATCTCAAGCTTTCTTATGGTCGAGAAGGATAGTTCGATTGACATTGATCCATTCTATGTTTTCGTACCAGAAGTCTGCACTGCTTATGAGTGATGTTATTGTGGAGTATAATTTCAGAGAAGTAGCTTGATTGCATGTAATTCTCTTTTTGATTTCTAGCAAGTCAAACAGTTGATCGTGCATTAATCTGTCTAGCATCTTTGAAAACACTGAGATCTTTAGCATTAGAAAACGATCGATGTTTATTCAAGCCTAGATCAGCCTTCAGATATACATGGTACTGTGTCCAATCACTATAGGCAATCGATCGAAAACTTTGAGCTAATTTTCCAGGTTGGTTTTTGTCTATGGTCCTCAAAGCCAGCTGATCTTTCCATTCGTTGTGAAACGATGATTTATTTCACTTAATCCATACCAATGCTCCATGCCAAACGGTAGCATGCTCTTGGCTATGAAATGTGACATCGAAGTGAATTTCGTTGTGGTTTTAAAGGACAAGTGGGGGGTTGGTAAGATTAATGCTAGAAACAAACTTGCCAACTGCTGCCGCAAATTAAGCACTTTTTTCTGCATTTGACATTCTTAACAGCTGTAAATTTTTTAAGAATTCTGCTAACTTAGGCCAAACATCGTTGCAATTTCATCGCCATTTGTCATCATAACACGGCAAAGAGGTTGGCGGCGATTTAAGAGGCAAGAAAAGTAAATTTCGCAGATAAAGAAAGAGCGGAACAATGGCGGGGGAAAGGTACGATGCACCACTCCTAACAGTTTTGTTTTGTATCTTCTCTTGGCATAGCAACCCCGGACTTGTCTTCTGATGATTTCTTCTCATATTCAGACTGTACAGCTGGCTGTTATGGTAAAGGATTATACTTCAGTCAAAGCGCACGAAAAGCAATGGAATTCTCCAAGGTAACTTCGAGAATATAAAAAGAGTTTTGTTGCATTTGATATCGCTCGATACTACAGTAGAACCAAGCTCCATACAGCAGCGTGATGGCGTTCTCAAATACGACATCAATATTCTGAAGAGCAAGGGCAGGTTTTCGACAATGGCTTCCATTGTTTTCATTTGCACGCCACTACCCATTATCAGGTACAAAGAGATGAAGAAATGATTTACCGAGTTGAGAAGACCGGGGCTTAAAGTCACCGGGGGAAGTCGTGACAGAGGGAACTCCTCTGCCGCCATTAAAGCTGTGCCCACCATCTTTGGTTTGAATGAATGTCTTGTTAATGCCTTCAACTTAACAATGATTCTTATTGTTCTTGATGGTGGATATTCAATTTTTTGGCCTAAAAGTGAATTTTTGCATTTTAAAGCTTTTCGTTCTGCAGCGTTCCGTAATTAGTGTGAATTCCTAATTCCTTTGCAGTATTGGAGTAAAATCTGTAGTTTTTCTCCTGAAATCAACCTTGAATGCTATTTTTAAAATGAATTTTCCAGAACAGTGCTTGTTCACGCCATGTCGGTCTGGGGCAAGTCGTTAAAAAGCAAACAATCTACGAGAAAGCAATCAAGTACTTTCTGAAAGCTATCAGGCCAAGCCTTCTCCATTCGTAAAGAGTTTCAAGATTCGTAAAGATTTTCAAGATTTTGAGCTCAGGAAAAGCAGCTAAGACCTGTGGTGTGCAAATGATGAATATCTACATACTGCATGAAATTGATTTAATCAAATTTAGGGTTCATTTGAACATATTTTACCTGATTTTGAGTTTATTTGATATAAAAGCTAGGATTATACCAGCAGATAGACTTTATTCACTGCTGCCTTTTCTGTTACAACTTACCCCGGTACCTGTTAGCGCTTGGCCCAAGCTCGGGGCAAATTGTAACACTCCGATCTTGATTTTCATTTGCAATTTATCGAAAATCGAAAAGTACCATATTCGTGATGATACAATATAATGTGCAATGGCCAATGGTCAAACAAAAGACACGGTGATAAAAAGACAAGTCTGCATTTTGCTGGTAAGGAGAACTTTCATTTTTCTTAAAAGTGTTACAACTAGCCACGGTCTCCCCTATATGGTCACTTGATCTGAGTTGGGTTTAAACAAGGTTAGCTGTATTTATCCGTTGCAAAAGAAAGTCCTGAATTCATGGGGCCAACTCACTGCATGCGAAGCTGTAAACACATATCGCTCTGTAGTCGTATTCCGGGGTGGTAACTTTCATATGTAGAAAAACGGGTCCATGCCACCCTTATGGAAGGGTCTTGAATCTGAAAAAACCCTATGTAGGGTTTCAAAATGTAACAATTCCACCAGAAGTGGGTAGTATTTTATATTGTAACAAAGACTTTTCAAGATTTTTATCCTTATCCTGAAAATTGGCTTGTGGTAACTTTATCTTCTATCGATGTAACTTTAAAATGAAATGAAACTTGATTTCTTGGAAGTTAAGCATGCTGGTACCCGTTAAGATCCTTGCAAAAGGGTATGAAATCGAGCAAGGATTCTTAAATGAGGGTTTTTTGCCTAAATATATTAGGCGGTGCATCCCCGTCATCCCAGACTCGAGTAAGCACCCCCCCCCCCATCAATCAAACGCAACATGTTCTGTTTTCTTTGCTTTCCTTGCTGCGATAGTTGCTGTTTGGTGTTGAGTATTGTCTCATTGTTGTTTATTACAAAAAATCCAACAGTACAACAATTTGCAGATGATCATTTTGTGCATTTTTGCACACGCGATTGTTTCAAGCTTCCGTAGATCCCTAAAAGGAAAAATAAGATACGTTAAGATTATTTTCAAACTCTTCTTAAAATCACAATAATGAATTTTTTTGAACATTGGTTGGTGGAAGCTTGCAGGCACTCGTTTAAAACGAGATATCTATGAGTGAGTGAACAAATTAAAGAGTCCTTTATGAGTCTGTTTGCGTTATCGCAAATCTCATGTGGCTTTGGATCAGGAAAGCTTACAGATTTCTTTTGTTCGAAAACAAAGAAGTGAAATATTTCAGAAGCCTTATTAGCTGTCCCCACACCATTGAAAGCTGTACTGAAAGGTTGCAGCTTCAGCTTTCAGGCCGTTAATTTCCAATAGAAAAAATAAATACTACACAGTCTGTCTCTACTTATCTTGCTAACTAGACTCGATTTCGTTTGAAATTGGGCCTGGTTAAGAGGCTAGTCTATGCTTAAGAATGCGATATCTATTTATCTTCTAAATAGTATTGTATTAGCTTCAGTTTTACTTTTTGAAATTCAGTCGTTGCTTTGTTACAATACTTTAGGTCTCTAGAGCACAGGTTTCAAATCTTTAAAAAGCTGGGTGTGGAATTCAATGACATATTTCTTTGAACTGAGCGGCTTTAAAGAAACTTGAACTATTTTACAGTAAATCTGCCGTTGGACTTTTCTAAAATCTTCAATGTTTTTATAATTACAGCGTTTTTCTTCTATTTTACGAATTCAAGAAAATTTTCGATAAAAACGTAAAACTATCATAATTTCTAAACCAGTTGACGAAAGATCAAATAATTTCAAGAAAACCATAGTTTATGGATGCCTACAATAGGGTATCAAGCAAAACTCTTGCACTCTTCTTGTTTGTGATTTAGAAATTTTTATGACGTCACATCATAAAATGAACCGAAATATGAAATAGGCTGTAATTTCGACAAATAATCAAGATTTCTGAAAAGTCCACCTGTAGAATCATAGAGAAGTGGCTAAAGTTTCTTTCAAGTCATTCAGTTTAAAGAAATAGGTCATTGAATTTTACACCCGCCTTTTTCCACAGATTTAAAGATTTGAAACCTATGCTGATCTTTAGCAGCAGATGACATATTTACGGATCTTTCTTTCTCTTACAGCCTGGCCTTCTGCTCGTCTGTTTAGTTGGACTGGGAAATACACATTCCATGGTGAAAGAAGATCATTCGAGGTATATGATATGTCATTTCTTTTATGTTGTTTGCTTATGTTGAGATTTGAACTTGTGAACAAGACAGAGTAGAACCAGATCAGATCAGAAATTTAGCAAGTAAAATTGTTTAGTATAGGTTTGAACACTCTTTAAATGAAGCTTCTTTGTTGATGCTAGTTTCACGCCCAAAAAGGTTTGTAACATTTGCGCACTTACTTTCGCGTACTGTGGTCTGCAAAATCTGCCTCCAAGTGAGCCAAATATGATAAACTTCCATCTCTCCTTTCTGCATAAATCCATCGCTTTATTCAAAAACATACAGGTGGATTCCAATAATTCAACTCTCTTCTGACAAAATGAGACAAAAACAAATGACTTTCTTAAAATTCGCGAGATAAAAAATGCAAAGATGAAATTTTTCCACTCAGTTCGAAGAAATAGGAAATTTGTACGAGGCCTTGTGTTGTGATTTGAAGATGCCCTGTTGCTTTAGCCTCGGACTTGATACCAACACATACAGGTGGATCCGAGATCGCTATTGTTTCATCTACCATTGGGTACTACCCTGGGTGCCGGAGCCTCGCTAATAACGGCAAGGGAGGGAGGAGAGGAGGAGTATTCTATTTTTGTCCCCTATCTTATTATCAAGGCTCTGGTACCCAGGGTAATAGGGTACCAAATAAACTAATCTGTTTGAGAAATTCGAGGCATTAAACGCGAATTTCTAACATCCACTTTTTCGCCTATGGATCACCTGAAGCTGCGGGAGAGCTTCAAGGATCGTGATCGCGTGTCACACAAGGACAGTGAAAAGCAAATAGAGTATGCGCATGTTGCTACAGTTGGCTGTGAGGGAAATGTTACAAATTCCATCCTGGTCTTTTCCCATATTTTTCTGGTTATTAATAAGGTAAGAAAGAGATGGATCTACAGCGAATACGTCGGCGGAAGCTGATGAAGGGAGTCCTATAGTTCAAAACAGCTACGGAAACTGGTTTTCTTTCGTAGTTGCGGGCTAAAAACTCACCGAGAATGGACCACTGAGGACTTTTCCGAGGCTTTGAGAGCCAATGATCACGTTGCAGGAGAATTTTCGGGCCAGTATCAGTAATGTATCATATAGAAAGGAAAAGTAAAATCCATTGGCCCCAAGATGGGTTCTCCCTCTGTTTCTTCGTTCCCCTGTCGACATTACTGGATTTTGCGCGTCAAAAGCATTGCATTTGCCACTCCTCGTTCCTTCATTTTGCCACTTAGTAATATGATGTTACATCCCTTCTTGTTTGTACGTGTGTTTATGTCGTAAACAGTTCTTCAGAGTAAATGCAGTATATCTTTAGGCCAATGTTTAGACCGCATGAAATTAATCAGTTGACTCTCATGAGCGCATGATATTTTGATGCCACCACAACTTTTTTGAAAAGTTACTTTTTCATATGATAGTCCCATCGTCTTAGGTTCATAGAAAATTAAGGAAATTTTTAATTAGTATTGCCTAATTTAAGAAAATTGAATATTACACCCGTCGCAAGTTTGCGCAAGGCAACGTTCACCTCTCAGGGAAGTCAAGAATTCAAAAATCTTTCTTGTTCTCTGATCTTACACATCCCAAAGGGAAGGGGCTGACTTCAATAGGCAGATGACGGGGGTGTGCCACTTGACGCCTGAAATCACACCCTAAAATTTATAAACTTTTGCAAAAACGATACCTCAAAATTTACGGGCCATTGAAAATATATTACCTAAAATTGTGACAAGTATCCAAATAAGTATCCAGCCAAATAAGTGAGATTTAATCAAAATCAATACCCTAAAGAGTTATTTTTCTAAAATGATACCGCAAACTTTATGACTACTTGTGATTTAACCAAAAATGATGTCCAAAAATTCATTTTCTGCTCGACAAAAGGCACCCCAAAAACATGGAACATCCCGTACCAGCATACATGGTAGCCACCTCCCCCTGGGTTACACATAATGCTTTTAAAAGGCTGAATGTTGCATAGAGACAACATCAACAGCAACAACATCAACAGCTTAAATATTTAGGCTCATCTATGAAGTATAAGGCATAAAACCACCACCCACCCGAGTTTTATTGCGCATTTTCGGACGAGAATCAATTAATTAATTTTGTATGGCCAAAAGCGGGGGTGGCGTTGGATCAATGGTAGAGCGCTTGACTACCAATCTGAAGGTTGGTGATGCGAGGCAAAGCCCCGCCAGACCTCATTAAGTAGGGTGTGGAGAGACGCCAACTCCCTGTAACTCCAGGCTAACAAGATCACAAGCTGTGTTCATAACGAGAGGAAGGGCCAGAATGCAGTTTCGATAAGCTTTGCTTCTCTAGTATCCCAACCTACCTGCGGATGCTGGGCACCAATAAAGATAGAGTGAAAATGGATGTTTCCGACATTAAGTTCCTTTTGGCATTTTTTGCCAGTATATTCTAAGCTTTAGCCCTTTCTCTGTTATAGGGTTTCTCCTCCAGTTGGATGTGACTCAGTTTTAGTAAGTCTTTGCAACATTTCTATCATTGTACGTTCTTAATCTACAAACTAGAATAAATAATTCTTAGCTTTTGCTGCATTTCAGCTTTGTGATCAAGATATGAAAGGTATCAATAGAATAATTTTGCTCTTGAGATATGTAAACGCTCTTTCTTGAATTG
Source organism: Aurelia sp. 4 Dawson et al 2005 (assembly GCA_964019985.1). Classification (NCBI taxonomy): domain Eukaryota; kingdom Metazoa; phylum Cnidaria; class Scyphozoa; order Semaeostomeae; family Ulmaridae; genus Aurelia; species Aurelia sp. 4 Dawson et al 2005. The sequence continues at coordinate 18,423,055 of OZ026496.1, read as the reverse complement.
TGACTTTCTTGAATTTTCTTTATAGCAGATCAAAACTGTGCCAGTACAAAGGTTTAATTTTGAAGGAAGATTCAGCTCTCCGACATCGCAAAGCGACTTTCTTTTCTGAAGAACAAGTTTCAAACTTCTAGATCCACTCAGTAAAATCAAAATATACCGGGTGAGCCAGAAAAAAGTTCCCACTTTTTAAAATTGATATCACTAAGATTACTTCACATATTTGAATCATTGAAATCCTAGTTAAAAGCCAAAAGATCAACGTACTTTTGTGATTTTTCGCGCAGTCCTACAAGCATTAGAAGTATTGGTAAATTCAACGTCGTAAAAATTTTATGGTTGCAAAATGACGGAAAAAGGGCCTAAAACATTGATCAAAGTGTAAGGACTCTATTTACACCGAACAATAGGCAATGGGCGTTTCACCTCCCTCAAGTGTGATAAGACATTGATTTTCAAACAAATACTAAAGACTTTCAATCCCATGGCAGTTAATGTACAGAGGATATCTATCATCCATGAGAAGTTGCATTTCCTTCATTATTTTGTGCGAGGAGCCATTATACTTTGATCGATGTTTTAAGTCATTTTTCAGTCATTTTGCAATCATGAAATTCTTGTAAATTTGGATTTACCTATATTAATAGAGCTCGTGAGGCAATGGAAAAATCACAAAAACACTTCAACCTTTTGGCTTTTAATTAGAACTGAAATCCTTCAAATCTGTGAAATATTTTTGCTGTTATGAATTTTCAAAAGTGGGAAGATTTTTCTGGCTCATCCGGCATAGAGAAAGCCTTTGTCAGCTGTAGCTATTGAAGGTGTGAAATCTCCCCTTCGCAGCTTCAAATCGCTTTGTGATGTTGAGGATGTGAATCCTTTGTTTTGCGAAATTTACCCTTGCTCATACGGTAGCACTTTTTTGGATGTCGGATGATGGCCATGGCAGCCAATCAAACCGTGAGCTGAGAACTTTCCATGATTTAAATGAACAGACCGTAGCTGTGCAATCCTGTCTTCATCACAAAAGCAGTCGTGTGTAAAGTTTGCCACTACTTCTCATATATGATACCAGAGTTTTTAAAATTGTTGCAACTGCAGTTTTTGTTTCTTGTAATAGAACGTATGTATAATTGATGATTGGACAAGGCGAAAAACAGTCCATGGTTTAGATAATAATTCACAATTTGCAACTTTTCACCTCAATTAAAAAGCACTGATACTCTCTGTGCTGTGAAATATTTGAGCAAACATCTCAAGACGGCCTTTAGAGCAATGTGCTTTCAAAATGCGTCCAACAGGAAAAAATGCTTTTGTTTTGTTCAGAAAACAAACAAAGCACCATGCGTTAAGATGGTCAACTGATGTGTTTTGAGCTTCATTTTGCAGCGAAATTTTGTAAATTAAGCTAATGCAGAACTTTGAAAAAGCTCGCTTCGCGTGAATAGAGGCGTTCAGTGGAAATCAGACATGCACAACAACCCTTAACGTCTATATTCGTTAGTGAGTGAGTGGTAGGTAAGTACAATACAAATACAGACAGAAAGAGATGCGAAGGATAGTACGATGCCATCGTTGCTAGACTATGTACGTTTATATGAAATGTGGTGCCATGAAAAGTTCATTTTGTACAAGACTATTTTGCTCATTATTCTAGCAAGCGGAAGATAGCAAATTGTAAAAAGATACATAGAGAGATATCCATTGATCATTGGCTCGACATCTGCAACAGTCTAAAAAAATCATGATTTACCATCGCTATTTCTCAGTTCTGAGAGCCCATCAAATATTCAAAGATAATTTGTTGCCCACGCAGTATTTTATCGAGACCAATCCTCAAAGGAAAAAATTAGCCTTTCGCAGCGACGGCATGTAAATGGAATGAGAATTCACACGTGTTTTATTTGCTTCCAAAGACAATTGGAAGGAGATCAACTGGCAACATTAGAGGCCAAGAATATGTAATCTACGATATCACTCAGGTAGTGTTCTGTTCAGTTGATACAAGGGCAGATTTTGTAATACAATAGCATTAGTTGCTTTGGTTCACACCTCAATTCAAAGCGATTAGCGAATGCAGACAAAGAAACTCTCTCAACCAGTAATTCAAAAACAAATATAGCCGCAAAGTTGCCCTGATATCAGTACTGATAACTCTCGCTGGGTGCGGGCGAAGGGAGGTTATTAAGAAAAGTTATGTGCTTATAACGAAGGAAGAAGGGTAAGTCTAATGCTCTGTCTCGCGGATTTTGTTTATTTGATTCAGGAGCTGATGAGTAACTGTCTACTTTTGAGCAACAAATATACAACTATTGCAATGCCTTCTGCTCGGCCTCTGAATAACGTAAGCAAAATCCACCAGATAGAACTTTAGATTTACCCTTCTTCTTTCGTCTTAAGCACATATAACTTCTTTTAAAAAACCTCCCTTCGCCCGCACCAAGTGAGACTTAGTCACACTGGTTGCATGGCGACTTTGCGGCTATGTTTCTTTTTGAATTACTGGTTGAGAGAATTTCCTTTGTCTGTGTTCACTAATCGCTTTGAATTGAAGTGTGAACCAAAGCAACTGATGCTATTGTGTCACAAAATCTGCCTTGTTGTTCAGTTATTTTTTCCCGATTGATTGTTCAAGCATACCTTAAAAGTTCTACCGAGCCACTGGGAGTTTATGGCCCCGTTTATACGATACCGTTTCATTTCAGATCGGATTGGTTTCATATCGGATTGGCCTTCTGTTTACACGATACCGTTTTCATTCCATATCGGATTGGCCTCCTGTTTACACGAGAACGCACCAATCCGATATGCTTCATACCGTCTTCGCGTTTTCAAAAGAAAACACTCTGAAAGTGGCATGAAACCAATCTGATATGAAGTGAAAACGGCATCGTGTAAACAGGAGAAATTTTCATATCGAATTGCCTTACCCAATCCGATATGAAATGAAAACGGCATCGTGTAAACAGGAGAAATTTTCATATCGAATTGCCTTACCCAATCCGATATGAAATGAAAACGGTATCGTCTAAACGGGGCCTATGTTGTTTCGAACACTCCTGAGGGAACAGGGGGCTCAAAGAGATAGAACTTATTCAGAAAATGAAATGACAAGGATGTATGTGACAGACTTCAGTTCCTTTACTTCACATTCTGTAGCCTGCGCGTACTCTGGAGTACCGAATAAACGGGGGGGGGGTGAGAATAATCGGGGGGGTTGGAAATGGTTCAATATAACAGTAATCGGGGGGGTTGGAATAATCGGGGGGTCTTGGAGAAATAGAAAATAGTCGTTTTCTTAGGTAAACACGTCTCTTATATATATTTATGTGAACAGTGATGTTACTAATACATTTACTTTTGAGTTCTGTTTCTGTTGAATGCACTTCTTGCGACTTTTTCTTGTGTTTATACAGAAATTATGTCTAATATCATTTCATTTTTCCAAAAATTAATAAAAGGGGGGGGGGGTTGGAATAAGCGCGGGGGGGTTGGAAAATTTTTCAAAAATTAATAAGCGGGGGGGGGGACGATTATTCGGTACTCGAGAGTAGGCCCATTACTTCAAAAGAAGAAAGGGTCTACACAACAAAGAGCAAAGGCTTGTTACGGCTGCCCAATTTATCACCGTAAAAGCTTCATTAAGCCCCCGAGGGAGGCTTATTTGATTTCAGAGGGATTTCAGACCTTCCAGGGGAGGGTTGAATGGAGAGGGAGCTTATTAGAGAGGGGGGCTTATTCACAAAATCAAGTGCCAAGGATAGCTTTTCAGTTGTTTTATACAATATTTAGCTTAATCAACATACAATTTTACGACTCAAATACATAAATTCAATACTGTTTTATCCCTAACCATATCGAAATCAACATGCAAGATTGTGTCGTTAAGTACAGTAAATGGAAATATTTGGTAAATTCTAGAACTCTGCGTAATTGGGGGGAGCTTATTTCAAATTTTGGCTAAGAGGGGAGGGACTTATTAGAGATGGGGGCCTAATAGAGAGGGGTGTTTAATAGAGCTTTTACGGTATTCTAATCTTCTTGCAAATAATTTGTGAAGCGCGTTTAAATAATGCCAGCATAAATTAAGTTTCTAGAAATCCAGAAACCTCGTAGCAAGCTTTAGCTCTCTGTTTCGTAGACCCTTTCTTCTTTTGGAATAATGGGTCTATGAGTTGGCTTTGTGGGTTGGGCTTTCATCCATAGCGTATGAACTGTTCTTGATGGAATATCCTAAGAATATATAACTGTGCTAAAAAATCCTTCCAAGAAAGTAAGAGTTTCCCGATTAAATTATTTCAAACAATTTTTTCCTTGGTTTACGGTGAAATTTTATATCAAGGGACCTTTTAGCTATTCCGAAAAAAATCTGAATCGAACGATGTTTTTATGCATTTTAGAAGAATGTTCGATGTGGAGAATGGTGTTAGAAGCACTAACGCCGCTCGATCTAACTTCGCGTATAAATATGTGTAAAAATGTCACTCGCTCCAGGCTCTTTTGTAGGATAGCTAGACGAAGACTTATGACGGTGAGTCTCTTGTTTCCTTGTGCTCTTTGACTTGATGATGGGGCTTCAGTCATCAGAGACTCATAATATTACTCTTAAAAACCTGGCCCTATTTAGGCCCGAACTCTGCAATTCCTAAAGTACCAATCAGATTGCGAGATTTGGCAAAGTTCAATGCTGTCGATTTTTCAATTCGAATGATGCTGTTGACTAGATTTTGAACGAAGTTGCTGTGGCATGTACTTGTAGATTTCTCTGGTTTCTTTTGGTCTTAAAAACATGGAAAATGTAGCTTTGAAAGACTCATTTTGCACTCACCAGGTAAGGTGAACTTCCTTCTTTAGATTTATACCAAGTTTCTTTTATGAAACGTCTGCTTACCATGGTATTTCATCGCATTTTCTTTCCAAGGAGTGACCTTTGAACAGAGCTGCGGTAGTCGTTCTATCCTGATTCGATCCATCGAGTGCCTAAGATAGGGCCAGGTTTTTCACTGTTTCATTAGGAGTCCCTGTTGAGCAAGGCTTACCGCAGGGATACAAGGGACTCATCGTCATCAGTGCTAGCTAGGCGGTAAGGCGGTCCTTTTGTTGGTTTCAGCTGAACTGCCAGAGTGAAGTAATTTGCATTGCAAGAACATAGTGTGAAACATCTACTGGACATTACTCAAGCCGTGCCAAATGATGTCTTACTCAAATTCATTTTTTATTGTGACGAGCGGTTAGCCATTGACACCAATAAGAAGCTACTTGAGCCAACCCTCAAATTCATCCATACTTCAGAACACTTTTAATTGTTCCTTTGTTGCAAACTCCCATACATTAGCACCTACGTTTTGTCGGTTTACTTTGTATTTGTAATTGGTTTACCTTGTAAACTAATATTATATTTCTTATAAGTTATATTTCTTTCTATCTTTGCTTAATGTTGTGCGTCTGTCATTGGGTAGTCATTGCCTTTCACTCCTCATGATGTCGTCCCCGTAGTTTAGTATAGTAAATAGCGTAATATAGTAGAATATAAGATATGTAATGTAATTATTTTACATGAAAAGAAAAATATGTGCTGGGGCAACTTTTTCAAATATTGTGTTGTTTTGAAGTCTTTGAAAATAACTAATTTAGACTTTAGGCAGCAAGAGGTAGCTTCTAAAAATGAAAAAATGCAGAATTGAGCCGATCGATCATACAAATTTTATTTTTGAATCTTGAATGTTACTTGTAGTAACTGAACAGGACTTTTCAAGGGCGAGCCTCTTTTTTCTGATAAACCCATACTACCAGATGTTTGTCATACTGTGTTTGATCACTTGCATTTTGGTTTCACAGGCAGTCCCAGTCTATCTGATAGAATACAGCATTGATTGGGCAACGTAAGATTTATCAATGTAAAGCTGATCCCACCAGAATGATGTTAACCCAAAGGGAGACCAGTTCAGATGGAGACGACATATTATGAAATTACACTGCTCTTAGGATCATCTGCATTACTAATCAAAGACACATGACATCCAGCATTTGGTCTGATCATGTAAAAGATCTCTGGTTGCTCAAACAAATGTTGTACAGATCTTGGGTAAAATTTGGTAAAGTTTGGTTGCTTCTGGTGAGTACAGCATAGACATCAAATCTTTAAAAAACAAACAATGCGATTTGGTAATGCATCTTCCATTTGATTTATTGGCTTGAAGGTTACTTCAGGTACTTTTTTATAGCGAGTCAGTCAATAAAAATTGATTGCTGTGAGAAAGTCTACTTCCCCCTGGATATCAAGGCAGTATTACTAACAGATGTACCACTTAACAACTGGCATGTTCAAATATATTTTAAAATTGGCTTGGCTGAAGTCAGTCCCTCCAATCAGATTTTTCAAGGGATTTTCTTGAGGAAATCCTTGCGAGACACCTTACAGCGCGTGCTAAAATCACGAGCGAAAATCAGGAGCCAATTTCCCCTTTATGCCTACTTAAAGGCTAATTTCAAGTCAGTGGGATTTCCTTTTTGGGCGGAATTTACAAAATAAAAGGCTGATCAACCGTAACTCAATTTCAGAGCGACATTTTCTCCTGTAAACAGTTGAATTTCCTTCCTTCTAGAAAGTTCAACCATGAGCGTTAGGACACCTAGTGTGTTGGCAGTTTGAAATTTATATCAGCAGCGAGCCACATTAATTTATTGTATTTTTGTGTTTTGAATTCATTTTTACTTGGTATACAACCACCTTTCACTGTTTCGTAATTTTGAATTTTTCGATAGTGAGCCACCTTAAGTGCAGAGCTCGGTTAAGGTGGCTCTACACTTAACTTGGCTCACTACCGAAGAAATTTCAAAATTACGAAACAGTGAAAGGTGGTTGTATACCGAGTAAAAATAAGTTCAAAACCCAAAAATACAATAAATTAAGGTGGCTCGCTTCTGATATAAATTTCAAACTACTACACACTGGGTGTCCTAACGCTCATGGTTCAACTGACAGGAAATCAGCCTTTACAGCAATGACATGAACACGCTTTAGAACTTGCTATCCTCCGATCAAATTGTGTTTGATGAAATTGCATGAGTTTGATAAATTGTGCAACGGAATCAAACGGAGGGTCATCAAATATGAACCAACAGTCAGCTTTTGTTAGGAACATTTACAATATCAACGCGTGCAATTGACCACACTATGTTGATTTCCCTACATTTTACAACTCATCCCAATATAAATGACACCCCCTACGACTGATAATGCTGTGGTTCTCTCAAACCTCATTGTGTATGGAGGACGGGGACTATTATTGACAAAATTGTAAGCTTTTCAATGTACATGTTGATACTGTAAAATGTATCTTACAAATGCTGACAAGTTGATTCATATTTGACCACCCTCGTTTTGTTTCCGTTGCTCAATTTTATCAAACTAGTGCTCAGTTTAGTAACTGCATTTTTACGCTAGGAAATGTTATTGTCATGCGAGGTTGAGCAGGTCAAGCGATATTTAAGCTTTAAACTGGGAAGCTTTCCATGAGACACCCTGTATTGGCAACGAAACAAGACAGTTTTCATTGTTATTGCTTTGATTTTCGAGGGGAGGGGCAGTATTTACAAGTGGCGATAATTTTAGTTGACTCATCCCGGTAATGTTTATTGGCAGTCTTTGATACTTTGATTATTTTCAGAATTATTGCGTTTTTCAATGTAAGGAATCATGAAAAGCTTTGGAAGGATGAAAATTGTTGTAAGCTCCAAACGAATAGATGAAAACGGTACAATCTTCAAGAACGCCATACTTATGTATGTATGTATCATTTGCAACATGAAATATTTACAAGTTATTATAATAAATATAGAAAATAGATACCATACAATACTTTAAGGTTAAAAGCGTCAAATGAAAACAGCCCTAATTACAGTGGCTGGGATAGCATTAAAGGGTCAAGCTGACTTTATTTCCGTAATGGTTCCCTTAGAGGTTCTGGTAAAACAGAAAAAAATGAAAAAGAAAACAGGAAAGTACTCTAGTTCTTATCAGTACAAAACACGGTTTGTGCGACAAAAACATGGTTGAGAGTGAAGCAACCATTACTTTATGGAGATCTATAGGATATCCCAAAAAATGTTGCCCCGTTTCTGTGGTTGCTGTGGAGGGGCTGTAGATTTAATCATCTTGGCTTTTACACAGTTGAAGAGGTCAGGCTTCAACTTAGAATTCGAGACCTTGCTTGAGTCAATCTGAAACATAGTTGTTGATTTATTGCAGGGAAAAGGCAAAATTAGTGGTTGCTTCAAAGACATCACTTCTATTGTTCTCCGGCAGTGTCAGAATAAGTTCGTTTTCGACGAAATGATGCGTCTTATTAAAATTTTCACTACATTTTCTAAAAAGTAGGAAGTACTGTGTTATGAACAGACAACACTGCTAGCTCTTTGGAAGCTTTAGCAAACATTTTAATAGGACGCTAGAACCCTATCTTTGAAAAGTTACTTTACTTCGACATTGCTGGAGAACAACAGAAGTGCTATTTTGAAGCAAACTAATTTTGTGCCTGGTCTTTGCCATGAATCAGTAACCACGAGTCAGATTGACTCAGACAAGGTCTCAAACTCTAAGTTGAAGCATGACCTATGCAACTGTGTAAAACCCAAGAAACTTGAAGTTACATCTCCTAATCTCCTATACAGTAGCCACACAAACAAGTCACAATTTTTTCAGGACACCCTATATAAGCCGAAATTTGTTCAATTTCTGATTAACAATTTTATTTTGTCGCAATCGGAAACTGTCAGAACGCATGGAGCACAAATTCTGCAGACAATAAAGATATCAAAAACTGCCAATGAACACTGTAAAGAAGACAATAGCATTTATTTGACCTTGTTATGTTCCGTACACGGCCAAGCGGAGGAGCCTGCGTTGTTGTCAGTTAGAATTTCGTGGTGAGTAGATTTAGGCCATCAAGTTATTTTCTTCGCTCGTCCTTTAATCATATCTATGGAGCCCCCAAGCATTAACAAACACTTATCAGCAAGGTAGTTGAAGTTACTTTCAAGGCATTAAAATCAAAATGTAAGAATGCAATGTTTTAAAGGATCAAGTGCCTATGCTGGTGACCACAGCACAGCCCATGAATATACTGGCACTGTTAAGATTCTCAAAATGATCAATGTTATGTCTTTTAGTCATTGTGTGACATTTTATGTAAAATACTAATCTATCTTCACCCTTCCTGATTAAACTGTCTACTTTAAGTAAAAATTGAATATATTTAATCACATCTATCTAAACTTCAGTTATCCCAATCTGGCCCACAGTGAGTGAGCTCTGGAGTTTAAAAGTAGGAGTACTTCCTAAACGTTTGTTGCATCAAATTTGGTCTGCAAATAATCACCTACTACAACTGGTTTATGCTTAGGAGGTTTTCCTCCGCAGCAGACTTCCAATGGGGTAATGACTGCATCTGTGTTTGGCCCAGTGAAATATACCACAGATCGTCTGTCTTTGTGTCGCAGATCTTGTGGTGGGTTGACCACTCTGTGCAGATTAGAAATCCAGTGATCATTTGTCCACTGTTGAATAAGATCACCTGCATTCACAACAAAAGAATCTTCGATGTATTCTATAGGAATCCAGGATTCTTGCTGTGGATCTAAGACTTACAATCCACCAGTTTGTTCATCTGGTCTTAATATCGTGAATCCAGTGTAATCTGTATGAGCCTCATATCTGATCTGATTTGGTTTCGGTGCTATTTTGTCTTGTGCAGGGTAATAAGCAAGGCGGATTGTATACACAGGCCTTGTATAGTACTCTTTGAAGAAATCGTTTGGCAAGCCAAGGCATACTGCTGATATCTCCATTATTTTTGACAGCAATTTCATCATACATTTGTCATACCTTTGAACAGAGGCTTTCAATCTTGTGGGGCTATCTGGCACAATGTCACTCTCATTTCCACCATTTTGAAATTCTATATTTTCCACATAATCTGGGGGCTTTTCATACAACAATAATAATAATAATAATAATAATAATAATAATAATAATAATAATAATAATAATAATAATAATAATAATAATAATAATAATAATAATAATAATAATAATAATAATAATAATAATAATAATAATAATAATAATAATAATAATAATAATAATAATAATAATAATAAATAATTTATTCAAAGTTGGCAGAGAAAATAGCGTTAGCTAATTAAGGCCAACTATACATAGTTTCATTGATATCTGCTTGATCCTTTGATCTTGCAGCACTCTTGACCCCCATGGGAACAAAGCCCCCTTTGCCATAGCCAGTGTCGAGACAGCTCTTCATTTTGATATCCATGTCTTGTGTGAAGAATTGTTTCGCATCAAACTGAATATCTCGAATTACCTGTTGCGGTATGCCATGCCCTGTGATAATTGCAAACCCAAGTGTTTGGAATGCATCATCCCAAGCTTTGAGGACTTCTGCTTTGACTTCATCATTTGACTTATTTGGTGAAGTGAAAGCCGAGATATCAATTTTCTGAACTCTGTCCATGATAAGCTGCAATATGAAGATACAGTTGTAAACGTATATAGAAACAGGAAGGAAATCCAACGAAAATATGATTTCTTCAGCCAGAGCTTTGTGCTAAAGTGTGAAAGGTTTTTGCCTTGAAATCATTGAAGCAAGGCTCAGAGCTTCACAGTCTTTGAGGTTTTTGAAGGCGTTATGGTGATATTGTGTTATCTTCACACTTTGCAGCCAAAACTAACAGGACTCAAGGAGGCAGAGGGCTCAAGCAAGATAGATAGGGATCAAATTTTGCAGCCGATTTTTGCTCTTGGCCCATGGCCAAAAAACATCTAAAGCCTCATTTTCACGTCAATCAGACTTGTTTGGATGCCGGTTTAGATGTCTCACTGTTTGAGGACTTATGATTTCTGATGTAAGAAATGGAAACTTACCTTTCCCCTCAGTTTCTTCAGAGAAAATTCCTGCTTTCTACTTAGTTTCTTCTTCCAACAACATCAGAAATTTCAAGATATTTTGCATTCGTTTTTGGCAACCTTTCCACTAAACTTCCATAAGCTACCTTTTGCGCAACATTTTTATACAGCATGGTCGAGGGGGAACTCTTTTGGGTTTTGGTAGGTAAATGTGTGCCTGTGAGAATTCAGAGTTTGTACCCATAAACCAGGTCAACATTTTGAAAATATGACTTCATAAAGAGAGCAAAGTTTTTCACGAGAATGGTGACAACAGAGCTAAATTCTTCTTCACGAAAGTCTTTATCATAACCAATAACATTAAAACAATTGCTAATTAAAAACATCTGCCTATTGCGATGGCAAATCTCGCTAAAGCAGTTGGGCATGCCCCTTTTAGGAGTTACCCTCTCTAGAGCATGGTATGGCATGTCGGAATACCAAGCTCAATGAAGCTTTAAACGATCAGGTGTAATTATTATCACTCATCAAACGATGATGCTTCTTCCTGAATTGTGATTTAAGTGAAATGTTGTTTGTGATAGGCCGTATTTCTTACACACCGGAGATCTCGTCGAAAAGTGCAATGCTCTGCAGACTGGCCGTAATAGGCCATATGGACCTTTTTTTATACATTTCACCCAAAAACTTACAAGAAATACTACCTAATAAGACTACTTACAAAATACTATACCCTACAACGAGAACAATGCCATTTGGAGCGAAAAACTAAATCTACCAAATGTCAACGTAAAACTGAAAAACGCGAACACAGCACTACACGTAACGACCTGAGAGACAAAGATTACAAATGAATTACACGCAACTGCTGATGTATAACTACTACAATAAAGGCGTAAGCGCACCAAGTAGTCTGCATGGTGAAAGTTAAAAAAGGAATATCTTAAGAAGCATCATAAATGAACAAGAAAGAATTATATCAATTAATGGCCGATCTTTGCCCAATAAGTGCAGGGTGTCTCAAAAATTGAAAACAATCAATTCTTAATAAATACGACTTTGTACGTGGTAAGTAATAAAACACAACGTTTCGAGCCACGTACCACTTACCACGTACTTTTATTACTTACCACGTACAAAGTCGTATTTATTAAGAATTGATTGTTTTCATTACTATAACGACGTACTACACGCAAAATCTACTGTCTCAAAAATTGTTCGACGTTTGATTAAATGCTAAAAAATAACGATACCCTGAATGGTCAAGTGACCCTTTTCCTGAGATTTTGAATTAATTTATGACACAAGAATCTTGCAGATCCGCTAAAAATTCATGGAGTTATAAGCTTTTGAAGTTTAAGTTTGTGCGAAAACTGAAACGCTGAAACCGGCGGACTCGAAATGGCATTTTTGGCAAAAATCTCATCGACCATCGTTTCTGCTGTTTCTCGATTGTTTCAGGGCAAACCAAATGGGATTTGAAAAGGTTTTCGATAACCTAACTTTCAAGCATACGGATAGTTTGAGGAAACAGATCCTGTCTCTTCGTTGATTATGTTTTGAACCACTGTTTTCGGATATATACATTGTTTAGCAAATTTTGACGATGATCGCAGGGATTGAATTACTTTGGCAGTCCTATTCAGTTTGCTCTGATATCAACGAGAGGCATGACATTAGACAAGCTTCTTTTGCCTCCGTCTTCGAGGTTTTTTGCATTTCAAGTAATCAGGGGTCTCTCGTTTCAGCTATCGCATATTTTTTATCTTTGAATGCTCGCAACTCAGTGAATTTTCAACCGATTTGCAAGATTCTGGTCTTTAAAATCATTTCATAATCTTAGGAACAGGGTTAGCTTCCCACGAGTCTGTTCATGTTATCGTTATTTTTTAATATTTAATCAAACGTCGAACAATTTTTTGAGACACCCTGTAAAATAGTATGATGTTCCGATATGGGGCTGTGACATCTTCAATCTTCACAGCTTTAGCATATCACCACGTTGTGCCATGCTGTTGGAAGAGATGTTGCGCAAGGTAGCTTATGGCTGGCTCTGCCTTGTTCAGGTGTGTTTTGGATGGCTCTGGGTGGCTCTGGGTGATTCCGCTGTTTAGTTATACTGGGCTACTTTATAGTTTGAGCCCAAGACTCGCCATCGCTACGATACGAAGGACCTAAAAAACGCAGTTGCATTGTGTTGCTTCTGATAAACTGACTTCCTAGACATCTATTAGGCGGTTTTCCTGACATTATTGAAATAATATTTGCCTACCTTTGTCATGTCAGCTGAATTCGTCAGTCGTCAGACAACTCTCTGGCAGCGCCCAGCCAAAAAGTCCTGCAGTTTAGTGCAAATTAATCCTAATAGGCCTGTATTGTGTCAGTGGAATTTTCCGAGCGCATTGTAAAATTCTGCGAGTTAGGAAAATTGTATCGATAAAGTGAAGAATGATAAAGGTCAGATTGTACAATTGCAGCTTATGTTTGTGATGGTTTTATTAAGTCAAAGACTTTGTGGTTGAGTTGCTCAGGGATCTGCAGTCATTATTTTGAAAGAATTTGTTTTGTTTTTGACAACCAAGAATTGCATTGTGGTATTGCTGGTCTAAGATTGATCACTTGTCGAATTTTGCTCCTTGCCTGACGCCTGAACTGATATGTTGCTGTAACTGCAGCTCGTTTCCTTGCGCTTCCAGAGAGAAACATGGCTAAGGCCTCATTTCTTCTAGGAAGAATATTCCGCTCGCAGCGACTATTTCCAGCCATCTGACTGGCTTGCAGAAAAGTGGCGTCGCTCAAAAGTAGCAACCCATCGAACTTTCGAGCGGAATCGCGCTTGCAAGCAAAGAAAGATTTTTGCGAGAGGAATATTCCGCCTAGTGGAAAGTAGGATAAAATCATCTGCCATTTTTCTCAAAAGCAACCTACCCGAAAACGCCGGGGTTCTACATTGTAAAACAAGCTATCAGTGCTTAGATGAATGTGTCTTCAAGCTTTTTAAGCGAAAAAGCTTACCTACATTTTGCCCCTAAATTCGTTCGGTACTTCGAGAACCAATGAAAAAGAGGTACATTCGTGCTAACAACAGCCCATTTATGACGCGAACTCTTCACAAAGCTTTCGTGCAACGCACTAGGCTGATAAGATAGATACAACAAGAATGGGACTGCTGATTACTGGGAACTGGGAAGCTTTCCGCAGACAACGTAATCTTTGTGTTAAAGTATCCCGCCAGGCAAAAAGGGACTTTTATAAATAGCTTGACGTTTCAATAGTCAAAGACAACAAAAAATTATGGAGCACTGTCTCTGATAACAACAGTCTGTGACTGCACGGCGACTGGTCGGCGAGGGTTGACACATATCTCAGCTCTTCGGATGCGTCGTCGTACTGTCCCCGTCTGTTATGCGACGTCGGCGAAATCGTTCAGCAAGTGTTGCTCTTTATCGCAACCGTCACCGATGTTTTTTTATTAATTTCTTTATATTCGGTTAACAAAATGGTTGGAGAAATATTTACAAATCATCAAAATTAAACAGAAAACAGATATCTAAAAACATTCATCATAAAAAACCCAAGGCCGGAACAAATGTGCGTTATAACCTTCATGGAAAATCTCCGCACCAATTTGTTATCTTTGTTTTGAACTGATAAAGGGATTCTGAATTGCATATCGTTGGTGGTAAAGTCTGCTGCAGCTGCGGACCTTTGAGTCAGACGCTTTCTGAGTTGTTGTTGACTGATCTTCTCTTGGTTGAATAAATGCGCTATTGTTTCGCAAATTGTAGTGAGTCGCATTTTCACGGAAAGTTTCCTGCATAATTAAGGATTTAGGTCATTTTTAGTTTTGTACATCTCAGTAATAAGTATTTGCAAGTTCTTTGTATGAATAATTGCTGCACGGTCCATCTGTAATCGGTCACGGTGTCTTCATGTGTAATTCGCAAAGCCTTTACGTGTATTTTGCTGATTTTTTAGTTCAGTTGTCTGTTGTGAAACATTCAGACTAAAGGGCAGCATTGAAATGTCACTGGTAATAAATGCCCTCTTCAAGATTGTTAGTTTATTATGAACCATGTACGGGGATATGCGGGCAAGTTCATAAAGTTTATTGCTAGCTTTTTGGCAAAGTTTTGCAATGTGATGGTCAAGGGAGAGATTGCTATCAATATGAACTCCAAGTAATTTCTCTTCAGAGCTATTAACGACTTCAGCATTTCCAATCTTAACCAGTGGCGTAACGCACGGTGTGCACCTTTAAGCACAAAACTAAGGGCCCCCGAGTAATTTAGCGAAAAAACAGGGTTTTAGATGAAAGCATATGTTTCAGCATTCACATTCACTACATTATCAAAATGAGTGTAAGACTGGAGATACAAGTAATACAAAATGAGAGATACAAAATGAGTGTAAGTGTAAGACTGGAGTAAGTAAGCACATAATAATGATGCAAAGTTACAGCTTAACTCACTGATTCTCACCATGGGAATTGTGGACACAATTTGGGTGTTGATCGTGTCCACAATACCTGGCCTAAATCATCTTTAATGATTAAATGTATTTCGTTACCTTGCTTGTCTTCAGTTCACTGCTTATCTTCCCATTCTTGTCTGGGAGCATATCAGCATCACAGCACATCAGCATCACATCAGCATCCTCTTCTGTGTCCGCGTGCTATCCACGGTTCTGCATGGCCTTAATGTTTTGAACTGCACTGCAATTCGAAAGCCGTGACCTGAGAACTAGTTCTCAGATCGACGCGGCCTTCTGACGACTTTCCTGACTAAAATCGACTAAAATCGACTAAAGTCGACTGAAATCGGCCACTCCATTCAGATTCTATAAGCGATTTTCTACAGTGAATCCCTTTGAGAAACCTCAAAAAACGTGCTAAAATGACAAGCAATAATGCCTCATGTGATTACCCCACAGCGATGACTTTCAGCACGCTTTAGCACGTGCTTTCTTTTTAACAGCGTGAAAAGTCTTCCTCCTAGTGTAACAAACTTATTCAAGCGGATTCCATTCTCCCATGAGGACAAAGCACATGAACACATCCAAGATTCATTATTGCTAGGAAGGAGAACAAAGGAGAATCTTGCTTGGTGTTTTCACTCGTTTAAGCAGGTCTTCGAAAAGGGGCTTTCTGCAGATAATCTCCTATTTCGACGGGGAAAATGGCCAATTAAAGCCGGGTAAATTACCGAACCTAATTTGACATATCGGGGTAAAACAAGACTGTTTTCAACATCATTGGTTGTGATCTTCAGGGTGCAGGATTTTTTCAAACACGTTGCGTTTTTATTGACTGAGCCGGTATTATTTCTGGTTTAGTTAATATTTAGTAATCTCATTCAAGGCAGCCCCTAAATTTCTTGGGTTGTGTACCTAAGAAGAATCCCTCTTAAAGAAACAGAATCTTCATTGAACGATACCTTTCTGTAAGTGTTAAGAACTGTACTCAATAGAAATCTGAAATAATTCATTTACTGTCTTATCTCGATGAATAATATTTGAACTTCAAAAGTGCATTTGCCACAATACAGTACTGCAAAATTTTTCGAACCGGTCACATACCGGGCGAGTAAAAAAATATCCGCTGGTTGAAAAATGATGACGCAAGAACTATGACATAGAAACAACCTCCATAGCCAAGTTGGTAGTCAAATCAACTTTTGGTATTTTTACGATTTATACTGTTTGATTTTGCGCTCACAATAAAGAATCTTCTAAAATTGATTTGACAGGAAAGTAGAATAGGATGACAAGTTCAGTTCGCCTTCAAACTTTTAGAATGGTTGCGGACTATGTTTTAGGTATCACTTTATCGTGGGATGGAAATTGTTGAAATGTTAAATGTTCTCTCTAGTTGACACAAATGAAAAACACGAATCCTTTGTTTCAAAATCTTTGTCAGATTTAACAGCATATTTTTAACCTTTTTAAAGCAATTTTGAGGAAAATGAGTTTTGACTGACGGCTAACATTTTAGTAAAAAAACATCCAGAGAGCAATGAGAAAAATAGCTATCAAGAAATGAGTTGAAGTCTCAGCGAGACAATCACATAGAACAAGATGAAATGTAGATATTACCTCCAATTAACATTGAGTGTGAAACAGCAAATTATTTTTCTGAAAACTTTTATCAATCTTTTATATTCTCCAATAAAAGTTACAATACATATTACGGTCTACACTACTTAAAAGCATTACTGTACAATACTCCTGAGACAAATACCTCCCAGGGAGCAAAGGCAGTGTTTACCCCAAGGGAATTAACATAGATAAAAAGAAAGAAAAACAACTGAACCTTAAACTACACAACTAAAAGCAACACATACGGATACTAACAACGATTTGATTACTAAGTCTGCCGCATGTTAGACGTCAGATCAAAGTGATGGCAAGGAGAAGTAACTTGCGGAGAAACATCGAATTTTGACTGTTGTTGACTGTCTGTTGACTGTTGCATTTTGATAATGTAAAGCATCCAAAACTACGGGGAAACCATCGAAAATAAAGTTGAGGCACCATTGAGATGACGAATTAACAGTTTTGCGAATTGGCAACGTAGTTCTTGCAGGATGACTTTCAAATAGTTGCTTCATCTTTTGACTCACCTGGTGAATTCTTTCTAGAACCAGAATGTTCCCCTTTCCTAAACTTTTCTGTTATGCAGCGTAAAAAACAGTTATACTGGCGGCCTACGAAAGCAAGGCCGTTAAATAGGACAGAAATGGCGAAAGTAGCAATCCACACAGTCACTTACAATTTTATTATCTCTCATTGCTCTTGTTTTGTTAATTGTTGTTATGTTGAATTCTCTCCTTCGTTCATTTTCGTTTCATTTTCATATTATTTACCCATGTTCTCAGGCATAATGCTGTACTCTCAAGTACCGAATAAACGGGGGGGGGGGGGTTAGAATAATCGGGGGGGGGGATTGGAAATGGTTCGACATAACAATAATCGGGGGGCTGCTTGGAGAAATAGAAAACAGCCCTTTTCTTAGGTAAACACCTATCTGTTATATATTTATGTGAACAGTGATGTTACTGATACATTTACTTTTGAATTCTGGTTCTGTTGAATGCACTTCTTGAGACTTTTTCTTGCGTTTATTCAGAAATTATGTCTAATATCATTTCATTTTTCCAAAAATTAATAAAAGGGGGGGTTGGAATGAGAGCGGGGGGGGTTGGAAAATTTTTCAAAAATTAATAAGCGGGGGGGGGGGACGATTATTCGGCACTCGAGAGTATTCACAAAAGAACAGTGGCAATACCCCATGGGTTGGCATGATGCACATAATGGTACTTCTTTCATCTAACATAATAATTAATATATCTAAATCAATTGAAATCTGATGATTGTCTCAGTTAGGAATATAGGGCTGGACTAAATGTCTAGAAAATTCTTCAATCTGCTTTGGACCACGAACCTCTCTTGGAAGTAATGGAAGTTTGATCACATGGAAATCGTCGTATAGGTCATCGATCTGAAGGAAAATAGAATTAGAAGCTTTTAAAATATCCTTCTTCTTTAACAATGAGGCAAAAACTACGTAATCGGAAATTGATCTATCAACTTCTTCGTTGCTCAGTAGGAAATGGCTGAGGGAAAGAACTCAAGATTTCAGACTTTTCGAGAAGCCAAGAAGAATGTTAACACTAAGATGTAGTGAAAGTAAGCTCCCATGTACATAATACCTTTTCGTTTCTAGAGGAATGAGAGGCTTGTAGAAGTCATTACTTAATGATGAGGTTCCGTAAGGAATTCATATCGTATTCGACCGTTTACGTGATATAGTGGATTAGTTTCATGTCACTTTCCCAGCATTTCATTTCAAAATGCAAAAACCGTATGAACTACATCGTATTACTGCGTTCTCGTGCAAAACAAAGGCGAATCCGGAATGAATCCGATATAAGTGAAAACAGTATCGTGTAAGCAGGGCTAAAAGATGAGTGAAGAAACTTAAAGAAGCGGAGAAGGCCAAAAAAGAAAGGCTAGAAAGAGTGAGTGGAATGCTTAAAGTGAGGAGAAGAACGTCTTGAAGCCGTTGGGAATACCCATTAACATAATATAGGTGTAATTTATTGTAAGTGCTGATAGAGATCAAAGGATTTTCTGTTAAGGCCCTTGTCATACGGCTATGAACCACCTTCAGTGCAAATAATACTTTCCCGCAAGACAATACGGTAGATCACATAAAGGCAGACAGTGAGGGCTCTCACAGTAGGTAGTCATAACAGCTTTAAAGGATTTCTTACCTCAGTAAGATATTTGCACTGCAACTTATTCCTCGCCTGGCATAAATTGCAAATGTTACCTGTCAAAAGTAAATAATGGGTGGTTATGAAACATTATGCAAAAGTAATGGATCGGTCGTAAGTCTTTTCAATCGACTGACTGATCAACTGATTTATGCAATGATTACACGACTGATTGATTGAATGATTGATTGATTTAATGAGTGATTAATTGATTGATTGATTATCAAAACATAAAAAACTGCAATGTACAGCATATAATAATCATGATACGATAAAATATATTTTGAACTTTGCGTTCATCATCAGTTAAAATCACAACAAGTAAACAGGTACTTCTTTATACAAAATGCTATAGCAAACAAGAGGTCATTAGAGAATATAAAACAAAAGGCAATCCTTGAAATGCAGTAAAATATTAAATTGAGATAAAAGACACGATTATGTCTTTTTACTTATATCTTGATAATTAACTCTTTGTTCCTAAATTCGTCCTTTGTGTTCAGTTCAAGTTTTAGGTTCAGATTTTAGATTGATTCATTGATTGATTGAGTGAGTAATTTAGTGATTGATCAATTGACTGATAAACTGATTCGTGGGATGATTAAATGATTCACTGATAGATGTAAAGCTTCACTGTCTTGTTCATCACAATTACAATTCTAAAAAAGATAACTTTAAGCATGTCCTACTCCAAATTGAGGCTAACAAAAGACGATTGTGGTAAAGATGGCGGCGAGGAATCTTTTACCGTGATGCACTGCACTCTTTAATCTAATTCCTATGGAGTCGTTAAAGATTTGTAATTCGAACGCAATGCGTCTCGGTAAAAAACTCCTCGCCGCCATCTTTAGCGCAGTCCTCTATTGTTGCACACATCTTACAACATGATAAAGTTCAGAAAATTACTGCTAGCTCATTTGCCCTCTTGAGTATGCCAGATTTAATCTTAATCTTACTTTATCATGTTTTATAAAGTTTAAAGTGGTGGTATAAACAAAGACAAACAAAGGTTCTTTGGACAAGCGTTAATTTTATAAGTTTCCCCGCTAATGTATTTTTTGACCTTAATAGCTGCTACACAGATCATTCCCACGAAACAAATTTTCTTCTAAACATATAATTTCCGTATTACCTAAACTGTATCATGTATTATCAAGTTTAAATTCGTGGCATAAACAGGTATTTTTTTGGATACACATGGGTGGATTTTCAAATTTTGCTACTAAACTTTGATATTGAAAACTGCTGGACAAACCATTCCCAAGAAACCAAGTTTCTGGTTCAAACTAGTTAGTTAACAATCAAGTTTAAATTCATGGCCTAAACAAAAATCTCCTTGGAAGTGCAACAGTCAATTCTTAACTTCGGCTGCTAAGATTGGATACTGAAACTGCTGGACAAATCATTTCTTAAAAGAAGTTGTTAGTTATTACTCATGCAGTCAAGTTTAAATTCGTTGCACAAACCAAGCTTTATCTGGATATACAAGTGCGGCTTTTAAATTTTTGAAGATTACATGAAACTGCGAAAGATGCAGGACAGATTATCCCCACGAAACCAATTCTGAATTAAAGATTTGTTTTTTGTTACCTAAACTTTATCGTGTATCATGTAGTTTAAATTTGTGGTACAAACACAGCTTTGTTTGGATATACAAGGATGGATATTTCATATTTGCTAATCTGATTCAATGATGCAGAATGGAAGGTAGATCATCCCTCAAAAATCACCATTCTGTCAAATGATTAGTCATTGCCTAAATTTGGCCATGGTTTACGAAGATGATAAATTTCTTGCGAAAGCAAAGCTTTATTTAGGCATACATGCAATTCGATGGAAGTCTACATAAGTTAGCCAGCTTGCAGACGAATTGCAATGGATAAACTGTCCAAAGTCGTAAGCAGAATAGAATAATACAAAAACGGCCACAAGCAGCAGAGATTGAAATTTAAAATGAAAATTCGAACAGAAAGGAAGTGTTACCAGAGAAGTCTACTCAGTAAGAGAGACTTACAGCCCATTACAGGGATTTTTATATATTGGCCATCTGTTGAGGTATCACAATAGCAAAAGTTCACATCAAAACTTTCGTGCATGAAAATTGATTCAAACAGAATAGATCAACACAAAATCATACCATCAGTTTGGATATTCGGAAAAACCAATTGGTTGACGATAATATTCTGAATATCGATTTCCATCCGAGTTAATTCTTGAACCAGCCTCTCTGTTTCATACAATGATAAAAATTCTGATATGCAAACACAGACGAATGTTGTATGATCCTAGAAATAAAAGTTGTACACAAATGTAAAATTACGTAACGCTGGCTAAAATTACATTCAACTGAGCACTAAAGTCAGTCATGGAGTCAACAACATTTTTGCTACATATATTGTGGAGTTTAGGTTTCTGATCGTAAGAAGCCCCTCTAATGCATATCACAGGAAAAAAGAGTAACATGTGATATCTGCAAAGCCTTAGGAACAATGTGTCAACACGTGAAGGCGCATACAGTAGGTCATAGGCCAAGGTCATTATGCCATATAACGCAATAACGGAAAGCATATGGGCGTAACAGATGAAAGATTCGAAATTGCAGTTTAGAAGGAGCTCCAGGAGGAACGACGTTTTAAAAAGGGTGCCACTCCCTGGCGTAGGCCAGTGGAGGGGATGGATTTCTCGTATCAGCAGCAGTAGAAAAACTGGACAGTCGATATAGAGAGGCCTATGTAGATAGTACATGAAATATTGATATGCATAAATGTCACCAACTTGTCTTCATTGCATTTTCCCTGAGATTCGAACAGGAAAGGGAGATCTCAAAACAACATACCGGGTGACCCAAAAAATACTTCACGAGCTAGATCATAGCTGGCTCCTTGAAATCAAAAGCTATTGTCAAATGCTTTGTATCACAGTTTAGTTGAAATGCTGAGTTATCTTTCGAGATACTGCATGGTCATTTAAAGCAATGATTACCATCCGAAAAACCAGATTCAAAGAAAATTTCGAATCCAGGAATCCTCATTTTGAGTGAAATATGCGCCATCACATTCCAGTCAACACTTTGTGAAAACTCAACATAGCGATGGGAAATTGGAAAATTTGTCTTCTGGGGAAATTTCTTCTGGTAGTCTTCATAGTCGTCTGGGGAAATTTTGTGTTTGCAAAATGATTGACTTCTGTTCCTCATTCAAATTTCATGCTGCAAGGGAAAATTCGACTTCAGCGTTTTTCACATTTTCCAAAAAATGGACTGGAAGGCGAGGATATGGTCCGAGAAATGAATGAATTTCCATAGTTTTAAAACTGTATTTTCGGACAGTAGGCATACCTTCAACTGACCAAGCAACATATCAAATGATAGAGGACCCTTTCAGCTATATGCTGATACCTTGTTTGTCTCCATAACATTTTCTTTCAAGGAAATATGTGCTATCTAGCTCGTGAAGTTTTTTTGGGTCACCTGGTACAGTTTATCATGTTTTTCGCGTTGGACTTACATAGTTGGTTTAGGGATTTGTTAGGGTTTATTACTAAACTGGAATGAAGATAGACTTACAGGATCTTTAAATTTGGAGCTAATTTCTTGAATAAGAGGTAACATTTCGTCTAATTTGCTGACAAGTTGATCTGGATTAAAATCTGTCATTCCAAGCAGACCACCAAACTGCAAAAACAAAGGGCAAGCCACTTAGTCCAAAAATAGGATAATTTACTAAATATTCAATTTCTAGTGGAGCAAATGGACACATAATCTTTATTGGTGTTCACATAATAACATAAGATAAAAACTGAGCCAATGAATGGTGAGAAATTATCTCTTATCAGATTTATCTTTTCTGTATATAAAGCAAATGTTTACTATCTCTGCACAAATTGATGTATCAGTCTGTATCATTTTTCATACCAAACAGATTGGTATACAATACGTGACAATTTTGTTAAATCTAAAATCTTAGAGACAAAAATAGATTTTTGTGATCAAATGACGCACTGTAACCTTGAACTAATTCACATGAAAGAAAATACATTCTGTTACAGCTTGTGCAGGAATTAGGAAATACTATTAGCACTCTTTAACTACACTCAATTACATTCTTTACCTGTGATTCCTGACTATAGGTTTTCATTAATTCTGTTGCATTTGTTATGTTAAAAAAGTTTTATATTTGCAATTTTTAGATAAATGAAAACTAATTTCAAACCTGTGACAAAAACGGTGCTATTCTTGACTTTAATCTTATCAACTTTTGAAGAGATTTCTCAATGACAGATGGAAATGATATAAGACGAAGGGTATGCCCAGTTGGAGCTGTGTCAAATACAACCAAAGAGAAGTCCATTCCTCTAACCAGCCTAAAATAAAAACGACAACATTATGATGGAAAAGTAAGAAAATAATACCTATTTGAATGGTTATGTCCCTCAAAATCAAATGTAATAACATCTACAGTAATTTAGCATTATCTATCCAAAATTGCCATTCAGTTTTGAAATAACAGGGGTAGAAATAGTGGGGAAATAGATGGTAGGAGGTGTGTTTGTCTAGAGGGAAAGTAGAACAGAGGGATGGAAAAAAGGAAACAATGAGTGGGGGCAAGAAGAAATGAAAGGAAAAAGTGAAGAAAGAAAGGAGGAGAAGAAAGAAGGAAGTAGAAAAGATGCATTTTTGGATCGTAAAACTTTTGGACAAAAATTTCATAGATCATCTTCAGGTATATACATGTATAAATCAAATACAGTGTCTGATAAAAAACAGAATTGAAAGATTTTTGCAAGTTTCCTTTCCTGGCTGTTGGGTCATCCAGTGGTGTGGTGAAAATGGAAGCTAATTGGGGCACTATATATTTGTGACTCTGAATCAGAGTTGTACCCACTTCATGACTTCTGCAAAACTCATTGCTTCATCTATTCCTGGAAATGTTCCCATAACTTCCTCCATCAAATGCTTCCCCATTGAAGAGATATCTGTGAGCAATAGTTTGGAGAGTAATCACATATGCCTTGCGTTCCTTTGGCAATCAAAACAATCATGATTGTATTGTTTGAGATTTTAACATTGTTTCGTTTCAAAGAAATTAGATACAGCTGGCTGACTTTGAATGAAATCATGATTGCTTTGATTGCCAAAGGAACGCAAGGATGAAATGTTGAGAATGATTTACATTCTGCAGATATTTTCTGTGATCAAAATAAGGTAAAAGCAAAATTAAAGAAATTAATCACAACAAAAATATTCCTTTGTAAGTTTGAAATGGAAAGTTTGTTTTATGTTCCCAATGGGTCTCTTAAGTGTTCTAAGGGATTGGGTCAACAAAAAGTGCCTCGCAAAAATAACCATTTGTTAATACAGTACATGAATGTGACAGAGCAGAAACTGCAACCACTTTTGTGAAAACTCGTAACTTTTTTTACATTCAGATAAAAATTTACAACGTTAGTTGCATGAAACTATACTTTCTAATTATAACCATACAACACAACTGGGACGACTCCATGAGGAATGAGATTACATGGCTACCCCGTGGTTACTTGAAACAAAAATGAGGACAATGCAAGAAACTTTACGCAGAGAAACAACAAGGGAACAAAAACAAAAACTCGCACTCGAAAACTCGTAACTTTGTGTCCACCTGGCTAACAGATCCTGCAATTTGGCAACGATTGATATTTCATTTCAAAGAGCTTATCTATCCAAACACTTCCTTGTCTCAGATTGCTCTATGAAGTCATTTACGCAGTTTCTGCTCTGTCTATGACTGCAACTAACAAATTTCAAGGATAAAGATGACTTTGAAACATGGCATAGGCAGGTATACCTGGATCATCAATGACATCATCAGGTAGATTACTGAATCCCAGATTTGGATCAATTTCCTAAAGTGGAAAATAAAGAATATGCAGTTTTGGAATGCAAAGCGTTATATAAAACAACTGGTAGGGTAGTGAAGTCTTCAGGAAAACCAGGACAGACATTGGAGGAGGATGGTTAAAGGCCTCAGGGTCTAGGGGGAATATAAAAAAATTTTCACAGAAGTACTCTTGAAGATTGAAAACATTGTGCAGGAAGGCCAAGGGCCATGGCCCCATACAACTTTCAGTAGTCAGTAGTGAATGGCTTTGTGCAATATTGGTCAAACAAGGCACTTTTGACCATCCAAGGAGTCTTGTATACAGTACTCTCGAAACAGGGGGGTGAGAATAAACAGGGGGATTGGAAATGGTTTGATAGAACAATAATTGGGGGGCTGGAACAATCAGGGGGTGTTTGGAGAAATTGAAAATAGTCATTTTCTGAGCTAAACATGTATCTTTCATATAAAGTGTATGATTAAAGAAGATGCAACAACATAACCTTTTGCGCTTTTGATCTTTTGCGCATTTATTTTTCTTCCAGTTCACATAGGTATCGTTCATATATTTATGTGAACAATTACATTAGTGAAGCATTTATTTATGAACTCTGGTTCTGTTGAATGCATTTGTTGAGACTTTTTCTTGTATTTATTCAGAAATTATGTTTGCTGTCATTTCATTTTTCCAAAAATTAATAAAAGAATAAAAGCAGGGAGGTTGGAAAATTTTTCAAAAATTGATAAGTGGGGGAGGGGGCCATTATTCGGTACTTGAGAGTATGCGCTCTTTATGCCACTAGAAATAATTCTACACAACACGTTTGACAGACCATGACTGAGTAAACTTTGTAGTTTAATGCATACCATTGCAAAAAGATTTTCAAAACCTTTAACCAATGTTGGTGTTTTACCAAACTTCTGATCAAATGCATCTGAGATATTGTGAGCTGGATCGGTTGAGATGATCAAGACATTTCTTCTGACTTTAGCAAGTTGAACTGCAAGGCTGCAGCTGCAGACAAAGCAACTGCATATTAAAATTAGTTACTGATAGATTACTTTAAGATCAACATAACAGTGATGCCACTTCCTAAAAACTCTTGGTTTGAAAACAAGTATATAAATCAGGGTGCCTCAAAAAAATGTTCAACACTTAATTGAATATCAACAGCCAAAGAAAATGAATCAGGTCACAAAGATAAGCCCTGTCCCTGAGATCTTTAATCTTATACCCTATTCACATTGCAAGTAAACAAGCTTACACTAATCCAGGTTATCAAATGGGCCATTTTAATTGGTCAATCTAACAAACTGAATGCATGATTGGCTAAAATGTAGCCAAGTGCAGAAAAGGCTGGTTTGATTGCATCTTTGTGAATGAAGCATTAGAAACCAGAATCTTAAGTACAAACCCAGTGAATACTCTCAAGAACTGTGTATAATCCACCTTTTTCGGTTATCGTAGGCTGGTGGGCATCAATGTGGTTCAAGGGACCGTAAGTCAGTAAACCATAAGTGCAGGTGACCATAAGTCAGTAAAGTCAGTAAACATAATGGAGGCAACAGCTTTTTGCACTCTTTCCTTATATGCTTGGTTTTAGACTTCACACCTGAATCTGTTACCACCCTGTGCAACCCTGTTTTCGCTAACTGATCTTTGTCACTACAGTACATTCTAACTTTTTCTCTCCACCTTTGATGCTCCCACCAGGGATCTAATATGGGTACAATAGAATCCCCTGCCAGTCCCAATTTGATGGTAAGGACAAAGAACAGTCAAAGAACACAGGGCTACATAGGGGACATAACAGATTTGGGTGCGAAGTCGGTGAAGTCTAACACTCAAACATAGAAGGAAAGAGTACAGAGAGCTATTGACTCGATCTATGTTTACTGAATTTATGGTCACTTGCACCACATTGATGCCCACCAGACTGCAGTGAAGGAAAATGCTCCACCAAAAACCTATGCGTGAGAGAATCAGAAGATAGCTCTTTGCCGGATTTCTCCGGCGGGAGGGCCTCAAATTCAACCAGGTCTAACAACAGTGGTAGGTCTAAGTAATTATTATTTGCAGGGGCATTCCACTAAAATCATGAATGCTTGCAAAGGTTCCAGTGTGCCTTCCGTAAATTTTGTCCTCCACATTTCCACCAGTAATTACAGTAGGTAGCATAAAAATTTATACCAAAAGTTCTAATTCAATAACCAACTCGAGTTTCCAGCAGCTGGAGGATAATTTTCCCTTGTGCCTCTCTGCCACAGCAATGGCTGGAGGGCTTTGGAATGCACACAAAGATTCACATCATCATCGCATCCTGTCCCAGTATGGAAAGTGCGGTTCTTTCCACCAGATCTTGGGTGTGCATGAGAAAAATTTGATGTGTACAGTGTGCAATGGTTAGCAAGTGTGCACTTCAAGTGTGCACAACTTGAAACTTTTCAAATGGAAAGTCTTTTAAAGAGACACAATCGCAAATAAATAAAATTTTTCAAAAACGTTGTCAAGTAAACAAAATTTCCCCTAAATTATGAACAAACGAGCTTTTCTGTTTCTTCGTGGAATTTGATGGGGGCTGCAAATAAAGGAGGGAAAATGTGGGTGCAAGCGGCGCGAGGGACAGAATTTATTCACAAGAATTTGTCGTTGAAATTTTCATTTTCGTGGGAACAATACGACCAAAGATTGGGATGTCGACTGGTAAACGTTCATGAGTACAGAAAAGGCAGCCAACAAGAGCAAGAGTGGAGGCCTGGTGTCGACATGCTCCGGTGCAGGCGAATCTGCTTTGCAGCAAAAATTCTAATGGCCGAGAAATAATAAGACAAACTCACATGATGCCGATCCGTTGTCTTATGTGCATGGAACCGTAAAAAAGTGTGGGTATAAAATTTTCATTTCCCCTTCCTTTTCATAGTTTTTCGATCCATTGTCTGATGCGCACGGAACCGTAAAAAGTGTGGGTATAAAATTTTCATTTCCCCTTCCTTTTCATAGTTTTTCGATCCATTGTCTGATGCGCACGGAACCGTAAAAAGTGTGGGTATAAAATTTTCATTTCCCCTTCCTTTTCATAGTTTTTCGATCCACTGTCTTATGTGCACGGAACCGTAAAAAGTGTGGGTATAAAATTTTCATTCCCCCTTCCTTTTCATAGTTTTTCGATCCATTGTCTTATGTGCACGGAACCGTAAAAAAGTGTGGGTATAAAATTTTCATTTCCCCTTCCTTTTCATAGTTTTTCGATCCATTGTCTTATGCGCACGGAACCGTAAAAAGTGTGGGTATAAAATTTTCATTTCCCCTTCCTTTTCATAGTTTTTCGATCCATTGTCTTATGCGCACGGAACCGTAAAAAGTGTGGGTATAAAATTTTCATTCCCCCTTCCTTTTCATAGTTTTTCGATCCATTGTCTTATGTGCACGGAACCGTAAAAAAGTGTGGGTATAAAATTTTCATTCCCCCTTCCTTTTCATAGTTTTTCGATCCATTGTCTTATGTGCACGGAACCGTAAAAAAGTGTGGGTATAAAATTTTCATTTCCCCTTCCTTTTCATAGTTTTTCGATCCATTGTCTTATGCGCACGGAACCGTAAAAAGTGTGGGTATAAAATTTTCATTTCCCCTTCCTTTTCATAGTTTTTCGATCCATTGTCTTATGCGCACGGAACCGTAAAAAGTGTGGGTATAAAATTTTCATTCCCCCTTCCTTTTCATAGTTTTTTGATCCATTGTCTTATGTGCACGGAACCGTAAAAAAGTGTGGGTATAAAATTTTCATTCCCCCTTCCTTTTCATAGTTTTTCGATCCATTGTCTTATGCGCACGGAACCGTAAAAAGTGTGGGTATAAAATTTTCATTCCCCCTTCCTTTTCATAGTTTTTCGATCCATTGTCTTATGTGCACGGAACCGTAAAAAAGTGTGGGTATAAAATGTTCATTTCCCCTTCCTTTTCATAGTTTTTCGATCCATTGTCTTATGCGCACGGAACCGTAAAAAGTGTGGGTATAAAATTTTCATTCCCCCTTCCTTTTCATAGTTTTTCGATCCATTGTCTTATGCGCACGGAACCGTAAAATGTGTGGGTATAAAATTTTCATTTCCCCTTCCTTTTCATAGTTTTTCGATCCATTGTCTTATGCGCACGGAACCGTAAAAAGTGTTGGTATAAAATTTTCATTTCCCCTTCCTTTTCATAGTTTTTCGATCCATTGTCTTATGCGCACGGAACCGTAAAAAGTGTGGGTATAAAATTTTCATTTCCCCTTCCTTTTCATAGTTTTTCAATCCATTTTCTTATGCGCACGGAACCGTAAAAAAGTGTGGCTATAAAATTTTCATTCCCCCTTCCTTTTCATAGTTTTTCGATCCATTGTCTTATGCGCACGGAACCGTAAAAAATGTGGGTATAAAATTTTCATTTCCCCTTCCTTTTCATAGTTTTTCGATCCATTGTCTTATGCGCACGGAACCGTAAAAAAGTGTGGGTATAAAATTTTCATTCCCCCTTCCTTTTCATAGTTTTTCGATACTTCCAGATGTCGTACGAAAAGGGTAAACACATTTTCGGAAAGTACGAGTCCTCTACTTCATGCTGGAGAATTCTCGTCAAGATTTTCATACACGAAACAACTGCGATTGTGTCTCTTTAAGCCAGTGGTAAATTTCTTGTTCCATCATATCCTTATTCATAACTGCACTCTTATTCTTCTCTTTTTTCCTCAAATCTTTGGTCAATCTATGCACCTGCATCATTCTTGCATACCCCATGATCATGATTGGTTGAGCTATGGGGGGGGGGGAACTCAAAGATACAAAGATTCACACATGCACAGAAAGATCTTGCTTGGTTGTTTTGTCGTAGTAACTCCCGTATGCACAACCAGCAACTCAAGCAAAAATTTGGGTTTGTATCCCTTGTTATCTCCAGGATGACATTTGATATGTAACATTTGTAACATTGGTAACATTCAGTTTGCAGATAAATTAACAATTATACAAGGTACCTGCAGTGTAATTGGAATTACACTCCAATGCTATATGATGTCACTTCCTGCAGTTGGTCGCTAGGCCACACTGATGAACAGTACGTTCCAGCCTCGTTTTGATTTGGATAAATGCTCGCGCAACCTTGCGTTCATCCTTCTGTTTGATTGCGAGGACTCCAGGGATTTTGTCACTTGGGTGGGACTGAAACTCAATTGGAGCATGCACTTAGAATATGATTGTTTGGGTGGGAGTGACATCATATAGCATTGGAGTGTAACTCCAATTACACTGCAGGTACCTTGTATAATTGTTAATTACACTCCAATGACTCTATGATGTCACTTCCTGCAGAGTTCAACGGAATGACAATATCTTCTGGGCAGTAAGACTCGAAGTGTTTGAATGATTATAGAATTTGCAAAAGGTATACTCCCTGGACCACTTGCCAACTTCCAAAATGTCTGAAATTGTTGCTCCTGCATTTAAAGCTGCTGAAGAAGAGGCTGAGCGAGTCGAATGTCCTTGATATATGGATACATCTACTCCAGATTCTTTAAGGACAGTTTTCAGCCATCTACAGAGTGTTGATGTTTGTACTGGCTTATGAGGTGCCACCGTTGACAAAAATAGTCTCATATCGTCATCTGACTCACGATAAACCTTTGTTTGTTCCTCATAATGTCTCAAATAATTGACTAAACAAAGCCGACGATCCGCTGGATAAGCTGGAATGAATAAGTCATTGATCACCTTTCCGGGCTTGGATGTCTTCAGCAAAGATGGAAATTTGAACAGCACTCCTTCACTTTTGTAGTATCTGAATCTTAAATCAAGTTTATGCAGCAAATTGGCTCTACCCATGGATGTAAGTGCCATTAGTGTAAGTACTTTGAAACTCAACTGTTTCAGAGATAATGACTCTTTAGGACTCAAAGACAACAAGTATTTTAACACAATTGATACATCCCAAGTTTCCAAGTATTTTGGTTGGGGTGGACGAAGTTCAAAGACTCCTTTCATGAAACGAGATACTAATGGATGAGATCCAATTTTAGATCCATCTACTGGTACATGTGTCATAGAAATAGCACTTCTGTAAACATTAATAGTTCTGTATTTCAAACCTTTCTCATAATACAAGTATGCCAGAAAGTCCAGTATTGTGACTAAAGGACAAGAAAGTGGATCCTCCTGTTTTTCACAACACCAGCTACAAAATTGATGCCAGCAAGAGTTGTAATGTTTTCCGTACTCTTCCGCCATGAGGCTTGTAAAATATTGGACACCCTTTCTGGAACTGATCGCATTTCCGTGTTTGTCCTGAGACAGGCCAAGCGGCTAATCTTAATGGGGCCCCCCTCTTTTGGTTCACTGGAAATTGTTGAGTCAGAAAAACATTTCTCTCCATTGGTAGAAGAGCTGGACGGTCTGAGAGCATCTCCAGCATTATTGGGAACCATGGTTGTGACTTCCAAAAAGGGGCTATTAGAATAGCTGATGCCTTCTCTTGCTGGATTTTGTGTAGACATTTTGAGACTAGACTGAAGGGGGGAACGTGTAACTGAGATTGAATGTTCCCCAATCTATTGAAAAAGCATCGGTGCCTGCTGCTTTTGGATCCCAAATCCATGAAACGTAAGCACTTACTTGGTGGTTCCTTTCGGAGGCAAAGAGGTCTATCTCCGGCTGGCCATAGACTGCAACTATTTGGCGAAAGATAGTGGGGTTTAAATGAAGCTCTGTTGTCGTAGCCTTCATTCTGGACAGATTGTCTGCAATAGTGTTTGTTTTCCCTGGAATGTAAGCCGCTGATATGAAAATTTTTCCCTCCAGACACCAATGCCAAAGATCCAATGCGATTTTGCACAGTGTCCATGATTTGGTACCTCCCATCCTGTTCACATAAGAAACTGCTGTCTTGTTGTCCATTTGAAGCTGAACGTGAACATTTTCCTGCGTTTGTAAGAGATTCTAATGTTAGGAAACTTGCAAGTAGTTCACGAGCATTAATATGAAGATTCTGTTGATCTAGAGTCCAGACCCCTTGAACCTGAAGATGATCAAAGCAGCCACCCCAGGCTCTGTCTGATGCATCAGAATATAACCGAAAATCAATTGGAGGGGGAACAATACTGTTCGAATTACAGAGCAGAAACTGATTTTTCCACCAATAGAGATCTTCAACAGCAGAAGGGCTAAGATGGACAACCATATTGTAATCCAAAGGTCCACTCACAATTTGTTGACAAGAAATGAGATCTTTTTGAAGAGATCTAAAATGTAATGGTGCTTCCATAACAGCAATACGGCTGAAAGTACACAGTCCAAGGAAACCTGCAAAGGTTCTTGCAGAACAAGATTTGGTCTGGATAAGATAATCTGCTTTACTTTGGATCTTTTTGACCTTATCAGTGGGAAGCGACAATGTCATTTCTCTAGAATTGATTATAACTCCTAAGTATTCAATGATTTGTGTTGGTTGAAGCAAGGACTTTTCTTTGTTTACTGAGAATCCAAGACTTTGAAGAAGACTAACAATCAAAGTGGTATGCTTTACACAGGTCGCAATGTCTGAAGAAATTACCAACAGATCATCCAACCAAATGATAACTCTGATTGACATTGAACGTAAATACGCTACTATTGGCTTGAAAATTTTTGTAAAGCACCCTGGAGCAATATTCAACCCGAAGGGTAGCACTTTGAAACGATACATTCTATGAGCGAAAGCAAATGCTAGATAGTTTCTGGATTTCTCTGCAATTGGGATGGTAAGATACGCATCTGTCAAATCAATCTTTGTTAGATAATCTCCACAATGTAAAAGAAATTTCAAATGTTGAAGACCTTCCATTTTGTAAGTTTCTTTGGGTATGAATTTATTAAGTGGTCGTAAGTTAATGATTGGTCTTTAACCTCCTGATCTTTTTGGTACCGTAAAAAGTCTGCTGACATATTTTACTGAGCATGGATCAACAGATTCAATGGCATCTTTCTGCAACAACAAACTAACTTCTTTCTCGAGAACTTCTTTCTCGGACGTAGATTTGGGAGCCGTTATTGGTACATGTGATTGTTTAGGCTCACATATGAAAGGAATTCTGAGACCTTCAACTGTATTTAAAATTGATTCATTGTTTGTTAAACTCAACCAGGTATTTACAAAATGTTTAGTCCTCCCTGCAGTGTGCAGGGTTTCATTCAGTTTTTTTTAACTGGAGATGAAGTAGTAGAAGATGATCCTTGTTTCCTTTTGTTGAAAAATCTTTTCTGATAATTTGACTGTTGACGAAAAGACCTTTTGTTGTTTGAGTAGGATGAGAAACGCCTTTGTGATTGGTTCTTCTTGAATTTAGAATCTTTTGAGCTCTGATGTTTTATGAAAGAGATATCTTTCAACATCTTGTTTTCCTCGGAAAGCTTTTTGATATGACTGGAGAGTTCATCACCAAACAAATATTTCGATGGTTTACCCTCTTCAGAGATATCATTGCAAATGGGCTTGTATTCAGATTTTAAAGATCTCTGAAAACGAAAACGCCTGAAAGAGCTTAGGCCTGCAACAGCACTGCCCATGAGGACCAAAGAACGTTGGATGACATAAGTTACTTGGGTCTTTGAAATAGGTTCTTCATCCACTATAGCATCCCACAACTGCATAATGGGGAAAGAGGCATAGAAAATGAGAGATTGGATGTTTGACAAACGTGTATCTCCCTCTTGGAGACCCTTCGATTCTTTAATTGCCGGATTCTGAACGATACTATCGTTGTGCTTTGGAGGAGCAAAGAATTCGCAACTTGGTTTTCCTATTTCTTTTTGCAGATCCTTAAAATCATCACTTGATAGCTCTTTATAAAAGAAAGGAGTTGCATATTCAGAAATAGCCGAGTTCACCTCGAACGTAGGAGTAAGCTGAGAAGAGGGCCTAAAAAAAGAATCAGTATCATACTCCCCTTTTTTCTTTTTTGTCGTGGTAGCCTCTTCTGAATCAGCATTTTCTGAATGTGCCTGTTTTCTCTTTGGAAGGTGGTGCTCGGGTGACTGCCCGTGACCATTGTCGGCAACCTCCTGGTTGCCAGTGTGGTCTCCACCTTGGGCTTGTAGTGGGCGTGATATAGGCCTATCAGCTGCACGTGTCATGAGAACCTCAAGCATCTTTTCGATCTTTTCCAATCGTTGTTCATGGTTGGGCAAAGAGCTTTCTCCAACTTCATTGCTCGACATGACTTCGAAACCCAAGAATTCTTTTTGCTCTTCGTCTTCTGAGTCAGTTCCAAATAAATGATGAAATGAGGTTGGACTAAGCGGAACACGATTTCCTGACGTTCCGCCGCTGCTCATTCTTGTGACCGAGCAAACAAAAAGAAGGATGAACGCAAGGTTGCGCGAGCATTTATCCAAATCAAAACGAGGTTGGAACGTGCTGTTCATCAGTGTCGCCTAGCGACCAACTGCAGGAAGTGACATCATAGAGTCATTGGAGTGTAATTGAGTATAATAGTTTACTTTTACAATGGAAGTGAGTACTACAAAACCAGTCTGCAGAGTATGGCGTGTGCACACCGTAGATATTTTCCTCCCAAAACTTTTGCACACCAGGTAGATTTGGGTGTGGCAATGTAGATGGGAGTGGTCAGGGTGTGGTCCTATTGAATTACCATCCTATTGAAGGTGTTGTGGCGCCGTGTTGTAATCCACTGACTTTGCAGCCAGAACAGTCAGGCGGACGGGGTTCAAATCCCACCAGCACCTTTGAGCGTCATGACAAGGGGTCGCGGACTCGATTAGCGCTTAGCTATTTCTACGATCCCAGCGCCTGGCGCTGAAAACCGCAACTTCACCTTCACCTTCACCATCCTATGAACTCAAGATAGAGCAGGCCCTGAGAAACTCCACTAATTTTATAGAAATCAAGACATAGATGTGACAAATAAATGGGGGACAAAATGAAATAAAATAAATAATAAATGGGGAACAGTGAGGGGGGGGTCTGTGGGCAAAGCCCTCAGGAAATTTTTGAGGACATGCCCTCTACTTTTGCTCTGAACACCTCTGCCAATCCCATGTTTGCTCGTTTTGTACTCCAAATTTTTGAACATTTTAAGTAGAGAAATATTAGTCTACTTGCAAAAAGATTTTGCAGACCAAAGTATTCATCAATTTGAGTCCCTGGAATATCATTGAAAGGTAGAAATAGGCTAACGGTATTTGGCGAAATAACGAAATAGCGAAATAGCGAAATGACTTAAAAGTGGCCTAACGAAAATATTATGATTGTGAAACAGCAAAATATGACAAATTTAGGCCAAACAGGAAAACTTTGCAGGATATTGCAAGACGTTGCAGTTCTTTCAGATCAGTCTTGGACTAGAAAGATTTTTAAAACGGTAGTATAAAGTTCTTTATGTCAGATACATGAATTTTTTTAAGAAACTGCTTATAAGAAACTCAACTCTCAGATTGCCAAAGACTAAGAAACTCCAGTAGTGGGAAAATGCAGCTTAAGAAACTATTTTTTTTGACAAACGAAATTTAATTTATTTTCATTTCTGTTCTATATCATATTACTTGGAAGGTACTTCAGTAATGTCTAAACATTGGAAAAGACTCACAAAACATTGCTTCGAAATGTTCCAGGGGGAGCAGGAAGTAAACATGAAGAGCTTTACGTAACATCTAAAAAACTCGTAAGAAACTCCGAGTGCTCAAAATCCGATAATTTAAGAAGCTTTCACTACTGGGCCAAATTCTTAGTTTCTTGTAAAAATACGAGTAGGTTACCAAATAACACTTCAAGGAAGAAACTTTTGTGGGTCGGAAAAAAAACTCTAAGCCAAATCGGCCAAAACGGAAAATTTGCGAGGAAAAAATTGATGAATTAGGGAGCTGTCATTGTTGATAGCAGGGAGGTGGGTGGAAGCATTTCGAAAATTTGCACAAAATAGTTTAGACACCAGCACTTTAGGGATAAAAAATCTCAGAGCCCAGGGGCAAAAATCTAGCAGATGAGGCAGTGGCGGCGCCACGGGGGGGGGGGACTGGGGGGACGCGTCCCCCCATTCATCACCAGAATCGATTTTTTAATTCGTCCAAATCCGAGAAGAAATTGTCGGGGGGAGGGGTGAGATTTCAC
This sequence comes from Aurelia sp. 4 Dawson et al 2005, assembly GCA_964019985.1. Taxonomy (NCBI): domain Eukaryota; kingdom Metazoa; phylum Cnidaria; class Scyphozoa; order Semaeostomeae; family Ulmaridae; genus Aurelia; species Aurelia sp. 4 Dawson et al 2005. The sequence goes on along the minus strand of OZ026496.1, from coordinate 18,386,868 downwards.
ACAGGTACTTTAATATTTTATGAAATTGCCTGCCTTAGAAACTGCATCTTTATGTTGTGTATGAACTTTTCGTATTTTTCCTTATCAAAACTATCTCTAGAACAGGCTTAACGACTCATACCTGAATGACAAGTAGAGACAAGTGTTTCATTAGATTACTACCGTACCTAGCAGACATATAGCTTTGTTTGCAACATTGGTCATCAGAAATCCCAAGATCTTGACATCTTGACAGTCTCGCTGCTCCTTAATGTTGAGTTGCATATGAACAGCGTTCCCCCTGCTGTAAACATGGGCGTTCCCTGTCGGTAAAAAGGGCGTTTCCTAGCATAAAAAAGGGCGTGGTCCCAAAGATTTTTCGGGGGATTCCCCTTCGTCCCCCATTTCTTGGTGGCTGGCGCCGCCAGATTCTTCGTGAAAAGAATCGAATGCTCCCTTCAAGAAAGTAATTTGCTGCATTGATATGAAAATAATCCTCATTCATAATTTTCAAAGAATTTTGTAAAGCTATGTCTTTATCTGCACCCTATCTAATTAGCTGCATCATGAAGCAAAACGAGCAAGCGAAAGTACCCTTGTGTTCCTAGACAAAATAAACAACTTTTCTAATACCAAAGCTAATACTTACCAATACAACATTTTGGTAATCTTAGGGGTTTCTTATGAAAAATACCTGAACTTTGAATTACAGAGGTTGACTAATCTCGAAGAACTGCAACATCTGCAACATCTTGCAAATTTTTCCTGTTTGGCCCGTTTCTACTGTTCAAAATGAACACATTGTTGCCCACTCTCAGCCGTGTTGTCATCGATTTGATGCCCAAAGACCTTTGATGATGATGTGGGCCCATATGTGTCCTATTTGTTTCAGAATCATCATATTTTGGTTAGGCCACTTTTTCGGTATTTCGTTATTTCGCTATTTCGTTATTTCGCTATTTCGTTATTTCGTTATTTCGCATTTCTTACTTCGCTATTTCGTTATTTCGCTATTTCGTTATTTCGCCGAATACCGTTAGCCGTAGAAATACACAATAACTTTCCCAAATTTTAACCACAATGGTTAGGTGTACACCAGCACACCAGAAATTTGTGTTGATGCACACCTGCACACCGGCAATTTTGCCCTTGCACACTGGAGATCTCGTCGAAAAGTGCCATACTCTGCAGACTGGCTACAAAAGAAAACACCATGAAAATGGTTCTCTTACTGTCAATTTCAGGGGGTTCCCTAATTTCATTAACAGGTGATAATTAAATTCCTTTAATAAGCAATAAAATTCAAGGAATTATTCGATCACTCCGAAATTTTGCATGTGAATACTCTTGTTTCACTGGACGTGAGCAATTTTAGTTTCAGCTCCAACAGAGTCTAAGAAGACGTATGATGTTGATCCTAGATAGAGGGGGGTCAGCCCTCGAAAATCGTTCTGTTAAAAAGTTACCTGCATGTTGTCTTTCCCACACCACCTTTACCACCAACAAATATCCATTTCAAAGATTCTTGTTTCACTAAGTTTTCGATGGTTGGAGCAAGGGCTTCTAGTTCATCAAGATCTGCTGCGGCCGCCATCTTTTTTGAGACAACTTTTCTCGTTGCCTCGCTTCCATTTCTTTTCTCCTTCGCAGTTCGGATCATCCTATTTGACTTTGATTCCACAAATAAAAAGTGAGTTTTAGTCTTTTTAAGAAGCAGAGCCCTTGCATCATCAAAAAAGTCACAAATTCTAGAAATGTGAAAAGCATTTCGTGCAATTTTCAGCAATTTTTGTAGCCTTATTTAGGGCCTCCTTTTCGTGATTTTGCTCCTTCGCAGCTATCTGCTGAAAATCATTCGATTTATGTTTCAAGATGGAGGCCAACTTTCGGCCTGCTGCGCAAAGCAGAGAGCAGAGAGAAGAAAAATCACAACCATTGCTCAAGATAGGACACTATGCTCTCGGAGATACCCTTGGTGTTGGAACTTTTGGTAAAGTGAAAGGTAAGAAATGCTTAATTTGTCAAAACATGATAGCGGTTTTGAACTTTACACCAGCAGGGCGAACGAATTAATTCGATATAAAACCTACGTCGAGCTCTAAGCTCTCGTACACCAAGTATTTTCAGGGAGAGAAAGGCTGCTGAAAAATCTAAGTACTCAAAGTCTGATGATTTTAAGAAACTTTCGGTACTCATTCTTTCTCATGAGAAATAGGCCTAGGCCTATTTGTTTTATCGAAAGAAACTGCTAAAAGATCGGGGACGACTTCACGATCATGTTAGATAAACGACGATCCCCCTCTCCCTCATGAAGAAGTGTGTAGGCAATTTGAAAATTATCACAGGACAAAAAGTGAGCATGACTGATACATCACATGGACAATTATGGTAAGGTAACGGAGTAGCTTGTCTGCTTGTGGTTGGCCATGGTGATTTAGCTGTAAGGGGCCCCCCTGATTGATGAGGTGCCAGACTGCAGAGTATGGACCGACTAGAAAGTTTGTAATCCGCGTGAGGAATGTACATGGTTCTCAACCAGAGCGACACAAGTTGGCAATAGACAAAGGATCTATGTTTTAATCTATCATTCAGAACCATGGTCTTTCCACGCCATCTTGCTAGGCCCCAGTCTGCATTCCATAAATTTTTTCCGCCACATTTTTCCGCCAATAATTAAGTGACCTAAAAATTTACCCCATAAATTCTACTTCAATTATTAACTTGAGTTCTGCACAGCCAATGGGATGTCTTAGACTTATGACGATGAGTCTCTTTTTTCCCTGAGCTCTTTGACCTGATGTCCCCTGATGATGATGGGCTTCAGTAAACAGAGGTTCATGATATTGCTCTGAAAAACGTGGCCCTATTTAAGCCCAAAAACTTCGCGATTCCTACAGTACCACTTAGATTGCGAGATTTGTGAATTACTATTGTTGCGGTGTAAGTGAGATGGAATTTTCATTTCGATTGAAGAATTGAAAACACTCCCAGGGGATTGAGATTTGAAGCTGTGATTCCATCATAAATCATTGATGATTGAACAAAATTGGACCACAGGTGATGGGGAAAAGTGAATGTTATTGAAAAGAATTAAAAGAATATGATAAAACATAGATACCTTTATTGCCTCATTTCTTTCAGCCTAAATACCTTTATTGCCTCATTTCTTTCAGCCTTTCTCTTGCGATCTGCCTGTCTAAACCACTGGACTGTTAGGCCCATCTCGAAATTGACCACCACCTCAGGAACTAGCGGCCAGGTTGAAAACACGGAACTCTCGGAAATCTTGGAAGTCTAGGAACTGTTGGAACTCTCGGAAATCACACATTCTGAGGTTTCCGCGATTTCCTAGAGTTCTGTGTTTTCGAGTAGACATAGGCTATACTCGAAAACACGGAAATGTTTAAAATGCACGGTGGTAGCGTTATTAAAGCCATACCAATTTGAATAGCGTTTTGCCTTACTTGTTTCATGCATTACTTGAGCACACAATAAATGAAAACACGATGAGAGAACCTCTTGACGCACAGCTGATTATCTTCTCATTAACGCTCAAATTTACGCATCACCATCACTGAAAACGGTTGGATCGTCGATACGATCTGCCGCAGCATATGATAAAACATAGATACCTTTATTGCCTCATTTCTTTCAGCCTAAATACCTTTATTGCCTCATTTCTTTCAGCCTTTCTCTTGCGATCTGCCTGTCTAAACCACTGGACTGTCAGGCCCATCTCGAAATTGACCGCCACCTCAGGAACTAGCGGCCAGGTTGAAAACACGGAACTCTCGGAAATCTCGGAAGTCTAGGAACTGTTGGAACTCTTGGAAATCACACATTCTGAGGTTTCCGCGATTTCCTAGAGTTCTGTGTTTTCGAGTAGACATAGGCTACAGTATACTCGAAAACACGGAAATGTTTAAAATGCACGGTGGTAGCGTTATTAAAGCCATACCAATTTGAATAGCGTTTTGCCTTACTTGTTTCATGCATTACTTGAGCACACAATAAATGAAAACACGATGAGAGAACCTCTTGACGCACAGCTGATTATCTTCTCATTAACGCTCAAATTTACGCATCACCATCACTGAAAATGGTTGGATCGTCGATACGATCTGCCGCAGCACCTCCACAGAGTGTTCTCCAATTGTCAATGTCCTGTGTCTCTCTAACTACCCTGGCAATACCGAGTCCTGCAATGTTCTTTTTGTTGAGCTAGAATCTCAGTTTGAGCCTTCCATGTTTTTGTTTTCCATACACCATTCCTATTCAAGCATAGATGACATTAACATCAACATACAGTATTCATTTACATCTTGTTCCAAGATATCCGAGATTTCCGAGATTTCCGTGTTTTCGAATATGCCCTATGTCTACTTGAAAACACGGAACTTTAGGAATTCTTGGAAATCTCGGAACGAGTTGTTTTTTGCAGAAAGCACACATGTATTTCGTATGATAATCATTTACATCGATACCCTGGTCCAGGACCATTCAGTAACCGCTATTGCGAGGGGCATGTCAATTGCACTCCCGATAGTCTTGTACACCTCCAAGCGTAGAAGTAAGGCAAGTAAGGCAAAATGCTATTCAAATTGGTATGGCTTTAATAACGCTACCACCATGCATTTTAAACATTTCCGTGTTTTCGAGCATAGCCTATGTCTACTCGAAAACACGGAACTCTAGGAAATCGCGGAAACCTCGGAATGTGTGATTTCGGAGATTTCCGAGATTTCCTAGAATTCCGTGTTTTTGACCTGGCCGGAACTAGCAGTGGTTTAGACAGGCAGATCACAAGAGAAAGGCTGAAAGAAATGAGGCAATAAAGGTATTTAAGGCTGAAAGAAATGAGGCAATAAAGGTATTTAAGGCTGAAAGAAATGAGACAATAAAGGTATCTATTTTATTGCAAGTGTCACGACGAACAGTTTCATGGTTTCATTTAATTAATTCTCAGGATACTCAGGATGACATGACGGAAAAGACAACAAATCCAGTAGAAAACAAAAAATCGACAATCCAGTAATTATGACATATCCAGTAGACAATCCAGTAGTTAAGAAATATTGAATAAATTAAATTAAGACATGATTAAGACTTGATGCGATTCCCTAAACATATTCCAAAGGTATCTATGTTTTATCATATTCTTTTAATTTTTTCAATAACATTCACTTTTCCCCATCACCTGTGATTGGGCCAAGCAATGAGTCCCTCTTGAGCAAGGTTTACCGATGGCTAAAGTCTTCTTTCACTTCCAGCTCTTACTAGACTTTCCACACTATCCCATAGGATGCTCTTTAATGAATTGTATTGCCCGCGTTGTTGTCGCTTCCGTCCAGGTGACAAAGGCCCGATGGGGCTCAAAGTCGGCAATGATTTGTACTGAGTACAGACTGAATATTGGCAAGCGCTTGATGCACTACGCTTTTCCGGCTTTTCCACATCAACGCCACAATCTACGCCACGCCATGACACGGATATTAGATCTTACGCCAAAAAGTTGCCGCCAGTTGAAACAGTATGAATTTCACGCCAAAAACCCGTGGCGGGTAATTTTCCTCCACGCTGCTTCGCCACATAAATGTGGCGGGAGGACCATGGAATGCAGACTGGGCTAGGCCATCTCAAAATACATGCGTAAGATACCCAGTCTGGGAGGTTGGCAGTTTCAGATGACATGGGCAACAGCAAAAAAGGAGCTTGCAAGTGTGCAGTTCTAGTTAGGTGTGCACTTTAAGTGTGTGCATGAAGTGTGAGTTTCTATTTGTAAGAATTTCTAGCAAAAAAATTTTTAAATTGATTTGAACAATGATAACAATTTGATTATATATTTTTCTGTCCTGTATTCTGGCAGAAACAATTTGGGCCTAAAATCTCCCAAATTTGATTGCATGCAGCATGCAATGGATATTCATAGACTGATTACAATGAGTCCCAGATCTCAATTATCAGAGCAAGAATGGCCAGGTGAATTCCGTTGATCCTGCTGACCTCGCAGATGCCGCAGAGGTACAAAGAAATGTGCCAAATACAAAATCTGCGGAATGCATACTTTGGCATTAGATGAAAAATTAATTCCGCGGACTTCGCGGATATAAATGCAAAATATTGTGTGATGAAGAGATTGCAATGTTGAGACAGCTGTAATTTACAACTCCTTTCTCTGGAAACAACCTTAGATGTTTACAAAACAGTTTGGATACAGGGTTAAGTCACAGAAAATTATAGAGTATTGTGTGTGGCAAAAATCAGTATCAAATGGTAAAATGATTGTGTTCTGTTTTGTTATTGATCTGCATGCACGCAATTTAGTTAATTCTCCAATACCACACCTGATTTACTTAGCCATGAGAGAGAGTTTGAAAAGATCTGCCAAATACCAATTCCACGGAATTCATTTTGGCATTAGTTGAAACATGAATTCCGCCAGCGTCACAGATATAAATGCAAAATATTGCTTGAAGAGTTTGCAATGTCGAGAACGCTGTAATTTACAGGTTCCTTGACCAGTGGCATGGCCAGACAAAAATTAGTGGGAGGGTAAAACTTAAAGAATTTTCAGACTGGGGGCAGGTATAACCATAAATTTTTACTGCATTTTTTATCGCAATCGTTGCCAATGTTTGAAAAGTGGGAGGGCAATTGCCCGCTTATACCTTGAACCACCATGAAGATACACAAAAGACCATTTGATAGCCAATTTAAGTAATTTTGGAGGCACATGATGTTTGTTCGTTGTAACTTTGCATGACATGGAATGACAGGGGATTTGTTGACCTTACTCTTGGAGTCAAAGTACATATTATAAAAGTGAAGGAGGGAAATATATTCATAAATAACATTATAGAAGTGTAACTGCTAAATAATTATTGTCACTGTCATGCGAAGAAAGCTTTTCTACCTAGCGAAAGTATACCGGGTGTCTCAAAAAAGTACCCCCTTTTGACTGGAAATAGGAACAAAGTGATAAGATATCATTACTCTCCGAGTAGTTAGCTAAATTTATCAATCTTCAACTTAGATTCACATACCTTGCATTTAAGAATCGTCCACCAAACACCAGAGATACAAGCATGCAAAGACAAAATTTACAGTGCACCCAAAACCAGAGGTTTTGTAAAAGGGCCTAGCCATGATTTGTATTATGGATCTTTCCCAAAGCACCTGTAAACTTTGACTTTCAGTTTTTTGCTTTTGAAAAGAATAAAAAATACTCGTGGAAATCGCCCTGATGAAACAAATATAACAAAAATGTGTTAAGAATGATGAAGTCGTGCAACTTCTCCCAAATGAGCATGCATGTGTTCCTTTTCTTCTTCTTTGACACTTGGAGTAGAATGCAATGCACGGATTGATTCCTCAAAGGAATAACTATTTGTAGTTCAATTGAAACATTTCAAGGTATAATTCTTTTCAATGGAAAAAGCTAAAGGTCAAAGTCGAAATTCCTGTGCAACATGCCTGTGATAGCAAATTATGGCTAGGCCCTTTTACAGAACCTCTGGTTTCGGGTGCACTGTAAATTTTGACTTTGCAAGCTTGTATCTCCAGTGTTTGGTGGCCAATTTTTAAATGCAAGGTATGTTGATCTAAGTTGAAGATTGATAAATTTAGTTGTCCACTCGGAGAGTAATGATATCTCATGATTTCGTTCCTATTTCCAGTCAAAAGGGGGTACTTTTTTGAGACACCCGGTATATAGTAGCTAAAACATTATTCTCAGTAATCTTTTAGCAGGCATAGCTACTCCAGTGATGAAGAAAAGCCTTTGTACTGTACCTTCTCTTCATTGAAGCATATTAATTTTATGGTTACAATTCCCAGCTTCGCATTATCAGTTGTCCTTTCACCCCCTGAGAAAGGGTCATCAACATCATTAATCATCATCGACATCATCATCATCAAGTAAAAAGAGCTCCCGGTGAAAGGAGTTGTAACTACAGCTTTCTTGACATTACAATTTCTTCACTTAATTTCACATAATTCCAAAGTGAATTCTGCAGATTTTGTATTTGGCAGATTTTTATGTACATCGTGCCATCCATGGACTTCACCTGGCCAAAAAAGAATGCCAATGGTGCAGTAAGTTCCAAACTTTCGGTCATAGTTTCAGCTGAAGTTCTTCAGTGATCAGTGTGACACAAAAAACTTTAAGCAACAGGGCCACACCCCAAATTTTAGTGTGCCACACCCTTTCTCAGGTGTGCAGTGATATATTGATAGTTAAGAAAAAAATTTACGTGTGCACTTGCCGTACTCTACAGTCTAGCAGAGGTAGCAGATAAATCAATGGACATTTGCCAAGTCCCCGAAATCAAGTGTTTCAATTGACAAATCATTTTTAAGGTAATCCCAGCTCTTCAAAACGCCAATAACAGGGTTATAGGGAAGTTTTAATGTGAAGGCTTGTTAGCACTGGCTTAAGAAACTTTTTGGAGAGATTTCTGAAATAAAATGCAAGTGAAGGCTGGAGGGTAGCTCCTCATCATTTTGAACCATGCACTGCATTTTGCATTTTGCATTTTGAACCATGCACTTAAGATTATCCAGACTGCAGAGTGTGGTAGTTTCCAGTGAGATCTTGTGCCAAGGCAAAGTATTGAGGTGCAACTCATGCACTTTGATTGAAGTGTGCCCTTCAAGTGTCCACATGAAATTTTAGTTTGTATTTGAAAGAATTTCTGACAATAAAGATACAAATCAGTGTGACAAATGATACCAATTCAAAGTCTTTTCTGTCCCATATTCTGATAGAAACAGTTAAGGCCTTCCAACATTTTATTTTCCAAAAGGGCATTCATAAATTTCTCACAGTGGGTCCATGATCTCACTTACGTAAGGAGACTGCCAATAGTGGCAAAACCAAACAATTGTAGTAAGTCTATGCATAAGAAATTTCAAAATTTCCATTATTTTTTTCGTCTGAAGTTCTTCAGTCATCAGTTTGGCACAATTAAAAGCTCCAAACAATAGAGTCACGCCCAAAGTTTAGCATGCAACTCCCTTTTCAGGTGTGGAGTGAAATTTTTCGAAAAATGTCTTTTGTGCATCTTATCACTGCCTGCCTGGAAAATGGTGTGTTCTTTTTCTGAAGCATGGTAAGAGAATTCTCGATCTTAATTCCATTTAAGGTGTCTGATATACTTAATGGATCAATACCTGCACAACAGGTTACAAAAAGTCCTGATTTCCAGACATTGTAGCTGCAAATAGTCCACTATAAAGAATGCAACATTGCACTGACTGGTTCTTGATGAAGTCACTTGCAATAGTTCCAGATGTAAGGATCTGGGATTCTGGATAAAAATGTGGAATCACCAAGCAGGCAGCCAATTCATGGGATTGGTTAAAGCCTTAATTCACCTTTGGGACGTATATGCTGATATAGAAAGAGGGTCTAAACCACCAAGGATTGCCATGGTGAGAGTTAATGTAACCTGTTCATGCTCAGGGACACCAGAGGTTAAGGCAATGAAAATGAGATGGAAAAGATTGAGCCTTAGCAAGGGAGCAGATGACAATGCACCACCAGATGCAGTCTAGGGGTCAAGGAGGAATGAATCAAGGTTAAGAGCATATACAAGGGCACAAGCTTCATTGCAATGAAGCTAACTACCGAGTACCAAAGTAAGAGAAATGAGGAGGTACAATACCTTAGATGGTTTCTGCATTTGATTGATGAGATTACAACTTTGTTGCATATCATGAGCAAGAATGTTAGGAAGTTTACCCAAAATAAGAACTCAGGACAAAGCAGTTTGTTTCAAGTTTCCTGTAGACATGCAAATTTGTGCAAACTTGATGCAAATTTGCAGACTCCAAAATATGGTAGAGCATTTTCTGAACCTGTGTGGAAAATTTAGTTTTTGTGCCGGACATTGCACCAATATAAAACAATTTAAACTATAGAATCTAGGTAATCTATTTGGTGCACATGTCTAGCGCACACACAGGCCTTCCACTATGGATACTCAATGCAGACTGATTGTGAGAGTCTGCACAAATGCTAGTTTTACTGAAGTCAAGAAACATTATGATAATATAGTTGGAAATCTGCATTTATTGCGATTATGTTTAATGCTGAAAGGGCATTTTAATAAACACCATCTGAAAACCCAGCTTAAAGGTTTTTTCCCTTTACAGTGGCAAAGCATCACATTACTGGCCACAAAGTTGCAGTGAAGATCTTGAATAGACAAAAAATCAAGAGTCTGGATGTAGTTGGCAAAATAAAGAGAGAAATACAATTTCTAAAATTATTTAGACATCCACATATAATCAAACTGTAAGTATAGTACCTAGTTTTTGTCTTGCAATCTTTTTCATAGTAGCAACGCAGTTGCATACAGTGTTTAAAACACCCTTAATGTCAGAAACAGGACTTCCCCTTGCTACAAAAGCAATAGACAAGTATTGCGCTAAAGAGGAGGCGAGGGATTTTTTACCAAGATGCATTGTGCTCTTTGATTGAATTCCTATAGAGTCGTTAAAGATTTGTAATGAGAACACAGTGCATCTTGGTAAAAAAATTCCTTGCAGCCATCTTTAGCGCAGTTGTCTATTGTGTCAACCGCAGTTTGTCACGGGTTTTCAGTGGAGATGACGTCAATAGCTGCAAGACAACTTTATGCCTAAGTGAAAGACTCAACTGTGGTAGTAAGACAGTTGATTTATCACCAGTTGACAACAGATTCTTTGAAGGAATGCCTAACCACAACAATATTGAATTTTCAGGCACATTTTGTGATAGATATGGGCCAGGTCAATAACACGGAACACCCAAATTCCGCGTTACCGCAGAATTTAAATTCCGCGATAAGGTGTTCCGCGTAATTGATGTTGGCCCTATGCAAAAATCAATAACACGGAACACCTTATTGCGGAATTTAAATTCCATGGTTCCGCGGAATTTAGGCGTTCCGCGTTATTGACTTGGTCGATAAATACGGCATAAATCATAAAGTAAGATTAAGTTTATGCCCTTTCCAGCTTCAATGTAAGCCCAAAATATTTTTTCGTTAGGAGAAGTACCCTAGACTTAGGCCAATGGGACCTGGTCAGCTTCCAAGGGGTTTCAGCTTTAGATTTTCAAAACTTAAGCATATTTACATGACAGTTGTTGGGTTTCAACTGGAAACAGCTGAGCCAGATTACCCTTATCCATAATGTCTCCTTATTTGCTGCCAGTGTTGATTTTTTGGTAACTTTCTAAGCTTTCAAATTGTTGCTACCATGTTCAAGCCTGTTGGCATCTTCTTCCATTTTATGATGCCCTTAGAAGATATTCATTCAGTGGACACTTTGCTGGCCTATATGCAGACTATACACAAGGAAATTGGGAATTGAAATAAACTAGAATTTCCTTTTATGTTTCGATTTTCATCTTGTTTAGTAAGGAAAAGGTATGGTTTGCATAATGCTGCTCATTTTTGTGTAGTGCCTACTTCAGCATTTGTTTTTTGAATCTAGGGCTTCACTTTGTTTTCTAAGCAAATGTAATCAACAGTACAGTGCTATGGAATTTCAAACAATACACGAAGTTGAGTGGCAGTGCGCAGACTATACCTTTTCCTTGAGTATGGTCTGCGCGTAGGCTGAAGCTTTGCCAAATATTACGGGAGCGGAGGTCAAAGTTGTAGGTTCAGTTGAAAAGCGTTGTTTGCTCCCATTATTTTAGACAAAAGATCGCTGTTCTCTGCTCCAGCATGGTGATTGACAGCAACACCTTGCACCCTAGTTTCCACCACTTTTTTCACTGTGGTGTTTGCTTCCAAACGTTTGAACGGTACCAGGTATCCCAACACAGACTTTAAGATATTTGCCGCACAACGATTTAGAGAATTTGGGACAGTGTTCCATTTCTCCTCTGCATCAGATTAAAGAGATTAACTCAGAGTTGCAATTTTAAGGAAAACCGGTATACACCACTTCAATTAACAGCCTCGTTTTGGAAATTATTCAAAATTCTTTCATGTGAAATTTTGGAGGTCAAATTCGGATTTAACACCTAAACTTTAGTCCGACCACAAGTTTTCATGTTGCTAGCGGTCGTAATGTTAACTTTTTGGCGACGTAAAGTTTGGAAATCTGTAAGGGGTTTGACCATGCAAATGACTCGGGGTGTAAAGTTTCATCCCCAACGATTGTTTACGGTCAAATCACTTTACATCTTTGAACTTTACATTGTCATAAAATCAACATCACAAACTCCAGCAGGTTAAAAACATGTAGCCAGACCAGTGTTTGGGTGCTAACTCCAAATCTGGGCTCGAATTTTTCATAAGAACAATGGGAAGGAATTTTGACAAATTTCCAAAACAAGGCTGCTTAATTGAAGTGGTGTATTCTCTTAAAGGGAAAATCCCAGACACCTAGCCGTAACCTTCCTCTACGGTGGCCCACAACTGTCACGCACGATTAAAGACGGACTTGATTAAATAACGAAGAAAACATACAACTAAAAAACGAAAGACATATTTTATAAAAGTAAGTGCCCATTTCAAAACGAAACTACCAAATTAAAGCAAAATGCACAATTGAAAAAGAAAGCTCATGACGTGAAAACCCGATGGCAAATTAAAGATAGCTACTGCCAATTGAAAAGGCCATGTCAAATAAACAGAACCACGGCAAAGTTAAAAGGTCTTTAAAGGGGTTTTTAAATCGAAAATTTTCTTCTTCAATTGTGCACTTTTTGTATTTTTAATGTGGTATTTTCTTTTTAAATTGTGCACTTTCCTTTTAAAATCTGCCTTTCGCATCTTAATTGCATGTCTTCTTGTTTGTTTGCGCTAGTCCTTTCTTAATTGTGTGTAAAAGTTGTGGGCCAGCGTTCTCCTCAAATTACATGTATACAAGGGGGTCACTATATTTGTATACATTCACTGAGTCTAAGATCTTTTCTTTTTCTTTTTTATTCTCAGTTATCAAGTGATAAGTTCACCGTCTGATATTTTCATGGTAATGGAATATGTTTCTGGTGGAGAGCTTTTTGATTATATCCTGAACCATGGCAAGGTACTTTGGTCATATGCGTTGTTGCTTTTTCCATTTAACATCATTTTCTGCGCATAGGCCAAACGATGCTTTAAGTTTTAGAGTATACATTAGAAGAGTTACAGGATAACAGCCACACCCTGTCAGTGAAGTTTTTTAGTTTATCCGTATCAAAGAAGGGAACTCTACTTTTTCAACAGGAAATATCTTCCTTTTGATAATCAATATCCGCCTATATTTCTTCATCTTCCGGGAAATATCCTGTTAATTCCAGCAGTTCAGCAGCGAATACCCTGTTATGTGGCGGAAGCTCTTATGAGGCATGCGAAAGATGACATAGGTCATGGTTGGTATTGATAAACACAATATCGACTACGACGCTGGGGGAAACATCGGGGTTAATACTGTGTTCTTATTAACGAATTTACAAAATGATACAGAGTAATACGTTGTTCCTAATGAGAGTTATCATTAATATGATCGGGAATAGAAGGCATTGCGAAATTTCAGTGTGTTGATTTCTTGTGCACTTTTTCAACAGCTTTCAGAAACAAATTCAAGGCAGTTCTTTCAACAAATCATCTCTGGAGTTGATTACTGCCATAGGCACATGATTGTTCATAGGTAGGTTATTGAAATACTTTATTTGACCATAGTGATTTGACAAAAAACTCCTTTAATCTTGTTTCGATTTAGTATCGTTGTTCATTGATTTTTGACACTCGTATTTTTTCTCTGATTTGTTAATCGTGAAAACCTTTATATTTTGGACTCCAAGTACTGGAGTAGGGAGTCTGGATCATCGAGTCATTGAGCAGGGTTGATGATTTGGCTTTTAAGCCAAATTTTGAAAATTTGGCTCTACTCGCTTATTGTTGTCTTCACAAATTAAGCTTGGCGTTTTGGCTCAATTTTCGGCTGGTGTAATTTGCATAACGCAGGTTGCATAATGCAGGTTGCAGGTCATGTTTATGGCCAAGGGCTGCATGGCTGTACCACGGGGCCACCTTCTTGATGGTAATAAGCTTCTTAGTTGCAGGAGGTTTGGTTTCAAGCAAATGTATGCTCTATGATACACTTTGTTAACTATAGTTTCTTGTGGAGAACGAAACGAATTTCCGTAAGAGGAAAATTCAGAGTAGTTTGCTCACAAAGTCCATGTTTTCGAGCTTGACGTAGGACCAACAGAGAAGGGCAGACTTGGAAAATTCAAAAGTTTGCTCCGAGGAAGCAACTAACACAAGGGCATCTCATTGATTCCCAAAAAATCTCTCAAAAATCTTAAAAATCCTTTGCTCTGAAAAAATCTTGATGAATGAGTGAAGTCCCCACGAAATTCCCCACCAACAAACATAACATATTCATGACCATCCACAAGGTTATTGAGGATACCATTGCAATACAATTGCATCATTGATGTCACTCATTGATGCCCCATTGATTTGATAACAATGGTTTGTGGTCATCAAGATCTGAGTAAGAGGCAATTAATCACTTGCAACCAAGGGATTTAATTCATAATATTGATTTGCTAATCCTGTGGCATTTTCTTTCTACAGGAATAGAAGTTCTCACATATCAACAATTTGCAATCCCCCCTGACACAGAAATGTTAGCCTTCTGTGGGTGACAGCCTCTTGGTACAGCCATGCAGCCCTTGGCCATAAAACATGACCTGCAACCTGTATTATGCAACCTGCGTTATGCAGATTACACCAGCCGCTCAATTTTGGCTTTTTGGAGATTTCCTTAAATTTTCCTTCAACTCAATACTATGTAAAAGACAAAACGTTTTCATCCGGAGCTATACAGTTTCGTATGTAAAAACAATGGAATGCAAGCGTCCATTGTTTATGTATAATAACGACAGAAAAATAGGTGTTACAACAATACATCTATTGTTTTGAAAGGTTTAGCTTTTTCGGGACTTGCTATTTTGACATACATTGACCGCGGTCAAAGTCCATATAGGTTTTCGGTGATCTCTTCCGAAAATGCTTCGTATTCCGCGCGAGGCGATTACCAGATGATGGGCTCGCAACAAGTCATGTACATGTTTTGACGGGAAATTCTTAGGCTATCAAAATGGCAGAGGAGGTTGACCACTCTTTATGTTATTGGCAATTGTCTTTCACAAAGTTACTTTCGTGCCCCCTCTCTCGCCCCCTCTCGACAAACTTTTGTTTAATATTCGCAGATGGGGCTTTTTTTACAATGAAATTGATTCAAATTTTTCATGGAAAGTTATAATGTATTGTAATGGTAATGTTTTACCTAGCGTTCCTTTAGCAATAAAACAATAAGCTATTCCTCATGTTCATACAGCGATGCTAACCTAATTGTTTTAATTTACAAAGGAGCGCAAGGTATGTCATTTTCTTTTGTTGACAACCAGCCTCCATTCATCCAGTAAGTGCGCTGGAGTTTGAAAGAGAAAGACTACTTCCGCATAGACAAACAACGAACGTTAGTCACTCAAGCGGATGATACAGTGTTGATACTTTTGTGAACAAAGGCAACAAAGGCACAAAACACAATATTTTTTTGGGCATGCACATGAACAATTGACTGATTGAAAACTGACAAACCCTCATAAAGAATGGTTTATCAGATTTCGTACAACAACAACAGTACATATTTCCGCCCCTCACAATGAAATTTTATCAGGACATAAAATCGCAAAGAAAGGCTACAGAGCTTGTCCGTAGTTCAAGACTTACCCCCACTTGAGAAAGTCCACCTTAGTCCTTGTCCGTGCTTCCCAGAGCTGCAAAAAGTTGTTGACCTTCCTCCAAACCTGAAATTTATACTCTCAACCTTCCTCATTTTAACACAATATATAATTACTGGAAAAAAGTGCGACGGTGTTTTGTGAACCAGGCAAAGGCATGTAATTAAGGATCTTCCCGTATCATTTGTCTGTTTGATTGAAATTATCAGGGCTCTAACCAGGTTTAAATACAAGGGAGGCCATAGTCTGAAGGAAGCGATTCATTTAATTGAAAGGTATTGGGGCAATGAAGGGGGGACAAAGAGTTCAAGGTGAGAACATCTAAAAGCTACTGGGTGTCCAAAAATGTACTCCCGTTTGCAAAATCGCTAAAATTTGATTATGAAAGTTATCATAAAATTTTGTTATCTCTTGTGTCAACAACTCAAATATATTCAGTGATGGTAAACTATTTGTTCTCTTTACTTAACGGGTATGAAATAATGCATCATAAACCTCATTCTTTGCAACACTCTTTATGCAACATCGCTAATCTTGCCTCTAAGAGCCGTTACATTGAGAATTTTTCAGTATTCTTCAAGTCTAACATTTCACGTTTCATTCTGATATTCATGACCAAACAAGAAACTCAATATAACAAAAGAAATTACTCAAATAAACATAAGTGCTTTCTTGCAGAAGGCTTCAAAACCAGCCAGACTAAAAAGAGCTTGATTCACTTGATCTAAAAACAAATCAAAAGATCACCTTGCAAAAATAGTTTGTTTTGATCTACTGGTAAGAAAAAGAAATTTGAAGATCTACCTTACAACAAAATTTTGGTGATTTTGCAAACAGAATTACTTTTCTGGGACACCCGGAAAATATCTATTTCTTGATTTTTACGCCGTTAATGCAGTGAAGTTTTTGCTGCATTTGCTGGAAGCTTTTGCAGCACTTCTAATGAAAGCTTTATAAAAATCATTTTTTCCTGACACATATGCATATTTCCTCATAGACTTTCTCTCTTTCATCACATTGACTGATCAAACTTGATTTTTCTTCTTTGACATAGTTTTGAAATATAAACTCACCATCTGCATACAGTTGACATGATTTTTAATGATTCTATGTATTTATTGATGATTTATTTTCCACACTTATAAGAACTATGCCAACAATATAAAACTTTATTTTTGACAACAAAACCTTCCTCAATTTTTGGCCAGAACCTTCCTCCAAACCAGGTTTGTAGGTTTGCAGTGTTTTTGCGTCTCTGGTGTTTCCATCAAAAAATATTGTCGCAGTCAAGTACAGTGGTCTGAAAGGAGACGGGAAATACAAGGCAAATGTGTGTGATTGCTGGATATTTTGTAATAAAAGTTACACTTGTAAAACTGCATAATTGCAGTGAATAAAATCATCAATTAAGATTGTCCCTAACCTACCAAAGAACTCAAAGAACAGAACCAACGGACGAAGGCCTGAAAAAGTTTGGTGTCTTTTGCTCGTCTTTGAATTTGTGAAGTCTTAATTCATGCTTCTACGCACGCATGCCTCTGCTGACACACATGGAGCAAACCATTGTTTATAACAAATCCCGAACGTCTGCTCGCGCTCGCTCATGCTAGTCTTCGCATTTACGAAGAAGGCGAGAATTTGGCGTGGACTTTGACCGCGGTCAATGTATGTCAGAATATCAAGTCCCAGCATTTTCTGGTTTTTTTCTGACCTCGGTTTGGCTTCGGGGCCGTCCGGGGATCTACCAAACCTGTCATTGAGTTATATGATCATAGAAGGGGAAGATTCAGGAAGAAACTAAGGATAGACAGAGAACTAAACTCTGAAATCTATTTCCAATATTTGCGTTGATGTTACATGTAATCAAAATCATTTGCCACTCATATTTCACCAATCAATTTTTACGTCACTAGGGACTTGAAGCCAGAGAATTTGCTGCTTGATAATTATGGAAATGTCAAAATTGCCGATTTCGGTACGTTTTTAATTACTCTGGGCAAGGGGCAGATTACTCCAAAATTTTCGAGCAAGAGTTTTTTGGATTTTAAAAGTCTCTCAGATTTTCTGTGATTTTGGAGATATTTTCGGAGATTTTTGTGATCTTTAAAATTATTAATATTTCTAAATTTTGTGAGACTTTCAGATTTTAAAACTTAAACAATTCGTTGAAGATTGTTGAAAATGTCAAGGATTTTTCCAAATTTTTAATGATATTTGAAAATGTGTATCATTTTCATACATTTTGCGGGGATTCTAGGATTTTCAAAGATTTTTTAGGACAGGAATGATTTTTTAAGATTTGCTGTGACAGCATACGAGATTTTGGAGTGATTTGCGCTTTGACTATCAACATTTGTTCATTTTCGTGAGCTTTCTCGTTGAGCAAAAGTCAGAAGGCCAACCATTTACTCCGAACAAGAGAACCAGAAAGAGATGTTAAAATCAAGAGAAAGGAAGTTCTAAAAGGAGAAGAGACGGAAGAATGAGAAAGAAATATGATCTCAGATCTTAAGAAGGCGAAGCACTTTCTTTGATCTCCAGAAAGGCAAGAAGTAAATCTGCAAGAAAGGGCTCTATTGCAGTACAGGACTTTTCTATAGTTCGAAAAGGTTGATTGCATTTTTTGCATAGAGGCCTAAGTGATTTACAATTGTAGAAAAATATGTGGATAAAATGCTAGAACCTTTTCTTTCAAAATTTACGTGCTTTTGACATTTTTGGTGACCAATGAATGGACTGTTTTTGAAAAAAGTCCTTTTTTGACTTGCTTCTCCCATAAATCAGCATCACCTGTTAGATTAGCTATATACATCAAGGTATCAAGCTCGAAGTTGAAGCCAAGCCTGTGCAAACTGCATCAATAGCAGAACAACAGAACATAAACTTCCTCTGCAGATGTACCTATTGGACACAATTTTGCGACACACTGTATATATAATTTACCAAGAACTTCAATCTTTGGTATCTTTGGACTGTAAATTGCATTCCTTTATATTTATCTCCTTTCTTCAGGTCTTTCAAACATGATGCATGATGGTGAGTTTTTGAAGACAAGCTGTGGGTCTCCAAATTATGCTGCACCGGAAGTGATATCTGGGAAGTAAGTTGAGTGTGTTCGTGTTATGATTTGTTGTTAGCAACGCATCTATGGGTAGATGCTTCTCCCTCATTTTTATTGATAAACATGAAAGCTTTTTGCTACAGCAATTTTTTTTCAAGTTCATTGTTCATATTGCACTATTATGTTCCAGGCTGTATGCTGGCCCTGAAGTGGATATTTGGAGTTGTGGAATCATTCTTTATGCCCTTCTATGTGGATCGGTTAGTTGTATTCAATTATTGTTTAGCGAGCTGTGTGTACATACGAGATGTTGCCTCCAGTAGTAAGTTTTCAAAGAAAGGACGCTGACATCGTATTAAAATTTTCACCACATTTTTTAGGAGATAGAAAGTGCTCTTTTATGAATAGAAATCACTGCCAATCTTTTAGAATAGTTAGCAAAAACTTTAATACGGCGCCAGAACCATTTCGTTTATCAATCAAGATTCGTTTATAAAATCCATAATGTTTCCCATCCATTATGGATCCAAGTTTTACAAGTAATTTTTTATTCCAATATCAAGATTCACAATTTGTCTTACATTTTACTATACCTTTCTAGTTACTATGCAGCACTACCGATAGGATACCATGGGGAGCGAAAGACAACTAACCCATGGGCAATAAAAAAGACACGCAACAAGTTATATACACCATTTGAATGGTCTTGAAGAGTATTTTCATTTGATATATAGTTTGTTCATATTTGCTGAACAAACTTACAAACAATGTTTTCTTACAAACTGTTCACTTAAATGTTTACTTACAAAAATTTTGTTCCTTCCCTTAGCTACCATTTGATGATGAACATATTCCAACATTGTTCAAAAAAATCAAGTGTAAGTAAACTAAGACTAGTTTTGCATCAGGCTGAGACTCAAAGAATAAATAAGAATAAATACTGGCAAACAGAGAATAAGTACTTTCATGTATGTCCTCTAGTTCGGCAAAATTTCTGCGCAGAGGACAAAAATGAAAGTAATTATTCTCTGTTTGCCATTATTTATTCTTATTTATTCTTATTTATTCTTTTTATTCATTACAGTTCATTACCAATCAATCCTGGTTTGCCTGTGATTAAATCCTTGCAATTAGCATAACTCATAGTGTTATGTACACCATTCGATTGGTATTAAAGAGTGCCTTCGTTTTGTATATAGTTTTTTCATATTTGCTAACGGCAGCAAATTTTGATATTCAGGAGGCTCTTTATGATCATGTTGTCATAGCCAGAATGAATTAGTGTGATATATCTCAAAAATTGCAGAAAACGGTGTCATGTTCCTTGGTACTAACTATTTCCACGAATTAGAAGTCGAAAAGTAGAAAATAATTGAGATAGAAATCTCAGTTAGTCCATTGAATTGCTGATTGCTCCTCATTAGCAAGAGTTGCAATTTAACTTTAAAAAAATTTGTGTAAATGTCTTCGTCTATTCTTACTAGCTACTTTTGGTTACAGTTTTGCCTGTTATTTTATGTCAATAAGGACGAATTTTTTTTGAGTCAGTAACGATCTTTTAACCATTTTTCCATTGCTGTTGGTTGCCTAGCAACGACCGGTGTGACATAGTAAGCCCTACTGTTAGGTTTGTAAAGCTAATTGTCCAAATAAGAATTGGCATAAATTTCATTGGTTTATCTCTGGTTCTTGTGGAGAAAAAGAGGTGGACTTGCTATAAAACTCTCCCATAATTAAACCCGCCATGGAATGAACCTCAAATGAAGCGAGGCGGGCGGTTTTAATTACGGGTGAGACTCATAGCAATTCCAAAAAGAGGAGGAGTTGAAAGTCGATAGTATTAAAATTTTTTCCCTGTCCAGATAGGTTCAATGTTACCGTTTTTTAGCGATTTGCCTCCAGTGTTCGCCTTCCAGCCTGCATCTACACTATTTGAACGGAATAAGGTAACGTAATTCACTGCATCGCAGGATCAGTAGATTCGCTCCCGCAGAACAAGTTTCGTCTTGCAGAACAATGCTTTGAAAAGGGCAAAAATTAGTCTCATTAGCTAAGAGATGATGTGAGACGGGGCACATAAGCGAAGTATTTTTAAAGAAAAACGGCGAGGCAGACGACATTGGGTACTAGACTTTATTTCCCCCCTTTCTTGAATTCTGCACGCAGGCTAGCCTTTCAAAGCAAGTTTTTTAGAGACTGTCTGTTCCCTGTTGTTCAGACCTTAACAACAGCTTTATTTACCTCATTTACGCTGGGGCTAAATTCATGCATCACTGAGTCTCTATGACCTTGATTTTTTTGGATGAAGTAAGTTGGCACAAACTTCTGGAATATACTGTAGAGATCTTAATCGATTCTCTTTTTTTTAAATGGGATAGACTGCCTTTAAGATCAATTCTATATTTTCACAGCTGGTTACTTTACGATTCCTCCGCACCTCTCGCCCTTGACGTCAAGTCTAGTAACAGCAATGTTACAAGTTGATCCAATGAAAAGAGCCAACATGGACTTCATAAAGTAAGTATCTCACTCTTTGAACTTTTCAGAAGTCCATTTCAGAAGCCCATCAAAGTAGTTTCAGGCGCTTTACTTTCATTACCGAACAAACGCTGAAAAACTTACCGAGCAAAATAAAGACTTAGAAATATCATCACATAGTTTCTCGTTCGGAGCGGAATTTATCCTGGAATTTATCCCTTCAGAAGATCAGAATCGCTAAAAATTTGAGCTATTTCAAGTCAACAAACTGCGAATTTTGTGAATTATTATCCATAAATGATTTGATCCTTAGATTAACTATCATGGGCCACAAGTGAAGATATTTTAGAATTGAACACTATCTTTTCTGATGACTGTCCAAAAGAGCAAGAATTCGTTGGATACTCCTCTGCACTCCATTTCATTTCACTCTTAGAGAACATGAGTGGTTCAAAGTTGATCTACCTGCTTATTTGTTTCCTTCACTGGATCGGGATGGAAATTCATTGGATGAAGAAGCAATCAATGAAATATGCGAGGTAAAATTGCTTTGTCTCTTCAAATATAACTTAGGTTCTGACTGAACAGGGGATCAATTTTATTTTGCAATCTTATCTCCACTTTCAAAGTAACTGAATTTTAATGAAACTGATATTGGCATAGTTCTTCCCACGGAGAAAGGAGATATTCTAGAAGCAAAATGCTGGTCTCTTGCTTATCTAATTTCTCAATGAAAATAAAATAACTTTGTAAAGCTATTCAGCCACACCGACTTTGAATTCAATGGCCAAAAAACTGAGTTTCGTCTGTCTTTGTTATTCAGAAATTTCAAGTTGAAGAGAGTGATGTAAGAATGGCTTTAGCTACTGGAGATATGCATGATCAGCTTTTGGTAGCATATCATTTGATTTTGGATAACAGACGTATTAACGCTGAGGGTAAGTAGTCTCCATGTATTTTACCATGGGATGAAAATATTATTGGAACCTAGAAACCTACTGCATCCAGAAAGTATCTTCGCTTTTTAAAAAGGCTATGATAAATCGTGTACACAAGGCTGACATCAAACATCTGAGGTAATCTGTGGTCAATATTCCAAATAGTACTCGGCGATTTTTTCAAAATTTTAGCTTTCTGTATCTTGTTCGAAAAATTTATTGAAAAACTGAGTAAGATCAATCACATTTTCTAAAGACTGAGGTAAAGTAGTTAATGAGAAATCTTTTTGTAAACATCTTTAAAATCAGTAAATGGATTAGTTATGATTGGCCGCATGAGCGGTCACTCTATTCTGGGCAGTCTTAGCATCAGCTTAACCGATTCAAAAACCTTCGCTTTTCTATGATTTGTTCATGAACTGTCCATTCACCTAACTTTAGGAAAGTAGTAACTGCTAAACTTGATTCCGAAACTGCAAATGATGTTTCTAGACCGGCATTGAAATAAAATATTTTCCACTTCATATACCACTGCAGGACGTGATAAAGGTGTGATTTGCTTTTTATCAAAGGCAAACCTTTTGACAATCTGTTTCGTAGTTTTTTTAAGCCAGAGAGAGTGCTGGGAGCATCCAGTGGAAAGGGTTGGTGTAAGGGTAAAGTTTGCCTTTGCCAAATGCAGAGAAATCTTAAAATATTCCATTCAAATTGAATTGCACACGAGCCATGAACAATGCACGACCGACGAAGCTGTACTATGTCTGTGTGGTGTTTTCTTTGTCCGATTCCTAGTTCTAGAGCTATTCTATACAAGTCTGTTCTAGTGTTATATATGCTATGGCTTATCCCCATTAAAGAATGACTTTTTACAGTTGTTTGATGAATCTTAGGGCAAGTACAGCGATAAAAAACATCATGTTGCTGGTTACTTCATATTTCAATCATAATTAAGTTGATAAATCCATGTTTTAATAATTAGTAACGTCCATGTGATGATAATTGAGAATTTGACAAGTCCATATTAGAATTAGTAGTAAGCAAATGACAAAAATCGGGTGGCTAAGCCATGGTTAAAAGAACGTTTCGAACCTTCCTAGGTCCATCCTCAGGAAGTTGACCGGGTGGCATTGCGATTAAATACTAAATAAGATACACTCTGGTGTTTGGTGAATGTAAACTACGTTACTTTTTTAAAGTCAAGTACGGATGAATGAAAGCCAGAAGTTTTCGTACTGCTGAGGAAGAAAATTGAAAACTTGTCAGAGGAAATACGGTGTACCTAAAATGCCAAAACTTCGCGCAAATAAATTTCGGACAAAATATCTTCGGGCAAAATATTTTCGGACGCTTTCACGGAATTTCGGACGTCGTTGACAGAAATTCTTGACGACCAAGAAGCCTCATATTTTCGTTTTATTCATGCTAATATGTCTTGCATTTCTGATCGAACTTCATTTTAGAGGTGCTTAGTCAGAAGTTTTCACAGATGATTATCGTTGAAGATAATGGCAATGATTGCTATCATGGATTTAGTTTGAGAGAATATAGTATTTTCCCCTCATTAACACTCTCACCACATTCCTGTTCAATGCAAAGTATTTTGCGAGCAAGACACGCTGTTTTCAAACAGTGGAAATATTTTGCTGTGGCTTTTCTATGCTGCAAAAAATTTGGGACATTAAATGTTTCGGAATACAAAAAATTTCGGACATTAACATATTCGGACCTATGAAATATCAAAAAAAGTGAATTTCAAATTTTGGTTTTTGATGTATCTAAAGTTTTTTTGATATTTATGATATTTCTAAATTTTGCAAAGAGTATGCGGAATTTTAAATCAAATGACAACAATCCTCCGGAGGAGCAATGAGGTCTTTTGGGTTGCATTGGATTAATGAATGCGTTTGTGGATTATTTGCGTTTAAAAGAATTTTCAAATTTGAGATCCATTAAAATTCCGCAATTTAGTTTATCAATAATGTTTCCTGCGCGTCTTTTCCGATGTTTATGTGAAAATTTCTTTACTTGTTTTACAGCTAAAATGACCCCTGGATTTACTCCACCATCAACCAGGGAGAGAGCTGGAAGTGTAAGTATTCTATCTTTGGTGTACGGAATGGAAAATTTAAATAAAATTGCTTCGTTTTTTTATTGTTTTAGCTCATCACTTATTTGTAATTATTGCGTTCCAATTTAACACTACTCATCATCATCAAATTACGCTGTTACGTCAGTCCCTGACATTGCGAGCTTGATAATTCCACTCCAAGTGTTTCTATTATTTGCTAACACCACAGCAATAAATTTTTGTTCTACTTGATCGTGTAGGGAAGCATGGCTTATGGAGCTTGCAGTATTTACAGTGTTTGCAGTATTTGCAGTATTTCTTCTTCGATTCATTTTGCAGTATTTACTTTAAGTCAAGCTTAAACATCCATTTTACTGTGGCAAATTTAATATATGCTGGTAAAAACTTCCAAGTGTCAATTAAATTCGACATGAAAACGATGTTTAAATCACTGGCCGCTTTGAGTAGATAAAGGCAAGAGTTTGCCAGTTCTGTCGTCTAAAACGTCAGAACAACGACTTGATTTAAACTTCGTTTTTCTGCTGCGTTTAGTTTGTCAGTTCTAGGCTGTGGTCCGAGGTTTGTAGGTTTGATCAGCCACTGAACTCGTACAAGTTGAACAATAGCCAGTTTAGTCAGTCTATTTTCAATCCGAAATGGCAATAACGGTATGTAAATCAAATTTTTTTAAGAACGGCGGATCCTACCGTTTTTAATACAGTCCGATGCGATACAGCAAAATACGATGTTTAAATTGAGCATTAGGGTAAAGATGAACACAGGAAGCGCTAGTGTAATACAGCCATTTCAAGATTTGATAGAAAGGTTCCCTAGATCCATAATTCATATTTGGAGTTTATAAGAAAAAAGAAATGTTAGTACTGGTAATCTGATTATCATTTCATTTATATAGTTGACATATTTCTGTGTAAGCTTATATGCAGAGTTTCTTTCGTTTGCCTCGTGCTTTAATTTAGATGGGAAGTCGTGATACACATAGGTTCATTTATTTTCCAACTTTTGTTGAGTTAATACCCTGGTCATTTAGAAATATCATTTAGTTTGCTTTTCATGCATCGTTGATGCTGAGAGAGTTTTGATTTGATGTTTCAAGATTTTAGAGCATGCAAAAGAATTTTGTTAGTGATGAAAGCACAATTACTAGTTTGTCGAATTCTTTGAAGGATGAATTTGTTTTTCAGGTACCAACTTCTCCAAATGGGTCAAAAACTGGTATGTCTTGAACTTTCATGTCATGTTGAAATTTTTAGTCATTTTCACCTTGCCATTGCTTGCCATTTTTACAGCGTGTTCAAATACAGAAGAGATAAGGAGAGAGGCAGATGAATTACGATTCGCTGGTGATGAAAATAGCTTTGATTCCCTGCCCAAAACAAAGCAAGTCTTCTCTATACAGTCATACCAAATGGTCTAAATGGCCAAATGGTCTCGCTAAATGGTCTCGTCACGGAGTATCTATCCAACTTGTTTGAAAAAAAAGTCGACTCGAAATGTCACGGAACTGAGAACTACCGAAACTGATCTTTCAATACCTTTACGAAAAACGAACAATTGGCAAAGGCTATGACTTTTCGTGGCCCGAAGCTTTGCAATAACCTTGAACTTGATGTTAAGCAGGCACCGTCTCTTGCCACTTTTAGAAAAGAATCAGATTTTTGTAATCTGGAATCGTTTTGCCACGGCCCTCTGAAAAGCAATTCTCGTCGACTGACGGGGCCAAAATAAATAATTAAAAATGAATGAATTGAATGAATGCCACAGAAAATTCCATTGAAAGCACCCCGAATTGGTCAAGACGTGAAATGATATTCGGTGATGTAAAAGTAGTTGCTTGCCATATTCTTTTTCAAGGATGATTTGAAAGAAGTTTCCCTTTCTAATGTACCATCAGCTTTCAGCTAATTTTTGTGACCTTTCCTGTTCCATCATATTTAATGACTATGTTTTTATAACAGATCCAAATACTATCAAGTGTTGCAAAGTATCTAAATTCAAGTTGACCATCTTGTAGCATTTTGCGGGTTTTCGATTTTTTCCCAGTAGCTTGAGATATAGTTTTTCTAACAGAGGGACAATATTTTTATCGCCTGATACAGCTATTTCAATACTGTCTGTTTTATTGTGCTAGTTATTTCCTCTTGCAGACTTGATATAGCGACTGAATTGGAGTAAGGTGGTATTGATTATCCAAGCGAATATTGTGTGTTTAACGGAGTCTTGCAGTGATATTGCATTGCTTCATCTAACTGTGTCTCTACACATCATTGTAGGAATTACACCAAGAAGACGTGCTACCATCATGACAAGTAGTGGTGGCCAGAAAGGATTGCCTCGTCGACCAAAGTGGCATCTTGGTAAGAATGATTTTCATTGACTGTAAAATGATTGTACAAATCTAGGCCTGTTTTGCAATGATCTGCCCTGATTACCAGGGCCATTGTACTAGACTGATTGCATATTCATAGTTATCGCTATTGGTTGATATCGCTATTGACTGGTAACATTACTCTTAAAAACCTGGCCCTATTTAGGCCCAAACTTTGCAATTCCTAATGTACCAATCAGATTGCGAGATTTGACAAAGAAGAATGCTGTCGAATTTTCAATTCAAATGATACACTTGACTAGATTTTGAATGAAGTTGCTGCAACAAGTAGTGGAAGATTTCTCTGGTTTGTTTTGGTCTTAAAAACATGGAAAATATATCATTGAGAGATTCATTTTGCACGTACCAGGTAAACTGAACTTCCTTCTTCAGATTTATACCAAGTTCCTTTGATTGAATGTCTGCTCAACTCGGTTTTAATCGCATTTTCTTTCCGAGGAGTGACCGTTGAACAAAGCAACGGCAGGCAGTCGTTCGATCCTGATGCGATCGATCGAATCGTGATCGAGTGCATAATATAGGGCCGTGTTTTTCACTGTTTTATTATGAGTCCCTCTTGAGCAAGGTTTACCGCAGGGATACAAGGGACTGATCGTCATAAGTCTAAACCCTATCGGCGAGGTGTTCAGCTGCTTTTTCTGCCAAGGTAAGTGCTTTTCTTTCAAGGAAACAAGAAAGTGGCAACCCAATTCGCATGTGCATTTCGCTTGTTTATCTCCATGACGGAAGCCATGTGTATTTTTGTCGCTTACCTATGATTATGGAACCTATTTTGAGTTGCCTACCATTAGTATAACGAAGCGGAATCGTGACCAAGAGGCTTGAATCAAGAATTTGAAAAAAGATCGTTTTTCGTAAGTAACCGAACGAAATAGCAACTGTACGGTGTCAGCTCTATCATCTAGGCTCGGGGGAGGGGGGAGGTCTCAGCCCGTCATGTCACGGGAACGTATAATTTTGCCCGAAAAATTGGTACGCATAATAGACCTTTTAGCTACTCTGAAAAAGAAATCTCAATCGAGCGATACTTGTTTCCATTTTGAAGAATTTGGAATGTGCACAATAGTGATAGAAACCCTAACGATACTCCATCGAACTTCGCGTATAAGAATGTATAAACATAGTGCTCGATCCAGGCTCTTTTGTAAAATAGCTGAAAGGTCGATTCCTTAAATTCTGATGGATTTTCAGGCCATAATTCCGCAAATCGAATGAATATCTGGGCCTTAGTTCCCAAAATTGTGAAAAATTCCCTGAAAAGGACATCCAATTCCTTGAAATGTCTAAAAATTGTAAAAATGATACCCATAATTCCGTAATAGTTTGAAAAGAGTACCCCTAAAGATTGGCAAATCCCTATACCGCGAAAAGTACTAGGGTACCCCCCTCCCCGAGCATCTAGGCGTTCAGTTTCTTTACGTACCTAGGTAAGTGCCTTTGTTGCAAGGAAACGGAAAAAGTGGCAATCGAATTTGCATGTGCATTCTTTGGTTGTTTATCATCATGACATAGGCCATGTGTATTTTGGTTATGTGTATTGTGATTGCTATCGTGCAGTGAAGGTGAAGGTGAAGTTGCGGTTTTTAGCGCCTAGCGCTCAGATCGTGGAAGTAGCGAAGCGTTTATCGAGTCCGCGACCACTTGTCATGACCCTCAAGTGGTGGGACCCTACCTGGTATCGAACCCACTCCACCTGACTACCTTGACTGCAAAGTCAGAGGATTACACCAATGCGCCACACCACCCCTAAATTACTTATCAGCAGTTATTGAACCTATTTTGAGCTGCGTACCTAGCAATCATTCCATCAATCATTACGCAATGCAAGTATTTAATTTGTGTTAGGTTGATTTGAAACCTTACGGTTTTGGTTTATGAACTTGCCCATTTTCACCTAGTAACTTTTGAGCTATATCCTGCCTACAACTTGCACGAGCTACCCATTGCAATCCACCAAGTCAATGTGAAGTTGAAAAATTTTCGTAGGAATTTGGGACGAATTTTTTGCTGCTCCCTGCAAGCAAAATTTCTTAACGCCTGATAGTAATTCTCGTTTTTGTCGATGAACAAGACGCCTGTTATCTGATCGAGGCTTTTGGGCAAATTATATGCTTCTTTAAAACTTCAGACGGACATTTTCAAGAGAGTATCACATTCCAAGCACAATATGTGAGCTAAAGCATCGACCAAGGTAACTTTGTTAAAGCCAGTTTTCTCTGCTTCGTGTGAAAGTTTAATCGAGACAATGAATTTTTGTAGTATCGTCAATCGAATGCACCAAATTTTCTCTACTCACTCGGTATTTTTAAGATGAACATTAACGCCAGTCTTTTTGTAGGTTTTGCTTGAAGTCATTCAATAAAGATCGCACTAGTGATACCACGACTTTGATCCTTACAGCATTGATGTTTGTAAAGATATTACTTTGTACTAATATGGTATTTCAGTGAAAGTATTTCATTGCCATATAGCTGCAAGAAGTTTATTTTCTTTCGTAGGAATTCGATCACAAAGCCGCCCACAAGATATCATGGCTGAGGTTTATAGAGCAATGTTGCAACTTGGCTATGTAAGCTGGATTTTAGTTCTACATATGCAGGATGTTCCAAAACGCATAAGTTGTTTGAATAGCTACCGTGAAGGAGCAATAAATCAAACTTTCCCGTTATTCAAATTTTTGAATAGACGAGGTTTCAAGATAGAGTTTTGCAACGAATTTGGGTAAATCTTGCAAGTGATTGCTGATTTATTGAGAATGACAATCACAATTAGTGTTTGTTACAAAACTAAAGGATTTTTCTCGGTACTTTACCTTGTATCTTGGATTTTAGCGCAAGATGGGCTTAAACTCTACAGTTACGTCAATAAACACATTTTGGAGTAATTTATAACCACTTAACTCAGGAGTATTGACTAGGCGACTTGCCGAGCGCAATATTACTGATTTAAACAAGTTTATTACTTTACAGACACAAAATATTAGGTTATAGACGCATGTCATGTCACCAAGATACATTCAATAGTCTTCGCTCTCACAAATTCCAATTCATGACTATATTTTGCTTATCTATATATATAAGGCAGGTAAACGATTATCCAATTAGCTTTGTTCTTTTTGTTCTCCATTGTAAATTTAACAATCAACACAATAGGAAGACAAAGGTGGCATTCGATGAAAAGACAACGGGACCATTCGATGTATATCCTTGTTTATTCACTTTTTGATTGGCTGTAAAATCAATAGCTTTGGGGCTCACCAGGGCTCACGATGTCATCCCTATTGTTTCCTGCACTGTTCTCAATAGCCACCGCTAATTTGCATATTACGTCACCGAAATAGATCGTAAATGCGCATGCGACGTGGAGCCTTTTGGGGATTCCTTGACCTTCACAACTTTCCATGTCGTGTCCCTTGCAAATGACGAGCTGGCTGTGCAAGAATGGCTTCCAATTACTGCAGAGACGATCGCAGCTGTAGTCGGCCTTTTTAGCAGGCCTACCTCAAAAGAGAGCATTATCAGATCAGAAGAAATTCGTAAACATTGCAGATGAAAGGTAAGGTAATGTTAGACAACATTTTCATTGCTGTAGACGCCTCTCAATCCTGATTGATTTGAAGGATTTTCCTCATTTGTTAGCTTCTAGGCCCCATCATGGCCATGCTATCTTATTGCTTGAAGCATCAGTTGATTGTCCTTATGACATGGTGGGACCTCAAAAGCAGTGGTGGCGCCAGGCCAGAGGCCAGTGTGCATTCCAATACCAGAATGCCCTCCCGCCACTGTGGCAGAGCGGCATGAAAGAACATTATCCGCCAGTGGTTTTGGTGTGAAATTTATACTGTTTCAACTGCTGGGAACTTTGGTTAATTATTTAATTAGAATTTTGGAATAGATTTTCATGTTATCCAATTGATGGTGGAAATTTGTGGCAGACAAAATTTTACAGTATGCAGCCTATGGACGCCAGGGGGAGGGCTAGGGACCTGCAGCCCCCTTCTCTAATTGATGGTGGAAATTTGTGGCAGACAAAATTTACAGTATGCAGACTATGGGCGCCAAGGGGGAGGGCTAGAGGGACATACAGCCCCCTTGATTGTTGGAAGCATGTAGCCCCCATGTCGTAGGAAATTTCAGTTTCTGTTGGAGGAATTTTGGCAAAATGATGTACGCAAACTGCATTTTTTAGCCATTTCAGCCCCTGGTAGGAAGCTGTGGAAGCTCCTACCCCTCTGTCAGAAGATTTCTGGGCCACCCCTGCCTTAAAGTAGATTTATCCCAAACATTTCAAGAAGTATTTACAGCACAGGTTATGGAAATTTCAAACAAAGCTGTAGATTGTATCGTATCATCACATTTTTCTAAATTTTTTCCCAAAAATGTGCATAACGCAGTGGTAGTAAAATAAATTGAAGGTGTAAGCTGCAAGTAAACTGTTAAAGGCGGTAAGAGTAAACATAGATACTCTGTTATGAGATGCAAGAACATGTTATTATAGCCTGCGTGCAGACTATACCCAGGGAAAAGGTATAGTCTGCGCAACGCCGCTCGCTGTTGAGTAGTACGTGCTTCAGCATTTATGTGATAACAAAGAAAATGCATTGTTGCAACAGCCAATAATATCGCTTTCCTGCGAAACAAGGAAGCAATCAGATTTGAGAACGGCTATCGTGTGATTAAATCTCAGGCTTCGCTTTGTGCTCTAAGCAAATTCCGTCAACAACACAATACTCTTGAATTTTAAGTACCCTACGGCAGACAATACACAAACGCTGAGTAGAAAGGGCCATTCAAAATGCAATTGAAATGAAATGCTGACTCATACAATACTTGATATTGAGCGGGAGTATCTAATTTCTACCCTCTTTGGTATAACTGCAACTTATAACAAACAGTTAGTTTCATATTTTAAAGATTAATATGAGATTTTTAAATGCAAAATAGTATTTTGATAGCAAAAGAATTATGTGCGGTATGGAAACAGCTCATAAACAAACAGTTATTATTGAGGTGGGATGTGTAATGGTGATCAGGAGATCATAAGTCCATTTTCATTATCAATTTCAATAATTTTAAAATTATGCATAATGTGTGCATATTATGCGATCTTGGTGGTCTAATGTGAATGCACCATTTGCAGTTTGCGCCATATGCAATGTACAGTAACAATGTGTCCTTCTTGATGACGAACATGAACATTGGTGTCCAAATTAATGTTCCATACAGTGCTCCCTTTTATTGATTGTTGAAATTCATGGAACAAAGATTTCAAGATCGGTCTAACAAAAACATGTTGCAAAGGTTTATATGCTTTATACCCTGTATGTAGGATTTTACTTTTTTCATTTCCCTTAGGTTCCTGGAGGCCAGATTGGAATGCATTGCATGATTTGGCCTCTGCGTACTGATGAGTGAAAGAAAATGAAAGGTGGAAGCACAAGTAAAGTTTAAAGGCTGTGAGGGTAAAAAATAGATCCTTATCAGATGCAAAGAACCTTTGTTGTAGCTGCAAGCTGCAGGTTGTACACCTTATGAATGCAAGTTTTCTAAGCTGGCCAGCAGAGCAGACTGCTACCTTGCTAAGATTTCAGGGCACCCAATTTCTAGACTCTTTGATATAAGAAACTTTAAGGAAAAGTGGGCTGTATTTTTCAAATGATAACATGGGATCATTTGATGCAAAATGAAGTATTTTGGTGACAAAAGCATTATCTGGGGCTTATTTCTATTGAATTAGCAAGATTTTGATGTTACAATTAAGGTTGAGACAATAAACGAGCTATTATCACTGGAAAGGGGTGCTTTTTGGAATGATCGTACTAGGATGCAGATCTTGGCAATCTGATTGAAGCTTCTTGTAAACAGTTTCTCAAAAAAGTCAAAACAGTACAGTGTGTGCAGTGCCATTATCTCCATATATCACAGGATCAAACTTATAACCTGCATGTAGACATTACTGGTTTCCACAGAACAGCGGAGAGAAAGTACAAGCTGGCTATACATACTGATTATAAACTTCCTTGCTGTGTTTCTTTGAATGTTGAGTTTGGCTCGCAAAGTTATGACTTTGTTTTTGAGTCTGCGGTTGTCTTCTCTCAGGCACTTGCATCCAGTGCAGACCTCTGTTGTTTGACAGTCTGAATCTTTGAACTGATGGGGAAAAGTGAGTTACAAAACTAAAAACTGAAATCGTTCTGGCAAAAGCATGTGCTTCAACAAAGTTGCTACAAAAGATAGACTTGAGTGCTGATACCAACAAAATGGAACAGTTTGTTTGCTCAAGAAGAGAAAACAAACTGCAGATAAATTGTTATCTACTCTTAGCTTCTTTGGTTTCAGAAACGTATGTTTTGTATTTAAACTTTTCTTTGATGCAAAAACTTTGTCCACTAAATTGTCAATTCTGACTGACTCCCCCCCCCCCTGCCTGTTGCGAATGATGTCGGATGGGAAGTTTTCACTGTGCTTTGCTCTGTAAATAAAACTGATAAAACTTACCGGCTGTTCAGCTTGTTCTGAACTTTCAGTGATATCACCGGCATCAGATGATGCTGGAAGTAACAAATTTTGATCCATGTCTGCCGGATTGTGAGTCGTCGTCTCGCCATCGTTAGGCCTAGAGATGTTTGCTGGTTCATCTGATGTGCCAATGGCAGTTCTTTGTTCCCTTTGGGGCTCGCGTGAGTTGTCTAGGGCATCCCGTACAAGCTAGAAATGGGTGTTAAAAAGTTTTCAGATCCACACAACTCTTCATTATGTTTCACAATGAAGAAAAATAGAAAGGAGTGGGTAAGTGATGGACAAACACTAAAGTAACGACTGCTGCTAACCTGCCGGTTTCGCCTTCTCCTCTGAGCTTCTGATAGGCCACTGCAGGCATCAGGACGATCATTCATACCCGTTGTTGGCGTGGCATGAACTGTAGGCACAGGTACAACCCCGATTTCATCACGAATAAGCCGTGGAATCACTGGTTGTCCCTGACCTTCCAAATCACTGGTTGTCCCTGACCTTCCAAGTTGTTGAAGCGTCGCATGAAATCTTCGGGCTTAAAATGAGCTGAGCACAACCTCGATGACTGTGTTGGCTCCCACTACGCACGCTTGGCCTTTACAAATTCTATCCACCGTCGCCTTCTTCTCTTTGCAATCGGACGCTCATCGCCGTAAAATGGGAAAGCATGGAGCACTATTCCTTGTTCAAGATTTGGAAAGTTTCCGCAATGTCCAGCGACACATCTGTTTGGCATCTTCGAGAAGACAGTGTCTTGATACGAGAGAAACGGTGCTTTCGACGCTTCCACCTCAACTGAGCCAAGAAATCACCGTGCTGTGCAGCAGCCAAATTTTGCGTTCCTAAGTGGACGTCACAGCTACATTAGTGCCAGACTCCTTTTCATTCAATAATCCGCGGTCGTTGCACAAAATCTTCCTCGTTTTTCAAACTTCATCACGCAATAAAATTTGACTGGGTGGACACATTTCAATTTCGTTTTCACTTTTGCCTAGCAATTTATGTATATTTTTCAGAATGCCGAAAAAAAAATTTGCCCGTAGGGGCACTTTAAGGAAAAGTGGGCTGTATTTTTCAAATGATAACATGGGATCATTTGATGCAAAATGAAGTATTTTGGTGACAAAAGCATTATCTGGGGCTTATTTCTATTGAATTAGCAAGATTTTGATGTTACAATTAAGGTTGAGACAATAAACGACCTATTATCACTGGAAAGGGGTGCTTCTTGGAATGATCATACTAGGATGCAGATCTTGGCAATCTGATTGAAGTGCACAACTGCACCGCATATGGATTCCAGCCATAAGTTGAAAACAGTTGACTGTATTTTCCTTTGATCCAGTGTTAGAATTTATGTAACAATTATTTCAGGATCAGCCTGACAAAAATGTGCTGTGAAGAAGTTCCACTGATAAACTGAAACATGATGCAAAGTCAAGAACTCACTGCATCTCTTATATTGTTACAATATTATGAAACAAATATATTCAGGTCAAATGATGTGAGATGTAAGCTCATGGTACCAGCCACAGCACATTGATCAACTTTATTGTCAAAGATTCTTTGAATTCTTAACATTTTTCAAGAATCCTTCACTTTCTGAAGGAATTCTTCTTTCTTTTGTAAAATTTAAAGAACTGGACACTTCTGTGCATCACAAAAAGAGGTTTGTACCTGGTGCGGCAAAATGAAATTAATGACAATAATCTGTTGTATCAAATTGTTCAAATCCAAACAAAAACAAATTAAAGATGCTATGTGAGCTGATTTTGTTGTGGTTCAGAAAAGGGCGGTAATAGACCATTTCGGCAATTAAAATCGGAGACTGGGGAGAGCGGTTTGTTCTGGTAAATGGCGGATGCAGTTCTGGTAAGTGGCTGCCACGGAGTGAGCCCGTTGAAGTGAATGATGTAAACATGGCAATCGCTACTGCATAAGAACGCAGCAATAGAGCTGTCAAAGGATTTAGTCAAATACCTGTCCTTGCGAAATACATACAAACGTGCAATTTATCTCTATTCGCAACTGATTTCCTTTTCAACCTTTATTTCAGTGCTGCAAACAGTAATGCTTGCTTCGAGTTTAGGCCCTTTCCGCATAACTTGACGAAATACATGATGTATTTGAAGTCTTTAAAATAAGAAAGCTTACCCTGACTGCGATTTTCAAGAGAATGGAATTCAACTGAAGTTTTTAACTTCGAATGTCCTTCTTGAATTCGATTAGAATTGACGGGAGGAAAAACTTCAAACATAATTCGAATTTTCTTAATCTGCCGGTTGAACATACGTCAAAACTAATATTTCAAAACTGAAATTCTAAAACAGTGCCGATGCGGTAGCGATCCTCGCCACAACAGCAGCCATTTACAATAAATATATCTGCCATTTACCAGAACAAACCGCTCTCCCCAGTCTCCGATTTCAATTGTCGAAATGGTCTATTGGTTCATACTACAATGGATTATTTTGTCAAAATGCAAACAATCGTTCACTTGGCCAAATGTGCAGTCTTCCTATTTTCTTTCTCTTTCAACTTACATCACAGAAACACTGCATGCAGGCTAGCGCACTGGGCATTTGCTGATGTTCATATGCTTATAGGCAGTTGAGGTGAATCACAACCATTTTGGGGTGTGAATTGTGGCAAGAAAATATTATTGCTTTATGGATGAACTTAAGAACATAGAATTAATTTGAGAAACAGAAGGGGATGTCACAATCAACCTTCTAAACAACAGACTACACAAAATGTTCCACTTTGATGGATGCATAACAAGAAGTTTGAATCCACAATTACAACTATTTATTGTACATTCAGCATGGATTATGAGATATTCTTTGAAAGCTCTTCGCAGGAGCTAGGAATGTTGAAGCGCGAGCGAAGCGAGCGCTTAACTTCCTAGTCAACTTCAGAAAACCGGTCTAGGTATGTTTTTTCAATAAATCGCTTTGATTTTGACATGGTGGAGAATGATAAATCCTCTGGTTTCAAGGCAGTCAATAAGTTTGACTTTCTTGATTCATAAATCAGCAAATACTGATTAGATTCTGTGTCAACTCTGTTAAACTCTGTGTCAACCTTTAAGTTGAATCTCTTCTATCGAAATCTTAAAGACAAAGAAAATTAGAGTAATAGCTGCTCCGCAGTTGCCACTCAAACACCGCACATGTTTTTTGGACACCCTGTATGTTTCAGGAGGAATTATAAAGGTTGTTTTACTTGCGTTGCAATTTTAACTTTGTGAAGTTATCAAATATTTGCGAATATTTTGTAATTGCTTAAGTATTTGTTATATTGTATTTGTAATTGTTGAAGTATTTTGTAATTGTTTAAGTATTTGTAATTGTTTAAAGTCTTTTTCTTTATGTAAATCACTTAAGGATGGCCCGAGTAGTTTAAGAATTTAGACGATATCTTGAGAAATAAGCGGAATGAATTCGAACAGATCAAATGAATTTTTTCAGGTTATTGACCTATTGTATCATTTTTGTAAGATCGTTTTATGATGATGTAAAGTTTTACTCTGATAAGCAATCTTACCGCAAAAATTTTTAAGAAGAAAGTTTTGCCCTCACCCAACCCCCCCCCCCCCACCCGTCAACTTTTTGGTGATCCGATCCCATATAAAGTCTACAGCTTTAGATCACAATAAATGAATATAGCATACGTTAGGAAAATTTTTGTGCAATAAAGGTTTGCATTTGCAGATAGCAGAATGCCTGAAAATATCCCATGCAAACTAAAGTTGCACAATAAGTCTTGTTGGGGAGACGAGATACGCTCTGTCCAAGGAAACTAATTTGTCCCCCCCCCCCCGTGCAGTAGGTTATAGCTCATGCGCACGTCAGAGCTTCAACCCCAAGATGCTACTGCGCATGAGCTATAACCTACTGCACAGGGGAGAAACATAAGTTTCCTCGGACAAAGCATGGTGTGTCTCCCCAATAAGGACAGCCTAAAATACTGAATGATTTTATCTTGCCAAGAAGCATTGCTGTGTCTCGGCGATCAGCTGGACTATATCTGAGTTTTGAATCCGAATTTGAAGTAAGAAATTTCGTATGATGGCATACAAAATATTTCCATAATTGGCGATCATTCGTTGAACGGGCGTTATTCTGACGTCAATTTTGTAACGCTGTTTTTATTTTTGCTCTCCGCTGCATCAAGTTAAGCGTAATTGTAAACAGCTGGCAAGAAATCTACTCCGTTTAAACTATAACAATCGATTGGCAAGTCGCTCTTGTAATGAATGGACGAGACTTTATAACAGCAGCGGGATTGCTAGAGGTCTTCAGGATCGAGTCTTCGCCAACGATGAATAGGATTTTTATGGAATGATTTACCCCTCGACCAGGATCGAGCCAGACCTGCAAAAATATTTGCATTTAACTGAGAACCTGGAAAACAGGCAAATTTTCGCGAAGGCACATTTACAGGTATTAGCACGTGCCGTCCTCCTGGAAGAATGGAGCCCCCTAACTGATTTTCTTGATCTTCCCAAGTGGAAGACAAGTGCTGAAGCACAGGCACGTCATTGCTGTAAAGGCAGAAATCGTTACTTGATTTGGTTTCGATTCTCCACCATTTTTTAATGTTGCTTGAATTGGGCTCCTTGGGAAAATCCCTCATATTTTGGGAAGAAAGTGACAAATTTCTGCGAGAAAATTCTCAAAAACTGATTCAGGATGTTGGCTATTCAACAGTATGATAACACAACACCGTTTGCTATGATATGATATGATATTATTGCTATAATATTTGAGGGACAGCAGCCTTTCAAACGCCATGCATTCTCTCGAGTACCGAATAATCGTCCCCCCCCCTGCTTGTTAATTTTTGAAAAATTTTCCAACCCCCCAGCTCTTATTCCCACCCCCCTTTTATTAATTTTTGGAAAAATGAAATGATAGTAAACATAATTTCTGAATAAACGCAAGAATAAATTTCAAGAAGTGCATTCAACAGAACCAGAGTTCAAAAGTAAATGTAGCAGTAACATCACTGTTCACATGAATATATAAAAGATACGTGTTTACCTAAGAAAACGACTATTTTCTGTTTATCCAAGCACCCCCCCCCGCCGATTATTCCAACCCCCTGATTATTGTTATATCGAACCATTTCCAGCCCCCTGATTATTATCACCCCCCCCCATTTATTCGGTACTCGAGAGTATTTTCTGACTCACCCGGTAGTATGATAAAAAATCTTGGTTCACTGTCTACTGTGCTTTCGTTTATCATTCATCCAAACCAACATGAAATTCGTTGTTTCTTGTCAACCAGTTTTTGTAAATCTTTTGCTTTATTGCTCCTAGGAATGGAAAATAATCAATCCATTCTCTGTGCGTGTAAGAGCCAGAAATAAGTCAACAAACAGATGGGTAAGTGATCAATTTATTTTCACGTTAATTTGTGATTTGCAGTAGGCCAGAGCGGCTGAGGTTCGTTTCCTCAATTCAAGTCAAGTGACCGAACTCTTGGAAAGTTTCAGAAACATATCACTTTTTGCATTACTGGTACATTTTTTGTGGCGCGAAATATGTTAAAGAATTCAAAAGAGGTTTTATCAAGATTGTTGGGGAGATGAGATTGCTTTGTCCGAGGAAACTAGTGTATCCTCTGTGCAGTGGGTTAAGGTTCATGCGCCTGTCACAGGTTCAACTCCAAAACGCTACTGCGTGTGAGCTTTAATCCACTGCACAGGGGCTCACATAAGTTTCCGCGGACAAAGCATATCTCGTCTCCCCAATAAAAGAGCTTGATCGCCTGACTTGAAGTAGGTATAAGCAAACCTTAGCAGATTTCGTCAAATCTTCAAATTTGCTTTCATAACATAACAAAGTTTTGGAAAAGAGCTTTCGTCTAGGAACAAGAATTGATGTAATACCTGTTTTGCAAAAATTTGCACTTAAGAGATTACTGGATGGAGGGGAATGAGTCGATCCCGGGTCTATGCCGAAAATTGAAAATCATGTTCCCATAAGATACCATTTGTTTTACTGGCAACTGGAAATAAAGGTAAATAGATCTTTTAGCTACAATAAAAACCTGCGTATAGAAACCTACGATTTTGCAAGTCAGTCGGGCTAGGTTCTTATACATTGGATACTTAGTGGTAAATGAGGCTGCTCAGGTTCTTGAATTGGTTCTTTTTAATTCAGGATCTTTAGGAATTTCTTTTGTTCGCATTCAAACTTCAAGCCTATTAGTTGTTGAGTTAATGAGGTCTTAGTCACAACAGAAGTTCATGGAAGAATCGGAAATTGTTCGAAGCTCAATGAGGAGATTTCAAACAGCCACTTGAAACAAAAATACTTGAAATAGTGAACAGGACTTTAAATTCTGTATTCTAGAGATTTTTTGCAATATGCACATGTTACGTTGTCAATTTGTATAGGTTCAGTGACTAAGCAACTGGAGTTTTAATTTAATTTGATGATCTCTTCAAGTGAGAACCTATCTCAAATTTCTTTTTGAATTGGTCTTGTAAAAATGCGGTTCTAATTTCAAAATTTCAGCCTGTAGGTTCTTGAGCACATGGTTGTTATATGCGGGTTTTTACTGCATTCTACAAATGAAACTGAATGGAGAAATTTCTTTCCGATGCATTTTGAGGAATTTTCGAATGTGGACAACAGTGATTGAAGCTCTGACGCCTCTGTATAAAAATATCGCTTGATCCCGGCACTGCTGTACAATAGCTGCAAGGTCTATTCGAACCTACGACAAATCCTTGGCTTGGAATTATGTGAAAAGTTCTTCGAACCAAGACGATATGAAATATATACAGTGAAGAAATATATAATATATAAAAGATAGATTCCATTGCCGTTCTCCTACATCATTCTCCTTCCGCAAATCTAACTATAAGACGCTTGTGATGGAGGCGGACAAGATGATGCTGTGAGAAAAGACAGTCTGCAGAAGCTAAGCGAAAGGCTAAGAAAACGATAGACTACAAAAATATAGCAACAGGTGGTGTCCGTGAAAATTTGCATTTGCTTTTAAATGAATGAATGTCAGGGAGAGCTGAAGGGAGGGCCGGAAAAGAAATGACTACCGGATGAGCCAGAAAAATTCCCACTTTTGAAAATTCATAGAATCAAGAGTACTTCCCAGATCTGAATGATTTGAATTCTAATTAAATATAAAATAGATATAAATGCAAAGAAATCGAAATATTTTTGTGATTTTTTCGCTGTCTTGCGATCACTAGAAATATAGGTAAATTCAACTTTACCAAAACTTTATTGTTGCAAACTCACTAAAAGTGGCCTAAACATTGATTGAGTTATAAAGGACTTCTCGCACAGATCAATAGAGAAAATTTAAGTGTTCATTGGTGAGAGATGTCCACACACAGGTATTGTCATGGGACTGAAAATCTTTCATATATATATTTTTTGGATATTGATGTCTTAAAACTTTTGAGGCAGGTGAAGCGCCCATTGAGTATTGTTCTGTGTAAGGAGATCCCTTACAATTTGATCAATGTTCTAGACCCCTTTTCAGTCATTTTGTAACCATTAAATTTTGATTAAGTTCAATCAGTCGATACTTCAAATGATTGTAAGGCAGTGAGAAATCATAAAAATACTTCAATCTTTCTGCTCTTAACAAATATTTGAATCATTTAGATTTGTGAAGTACTCCTGGTGCTATGCGTTTTCAAAAGTGGGGACCTTTTTCTGGCGCACCCGGTAGTTTGTTGAGGGGATACAAGTATACGGAAAGATTGCTTGCCACTGTGGTCTAAGCTAAGTGCCTCGTGAGGCCTTTACTCGAACCTTCAATGGTGTGTCATACACAATCTCCTCTCATAGAGTGATACGCAAATGTTTTTGCTCAGTTAAAAGGTAGTAATAGAGAAAGCAACAGTAACGATAATGTGATATTTGTGGTACACTTCTTTGTTTTTGTAACTGAGAAAAGTAACAGAAAGTAACAGACACGGTATGTAATAAGCATGGTACTTTTCTCTATTTTGGTAATTGAAGGAAGTAGCAGATAGTAAGAGGAGCAGAAACGATAAAGTGATAAATGTGAGAATCTCAGTTTTCAGACGCGTCAGCAGCGTTCAGCGTACCGTTACATGATATGCAAAGAGAATATAACAATTGCAAGTTAATTTAAAGTTGGTGATATATAGGCATGCACGTTAAAAACATTGAGAATAAAACTACACTGACAAACCCAAGCCAAACTGCTAAAGCTAGCACAATCCAATATGTATGCATAATTTAATAAAATTGGTTTTGAAATACATAGTACATACTCTCCTGACAGTATTAATACATAACTTTATAAAGATCCGAGCTGTGGTAGAAAAGCCCGAGCTGTGGTATGAAAATGGTATCAAAATATAGTATTATAGCGGGTGTACCAAACAGAGATTCCTTTTTTGAACAGTTCCAGAAACGCAATCGCTGCTACGTTTCGAGTGATTTAAACAGGAATCTCTTGCGTAACAGCTAACTTGGATCGGTGTAATTTTCGCCGAGTTTTTGCTGATTAAAAGATCTATGAATATGGCTTTTCCGAAAATCTTCATCTCGAGAAACACTTGCAAAAGCAGGAAAATCTAACGATAAAGATATGTTCCATTCCTTCCACATTTTAAAACCCCTAGGCATGAAGAGCATAGAAAAGCTTGTAGGTTTCATCGATTGGTATTCAAACTTGGATATATGCAGCTGCGGACCACAGGAATTTGTCTTAAAAAGTGTACTTTTCTTCAAACAACAAGCAAGATCGTGCTCTGTACGGACAAAACAGACAAATAGTATCGTTCATGGCTCCCTTCATGGAGTTCAAGCTCCGTTCTGGTTGGAATTTGTTAAAAAACTTGGTTGCTCTTTATTTTGTGAAGCTGTTTTTGGCTTTGCCTCTTTTCGTGACCTTTGAAGGTATCGTTTTTCAGGAAGTTTCAGGGAGTTTCATCCCCTCAAGCGGAAATTCAAAACAAACGAAGGCGCATAGTCTCTCTGAAACCCAGGCAGCTATCTCGCTTGTTGTGCATTCCAGAAATGGTTTTAAGAGCTAACATGAGCGCATATTGAAAGATGGAACATATATCTAAACATCTACCGCGGGCATTTTATTTTTGCTGTTCAGAAGCTGAGAAGTAAGTGCTTTGATTGCACCCAGAAAATACGAGAATCGAATCGCCTCCAAATCGGTTCCTGTACCAAACAAGTAAAATGCCTGTGGTAGATATCTAGATGTATCCTTCTTCTTTCAATATATGCTCATGTTTCCTCTAGAAAACCATTTCATGAATGCACAGCAAACGAGATAGCTACCTGGGTTTCAGAGAAACTTTGCGCCTTCTTTTGTTTTGAATTTCCGCTTGAGGGGATTTCCTTTGTCTGCAATCGAAAATCTCTTTGAATTTAGGTGTCAATAAAAGGAACTGCTGCTATTGTCTTACAAAATCTGTCCTTGTTGCATACAAACGCTTTTCCGTTTCATAGATTGGTATTCAAACTCTGTAATATGCAGATGCGGACCACAGGAACTCGTCCTAGGAAGTATACCTTTCTTCAAACAACAAGCAAGATCGTGCTTCTTTACGGACAAAACAGGCAAATGGTATCGCCCATGGGTCCCTTCATGGAGTTAAAGCTCCGTTCTAGCTGGAATTTGTTAAAAAGGCTCGGTTTCTCTGTATTTTGAGCTGCAGGCTTAAGGATTGTCGAGAAACTGTTTTTGGCTCTGGTTCTTGCGTGACCTTTGAAGATATCGTTTTTCAGGAAGCTATTAGTAGAAGATCAATACGCGCATGTAACAAATGCTAACATCTAAGTTGAGCATTGCATGATAGATTCCTGTTTGAATCTTACTAAGCAACATTTACTTTTATCTAGAACAACGGCTCAAATCGGGAGCTTTTTGCGACACCCAGTGCAAATGCAACCTATGGCATAAACTTCTTACATAGTCTACATTGGCTTTCAGGGCTGTTCCAACTTTGAATAGAAGCCTTACAGAGGTAAAATCTGTGGGAGTTGCTCACCCAATTGTGACTAGTGCGAATTGCAAACTGACTATTTGTACCTAGGTAAAGATTCATCTTCAACTATATCAAGTCGACAGCAAAAGCTATTTATTGGATTTCAAGAGCCTCGCTTCCGATGAAGAGAATTTATCCAGTGGGAGGTCATCAGGCCCATCCTCGGGACGTTCGAGTCCACGTTCATCCGTCAGTTCAACAGCACCTTTGGAGATACAAGCTGGAAATTACAGTAAAGCAAGACTTGACTCATCAGCTCATCATATAATGGAGTTCTATGAAATGAGCTCCGACCTTATTGTAGCTTTAGCGTGCTGAAACGTTCTTTCATTGTTCGAATTATTCAAGATTTAAGCTGTAGGTTAGGTTCTTCTTTGGCTACTGTCAAAGTGAGATCGACAACAGACCTTATTTCTATTCTAAAAGGAACCCTATGTAACGATTTATTGATGAATTTGGTAGAATTTTTGAATGTGCCCAATAGTGATAGAAACTCTAACACCACTCCCTTGAAACTCTCGTATAAAAAGCTCTAGAAATATCGCTCGACCCGAGCCTTTTGTAGAATAGCTGAAAGGCCTGTTTATCACGTTCTATGGCCCTTTATTCTGACCCTTCATTCTATCCAAATTCTTTGCAGATGGCCTTTAGGTAGCATGTTATTTATAGTCCAAAGGGGGGACACTCAGGACATACGCTTACGGGGAGGGGGACAGTCCAAGAAATTTTCAAACAACCCAAAAGTATCACTTCAGCTTCATGGCAACCCGAAAATATCAGCTCGTTTTATACTCGGGAACCTGTAAATGAACATAGAATATCCTGAAACATTGCAATGAGAGGTCAGGATTGCCTCTAGTGAGCCCAGAAATTTCAGTTCAACGATATATGATGTCAAAAAATATCCTGATTATAATTTCACTTTTATTTGGACCCAAAAATATCACTTTTGGTAAGATTTTATTTAACCCAAAAATATCGGACTTACGTCCCCGTATTTGCATGTACTGAATGCCCCCTGGGTTTGTAGGAAAGGACAATGCTAGTGTTAGGTATCTGTTGCCAGTGTGTATGTTGTCATAAACCTAGTGTCCCAGAATAGAAATACAGATTTGCTTGATTCCAGTGTCGAATTTGTTGCTAAAATAGATTGAAATATGATAAGTTGTACACTTTGGATGGTTAATGTAAACAGTGATATCTTTACCTTAAACATTTGTATCTTGTACGTGTTAAAGTGGTGGGTGCAGTGGTGTTATCACCTGAATTTGTAGCCAGGACAGTCAGATGGACAGGTTTCAATAAAAGGTAGAGCTCCACCACTGGAGTGCCGTGACTAGAGGTTGTGGACTCGACTAGGTCTTCTCACCTTCTGCAATCTCTATTTTAATATGTATTTCATATTAAATTCTTTTAGAGAGGATTCCCTTCAACAAGTTGATTTTTAAGGGGCCGTCCGATAGAAATCTTAATTACAATATCATATACAATGGAAGAAGCTATCAATTGAATCAAACTATAAAATCCCATTTACGATATTTGAAATTAATGTACAATAG
The DNA here is from genome assembly GCA_964019985.1 of Aurelia sp. 4 Dawson et al 2005. Classification (NCBI taxonomy): domain Eukaryota; kingdom Metazoa; phylum Cnidaria; class Scyphozoa; order Semaeostomeae; family Ulmaridae; genus Aurelia; species Aurelia sp. 4 Dawson et al 2005. The sequence continues at coordinate 18,342,104 of OZ026496.1, read as the reverse complement.
TATTTAAAATTTGCGATAAAAATGAAAGTTAAAAAGTTTCGGTCTCTAAATAGTTTTCTTGAAACTATACAGAGAGGCTGCTTACCTTGACTCGGCAGACAGGCTATTCCATAGTTAAGCACCTCTGTAAGCAAAGAATGGCTGGCCATTTTCATCGGCCCCGTATTATGGTCTTTCCCCGTATTACGAAGACTATATGACACGACCTGTACTTGGCGCTGAAATTGCACCTTGTTAATCATCATCATCATAATCATAATCATCATCGTCATCATCAGCATCATCATCATCATCATCATCATCATCATCATCATCATCATCATCATCATCATCATCATCATCATCATCATCATCATCATCATCATCATCATCATCATCATCATCATCATCATCATCATTTTTTCGGACACCCTGTCGCTGAGGAGATGGTCCACTCGTAGTGTGATGGCCTAACATTCAGAGGGTTGGTTATTCGAGCTCTCAGTCTGTCATTGAGGGGAGGGATCTGAACACTGCACTACTAGAAACGGCCGCATTTGTACAAATAGTTGTAAACGAATGGCGTATCACTCCATACAAATTTCTAACGATTTTGGTGTGATAAATATGTTTTGAGTTGCTGCTATGATAAAATTTGAAATTATGTAATTCTAAATCATTTTCATTTTACCTTCATGCCATTTCGATGGATGATTGCCTGAAGTAGATTGACGAATACCATAGAGAAGATTTCAAGTCACAAATGAAAGTAAGATGAAGTCGAAGCATTGTGGTGAGTTACAGATTCATATTTGATCCTTATGTGTATGGACTTTTCGGATTGCAATTCTCAAACTACATCCACCCTTTAGCCGTTACGAGACTATGTATCTTTGCCGGGTATCTCGAAAAATTTGCTTCATTCTTGTTGCTGCAGAGGAACTCTACGCACTATTGTTCTGATTTTGATCCAGTTACGTGGGCTTTTTTGAGACCTTGTCATTGTCGATCGGACAAGTAAAAATGTTAGAATCGCGCAAATTTTGAGAAGAAGGGTTTTATCGTTGTATCTGCGTTCGTCCTGCATTTGAAAATAGCTCAGTGTTATTGTATTCATAGTGAACAATAAAAATGTGAAATGTAGAAAAATTTCCATATTTTCCAAAAATTTTCCCTTTTCAAAATGAGAAAATCTCCAACCAACACATTGGTAGAACCCTTTCCTGCAGTATTTCCGTTACTTGGTATTTTGGAATAACAAAGAAGGTGCTGTTTTTGAGCCAGTCATAAATCGGCAGCAAGTTGTCCGGTTTGCTAAAACTAGGTCCCAAATTGTATGTTGAAGTCTATTTTATGCAACTGTATCAAGATGGGAACAATAGAGCGTAAAACACCTCCAAAGCAGATACGCTGTAGGACACAATTTTTTCGGACACCCGGTCGGCGAGGAGATGGTCCAGTGGTAAGTGTGATGGCCTAACAATCAGAGGGTTGATTGTCCGAGTTCTCAGTCTGTCATTGAGGGGAGGGATCTGAACACTGCACTGCTAGAAACGGCCGCATTTGAAAATAATTGTAAGCGAATGACGTAACACTCCATGCAAATTTCTTTCGTTTTTGGTTTCATTAATACGTTTTCAAGAAAAACCTCCAACAAATTTCTGAAACTGCTTTTGTTATTAGAAATCTTGCATTGCGCTTCTTTGATAATGAGATACACATCGCGGTTTCTCGGTTATAACTTCTTGATGACACGAACAACCTTTCTCTCGGTTCTTACTGCTTGGCAATAGGACTTACGAGAGTCTTCAGCTTTCTGTAGTAACTCGTGTAAAAGTCTTTTGATCTGCGGGACTTTGCAGATGTCCACGACTTCTGGTTCTATTCTCTATAGTTTCCTGTCTGACTGTTTCTATCGCCCATTTGCTATGCTTAATTTCCTTAAGAGCGGCTTCAAGAGGATTCGTGTCTCCTCTCAACTGCGCGATAACATCAAACAAGTTGAGGGCTTAAGTCTAACTCCTCTTGATTAAAATTGAGTTGCTTTCAAGTCAAATGCCGAAGGCTATGCTAAAAGACTCCCACTTAGAACCTTGTTCGTGTAAGATTTTAAGGCTTGAAGTTTCTTCAGTCATCGAGTTCAAACAAAATTTGAGTGCTCCGATTTGTTTTTCAGAAGCAAAAAAATTTTACGCAAGTAAAAGACGCAAAGATCGGAGTTTTGCACCAACTGCACGTACTCTCGAGTACTGAATAAACGGGGGGGGGGGGTGAGAATAATTAGGGGGGGGGGGTTGGAAGTGGTTAGATATAACAATGATCTGGGGGGGTTGGAATAATCGGGGGGGGGTGCTTGGAGAAATAGAAAACAGTCGTTTTCTTAGGTAAACACTTATCTTTTATACATTTATGTGAACAGTGATGTTACTGATACATTTACTTTTGAACTCTGGTTCTGTTGAATACACTTCTTGAGACTCTTTCTTGCGTTTATTCAGAAATCACGTTTCCTATCATTTCATTGTTCCAAAAATTGATAAAAGGGGGGTTGGAATAAGAGCGGGGGGTTGGAAAATTTTCAAAAATTAACAAGCGGCGGGGGACGATTATTCGATATTCGAGAATACAGAATTTAGCGAAATTGTGAACTGCCTGTATATACTTTTATAAGCAGAAAACATTATTTTGTGCGTGCTCATTATCTTTAGATTTGTTCTCACTGAGGGTAAAATCACATTTTAATTGGGAATGGCGAACACACATAAAACCCATTTTCCAAACTTACTCTGAATTTATTTTGAAAACTTGCAACTCTGAATCATTTATCAGATTCCGATCAATTGATAATGCTTCTTCAGCTAACATATCCATAGAGGTAAGAAATTGTAATTTGTCAAAATGGGTCTTATCGTTTTCATATTACAAGCAAGTTTATAAACATGCTTTATCTCACAGTCTTTCTAAACGGGCCTAAAATCGTTTATCCAACCGTCGGCAATAATACAATATGTTGTAGCTTGGAAATTATAGTAGCTACCTCGATATTACTATATTTTTTTCGTTGTTTTCCCTGTGGCCCGAGCCTGACCAGTGCTGGAAAATTAAAATCAAATAGCTTCTGCGCGTTTGAACTCTTAGCTCGTACATAGCGTTCATAGGAACTAACTATTCAGACGCGCAGGAGCCAGCTGAATTTGATTTCAAGCACCGGTTAGGCTTGAGCTAAAGACAAAGCAACAAAGTAAAGCAGTAATATCGAGATGATTAACTTTAATTTCTAAGTTGCAAACACATTGTATTATTTACCATCCTGCAACTTGTTTGTTTGCAATTTACCGGCACAGCTATCATAATGCCATTATATTGGTCGGTCTTGTTGCTCAAACATTTTTTTTACATTCAATCTAAACAGTTACAATACATATTACTTAATTACACAACTTACAAAAAAACTATACCCTAGTACTAGTGCAATACCATTTGGAGCAAAAAAACTATGACTACCTCATGGCAACATAAAACAGGAAACACGAACATAGCACTACATGTAACGACGTGAAGAAGGGAATGGAAGGAAATTGAAGAAAACAGGACACTTTCTTTGTATAATATGAAAATCTTTAATCAAGAAGCCCTGTCTTGAGGATATACGTAATAGTCAAAGTTAGAATTGATCTGTTTACCTCACAAGACAGACTCTCATTTACTTGGTATGTAAAGCGGCCGCAGCAAGTCGTATACTCTTGGGACCGTGGTTCAGCTTTTTCTCAATTTCTATCAGATACGGATCGTTTGCTAGCAAATTCGATCCATGATCCTTGACCTGCTTTGACGAACTTTGAAGTGAATCTTCGTTGTTTTTAGTTCTTAAAAATAAATCGCTTCTACTTTAAGAATGAAAGAAATGATTTTGGCAAACTGAAGGTTTTATCGAAGGGAGATATCATTATTAATAACAAGGAAGGGGGATGAAATATATTCGAAAGTTTACGTAGAATACTGCAGATCCCTGCACTCCAACGCTGAAAAATTTTAGACCCCGTCTAATTTTCGCCAAAATATATGAGACCCCTGACGGCACTTTTACTGGAATGAGTATCAATATTAATTTTAGCGGGGTGAGTGGCTGAGTGGCTTATGCAATCTTGGTCAGGTGACCGAAGTTAAGCTCGGTCGAGTGAGTTCAAACTCAGGATTGGTGACCTCGGAGGCCTAGCCTGACAACTCACCTCTTCGTCCTTCGGAATGGACGTTAAACAAGGGGTCCGATGCCTGGATGCGGCATGCACAGTGGGCCTAAGGCTGCGTTCACATTGCACAAGCTTTTGAAAGCGCTTACACACTCGTGCAGAAATCCGTCATACTAATCCTTTTAAGTGTTCAGATTGCAAAATATTGTTGCAGTCTGAACACTGTAAGAGATTAGTATGGCGGATTTCTGCACGAACGTTTACGCGCTTACAAAAGATTGTGAAATAGGAATGCAGCCTAAATTAGCTTTCAGCTGCTAGAAGTTCTGACAAGCCCACTCAAAACAAATTAAAAACAAACAAAGAACTTAAACACCAAATCATAAAAAGTGTGCTTCCTCCAAGATCAACTCCCACATAATGGCCACATAATTCGAAGCCCTAAGAGATGCTTGTAGACACAGCAAACTTCTACCGGGTGAGTCAATAAAAAGGCCCGATGTTTGGAAAAATGCTGCTTCCTGAATGTCATGCAATAATGTTGAAACTGTTTTGTTTTATGCCCGATGTATCCAATTAATAGCTCCTGGCTTTCGACCACATAGAACAGACGTCTGTAGTCTGAAACTAATTAATAACTTTTTTGATAAAATTAGTGAATAAAGACAAAGTGTCCACAACTACAATCTTTTTAAAACATTCATAAAGTTGGAATGTTTATTTTCAGACCCCAGCATAAGTTCCTTTGAGAATTTCAGACCTCAATAAATTCACTCAAAAAGTTTCCAGACCCCTCCTCATCTGCTTCCACCCCCCCCCCCCCGACCTGCAATAATTTATGACCGCTCCCTAAGTTAATATATTAGCTATACAGGTATTATAATTTACTGGAATCTGAAAATATTTTGAGCATTACAGGCTTTCAAACGTTCATAAATTTTGATTTCACAGTCTAAAAAAACATCAGAAGACGTTTGCTTGTTCCTTGATGTGCATTTTCTCTGTGCCAGGTGGTTTGAAAAAAGTTTACACGTTTGGCAGGCTATGGAATAAAAAGTATGTGGCCGATATTCAAGACCAAAATGTTAATCAGTCAGTCAAAGGCTAACTTATAAGAGAAAAATGGAGAAATGGAATGGGAATATCCATATACGGTAAAGCATGGACCAGAATGGAATGTGGAATATTCTATCCCAAAGGTGCCCTTTACTGGTATTCCCTAACTTCTCGGTCTGTAAGATGAGGGATATTACGGAATAGAATTTTCTCATCTAAGTTGGCCTTTAAATGATAGATTAAAGGACAAGTCCGGGGTTGATAAAATTGATATGAAAAAGCAACCTAACCAACTGCTGAACACCAATCGTTAGTTCTTTCCAAGTTTTGATGCCTCCAACTTTCATAAATTTGACGATTAATTTTCGTAAGTTATGCCCAATATCGTCGCCATTTTGTTTATTTTGTACAAGTTTGCAAAGACGCGATAAGGAGGCTAGCAATGTAAGCGGTATAATATCAACACATGTGGCAGTATCGTTCAGGTCAAGGTGAAGTGTCGTCATTTCGCACATCTTAGCAGATTGAAATATGTAGTTTCGGAGATTAAAGGAGAAAAACATTGAAAAAAAATACTGTACACCATTCACAACAGTGAAATATCTTGAATAATCAGCAATTATAACAACTCCGGACTTGTCTTTTAACATTCCAAGTTTTAGATATTGGTCACATACTTTTATTCCACAGCCCACCATCCGCGTAAACCTTTTCCTATGACTTACCCAGTGTATATGCATATAAAATAGTACCGCTTCCTCATACACCATAAATATCATGTTTAAAGCATCTTCAAAGTGACGAAAGACTTCCCTTTTTCGGAAGATCTAATTGAATATCAAAGGATGAGTCGCAAGAAATCAACCCAGTCATTTGGATATTTTCCCACAAAAATTTTAACTTTAGACTCAAGTTGCCTGAATATTCAGTTATAGATAAGTGCGTCTTTGCTGAGTGACACGAAGCTAGAGTGCATTATTCCATGGGTGGTAGGATACTGCTATGCTGGCCTCGACCAAGATATCAGAAGACAAAGACAACAAACAAAAAGGAGAGAGATATGCAATATTGAAACATATTCTTTTGATATCTTGATGGAGGCCAACAAAGCAGTCTCCTATCTCCCATGATTATTCTTTCTAAAAGAGTAAGAAATTATTGGTGGCAAGCGTGCAAGGATTCCTAGGAATCTTTTGAATTTTTCGTGATAATAAACAGTTTTCTGATTTGGAAGCCTTTCAAAGAGAGTTTAACGAGGACCTATCCGCAGTTAGTTTAAAGTAGTCCTTGAAATTTCAATTGTACCGGGTGAGTAAAAACAAGGCCCAGCGTTTAAAAGGCTTCTGCTCCCTGAATATATATTCTATGATATTTGTAATATCTGATTGAATAGCCAAATCGTTCAATTATTTTTTAGAATTTTTCCTCACTAAAATCGGTCACTCCGTTCAGATTCTGTAAGTGATTTTCTAAAAAAATCCCCTCGAGAAACCTTAAAAATGTGCTAAATTTGCAAGCAAGTTGCCATAATGTGTTAACCTCACAGCGATGACTTTCAGCACGCTTTAACACGTGCTTTCTTCTTGTTAGGTTGAAAAGTCTTCCCCCTAGTATGAACAGCTTATTCAGGGGGCTTCCATACTTCTCCCAAGAGGACAAAATATATGCACACATTCAAGTGTCATTGATGCTAGGAAGGAGAACAAAGGGAATCTTGCTTGGCGTTTCACTCTTTTTGCATGTTTTCGAAAGGCGCTCTTTGCAGAATAATCTCCCATTTCGACTAGAAAGAATGGCCGACTAAAGCCGGATAAATTACGGAGCCCAATCTGACGTACCGGGAATAAAACAAGACAGTTTTCAATATCATTGCTATGATATTCAGGGAGGACAATTTTGTCAAACGACGGGCGTGTTTTTTCTCACCCGGTAACTCTCAAGAACTTATTTGAAAAATCAGTTCAGAGTGATGGAAGCCAAAATTGCCTTTGTATAGCCTGATCTAGTCTCTTGTGAGACAATCGGGAGAAACTTGTCAATACATAGTCTCCCAAAAATCTGTGCTCGATTTGTGTAGCTGCTGCGGAGGAACTGTACGTTCTTTTCTTCCATTCCTGATACATGTTAAATATAGTTATAGCCTCGCTTTATCAGTTGCTTTTGATCATCACAAGAGACGGTCATGAATATCCATTCTTTTCGCTGCGATATTTTTACGATTTGTACATTTTCATGCGAAAGGTTCGATGGAGTGACGTTGGAAATTCTATAACTATTGTGCACATTCGAAAATTCTACAAAATGTACCAAAATATCGTTCGATTCAGATTCTTTTCTAGAATAGCTGAGGCTCAGCGGATGACCTTCCTCTGCACAAAAACCAGACGAATGAATTATTGGCAGCCAATAATTCGTGCTTTCTTTATATAGCGACAGTAAGACTTTAAAGGGCGGGCTTCAATTTAGAGTTTGAGAACTTGCTCCTGTTAATCGGACAAGTTGTTGCTGATTTATAGTAAATGAAAGTAAAAGAACAATTCCTTCAAAGCAGCACTTACTTGTTCTCTGGGGGTGTCAAAATTACATAAAATAAAGGGGCTACAGCGTTGTGTTTGCATTTTCTCTACAATTGAAAATGAAATGGCTCTATATTACACTACAGAAAACGTAAAAGACAGCACACCAGAACCCTCTCCGGCAGTACACTTGAATGTAAACATTGTGGAGAACAACGAAAGTACTGCTTTTGAAGTCATCAATTTCTTCCTTTCGTATGCCAAAAATCAGCAGCAGCCACTTGTCAAACCATACCGGGTGACCCAAAAGAATTTCACGAGCTAGATCATAGCTGGCTCCGGCTGGCTCCATTTTTTCATTCATTTATTCATTTATTCATTTATTCATTTATTCATTTATTCATTTCATTTTAAAATATTTATACTGGTATAAGTTTCATATAATATATACATGTTTTTCAAACTGACCAGTTTAAAATAAAAAACTAAAGGAAAAGAGGCTAAGCTAAGGACTAAAGTAATTTATTTACCTAATTTACAATATAATACACAATAATACCTAATTTACAATAAAATATAACAGAAATGAAATAGAAGTTAAAATTACACCGCCCTCTATATTTGTTCCTTGAAAGTTTTCAGGGAGGGTGCCAATTTTTCTTCTCTTTGTAAACTGTTCCAAATTTTGCTCCGCGATATGAAAAAGCCTTTTGGCCATTAGCAGTTTTTAGTAGCGGTAACCTAAGATCAGTTTCTGTCGAACGCAAAGTCCTTTCTCTATCATCTGAATATTTTGTAAATAGTTTTGTCATGTAGGCTGGGGCAATTAAAAGCTATTGTCAAAATTAAAAGCTATTGTCAAATGCTTTCTATCATAGTTTAGTTGAAAGGCTTAGCTATCTTTTGAGATGCTGCATGATCATTTTAAGCAATTATTACCATCTGAAAAACCAGATTCAAAGAAAATTTCGAATTTCGGATTCCTCATTTTGAGTGAAATAATCAACATCATTTTCCAGTCAACATTTTGTGAAAACTCGACATAGCGATGGATTAGAAGTCGTCTTGGGAAGTTTTTCGTTTGCAAAATTATTGATCTCTGTTTCTCATTCAAATTTCACGCCCCAAAGCAAATTTTGAATTGAGCTTTTTTCACAGTTTCCAAAAAATTGAGTGGAAAGCAATGGAATGGTCCGAAAAACAAATGAATCTCTATATTTTCAAAACTGTTTAGTCAGACAGTAGACATATCTTAAACTGATCAAGCAACATCTCAAACGATAGCGGAGCCTTTCAGCTACATGTTGATACCTTGAATGTCTTCGTGCCATTTCCTTTCGAGAGTTTACGTGCGATCTAGCTCGTGAAGTTTCTTCTGGGTCACCTGGTAGTAAATAAATCCTCCTTTATCTACCATGGTCAAACTGGCTGAAACAAGGTTTCAAACTCATCATGGCTAAAGCCTATCCTATGCAGCTATATCAAGAACGAAACAATCGAATGTATAACTCTTCCACGGCAGCCACGGCAAGGACACCCTGTACTAGTACAAGATAGGAATCAATGTTTTAGGCTAGGCTGTATCAGTGTAAATATGGAAAAAGCAGTACTTGTTTCTGACGAAGAATGGCTCTGGTTCATTGAAGCGCATCTCAAATTTGATGTCACGTGAGCTTGTCCGTGAATAAAAGCCAGCTGCAGCATCTTGTGTTATTGCAAAATCTCACGCGACATCTAATTTTGAAACAGACTTTGTACTGATCACCTGAAGCTGGATTTTCACTGGGTGAAAATCACATGCCGGCGGCAATATTTTGAACTGATCTGATTGGCTAACTCCAATGCGACATCAATCAAAGAGCAAAAATATGTTGTTACAGAATGATAGAAGCGATGTAAGATGGGAATTAAGTGTTCTGACAGATCCTTGCTCGTGGCCCATGACCTAAAACCTCCGAAGCCTCATTTTCACATTGGAACAAGCGAAGAAGTTCAAAGAAACCTGTGATGATTTTGCTAACGTTTACATTCCTTCATACACTGCAGCCAGAACCCGGGAGGGAGGGAATTTGTATTTTTGTGCGACGGGGATGTGCCGTTTTTCAGGATATAGTTCTCGCCCTTTCTCCTAGAGTAGGGTATCAAAAGAAGGTAATTTTCTGAAGCCGGCTGTCAAAACATGTCAAAGAGAGAATTTTTGTTGAATCTGGTTGTTGTCCAGTCAGATTTTTGTGTTTTGGAGTATGCTTTTGACTTACCTTTTCCAGAATCAGGTATCATTTGAGGGAAAAAATTCTGGAGCCGGGTAAAACAAATTTTCTTCATGGGCACACCCCCGTACGAATTTATGTAAAGTAGCCCCCCCGGGAGCCAGGACAATTAGATTTTGTAAATTCCCTGAATTTTTTCGAGAAATCTAATTTTCAGATGGTAGGTTGACTTGTTAAAGTCTCGATTCCACTTTAACAAGTCAAGATAATAGGGTATACTTGTTTAGATGCCGTTTTAGATATCTCACTGTTTCAAGGGGGTATTACCTCTCCCACAGACAAAATCGGCTGAGGGTTGTCGAAGTTTGTTTACGCCACTTCAAGTCCAATGATAAATCTCTTGATATAACTTCTTGAATTTTATAACAACAAAACAATCACTATTTCTATGACTGTTTTTTATATATTCATCTAGAATTTTACAGTACATGTTACATCTACATCCTACTATACTTTCTAATTACTACAGATACTATACAAAGGGTATACAACCCAACAGGGGCAGGACCTCAAGGAGCAAAGGACAATGACTACCCAATGACCATTGATATAAAGACTGAATGAATAACTACAAAATACAAAACATACGATTTAGCATTATACACATAAATAACTGTTGTCTCTCGGCCAGAATTCTATTGTTTAAGATTTATTGCGTTTGATGTTTATGAATCAGAAACGCTATTTCGCCTAGAATCCGTGAGATATTTAAACGGGCATCCAAAGAGGCAAACCCAAACATTCGGAGAGTAGATCTTTTCAAAAGGTTCGGGAAATTTCGAGCAGTTTCTGCCTTTTCTTTGCTTATGAAGGTAAGTAAAAGCAAAATCTCCACACGATTCTTTTGCCTTCTTATCTTATTCGCCTTCTTTTTGATCGGTGAAAATGGGACTTTGAAGGTTTTCGGCCGCCGGCCATGGAATGGACCATGAACAACTATTGGATATAGTCGCAGGGAGGCCACGAGGCGAGTGTTTGACTGATCCGGAGAACAAGGAAAGTACTCAGTTATTTTACACGAAAAGATCAATTTGTCACAATTACATTTAATTATATCCCATGAAACCATGATGAACAGAGGTACAGCACATTTGTTCATGGTCCTCGGTGCTGATTGGTTGTCAAGTCGGTTCTAAAGCAATAAGCACAAGGGGGATTACCAGCTCTAACGAGACGCATTCTAATGACATTCAATCTTGTAAGCATTGGACTTTGAACCCGACATGGAATAGTAGAAATAGCTCGACTTTTTATTTTCTATGACGTCCCTTGATCCACAGCCAATCAAAACTGCAAGATAGTGATTAAATGATCACGTGCTATATATTCACGTGGCCAGAAGTAAACGTGGTCAGTGGCAGTTAAGGAACACAATGTAAGTCCTTTTCTTTTTTTCTTTTCGCTTTTTAAGCCCTTATTCTCGTCTGATTTGCTTTTTATTGGCAATTGTAAAGTATTAGCGAGTGCTAATGCCTTTTATTATCTTCATTTGACTCGTTGTTTTCCCAAGATACAATCCTTTTGCGAAACGTCTGAGTAAGGTCTGGGAGACTTCAAGAAGATTAGTTCTTACTGCCGCTGATAGAAGTTGATTGTTTAAAGGCAGTCTGTCACGTAACTGATTGGCCGCTACAATCAGAGCTCAACACAACGGATTTCTTTGTGAATTTGTGTATGTGAAACAAGGGAGTGCTAATCTTCTTGACTTTCTACGGCCGTAGAAAGTCAGAGGATCATCAGCCATTCAAATTTCCTATTCTTTGTATTGTCATTATCACCCAATCAAATGCGTGACAGACTGCCTTTAATTATTTCAAGGTGGAATGGCCAGAGAAAATTTATCTGATTGCGCAATTGTAGACTTTCTTCACTCGTTCTAATGTTTTCACTCCATTTCATTTTTACAGTACGATAATTGCAGCGGTACGATAATTGGGGCTTTTTATTGAGTCTACTGCGCTTTCCTGTGTCCCAGAACTTAAGTATGGGGCATAGGCCAACAAGGCACATGTTTTGTCACACTTCAAAGGTGAGAGCATTCAAGTAAGAATTAATTGAATCAACATTTGAGGCATTGGATTAGAACTTCTAACACTGCTTCTCCTGCGCAGATTCCTGGAATTTTTTGAGTTAGTCAGAGGTTTTTTCGAGCTTTTGCAGAATCTTTGGAAATCTTCTTCATTTCACAAAGATTTCCTAGATTTCTTAAGGCTCGACAAAGATTTTTCAAGAATCCTCATCAATTTTTAGGTGTTTTAGATTTTTAAGAGATTCTTTTCGACAACTTTTGAGAGCCACCTCTTTTTTCGGAAAGAGATTCTGGGTATTTTTCATATTTTCCAACGATTCATAGACTTTTTTAAGATCTTGGAGCCTCGAAATTTGGAGACTCTTGTCTGCAATCTTTGTGCCCAGGGCCTATTTCACCTGCTAGAGCTCACTGGTAGCCCCCAAGAGAAATTAACAGAAAAGCAACAGCTCCTAATGGAATAAAGTAGAACAGGTGATGGAAAATTTCGTCATTACGTATTCTTCGAACCAGCAGACGGTCAGTGAAAGGAGAAAAAATTTTCATTCGCGTTATGGATGGGATGCACGTTTTGCTTTTTGTCGAATTCACGAAAGATTTCAAGAAGTCTTCGATGATATCGCAGGACATAGGCAGAGAATTAGTGGATCATGGACACGCTGTCTCAATCGTTGGTAAGATGAGTTGTTTCATTTTTACGGTAAAAGTCTTGAAGTGAATGAATGGAGCAAAGGGGTCATCCAGGGTCATCGACACAACATTTCATCACAGGTAACGGAATCTGGGTCGTTGATGGCTCAATCCTATCCCCCTCTTGACGGACCTCTAGATTTATCACTAGATTTTCTCTTGCTGTGGGCCTAGCACCACCTTTCCTTATAGAGCAGTTATTATTATGTGTCTCTTCGGTTGGGGCCATGAAAGCCCGTCGAGACTATTTCGTCTAAATCGCGACGTCAAAATTAAAAAATGTGCTACCGATAAGTTGTCGTTTGAAATTGATAATGAAATATTACTCATTTAAATTTCTGTCACTAAAGTAAAATTTTAGCGGAATTAAAGTGCAACCGCCCCCCCCCCTAACAGCCCAATTCCACTAACTGTGAAGAAAATTTGTTGTTGGTGAGCCCTAAGGGGTCATCGACAAATAAATTTCTTTACAGTTAACGGAATTTGGCCATTAACGTCTTGACCCACCTTTCCCCCTTCTTAACGGACCACTGAATTTGTCGCTAGATTTTCTCTTGCCGTGGGCTTCCTGCAGATCCTCTCCATAGGCCTACTTTGTGTCTTGGATTGAGGCCTACGGCCTACCGCAACTCCTTCGTCCAGCTCGCAACGGTATTTTTCTTCTTTTTTCTGTTATACCAGCACCTCTAAGGGAACGATTATGGAAATAAGGTCAGCTTGACCCTTTAATGCTATCCTTGCCACTGTAATTAGGGGTGTTTTCCATTTACGTTTTTAACCTTAAAGTATTGTATGGTATCCATTTTTTATATTTATTATAATAACCTGTAAATTTTATGTGGCAAATGATACATACATACATACCGGGTGACCCAAAAAGAATTTCACGAGCTAGATCATAACTAGCTCCCTGAAATTAAAAACTATTGCAAAATGATTCCTATCACAGTTTAGTTGAAAGGCTTAGCTATCTTTTGAGACGCTGCATGGTCATTCTAAGCAATGGCTACCATCCGAAAAACCAGATTCAATGGAAATTTCGAATCCAGGATTCCTCATTTTGAGTGAAATAATCGACATCATATCCAGTCAACATTTTGTGAAAACTCGACATAGCGATGGATTAGATGTTCTCAGGGGAAATTTTTTGTTTGCAAAATGATTGACCTCTGTTCCTCACTCAAACTTCATGCTCCGAAGCAAATTTCGAATTAAGCTTCTTTCACAATTTCCAAAAAATGGACTGGAATGCGAGAGAATGGTCCGAAAATTCAATGAATTTCCGTATTTTGGAAACCGTTTCTTCGGACAGTACGCATATCTTAAACTGACCAAGCAACGTCTCAAAAGATAGTGGAGCCTTTCAGCTACATGCTGATACCTTGTTTGTTTTCATTACATTTCCTTTCAAGAAAATATTTGTGATCTAGCTCGTCAAGTTTTTTTGGGTCACCCGGTACATACATAGGGCATTAGTAATAATTTCTGATCATGTTAGTGAGTGGTGAATTCGTCGTTGCTGAAACGTTAGAAAATAGTGTTACTTTGATTTCTGCTTTGCAAACCAAATTTTCGAGAAGAACGAGAAGAATAGATGAATAGAAGGTATAAGAAGCTCAGGGGGGATACCTTAGTAATTTTCATGGTACGGAGACATGCACTTATTCAGGGATACTTTTTTCAAGCCGTTTCGGAATTCATATCATTTTCACAATTTTTAGATTTTCATTCGATTTACGGAACTGCAGCCCCAAAATTCACCAGAATTTACGGAATTATGGGTACCAGTTTTTCGGGTAAAATGGCACGTCCCCGTCCGATGATAGGTCGAGATACCCCCTGAGATAAGAAGTTGATGGAAGATGCGACCATTCAAGTTCCTGATCATTTTTTCTGAAGAGACGAAAAATAGGATTTTCCAAGCGTAATATATCAATTACTATTACTATCTGCCAATCATATTCTTGCATAATTTGTAATTTTCATTAATCATATTAGTAGGTAGGTAGGTATCTATATTTAACGTGGCTAGCCCGCGAAAGTCTGAGAGACTTATTTCCAGCAGGGGCCACGGATGTTTTACCATCAGTCCGCCGCAGCTACCCGCCACAGCTACCAGATTTCCCTCACATGGCTCTGGTCGACCCGGGCTAGTGTTACGGACAGCGACCAAACTGTCCAGCGTGGGATTTGAACCTACCGCCGTTCTAAACTTTGGCTTACGAGTCAGACGCCTTAACCACTCGGCCACACGCTCACTATTGATGCCAATCGATTACTTTATATCTTGAATCGATTCATATAGCACAGTTTTTAATATAAACACCAAATGTATCTTTTCGTGGTAGTATATTACGAAATTATATTAGTTTTTGGTTAGCGTCTACACGGAGACGGCGTTTTCGAACACCATAAATGAAGCTTTTGGAAAACGCTCTCCAAAGTGGATCTCTTTGAAAACCCCGTTTTCATGTTATAGTGTGGACTGGTGAAAACGGAGCTTTTCGAAAACATTGACGTCATAGCATCGATTTACCACGCATCAGAGCGTGAGCACGGATCTTTGGGGATCGCGCAAGGGCATTTTGCTTGTCTGTTTTTTATCGAAGTTCGAACATTGAAGTTTGCAGCTAGCAGCGTCTTCGTGTGGACGGGGATATTTTCGAAAAGGCCTCTCGTGTGGACGCGGATATTTTTTATTCGGTCAAAAAGATGCGTTTTCAAAAATATTCGGATACGTGTGGACGAGGCCTGACAGATAACAATAGTTGATACGTCAAATTTAGAAAATCTTTTTTTCATATCTTAGTATCCTTTTTACCATCAAAAAGCTCTCGTCAGTTTGTAACAAGACACCTACCAAACCAAAAATTTGGTCAAATATTGAACGATCTTCGATAGACCCGTGTTTAAAAAAAGAAAAAAGTTTACTGATCTTCTGTTTATGCAAAAACATCATTGTTTGCAGAATTTCATTTTGCAAATTTTTGTCTATGCAAAGGTCTTGGTCAGCGGCAAAGCTTAGTTTACCGTAACGCAAAGAATTGAAAGCATTTCAGTTTTTAAAAATATTCTGCTGCGTAGCTCGTATAAACTGGTTTCGAAAACTATTTCTTTTTTGCTTCTCTCACTGAAAGAGCTAGAATTTTATAGTTGTTATAAACTTTGCCTGACTCAAAATATGTTGGTGAAATCAAAAGATGTTTTATCAAGAGGTTGACCACTTGACTAGAAATGGGTTTAAACAAACTTTAGCCGATTTTGTCTGTTTGAGGCAACGGTTACAAATTGCAGTGCTACCAGGCTTCTGCACCTTGCATATTTTGATGCAAACTCGCGCCCGAATCCATGCCATGCTTTGCTGAGAGCAAAGCGCGTGTTGGGATTTCGCTCTGCACCATATCGATGGCCGGACAGTATGCCTACAGACATGACGTAATTCGTACAAAGTCTATTGTCTATTGCACCCAGAAATAAACTATTTCAGCGGATATTGTTTTTATGTTTATACCCTCTTCAGGTCCAATGACCATACATTTGGGAAATCATTGACTGTTGATACAGTCAATCCGCTTAACGCTTTTAATGGTGAGAAATTCGTATCTTGTACGAAAAACATTTCTCCTTGAGGAGAGTCGCATGTGTGGAGTAAACAACGTTTTTTGAATGTGTCCGTTGAAAGATGATGCCATGCCCATGCTGAACATTGGACTTAGTAGCAACAATGACTATGGCATCATGCCTGATCACTTGTGTTTATTTTTGTGATCACATGATATTTATGATTTGAAATATTTTGTTTTTGTGATCACATGATTTTTAATCATGTGAGATCGATTATTGTTTATGATCACATGATATGTGATAATGTGAAATCTTCCATCAAGACGTGGCAAATTGTTTAGTGCGTCAATTCTCGTATGAGTTTATCTTCCAACATTATTGACACCTCGGAAAACAACCTATTATTGGAGAGAAAATCTGCATTTCTTTTGAAATCTGTTTTTCTCGCTAGTATTCTATGCAAAAAACGTTCAATCTTCTTTTCTGAGAGAAAAATTCAGGAAACGTTGTTTATACTTACTGCAAGTCAAGTGGCGATACACTTGGTAAAACATCCCTTCTCGACTTCATCTGTTGATTCAGTTACCTGGATCTCGAATGCCACGGTGAAAAGAAATTTATTTTAGAGTACAATCACGTGATCTAACAAGTTAAACTGGTTTAGATTAAGCTGGTCATACTACATTCACACTAACACTGTTAATCCAGCTTTATCTATCCAGTTTAAATTTCAACCAATCAAATGACTGGATGTGTTTGATTGACCAATCAGAAGGCCCTATTCAAGATCCTGGTTTGATTTACGCTGTTTTAACTTGCAGTGTGAATGGGGCATTAGACTATTGCCCCATTCACACTGCAAGTTAAACCAGCTTAAATTATAAAAGGTTTTCGAATAGGGCCTTCTGATTGGTCAAACCAAAAACTGCAGTCATTTGATTGGTTGAGATTTAAGCAGGTTTAAATAAAGCTGGTGTAAATAAAGCCGGTTTAACTGTGTCAGTGTGAATGCAGTATATATCAGTATAAATGTAGAAAAAGAGTACTTGCTTCTGCCGAAGAAAGGCTCTGGTTCATTGAAGTGCATCTCAAATTTGATGTCATGTGACATTGCCCGTGCTTAAAGTAGCTGCAGCATTTTGCATAATTAATTTTGTGTTGTTACGCATCTCAAGTGAGATCTAATTTTGAAACAGACTTTATACTGATCACCTGAAGCTGGACTTTCACATTTGAACTGATTTGATTGGCTAACTCCAAAGCGACGTCAATCAAGGAGCAAAATCATTGTATTGCAAAATAACATAAGTAAGCAGAGTCAATTGACTTTGACATAAGCGATGTAAAATGGTAATCAAATGTTTTAGCTGATTTTTGCTCATGGCCGGAAACCTCCATAGCCTTATTTTCACTTTTCACGGACCAATCAGACGGCGAATAATCGAAGAAGACAGGAGAAACCTGTGAAGATTTTTCTAAATTTTACCTACCTAGGTAAAACGCAACCAGGACAAAAAGCTGCTGGAAATTTCCCAAATTTTTTGAAGATATCTTCTCGCCAGGTGTTTGGCTATCTGCGTTTGCATGCCGGTTTAGATATCTCATGGTTTCCAAGAGTCATGGCCTTTCCAAAAGTCATAAAGCGCTTAAGCTTAAACAATAGAAATTCTGGAATAGAGACCATAGTAATAATAGTAGTGATTGTTGTAAGAACGATTCCAAAGCGCCAAATATCTGCTTTTCCAGTAGTTCTTGCCATTGTTCTTCCACAACAGCTTCTTTTATTTAAGATTCAAGGCCCTGCGATTTTTATGTGAAATGAAAAAATTTGCTAAGGGAGTTGTCATAAAGTATGGAACAGAGGGGGGCGGAAGGGATTTGGCAGGGTCAGCAAAACTAATGGATGAAAAATGTTGGGCCAGCAAAATATTTCAAGTGATAAGCATGGGCCATGAAGGTATTTGTTTACAATATTTTACAATTGTTTCAAAGAGATCCAGCATCATTTTTACTGCTCTCTTGATCATAAGCATTTCCTCCATCTCAATTCTAATACAGTGTTATCTTCAAACTCTTCCCTACTTTCTTAAAACTTTATACGGGAGGTAGCATAAAGTCGGTATTGACAGCATGATGCAGAAGAAGAAAATTGAACTGTACAATATAGAAGTTTCTAAATTTCGAAACCCAGGGGTTATCAAATTATTTTTGCAGGCATTTAGGGGCTAAGTAAACAGTTCTTGTTTCTTGCATTGGGCTACATAATTTAACGGCAAATTTTGAAATCCCTTCCGCCCCCTTCTGTTCCATTCTTTATGACAGATCCCTAAGGTTGTTTAAGCCTTGTTTCCATATAACCGTAAGATACCGTGAGATTACCGGCGGCAGTCTTCTGCCATCTTCCATCTGCCATGCCCCACGTACCGCAGTCGAACAATTTAAATGGAACGTCCAAATATTGTGCTGCAACCATCGTTTCATATAAGTTGAAATTGTTGCGGCATGCCGGCGGCAATGGTTGCGGCACTGCCTGCAGCAGTTTTGCGACACCTTACGGCAATATGGAAAGCAGGCTTTACACATTTCAGGTCATATGGCAATACTCTTGGGACAATTTTGTATTATATTACTTTTTTATATCCATATAAAATAGTACTACAAGGCTACATTCCACTACAAAAACTTCAAAAGCGTGCTGCTAGGATAATAACGAACAGCAGCTTCGATGCCCCAAGCAGACCTCTTATCGAAAAGCTGGGATGGAAGACCGTTTACCAACTGATTTCCAGTGAATCTAAGACAATGGTCTTCAAGTCCCTGAATGAGCTGGCTCCACAATATCTGTGTGACCCGTTCACCCGAAAATCGCTCTACTCATCATATAGTCTTCGTAATACGGGAACCGACTTGAGGTTACCGATGAAAAGGTCAACAAACGGCCAGAAATGTTTCTCTTATGGAGGTGCTAAGCTATGGAATAGCCTGTCAGCCAAGTCAAAGCAGGCAACCTCTCTGTATAGTTTCAAAAAAACTATTTAGAAACAGATGCTTCCTTTCACTCTTATTGTAAATTTTGAACATTACTGTATATAAGTTTTAGATCTTGTAAATAAAGTTTTATAGTTTAATTTAATTGATAGCTTTTTTCCTTATATGTTATATATTGTAATTAATGTTTTTATCGGAGGGCCCCCTTGAAAATGAACTAGTTGAAAAAATATGAAATATACTATACTTAAAGTAACTATGCAACACTACAGGACTTTTATATAGTCCATTTTTTTTCTTAATTTTATCTTAGTATTATTCACTCACATTGTATTAGGTTTTTAACTGAAGGGGTATCGTGTATAATAATAATAATGAATGAATGAATGAATGAATGAATGAATGAATGAATGAATGAATGAATGAATGAATGAATGAACAGGACGATGCCATGGGAGCAAAAATAAATGTCAACACCACGGCCAAAAGGCATGGAACTAGACTAACAACTACGATACAGTTTGCTAATGTTCATGCACTTTTAATACAATTCGAAACGGCTAATTAAAATTTTCTTTTCATCAGATGTAGAAGCAATGGAATACATTTTGGACAGTACCACCAACCACACTGATGATGACAACAACAACTGCAACAACATGGAGCAGCTGGTCAACTGTGATGATATGATGATTGCGGAGGAATTTGTCAGGGATTGTGACGCATTGTTATTTATATCTCCAAGGCACTTGCCGACACTTCCAATGAATTTGAATAGAGTCCTGCAGTCAAGCGAATCAATGGTGTTTAACCGATGGTATCTTCAAGGAGTGAGCTGCTTTTTAGTTGCTAAACGGATGAACATTGCAATGGCACGATTTGTGTGGAAAACCTTGAGGAAGTTTGAAACAAACTCACTTCATAATGCTCTTGGACCTTGGAGGAGATATGAATGGAAAAAGCAAGGCTCTATACAAGAGACTGCACTTCCAAGTATATGAATTAATGTGTTGTGTTGCGTTGTATTGTCTTTGCATTGTATTACCTTAGCATTTTGTTGTGTTGGTAGCTTTTTGGTTTTGTTATCCTGTGTTGCATTGTGCCGTATTGGACTTGTGTTGTGCTGTTCAGTTTCGCGTTGCGTTGTATCATATTGTATTCTATTGTGTTGTTGCATTCCGTTGTCTTGCTTCAAGTTTGCGTTCTTTTATGTGTTTTTGCATTGTGTGTTGTGTGTGCTTTGCTTTGTGTTGTGTTGTGCTTTGTTTATGTTGTGTTGCATTGGTGTTCATTCCATTTTTGAGCCATGTTTGTGTTATTGTGTTTTTTCTCATGCCGCATTGCACGATCTTGTGTTGTATTGTATTGTGTTTTGTTGTTTTGTGTTGTGTTGTGCTATGTTGCATTGCATGGCCTAAGCGCCAAGCTCTGTTTTGGAAGTGACAGCAAATTGAGTTTTCAGTATTAATATGTCAACACTCAAAGCACTAGTATCGACAAACGAGGTATCTATGTTCTTAAAAATGATTAGCCATTGATTAAAGCTTGGTTTCATCGCTAGGTCCAACGAAACCTTCTGTAAGTTTTACTGGGATGCCCTGTGGGGCGTTTGCGTTGTGTTACGTGACGTTGCGTGCTATGCTATGCTATGCTATGCTATGTTACGTTATGTTTTGTTTTGTTATCTCATGTTATGTTATGTTACGTTACGTTACGTTACGTTATGCTTTCTTATTGTTATGTTATGTTATGTTATGTTATGTTATGTTATGTTATGTTATGTTATGTTATGTTATGTTATGTTATGTTATGTTATGTTATGTTATGTTATGTTATGTTATGTTATGTTATGTTATGTTATGTTATGTTATGTTATGTTATGTTATGTTATGTTATGTATAAACTGTCACTTATTATCACACAGATTCGGTGATGATGAACCAAGTTCGGTTCGGAGAATACAAAACATGGACGTGTCTTTATAGCTGACAAATTTTCACACTTGAATGCCTTTACCGTTTACGTCGATATGGGATTGTCTTAACCGTTTATGCCGCGTGGACTTGTCAAAATATTTATAGTAACATGGACTGTCGCTGAAATGAATAATTATAAAATGGTTGTCGTCGCTTTTCTCATTCTCCGTTTCATACATTAAGAACCCGCGTATAAGAACCTTGCCATATACGCACATTGCAAAAAGAGACTCTAAAAAAACAGTGTTCAATATCCTGCTCTGTATTTCAAGTACTTTCTGTTTCAAGTGACTCTCTGAAAGCATTTCATTGGATTTAAGTTTTCTGATTATTCTGCAAACTTCTGTTGTGAATAAGACCTCATGAAGTCACGTGCTGTGAACTGACGCTCAATGATAGGGTTGAAGTTTGAATCTGAGCAAAAGAGATTCACGAAAGCCTTGAATAAAATAAGAACTAATTTAAGAACCTGAACGGCCTCATCACCTACTAGATACCCAATACATAAAAACCTAGTCAAGCTGACTTGCAAAATTGTAGGTTCTTATACACGGGTTTTACTCACACTGCGCTTTCTACGGATGGCCAGTTTGATTATAAAGAGTAACCCCAAGAGAAAGAAGTACTGGAACATTTTCTGATTGCAATAATTTATGGATTTTATAAGGTTCCAAGTACAAAGTAAACTACACATATTGAGAGAAAATCAGTTAACTTCAACACGTAGCTACGGCGATACAAGGTTTTGAAAAAAGGATGTTTGCAGACATTCGGGGATTTAGGGGCAATTTCCCTTTCCACCCTTCACAATAAATACTGAGCTTGGTGCCATTTTTAACGGGACAATAGCTTCTCTTCATGTTCTTTGACACAAAAACATTGCACGAGAACAACTCAGAGAGAATAGTATTGCGTCATTCAGTAGAGAGACCGCAGAATTTTCTTAAAAAGGAGTCTCGAAGTTTTCCTGCACCTTCGGCACGCTTCCTTTCTCTTAGACTTTAGGCAACTTCTCTGTAAGTTGCCCCCCCCCCTTCAGTTTCTGGCTGTATCCGTCCCTTGTTGTAGAACCATGGCAGAAACCACTGGAACAAAATTGTTAATGATCAGCAGTAACACGCCAACGCATTTCTTGATTGACTGAAGAACTCTTTTGCCAATAGCAGTTTTCCCTCCGGGGGGGGGGATAACTTAGTACTTTTCATGGTACGGGGACGTGCCATTTTTTTGGGGTACTTTTTTGAAACCGTTACGGAATTATGGGTAGTATTTTCACAGTTTTTGGACATTTAACGGAATTATGGGTGTCCTTTTCAGGATATTTTTCGTAATTTCCGGAATTATAGCCCAGATTTTCATTCGATTTACGGAATTATGACCCTAAAATGCACCAGAATTTACGGAATTATGGGTACCAATTTTTCGGGAAAAATGGCACGTCCCCGTCAAAAAATAGGTCGAGATACCCCCCCCCCCCCGAGGGCTGATTTCAGTCAGGTAAAGTTGAAATAATGGATTTGAAGCATGTCCATCATTAAATAATGTATTTGCCACAAAGTGCACCACCAAGGTCTGAATAGAACAATAATTTTGAATCTTTTGTAGAATTTTCTACCTGCATACATTAATACTTCTAATTCTACAGCCAAATCTACAATTTCAACACTGAAGGTTCATGTCAATGCAAGTCAAAAAAGAATGAAATGAAGAATAAAGGGAATTCATTTGCTAGAACTATGAAAAGAACAAATGAATAAAGCAACGGATGAACAATACCTTGGCTGAAAATAGCTTTTTTACAAATAGCAAAAATGTTATATTGTTCTATATCTCATATGAAAAATGTATGCAATCAAATTGGATATCGAACAAGTTCCACTCACAGTAAAACTGCTCTGCAACCATACCTATCTGTTTATAATCTCTTCATTGCTTTTTATATTCTTGAAATTCATTGTAAGTATTTACTTATACTTAATAGGATTTTTGAAAGATTTGATTGATGTTGAGCCTTCACTGAATGTCATACATAACATATTCCAAGCTTTAATTGTGCGGGGAAAGTGCAGAAAGTCATAATTATGGAATACTGGATGCCACTGTATCCAATCTATGGTATGAAAAGTGTATACAAATAGCTCGATCGAGACTCTTTGCTGCAATAGACTAAACAGCTTTCCGTGAGTCGCCGGAAGGCTTCCATTCATTAGTTCAGTTCGTTTCCAGACACTGATTGAGATCAAACAACAAACTAAGTATAAACTCTGTACCGCAGTTGATTAAATCATAAAAGGACGACCTATTTGAAGTTGAAAGCAATGTTATGTTAACGAAATACCTCTAATACCGCTGATGGCTATGTTTCATTTCCTTTCAAACAACCAACAACCAAAAACAATAACAGCACTTAAACCAGGAGTAATCATGCAATAAACACTCAAATCATGTGAGCACAATGTGAGGGGATTTCTTTTGTTAAATTATGCAAATTATTGATGCAGACCTATTGACCAGCGGAAAATGATAATGAATCACAATGAAATATGCGCGGACCAGGAACGAAACTCAGTAGCTTCCTAATTGTAAGCCATCGCTTCGCTCGTGCAATAAAATGAAATGAAAAATGAAACACTGTAGTGAAAGGTGCGAGAGCACAAATTTCTGTGTTGGAAAATTCCCTCGGTAAATGTGATTTTGCTTTGATTTGAGACGAACTTTAGGGGCTACCTTTAGTGTCGAAACTTTTGCGGACTTTGGATTAAATGATACGTGGACGATATCCGACAGCAAAATATTATCCTAGGGTACTGGCTGAATTCATCAGGCAGTGGGATATATCAGGCACACGTAGCTTTCAACAGTCAGAACCACAACATCTTGGTGAATTAAATATTTCAAAATCAAAAGTTAGTCTTTGTGAATCTTCCTGGATCATTGTTCTCTCGTTATATTTTATCATTATTGTGATTTCTCTTTGCTTATCTCACCAGTTTCGACTGTGTATCTCGGGGTTATGCCGAATGCTTCACGTTAACATCCCGCGGCATTCTAAATTTGCCAAATTGATGACTATGGTTGCTCATGGCTGCCAAACACATGAGAGCTGCACCACGCGGTCAGGCCCAAAGGATTATGGGGATACCCATCATGCCTTGCTGTTAACCTAAATTTATTCCATAAATTCTCACCTTCCATCTTTCCACGGTTAGGCCGACCTTCGAAGTTTTGAGAAGTTGCGAGAAACTTTCTCGGAATCCAGTATGTTTAAGTAAGTTAAAGTCCATTATAACTAGTGAAATGGACAGAAAGGATGTTAATTCTTTGGAATTCATGTTGTATTTTGTTTCTAGCTGCTGCATTTATTCAAACAAGTAAAAATGATAACTGCCTGATAAATTCCGACAGTGTACGAAATTCACCTCCGCGAGTGGTCAAAATACTTCGCAGTAGACACTTCGGTTTGTGAAAAGATGAACCAACGAGCTGCACAGAGTTTGTGAGGAATGTTTGAAATATGTCAATGAAATATATTTGGTCGCTTTGGATGAATTCATTTTGATTTGTAAGTTTGCAAACCTTAAGTACCAGATAAATCCAGCCCGTACCCTCTATCAGGGAAATGCTATCGTGATTCTGAAAATATTTTCATTAAATCACTCATCTTTTAGACCCAAAACAGACGAAAATGCTTGTACGAGAATCCCACGTGCGATCATACGATCCGGACCAAAATGCATGGGACAAGTCACAAAACTTCAAGATAAGAAATAAAATGTTTTAGCCGATCTTTGCTCCTGGCCGCTTGCCGGAAAGCTCCAAAGTCCCCAAAACTTTTTATAAATTTAACTACTTTCATAAAACTCAACTAGAACAAGAAAAACTGCTTAAAATTTCCCGAATTTTTTGAAGAAATCTACTCTTCAGATGTTGGATATACTCGTATCAGTCACTAATCTTTTCATTTCGTTTCATTTTCATTTCATGTTATGGTTTTTATCCACGGTAACCCCGTCAGCATTGGCCGCTCTTCACGGGGCCGTGACAGAAATTTACAATCTAAGATTTACTACTAAAGAACCCACTTGATTTGTTAAAGTATCAGTAGACGGAAATAAGAGTCTAATAACAAAACCAAAGTGAAATAAAAATCAATACATAATAATCATACTGTGCCTGTTAGTGGCAGGGCACAATCAGACAGGAACAGAACAAATCAGACCCCACACCTGAAATGCTAGCTTCATTTCACCATTTCATGGCAGGCAGAGAGCCCGACTGACTCCAACCCAATCCAACTGCAACCTGCCACGACGTTTTTATGCATGTAAAGAGGGCGCTTGCTTCACCGCTGGTTCAAGGCTGTTCCATGATATGAGAATGACTTTGCCCATTACTTTTTGTAAAGAGAGGGATGCATTATTCAGTTTCAGATTTTCTGGACGTGACAGTATCACGTGATGAGTTCTTTGAAAAGATATTTGAGGTGTATGTCGGTACAAGGCCATTTAAGGATTTGTAAACGATAAAGTTTTGTATAGCGGCATCAGCAGGTGCATCATGGCTACTGTTTGTCAAAATTCTGGCAGTGCGATTTTGTAACTGCTGCTGTGTAAGTCTTCTAGATTTCCCACAGTTCCTCCAAACAGAACAT
Source organism: Aurelia sp. 4 Dawson et al 2005 (assembly GCA_964019985.1). Lineage (NCBI taxonomy): Eukaryota > Metazoa > Cnidaria > Scyphozoa > Semaeostomeae > Ulmaridae > Aurelia > Aurelia sp. 4 Dawson et al 2005. Next base: position 18,316,195 of record OZ026496.1, on the reverse strand, counting down.
AGGTAGCGGAAATGCGGTTCTACCATACCTCTGTAGATTTAGCTAAGACTTTCTTGGTGTAGTATTTTCTTAGCATGCTTTAAAAACCCGTTAGGATGAGAGATCTTTGCACGCAAGAATCTAGTATGCTCATTCCAAACAAGATGTTGACTGAATTCCCAAGTACTTAGTTTTCTCAACAATCTCAATCTGTAAGTCACCTATAGCAGAGGAGGGGCCTGAAATCTTTCGTCGGAGATCTTTTTAAGATTAGGTCGAGATCCTACAATCATTGCTTGAGTCTTAATAGCATTGAAAGACAATTCATTTCCTCGAAGCCACTGCTTCAGGCAGTTCAACATAACAAGGAATATCTAAATTTCCTAATTTATTTTGGATGGAAATTTAAGGGAACAGACAGAGGAAAGTGTCTGTTACCCCAAATTTTGCAACACAAAGATCATCCGAAATTTTACTATATTTGCACTGGAAGTCTATGTTTAGGTTATCGTTGAGATCATCGATGTTATTGGAAGAATATGATATAATGGTATCGTCCGCACACATGGTAACCTGACTATTTTGAAGAGAAAACGAGAGATCATTAATACATATCAGAACAGAAGAGGACCAAGACAAGAGCCTTGTGGCACCACACAATTTATATTGTCGAGCTTCGAGGACACCCCATTAACTCTGCAGAATAGCATTCTGTTATCCAGGTAAGATGCAAAATAGGTATTCTCAAGACCTATGATACCATACTTTGTCATATTTTTTAGACCTTAAACTTTAGAAAATGCTCGCATCTTGTTTTATGAGAACGAGAATTCCTTGCTCGATTTTACCATTATGGCCTAAAGTGGGCCTCGTAAGGTTGATGCTTTGCGGTTTCTAGCCTTTTCTGAAACAGTTTTACGGTTCCTTTCTTTCTGAACGGTTTGCAGATTTTTCGATGTACCGATTGTCCCAGAAAAATGCAACAGATTTTAAAATTCTAATGGAAAATGTTTTATACTCATTATCAAACGATTATTTTTATTGAAATCTTCAATAAATAGAATAATTTTTTATATTTTCAAGTATTTGGTTGTAAAGTTCAAATTAAACAAACTTCAAAATTGCCTCTAGGTGAAACCAGAGCTGCTCCATTGGCAATGGCGAATTATTCAACCAGAAATTCAAAACAAACGTAGCTGCAAACTTGCCCTGAACCAGTACGGCAAACTTCCACTTGGTGCAGGCAACTGGAGGCTTTTAAGAGAAGTTATGTGCTTAAGATGAAAGAAGAAGGGTAAATCTAAAGTCCTGTCTCGTGGATTTGGTCTATTTGACTCAGGAGCTGAGGAGTAACTGTTTACATTTAAGCAATGAATAGGCAAGAATCGTAATGCCCTCTACTCGTCTTCTGAATCACGTAAACAAAATCCGCAAGACAGAACTTTAGATTTACCCTTCTTCTTTCATCTTAAGCCCATAACTTCTTTTAAAAACTTCAACTTTTAAAACTTTTAAAAACTTTTAAAAACTTAAGCCCTTCGCCCGCACCAAGTGAGAGTTTGCCGCACTGGTTTCAGGGCAACTTTGCGGCTTCATTTGTTTTGAATTTCTGGTTTAGAGAATTCTTTTGTCTACATTAACTAATCGCTTTGAATTGAGGTGTGAACCCAAGCGACTGATGCTATTGTATTATAAAATCTGTTCTTGCTTGTCAAATTATAAAACATGCCAAAGCCAGCAATTACGGGAGATTGCTGACAAGCACGCAAGCTTTCAAGTTGTTGATGCACAGACACTTTTTGTAAGACTTCAGTCAAGACACAGTTGCTTTTCTAGAATGACAAGACCATTAGTAGAACCGAAGGATGAGACAAGCGACGACAATCATTGTGTTCAACTTCATAATTAGAGACATTCCATGTTAGCTATATTATGACAAATCCAGTACAAATCCAGTGAGACAAATTCGAGGTTACATTTCGAGTTAAGATAAAAATTAATTAATTAATTAGACGTAAACATGTTTTATTTGTAATTCGAACGTTTCGAACCAACTAGGTTCATCTTCAGCGAATCAAACTGATAATGAGTGGCAATTTAAACCAAGAGACAAACAAACTAAAAGACGAGGTAAACAAGCGTGAGCTACATTTTCTACGCACAGGGGACCCGAGGCCTGAGCCTCAGGTGGATAAAGTGGCAAAAAAAAAACTAGAGGAGAACCAGTCGTCTATTCCCCTGGTTCTCCTCTAGTTTTTTTTTGCCACTTTATCCACCTGAGGCTCAGGCCTCGGGTTCCCTGTGCGTAGAAAATGTAGCTCACGCTTGTTTACCTCGTCTTTTAGTTTGTTTGTCTCTTGGTTTAAATTGCCACTCATTATCAGTTTGATTCGCTGAAGATGAACCTAGTTGGTTCGAAACGTTCGAATTACAAATAAAACATGTTTACGTCTAATTAATTAATTAATTTTTATCTTAACTCGAAATGTAACCTCGAATTTGTCTCACTGGATTTGTACTGGATTTGTCATAATATAGCTAACATGGAATGTCTCTAATTATGAAGTTGAACACAATGATTGTCGTCGCTTGCCTCATCCTTCGGTTCTTAATTAAACTGCGATTTCCACAAAACTGTACCATTAGTAGAGTTATGCTTTCAATTGGGATTGGAAATGAACACTGAGAGCTCCCCCAAACTTGCTAACTTACGAATCAGCATAGGATCTCTTTGTCACAGTTTATTGATTTGATCAAATTGTGTTCTTGTCTGTAATCCTGTGAAGTTGCAGATAATGCCACGTTTGTAATTTTGCAGTATACTTTGCACCTATGCTGGCAGCTCTGGTTTTGTCCTGACAAGTTTGTCGATTTTTAACTCTACAACCAAGTCACCAAAAATTCTGAATAATATAACAAAATTTAATCTGATTATTGCAGATTTAGAGAAAAATAATTATTTTGACTATTAATTTGACACATCTTGTGCCAGAGGTTTTCAAATCTGTTGCGTTGTTGTTGTTGTTTTTTTTGGGAGACACCCGGTGTAGCTCGAGAGGTCAAATTATAACAAAATTGAAGCTAAACCTGCGAACAATTGTCCAAGAAGACAATATGATTTTGGGGGACATCCTCCAAATTTTCACCTATTCCACTGGATTTAAGGCACTAGAATTTGCTTTTGTTTTGGATCACGAGAGTGATAAGGATAAAGTCGTCTGCCGCATAGAACCGAGATGATATGCGCGTAAAGTGGAAAGTTTGTGACGGTTTTTGCTGAATTTAGAGGCGGTTCTACGGTTTTTCTAAAACATTTTGGTGGTTTTACGGTTCTTTGGAGCTCCCTACGAACCCCACAATAATTGCATGGGGAGTCACAAAATTTCAAGATAGAAATCAAATGTTTCAGCCGAAGTTTGCTCATGTCCCCTGGCCCGGAATTCAAGGGGGGGATTCAAGGGAGGTTTTATCAAGGGGTTTATCACCTGGTTTGAAGTGACGAACGCAAGCCTCGACAAGCCTTAGCCGATTTTGTCTGTTGGAGAGCCCATAATTCCTCTAATCAATGAGATATCTAAACCGACATCCAGACAAATTTTTCTTTCCTATTCGTATAAGTGTTTACAATACTTATCTTGCATTCTACTATACTACCCTTAATAGCTGTACTTCACTACGGGGACGACACCATGAGGAGCAAAAGGTAATGAGTACCCCGTGGCCAATACATAAAGACGCCAGACAATTATACCGAGAGTAGATTTTTAAGCAATTTTCGAGAAATTTCAATAAGTTTTGTGTTGCGGTTGCGTTTTATAAAGGCAGGAAAAAATTTAGAACAATCTTTACGGATTCCTCTTTCGCCGTCTGATTGGTCCATGGGTGTGACACTTTGGAGGTTTTCGCCCATTAGCCGCCTGAAAAATGATCTAAAACATTTGATTCTTATCTTCAAAGCTATGCTACTTCGATCTTTGATCACCTGCCCCAACCCCTTCCCCCGCATTTCAACGTTGCTTGAATCAAACGCCATTCGACCTTAAGTCAATGTTTTCGCCTTGATATTTTGGGGAGCATGTTAAATATGCTGAAATTTGCCGATGTCCCAGCTTTTTTTGGCCAGTATTGTAGTCCACGATTTACTTGCAATTCAAGTTTTTATTTATTATCTATTATTTCAGAAATAGAATTCAGAAGCAATTAACAAACATCCAAACCATTTTTCTTATTCAAACTTCTTTTCCACAACAGGAAAGGTGGATGGACTAAGGAAAGTTATTGAAACTTAGGCTTCAGACAAGCGGAGATCCGCTCAGTTGCTTACAGTGCGTGAGCTTGCGATATCTCGCTCAAACTGTTACATTTTAAAAGGGCCTATTAGCCACGGTTTAAAGGTGATTTCAATGGTTAACAGTGCATAATGTAAGGAGGCCTCATTGAGGGAGCTACGTACTAGGTTACAGTTGTCTTGTGCAACACCATTCACTCAATAGAACGAACAAAGCGTATTCCTTACTTGTCATGATCATAATCCACCCACATTGATATCCCAGATTGTAAATCCTCCTTGCCAATGTCATCAATTCGATAAAGTTTTGATTCAACATATTCATTCAATGCAAAGAATATTCAAAGGTGTTCGGGTTTGGTAACTCTTTTGAAGTGTTAACCATAACATTTCGATTTTTTGTTAAGGCTAGAATAGCATTACTGCGGTAATACCTCGATTTCGAACTTGAGTTCCCCGATTTCGAACTCCAGGTGGCCATTGCCATTCAAGTCTTTTGCTGCCTTTCTGTCCCTTTTATGACGAAGCTGCAGGCTAGGGCGTTGCGAAGGGGTAGACGGGGGTGGAAGTTTCCACTCCAGTTTTCTAGGGGCAGTGTTCATTCGTAGGTCACTACTACTACTACTAGATTGTTTACACCGAGTTATCAGTATTCAGCTTTTTCTTCCAGCTTGTTATGACAGTGTCCCAGGTCTTCCTATTTCTTGCTAGTTGAGGAACTTCATCCCATTGAATATCAATTTCAATCAGTTGTTTTTTCATTACATCAAGCCATTTGGTTTTCTGTCTTCCTCGTGGGTTATTGGTTGGCCTATCTGATTCCTTGAGTGCTAACCTAGCTGGTGCATTTTCAGGTAGTCTATATACGTGACCAATCCATCTTACTCTCTGGATTGTTAGATAGGCACTCCATTTTTGCTCTTTTATGATTGTTTGTAGTGCTAGGTTACTAATTTTCTTTGGATATTTAATATTTAGCAGATATCTGTAGAGTCGTCTTTGAAAAGCATCGATCTGACCATTTATTGTTTGATTTATGGTCCACAGATGGGCATTACTGAGGAAAATTGGTGCAATACAAGAGTTGAATATTCTTAGTTTTTGATTCAAAGGTAGTCTACTATTCCAGACGTTTTGCAAGTCATTCATAGCTGTTAGAGTCAGTGATTTCCTCCTTTTGATGTCTTTTTCCGTTGCTTGTAGAGATCCTAAGTATTTACAATTTTGCCATTTTACTTCACCTTTCCTTGTAATATGAAATTCTTCATTTTTCTCTTCATTACATGATAGATTTCTTTCTTTTAGTTGAGATGTTATGGTGATTGCATTATATTTCATTAGGTGTTGATTCTCTGATACAATGGCATACCCACAGTCATCTGCATATTGCAAGGGGATTTCAAGACTTTCCTTCCTTACCTTTTGTATTACTTCTTTTGTTATACAATAATTGTATTCTAACTGATGTTGTGCTTCTTTGTCTCTAAGATATTCAGGTAGGCTGTAGTTGTGGTCTTCTAAGTGTGGTCTAAAACCTAACGCTTTAGCAAGATAGATGATGAAAAAGATAGCACTTAAACAATCTCCTTGACAAATTCCTTTCTTTGTTGTAAAATATTCACCTTTTTCTTTCCCACAAGTGATGCATAGTTTAACATCTTCAATGAGTAGTTTACATAAGTGAAGTTCATCTTTATCTAGGATGCTTCTCAAATCCTCCAACAGTATTCTTCTCTTAACTGTATCGAAAGCTTTGCTCATGTCTGTTAGAAAGGATCCATAAGTGATAGTTTTGTGATGTTAGAGCCTTTTCTATCAGTAGTTTAATTGCAAATATTCGCGGTGTAAAAATGGCTGGGTTTACCTTTCAGAACTTAATTCCGCACTTAGTCCATCCACCTTTTAAAATCTAGTGACACCCTTGAGTGGAGGCCTGATGATGCTTAACCTAACCGAATTCCGGGGCGGGAAGTGAGCGAAGCTTAAATAGGCAGATGATTGGAACGTGTTCCACTGTGACTTGCATTGTCACACCGAAAAATTTGTAAGTTTTCTGAAAACCATTCCCCAAAATCTACGTTCTATTCAAAATCGTAACAAAAACTCGAAAATTCTAAACGAGGTTATGAAATTAAATCAAACTTGACACCTTTAGAGTTATTCTTCTAACACTGCATACGAACCGTATGTTTATTTGTAATCTTGCGAGAAATGACAGCCTAGAGTTTACTTTTTGCCTGGAAAAGCCCCCCCCCCAAAAAAATAGCACTTGCCGTACCGGTATATATGGTAGCTACCCCCCCCCCACAGGGATGTAACAGGAATGGTCATCTGCAGGAATTGGATTCACATCAATGAAAGTTAATCTGCATTCCATTAGGAACTAGCAAATCATTCCAAAGCTTCAGAGCAAAAAGTTTGCTTTACACGGCTTTGCGAACTCATTTCAGTCGCGCCTCTACCCGTGAAGGGCTTGTGATTTACAAGAGTCTGGGCCGAGATATATTCGCGCCAAAAGTTTCCAGCGCAGTTTCTGTGCTCCTCGGAGTGAAATTATCATGGCTCAGATTTCTCAAATTTATCGTCATAAGCTCTTTTCTTTCATTCGAGGATAAAGCTCGACGGGATTTAGTCCTCTTTCACAACAGCTATTGCTGAACTGCAGCACACGGGGTCATAGTTTTGTATCAAGATCTTCAAAACTCCTGATCTGCTAAGAATAGGGCTATCACGGGTCGCTGACACAACTGTACAGCCTTGAAGTTTTAGGGAAGGCCTGTGTTTGTTTGGAAATTGTCACCAAGAACCAAAGGCGTGACCAAAATCCCACTCGTCGTTACATTTGAGTTGATGTTTCTTGACACATTCATTTACTCATCCGATCAAACACGTTGAGTAAAGAAGTTTGCATTTGTGGCTTTGAAAATGACGAAAACGTCAACCAATGAGTAAGCCCATAAAACAATGGTTGAAGTCTGTGTTGCTGACTGAGTTAGCTTAATTCTCGGACAAGGGAATTGAATAAACTGTGGTTCCTTCAACAGCAGGGAGACATTAGCATTCATTGTGCTGGGGAATTGATGATTAACACAGAATATGTTTCGTGTCGTATCGAGGATAATGTACCTATCGCCTAATCTTTTGCATGCCTTTATTGCGGAGAGCACAATATTCTGGATGATTTAATTGCATTGAATTGACGTAATTGAACACTTTTGTTAAAGAAAATAAGAAGACAATTAACACCGTTGGTTTCATATCCAGATGGACTTCGCTTCGTGCTGCGCTGCCATGTTCGTATCATATCGTATCAACAGGAAAATTGCCTTTTGATGAATTCCTGCTTTATTTATAGATGAGAGAAGAAATAGGCCTGATTCGTGACAAACCGTACTCCTGTGACTATGGAAAAACACGCCAGATGCTGAAAATTTGTTGAGCAATGGATATCAGAGAAGAGTGGCAAGTTATTTTCGTTTTGATCTTGACAACGAGACAACGCTGAAATGGTGGAGAAAATTACGACATATGACTGGTGAGTGAAACCGTCAAGAAACCGTAAAGAATAGGGATAAACTATGGAATTTACGCCTTCACTTTTTTTTGACCGTGCCTTCTCTCCAGTTTTTTGGAACAAGAATTTGCCCTCATGTTTGACATGATACTAATTTTACGAGAGCACCACTTATGACTTCTTGCAGTGCTTTTGAACTTTAGATAGTGACCGTCGAGTTTACGAAGACTGTTTTGTCCCTCCAATTAACAAGGAACGAAGTTGCTCATAATTTTGACACTGAATGCACACGAACCCCACTAGTGATGCACAGTGTTATTCAACTTTCCGCTGAAACGAGATATCGTTTTTCTTGCGTCTTGTTTCAAGGTTTTTATATTGAATTAACCCAGAGTTAACAAGGATTGAAACTAGTAAACCAAAGTTTAACCCACAAATCCTGCACAATTTTTGGATCAACTGGTCTTGTCACTTCTTAAAGATATTGGTTTTTTCAGTGGTCCAAAGTACCCAAATTGTTTGCTTATAGTTTAACCCAAGGCATAAGTAGACAGTCGTTATCAGCTAAATGCGGCTGTTACCTGGATCCTGGCTGGCTGGCTGTTTGTCAGGTACAGAGGGCTAACTCTCACTGCATTCTTTTTCAAGCCTGGGCGTTATTTCGGATTTGAGCTATTTGTAGTCATTCATTGTGCCTCGAACTTACGGACGCCATTTACGGATTACCTCGCGTCGAAGTGGTAACTATGGAGACAATATTTAGCTTGTAAACAATTTTTCGTTCTCAAGAAATGACTGCATGAAGTAGTTCTCAAGAAATGACTGCGTGTTTATATTTCCATGCTATCTAGATATTTATTTTATTCTTATTTCAGAAGATGGCGTTAATCCAAGCAATAAAACAAGGCAGTATTCGAGGCATCCAGTTGGTCATTGGCAAGTATGATACCGAAACTAGGTTATGTCATAAAGAGGCTGGCACCACGCCTCTAATCGAGGCATGCAAATTCGGTGATAAAAGAATAAGTCTGAAAATGGCAAAGCTTTTATTGAAAAGTAATGCAGAAATATGTGATACTGACTATCTCGGTAGGAATGCAATGCACTGGGCATGTTCTAAGGGTCAAAGGGATATTGTTGATCTCTTCATGAAAGGCGTCGAACCAGTAGATTTGAATTATAAAGATTTGGATGGAAATTCGGTCTTATATCACGCAGTTAGTTCAGGTGATTGCGATTTTATCAAATACGTTTGCCGAATGTACGATAAAAACGGGGGCGGCGTAGAGACTACAAACAAGCAAGGAATTTCCGCGGTTGATCTTGCCTTACAACTCGGACACAAGTCATGTGCAGCGCTTGTAAACAAAGTCACTGGCTTGAATCACTTTCTCGGTACAGCAGGTAAAAACGAATTGAATCGCTGTTCGACAAATCGAATTAAAAAGAATAATTTAGAAGAGCCAACAGAGGTGAATTATCGCGCAAGGAGTTTTGATGAAACAAGGGGAACGGATCCATTACACAGCAACCCACGTTATGATCACCATCGAAGGAAATATCGAGAGAAAAAGCTCGTAAGTTTATCACACGAAGAATTTCGTGTTGACAACTCAATGAAGTTACCGAAGCTAGAAGTTGGAAATTTGTCAATTGTTGGGATGTACAACAGGCAGCGAAGTCAGACTGTTCCACAATTTAAGGATGAAACGCGAGAGGAGAGACTTCGAAGGAGGCGACACATTTTTAAAACTGAGGTTAGACCAGAAATGAGTTTTTCTCAAGACAGCAGTTTTCCAAATACTTACAAAGACATATTGGTTGATTTTAATACGATATGTTCTGTTGAGAAATCTCCTTCGTATCGAAAAGGTGCTGAAAAGCCGAAAGAAAAGGACAAAACGAAAGTGGTCACATTTTCAGAAAGTGTTGATGAGGACAAGAGAAAGTCAGAGGACACGAAACATGACGAAAAAGTTGTGAAAAATAAAGCGAGGAAAATTTCGCGAGTAAGCGAAGCTAAAATGGCTTTTGCCGGAGCAGGGAAAAAAGAACGAAGGAAATCCCGCAAATCGAGGGATGAGACGTAAATTCTTAAAGTATTTCGACGTAGTGCTCATGAGATGATAATTCGTTCAAATTCTGAACGTTAAACTTTACATAAATCATAGTTTTTGTAAGTAATAAAGTATGTTTGGGAAATTCGCATTGTGGACTGCTAATCGTATTAAGTGTGCAATGAAGGAGTTTAAGATGGGCAATGGGATTATTTCAGAGCGCGCAATAGGGCTGGGACTTTTTACTTTGCACGAGATTTATTTCATAACCAGGTATTTTGAAAACCAACAGCACAATGATTATCTAAGGTAGAATGAGAATCAAGAGGGCACTCAAGCTTTCTTTGATTTAGCTATTCGATAAAAAGACAGTTCCACAGAATTAGTAAGTTGGTGACCGAGGCAAAAAAATGAAACTCAGTCTAATAGACAAAATCGGCTAAGGCTTGTTTATACCCATTTCAAGTCATGTGGTCAATCTCTTGATAAAACATCTTTTCATTTCTCCGACAAATCTCATGCCATGCAAAGTTGTGCCATGAACGCAAAATTTAGCATAATGCCAAAACTTTCCATGGGCATAGTCATATGCCTTGAAATGGGTAAAACAAACCTTAGCCGGTTAGGTCTATTTTTCCTTCTCCACACGTTTCGAACAGTCCAAAATTCATTACCAACCCGTAAAATTTAGAGTAAACAAGTAATTTATAGAAAACGTAATATTATCAAGGTATAAAAGCAAAAGCAAACTTGTAAATCATGTAATTTGATTGTTAGAATAAAATAGCCATTTTCTAAGAAGCCCTTGGGGAAAACTAAAAAAAGACAGAAGCGGAATTGACGACTGTTGGGAATTAAGTGACAGGTGATCTCGTGCTATTAATAAACTTTCAAAGATAAATGATTCAGACTCATTAAGCCTTGATTCACACTAGGTCGCTTGGGTCGTTAGGGTCGTGCAAAAAGACCCAAGAGGCAAAGACCCAGAGTTTTATCCTTTGTCTTTTTTGTCTTTATGCACAACCTTATAGCCTGGTTCGGGTCGTTACAAGTGTGCGAAAAGCCCCAAAAAACAAAGACTCACAGCTCGAGTTCTTTGTCTGTTGGGTCTTTCTGCACGACCCAAACGACCTAGCTCGAACCAGGCTCAACGACTCCAATGACCTGGTGTGAATCAGGCTTTTGGGCTCATTTGATAATCAAGTTACATTATTTGCAAATGTTTTGCATCTATCTTGATAACGCCTCGTTGAATAGGAATAGCTTGTTTACCCTTGATATGACGGGTTGATAATGAATCATAACCGACTTGCAACGAAGAATCGATTTGTCAAAAAAATAGAAAACATGTTTGCCGTCTTTATCCTCATTCTTTGTTATTTATTAACGAAGTTATGCTTCCCATCGGATCGGACACGTCTGTAGCCACCATATCTAAAAAAAGTGGCTGATAGCCACCAAAGCTCCAAGAGCATACCCGAACCTTTTCCCAACGTTTCGGGACAGTATGCGTGCCCAACTTTATCCCAGGTTTTCGAAAATGAATGGCCTATTTATTTCCTTTTAATGAGAAGATCATGAAAATTGACACCTTTCCTTGTATCGAAGTTGCGAACTATTTCCCTTCCCGACGAAGTCCCATGTACCCAAAACATTCTTGGGGAGGGGGGTTTGGACTTTACCGCAAATTAAGAACTGAACGTGGCGTTAAAGGCCAAGCTTAGAAATGAGCAAGGGCATTCGAAAATAATCTCAAACCTTCGCTTGGATCGAAATTCTGTTATGTCGTAAAACGGCCCAGTAGTCCCTATCAGTGAAAATTAATGTTATGACGTATCCTACAGATCAATGGATCGCGCGTTGTCAACATGGGTATCTTATCTAACTTGGTTTCTCTGTAATTCATTCACATATGAGCTCTTTGCTTTTGAGATCATTGGACTGAACAAACATGTCTAGAGTTATGCTACTTTAAATCGAAAGTTATCAGTCATGGTGGGAAAAGAGCCAGATAACGGCCGAGCAAAGCGAGCGATTTTGAAAATCAAAGTCCCTATCGTTTATTTTCAGTCTTTTGCTCCTTAAACTTGTTACTATGTTACTCTGATCCCTGATCAAGCTAAAATGAGCCACGAATTCACTATGGAATTGCTTTTTTACTGCTGAGAAATGCGTTGAGCCTGGATAACTCGAAGCTTCTTCAGCTCGAAATACCTGATAACTTGATCATTTTAGGCCTAATCCGTCTAAATAAATCGAGGCGTTTGATAGTTCAAAAAGGGACATGTTGCTATTGCTTCCAAATGTTTTAACGGGTTGGTGTAAAATTCTATGGCTTATTTCTGTGAATTGAATAGATGTAAGGAAACATTAGCTTCTTTGCTATCATTTAAAGGCAGTCTTTAACGCTTTTGATTGGGCAATTTGGATAATACAAATAATGGGAAATTTCAATGGCTCTTCTACGGCCGTAGAAAGTCAAGACGGTTAGCTCTCCTTTGTTCCAGATACACAGATTCACAAAAAATCTGTTGGGTTGAGCTCTGACTTTGTTGCGACCAATCAGAGACGTGACAGACTGCCTTTAATAGACCTGATCGGCTAAGGTTTGTTTTACCCATTTCAAGTCATGTGACCATACTCTTGAGAAGTTTTAGCATTATGCTACTTAATGCACTCGTGAGAGAAATCAAAAGAAGTTTTGTCAAGAGATTGATCACATGACTTGAAATGGGTGTAAACAAACCTTAGCCGATTTTGTCTATCGTTAGACCTTTCAGAAATCTTGAAAAGTTTCGAAGTTGTGGTGCATTTTATCCTCGGGAGGGGGGTGGGGTAACTACCATATATATCGTACCGGTAAGGGGTGTGTCATTTTTCGGGGTGTCTTTAATCGGGCAGAAACTTAATTTTAGGGTGTCGTTTTGGGTAGAATCACACATAGGCATAAAATTTGAGATGTCACTTTGGGGAAATAACTCTATAGGGTGTTGACTCTGACCAAATTTCAAGAAAACTCTCTAATTCTGAATAAGGATTTATAAAATGTCTAACGGTTGGATTAGGGATTACAGCATAGTAGCTAAGTATCTTTCAAGCAATTTGATTAAAGAAACATAGAAAAACAAATCAGAAAGTTTTACATCAGCCTTGTTAGTTAAAGATTTGAAAATCTTTGCTGCAACCGGGGGAGGGGGACACTTAGTGTATTTTCGGACGGGATGTGCACCCCTTCACGGATATCGTTTTCCTTTCTTTTTCTAACGCAGGGTATCATGAGCAGACAATCTTTCGAGAGCCGGTTGACGGAAGGGGTATTTTATTAGGTAGGGTGAGTTGGTATTTCTTCATTTTCTCATAGTCTTTATGTCTCAGGGATACTTTTCGCCGATTTGTTTTAAAGCTGAATATAATTTGAAATGAAATTTCTGAGGCTGGGTTGAAAAGTAATTTCTTGTGGTGCCCAGCCTCGTACAAATGAAGTCAAGTGCCCCCCAGGATGCTGCGAATGTCAAACCAGGTACAAGAAAGAATACCTCTGGATACCCTGTGGGTACCAGAGCCTTAACTATACGTTTCACGCGATCGAAGCAGTTTCATTTGTGATGAGATAGCGATTTAAAAACAAAATATAGCTGTTAGCGTTGCATATCTTCTGCTGGAAAGTACAACGATTCAATGTCATTCGCTGTCTGTAAGTGGGCTGCTTGTTAAGTGAAGAGCCAGGTCAGATTAAACTGTGAGAGTTTTAGACTCCTTCATTTCGCAATAACATGTGGTTCTGTTGAAACCATTATGCTGTAGCTGTTTCTTGGCTGTCTTATTTTCTTCAAATTGCGCCAAAAATCAAATGCACTTGTACTGCCTTTAGCCGTCATCCCAAGTTAAACACTCTTTGAATAATTGTTAAAGCGTCAATTTCATGAAAAATTTTGAAACTCAACAGCAAAACGCTTTGTAACTGGTCTAAAGTCACAATAGCCCGCTGGAAACCCAGAAGAAAGTTTTTTAACAAACAAATGGCGTAGGCCAGCCAAAGGGGTCCACAAATTTCATGACGTTATTAGAAAACCCTACTTCGCAGAAATTGACCATTTTTCTTGACGCAAGCAAGGTCAACAACATCTTTCAGCCTTGAAAAGTGTAGAAAGATCAAAAAAATCACCAATTTCCTTTGGTTTGGTCTCCTCTCATCACCTGTTTTTAGCGTAACAAGACTTCAAAGAAATCATTTCACGCTAAACCACAGTCATTTCAAAATAGGCGAAGAGGAAGCTACAGTAATGATATCTAATCCCCCGTCTTCATCTATCAATTTAAAAGCAATAAATTCAAAACCCTTGCATTGTTCTTTATATCTAAAATCTAAAATCCGCAAGATGAATAAATCAGTTTTGTTTTCAGAAACTGAAAAGGACTGGGGATCGCAAATAAAGAATCCATATGCTTAGGCCTAATTTGCTCTGTGCAAATAAGAAATCGTTCATCAAAAACCAATATGTTTATTTTGGACCAAACATGTTTTGTTTGGTACAATTTCATGTTTATCCATCTATTAGGTATAGCAATTGATATTTGAATATGATGGAACTTACACCACAAGATCTGCTAAATCCAATGAACTTTGTATCTAGCTACCCTGTAGGAGGGTCCGCACAAAGCGACGTTTTCTCAGTAGAGATTGAGTTTTTTGTGCCCGCTCCGCTCGAGGTCTTGTGTGCTTTCTGTAGGCCTGCCTATCTGCCTGGTCCTCTGTGCTTCCTGCTTGGTGCTAGATGCATTGTCTTCGTGGGTGGTTTTCCCAGTGGCGGCTGCGGTTTAGTGCATGCTTCAGGGCAGGGGGTTCGTTGGCGCGGCATCTCCACCACCGTCTTTCTGGGGGAAATGCGCATAACTCCGCATGGCGGTCGGCACGAAATTCAGTCCCCTCCCCTCCGATGGGCCTGCTCCGGACCTCCTTCGGAAGGTGTGATTGATCTCATCTTGTAAATACGCACACTGCATTTTTTTCTATAATTGTTTAGAAATTATGAATTTATAAAGTAGGACTAAATGAGGTGAAATTTAGCTATTTTTCTTTAATATAGCCCATGTAAAATATATCAGTTATGGCGATGGTGATGATTTCGAGAGAATTAAATGTTGCCAAAACGTACTTGCAATTTAAGGAAATTCATTGAAGTTTCATGTTTCATTTTCCATATTTAATTCTTTTAACGAGGGTTGCTTTTCAAGGGGCTGTCTGATAGAAACGTTACTTACAGTATATATACAAAGGAAACGGCTATCAACTAAATCAAACTTTGAAGCCCTATTTACAATATTTAAAACTTATCTACAATTGTATTCAAATTTATAATAAAAAAGAACGAAAGGAAAAGTTTCCGTCTCTAAATAGTTTTCTTGAAACTATACAGAGAGGTTGCTTGCTTTGACTAGGCTGACAGGCTATGCCATAGTGTAGCACCTCTATAAGAGAAACATTTCTGGCCATTTGTTGACTTTTTCATCGGTAACCTTAAGTCGGTCCCTGTATTACGCAGACTGTAAGGTGAGCAGAGCGAGTTTCGGGTGAAGTACCCTGGATACCAGATTGGGTACGGGTGAAGAGGTCTCAGAGGTATTGTGGAGCCAGCTCGTTCAAGGACTTGAAGACCATTGTCTTAGATTCACCAATAATCAGTTCGTCAACGGTCTTCCATCTCAGCACTTCAAATGAGAGGTCTGCTTGGGCCATCGAAGCTGCCATTCGTTATCATCCCAGCAGCAATTGAATATCCTGTAACTGACTGATTCCCGTTGAACCAGTGCTGCCTCATACAGAACAGCCATATCGAAATTGGGGCTCCACAATACCTGTATAGAGAGTTTGCAAAGTTTCCTTCCGAAGAAAAGACTTAGTATGTCTAAAAATTCAACTGCTCTGGAGACCTTGGCAGAAAATGCCTCGATCTGTTCTTTCCAATCTAAAAAGTAGTCAATTTGCAAACCGAGGAAATTTGCCTTATTGACTACTTCGAGCTCATTTTCACGTATTTTCAATTTATAGTCTTCATTTTGACCTTTGAGAATACTGTGCTTCTGTGTTGTGGAAATACGCATAGAATGAGTTTTCGCAACATTTAGGGAAAGCTTGTTGCCCTGTAGCCAAGTATCCAGTTTCCTCAGATTTCTGTTAAGCCTCATTCAGCCGTGTCAAGTCGGGAGACTGGTAGCACAAACCGGTATCATCAACATACATGGATCAACATACATGGACACTCTGGAATCTTGGACTGCTTGCGGAGGATCATTGACGTGGATGCGGAGTAAAAAAGGGCCAAGATATGAGCCTTGTGGAACACCGACTTCTATATCCCCAATTTTGGAATCAACCGCATTAACCCTACACAATTGTTTCCGGTTCATTAGGTAGGATTTAAACAAAGAGAGTTCACGTTGTGGGACATCGTAAAGCTCGAGCTTCACTGGTGCTTTTAGGGGCTACCTGGCCTTGAAGCATACTCCGAAATGACAATGGAACGATAGAATTTAATATGGCAGAATTTTGATGTCGCACCATGGTCTGGAAACGTGGGCATGTAAGGCAGCTTTCCCAGTTGGAATTTAACTTCTAAAGCTTGGTTTTACCTGGGTCACTGAAAGTTAATGGAGTTGCTGGGAACTCGATCGTTTGCGACATAAGGGTCATTGAGGAATTTTTTTCACTATATAATCGGTCTTTTGGGTTGCGATGGTATGGTCGCTTTTTGCAACTACTCTAGCGACGTCAGCGATACCTAATGTGAACTAGACTTTAAATGTGACCTGAGCTGGAAACTTTTATGCAAATGAACAGCACTATTTTCCAAAGGTTACAGTTGTTGAAAGAAAAATTTCACCTGAGCTAAGTAAAAGTAACATAAATAGTCTCATGTCTTAATTTGACGTTTAGAAAGGCATATTAATTGACAGAAATTTTTTATTTGATTTCCATTTGGGAACATATTCACCTTTGCACTGGGTGAGTCAAAAACAGGTTCACGCGTTAGGGGGGCTATGGAATAGAAAGTATGTGCTTGATATTCATAACTAAAATGTGAATCCATCAGTCAATAGGCAATCTTAGATGATAAAATTTTGTTTGGTAAGATTACTTATCATTTAGCGTTAGAAATTCGGAACGTAGGTTTTTGAGAACGGTAATTCCACATTCCATTCTGGTCTTTGATTGACTTGCTATTGAAATCAAAATTCAATTTCTGAAACTGACAATGGCAACGAATTTAAACGTCAATGCGACATGAATCATAGACCAGAATGGAATTTGGAATCCTCGATTCCCTACAAGCTTCTTATGAGCAATATTCTCAAACATAATTTTCTCATCTAAGTTAGCCTTTGACTGAAAGATTAACCTCTTTGTCTTGAATATTGGTCACATAACCTTTTATTCCATTGCCCGCCAAACGAGTAGCCTCTTTTTTGACTTACCCGCTAGATATTTTGCTTTTACGGGAAAAATAACGTCATTAGCCAGTCACACAGAACACTGGACAACTCGAAAATGAAATAAGATATGAAAAAATTTAAACAGAAATTTATCATTCAATATTTCTATTTTACATTGATAATAATCTTAGATTTAGGTAGTCGGATGTCCACTACGTGCTCAATTTCGTTCGCTCTTCATTTCCAATTTATTTAATTGGCTAACTTCTAGGCGATGTCAACCTTTTTATGTCGAAACAACTGAAATGTTGCACGTATTATTATTTTTTGCACTTGAGGTGGATATCTCATCATTTATGCACCATAAGAATCTATACACAAATCTGAATATATTACAGTTGAAGTGTATGTTATGTAGCTACAGTAAATTCGTGTTGAGCAATATATTGATAAATACAATATTTGTATAAGTACTAGACACTGTCATTGGGTGATGAAATTGATAATATGAAATTGAGAAAAATATAATCTTTCCGTTAAGAACATCGGTCGAGAGGGAGGCAAAGGGGATAGGATATGGCCAGCTTCTAAAGTTTTCTTTGTACAACGGATCTAGAGTATATTCAAAAAGAATATATCGAATACTGTAGTGTTCATGTCCATCAGTTCTGACTGAAGTTCTTTGCAGTCCGCCCATCTTTGTGGTGTTTAGACTAGACAAGCTAGACGCGATTTTAATGAAGATCTGCGTCTTGTTCACTTGATCCTAATATTTGAAAAAAGATACACTCTTTTATCTGATTGCAATACATTTGTGGAGACAGCAGGCCAATGCCATAAGCCTGCCACCAGAGATATTATACGCAGCTGCTTTCAGTGTTTTTGTTTTGCCAGCAAATAATCGAGCTTTTGATTTCATACTTAGAAAGTGACACCTGTTTGAATTTACTTGCAGATTATTTTTGATTTCATATACTTTCTGTTTCAAAGCAAATATATGGTTTAACAATAGAACCAATTGTCAACTTGTAGACCTTGCATTTCAATGTTAAAGGGGCCTGTGCAAGATAGAGCCTTTGCGCGCCAACGTTCGACTTTCTGATTATCAGAAAGTAATATGGCTACCACACTGCAGTGAGTTTCATGCTTAGAGTGTTTTGTGTATCAGAAACGGATTTCTGGTACTTGCAAGAAGCTTGAAAGGCCTAAAAGGGAGAAGATGGACCTTTTGTGTATTTTTCCGATTTGACATGAGCTGGATGAAAGCAAGACAGTAAGTTAAAATTCAAACCTTTTGCTACTTATATACAATAGAACGATAGGGGCTTTGCCTATGTCCAGGAACCCCAAATGTTGGTAATGATGGTGGTCTAGAAAAAGGCACAATCTCTAGATCTGCAGACATATTGGTCATATCATGAAGTATTCCAAGTTTCATTTACAGAGAAAATCAGGCCATGTTTGTCTTGTTAGTATTGTATTTGGATGTACACAAAGGGTCTAAAAGACGTTGGTTAATCTGCATTGAAATATTCAGCAATGTTTCCATTAGTGATTATGTAAACTTCTCAGATTGAGTCAACAACGACAATAAGCATAACAATTATCGAAATCCGTTTATTTTGCTCAGCTGAACGGAACGAAATTGCTTCGTGTTCACTGTACCGAATAGTCAAATGTTTTTCTTTGATTACATGCACACCCGCAAAGGCTCTATCTTGCACAGGCCCCTTTAAGTCTTCTCTTGCCTTCTCATACGATTTCACTGACAGCAGACTTCAAAATGGTTTGTGATATTCTCTTTGAGTTGCCCTATCAATTTGAATTGATACATTGCAAAATGTCCCAAAATAGTCGTGCTCTATTGGAATGGCTGCGGAGGAGGAGTGATGATGTCATTTGTCTCGTATTTGAAACAGTTTTACAGAAAATGCATCAACGTAGTGTCTAACACCTTTTTCAATAGAATCAGAAATTATGGCAAGAGAAAGTTGACAGAGACTCTGGACGGGGAGCAGTGATGGCATAAATGTTCTATTTATTGTTCTCTCGGCGGGGGTCATGCAGAGCTCAGCAATATTGAGCCCGATGAGGCCCGTAGCTGCTATAGGGGCCGGTCGGGCCCAGGCCCCCAATGATTTCCAAAAGTTGCATCTTCTTCAATCATCATATATCTATAACGTAGAAAACTGATTAAGCTTATGATGAATTCGTCTCCAAACAAGTGTTTCTTGTGCTCTCCCTCTAGCAGTACTGATGTCAACGTCCCCTAGGTAAGTTCAAACAATAAGTAACCAAACCACTGTCATTGGGAATCTGGTATAGCTTCTTTCAGTGGCGTAACACACGGTGGTTGGGGTTAGAGCAACTCCTAAGGGCTCCCAAGGGCCCCTTGCGATTTTCAGTAATGTGCTGGTGTAGGTTTTGCGAAACAGCGTGTCGCGTTGATTTGCACTGAATGCTTTAGGGTCCCTGCAAAGAGACCCAAGTACTTCTAGTGACTTGAGCACCGTTGTGAATTGAGCTAAATGCAAGTTTATTTTAGTAGAAGTGGCTTAAATTGCAAACGTTTCAAAAATGCCTTGCTATTTTCTAGCGAGTATGAATGTTATAAAAGATGACTTTACCAAAAATCCGCTTCATACCTTAAGCTTAACTTTTGAATGTTTTTTTGGGAAGCATGTCGTCGACCACAATCCTTATTTCTGAATTCGATGGTGAAAGTTCTACAAAAGATGCGTTTTCCGATATACTAAAGCGCATTGTTCAAAAAATTTTCAGGAGGGGATACCCCAAATGTGCCTCGCTTTGCAAGTATTCAGTTTCAGCAGGCATCTCCAATGTCTTTCTTGTGCAAACGTGCCTTCATAAAAATACTTCATAGATGCCGGTTATGATGGCTTTGATGTGCTAGGCTCAAGTTGAATTTGCCAATGAAACACAGCTTTGATGTTGGAAATTTTGAAAACTTGTGCTGATCTATCAGCCGCCTCTAGAGGGCCCCTGCGTAGCAAAATTACTAAGGGCGCCGAGTTGCTCCGTAATGCCACTGGGTTCTTTGTTATCAAACAGCTCATGCAATCGCTATTCTTCAGGGAAGCTTCTGAAGTGTGCATTGCCAGTCAAGACCTCTCTTAGTTCAACAGCAACAAACAATCACCTAAACTATCTAATGGGTTGCTACATGCGCAAAACGACAGGGCTAAAAATCTCAACCTTAAGGATCTCAAACGAATTCGTTGCAGATTCCGATGCAAGAAAATTTAAATTCTGGCATCAGAAGCGCTTTGTCAAGGCGAAAACTATCCAGAACAATCCAAAAGATCACGACTGATAGGGACCTTTTCCAGAAAAGTTTCAAAAAAGGATTTTAATATATAACGACCATATACCGTAGATTATTTTGAACTGCATGATATCCAATATGATATCTTGATAGATCCTGGTAGCTTCCTTTAGATAAGTTTGATATTCATAAGCTTGGAACTTCGTCTCCTAAACAAAAGAAAAGGCAACTTGGATCATCACAAATTCAATTTTGCCTACTGAAGATCACCATTGCAACTACCCTGGGCACCAGAGCCTCAAAAAATTAAAATAAAGAAGAAAGAAAAATTCTTTTATTTCTTCTTTTATTGTTTTAGGCTCTGGTACCCAGGGTACATTGCAACAGGCTGTTTTTAGTACTTATAAACACACCCAACTAAGAATCTACTTTGTTGGTCTATTATGACATTTTGGGTCTACAAATATTATGTAAAATGCTGGGTCTGTCACAAAACTACTTTCAATATTCTGGGTCTACGTCAAACTCAAGAATTTTGGTCTGTGTCTGCGCAGATTCTTTTGGTCTAAGTAATTTGGATACGACTTGGACATCCCGTTGTGATACTTGGTACATTGGTACACTTGAGTGTCATGACAAGCGGTCGCGGACTCAATTAGCGCTTAGCCCCTTTGCGATCCCAGCGCTTGCAGTGGTGGCACCAGCTCTGAAAAATCCGTGAAAGATGGGGGATTTTGACGTAATTTGTCAATCTAAAGGTATACCCAACTAATCCAATTTCTTTGACAATTCTTGCCGACTTTTGGCGTTTGAGGGGGCAAGTCCCCCCTCAAGGCATCGCCACTGAGTGCTTGGGTCTAGAAACAGCAACTTCACCTTAGCCTTCGCCGCCCAGCATCAAGTTCCCGTGTTTTTGCCCCCTGCCCCCTGCCCCCTGCCCCCTGCCCCCTGCCCTGGATTCTGCAGTCTCCATTGGATGCAATACTTCTGAGCGAGGCTTGGAATTTGGCAACATCTTTATGAAGTTTTACATGAAGTAATTTAAAGCTTTCCTTCCCAGAAGTAAAACTGCTGGCGGAGCGGCACAAGCAAACGCTTCACAACGAAAAGATCTCGGAACCATGAGAATTGTTTGGTCATTTTAGCACAATAGGTAAGCTTATTGTTTGTTTGCTTCGCGCTTGACGAAGAGAAAAAGGCCCATTTTCTAATTTCTCTAAATCCGATGAAAAAAGTTTGGGAGGGGGGGGGGGGGTGATTTCATATTCATTCACTCAGAATGCACATATCATGTTTCAATTATGCAAGGATTTCGTGAGATTCCATTCGTGGATATTTTGAGAAGTTTCTCGTCCAAAACCACTTGATCTGGTTTCTGGTGAAGAAAAATTACTTCTGAACGCCTACTGTCACTGATACATCGCTATCGTTACAAAAATTAAGGATTTTTTGAGGAATAAAATAAAACTCATAATGAAATTCATACTATAAACCGGTTGTGTCGTTGTATAGGGAAATATAAAGCACTTCCTCTTCAAGCACAGATACAGACCTTGCAAGCTCGGTCTGAACTTTTAAGACCTCCAGGTTTTATATGTTCCTTCACAACACAAAACCAGTTATCATGCGTATAGTAATTCACTGGTTTGATTTTTGTTCTTGCAAAAATGACCAAAATGTTACGAAAAATTCTTTTTGACAAAGGTGCTTTTCGAAAATTTTCTAAATAGTTCAAAAATGCGAACAGGGCGTTTCCCTCGTGTTCTGAGAGTTTGAAGGGCATGGTCAAGGAAATTTTTTTGTGTACCTCCAGACCCCCTCACTTTTTGTGTACCCCCCAGTTTTTTTGGCCTGGCGACACCCTTGACTCTAACAAAAATAAATGTACCTAGGTAGGCCTAGGTAGCCAAATTAGGCTAGTTTGCGCTTAGCGGACACACTTTCAACATGTCTCTGTCTTTTGAGATTTGTACCTTTTTTGGTAGAAAAAGCATCGTTACTGAAATTAAAGTGTAGTAGTGAATTAGCACTAGCAGGGGTGCGGCAGCTGCCAAAAATTGGTAGCAAAAGATGACATATTGCCAGTTCTTGCCACAGATTTAGGCCATGTTTAGGTCATGTTGATGCATTCCAGCAAGTGCGAATTAATCAAATCACTTTCGAATTTTGCAAGATTCAATCATATGATAGGATTTCTATCACTCTTGTTGAGAAAGCCAATCAGCAATTAGTTCTGACAAACAGCAGAAACTGCGCACACATGTGCCAAAACTCGTAACTTTGAGCTGCCCCATTTGCTGCCCGCAGCAGATCCTAAAATCAGGCAACACTTGATATTTTCTTCCTGGAACCTAAAGCTCTTGATTGATCATTTCTAAATGCTTATCTGTCCAAACACTTCATCAAATTGGTTGATGACATCATTTTACGCAGTTTCTGCTCTGTTGCTCTGACAATAAAATTCAATTTGACCTAGCCGCCAGTGCACTTGACCCCAGTATTATATTGATATGGATGTATATGATGCCAGGAGAAAGCCCAAAAAGTATCTAGAACATTCAGCACTGCGTGTTATTTTGTTGCTAGTTAGGCCACGTAAAAAAGATTAATAGATCTCATCACAAAGTTTTGGATATTGTTGCGAGGCGGGGGTTTATACATATTTTGTATTTCATACAGTATATAAATTATTTCAGCAAATCTGAACAACTAGTGAGAGTGAGGCACATTATTCTGGTGAACTAAATCAGATATGTGTCAGAAAGGAGGCAGTGCTAGGAATAGGATGAATTCTCATAACACACAAAACATATATCTAAACCTAAAACACAATTGGATACGGTAAACAGTCCTTTAGCACAGTGGCGGCGGACAGTGCTATTAATGCTAATACTTTATTAGCAGTTTTTTTGCAAAGTAATTGTGTAAAATAAGGCCTAAAACAAGCTTCGAAAAATTTTGAAACTGACTTGTCATTCCATCGAAACGTGAGGTCTCTTTGCATTTTTTGGTTGCTGCAATGTATTGCAATATCACACACAATCATTTGTGTGGTGCATTTGAATCCTTTTCTATAGTCTAATCCCGTGAAAGGAACCGCCTACATTCCCTTTCTATTGATATCTGAACCCTCCTCAATTGATGGCCACGCTATTGCTCGGCCAGTTTTAATAGTGAATGCAGAGGAACAATTGAAACTTGCGTCATATTTCCCGTTGTTCGTTATGCATTGCCCATTGTGGAATATGCAAATGGCTACACCGTGCTAATAATTCTTCGAAGTTAGTAGCATCGGATCACTGCGGCCGTGTCAACACACTGCACAAACGATCTGACCCAAATCGCAGAGATGAATTGAGTCACATCAAGTGGAGTTAGATGGGGTGTTTCAAAATCTTCTGGCTTTTTCTTCACAAGGGAAATTAAGTCATAAACAGCGCCTTCATCTCCAGGAAGACCGGCGACGATATCCCCCTGTTACCATAAAACATCGAACCTCTGTAGGAGTTAGTGTGTGATGGCTGTTCTTGGATGTGTGGAGACACCGAGAGAAAGACGATTTTTTAGACATGTCTTGTTATGGGAGATCTGTCGACGATAAGATTTGTAGCGTGTATTTCAATTTGAGTAAAGACATCAAAGACTCAACTCTGTTTTCAAAAAAAGGATTCGTTTTACTTTCGTTTTAGTATGGCTTGTCTAGAAAACTTGAACCTTTACCGCAGGAACTAATTCCAAATTCTACCAGAATCATCATTACTTTGACTATTTTGCTTTCTTGCCTTGGTACATTTCATATTAAACCATTGGAATTCCAAACAAAATCTGAAGCTTGAGGGCTAACAGCCTTGCTGCAACAAATGCCTCGCAGACACAGTAAGGGTGGCCGCGCTATTAAAATTTGAAAATTAATAGTGGGGCTATCACTAAGTGGCAAGTGGCCGCAAAGGCTGCACAAACCATCCTGGAGCAGAGCCGCGTAGCCCCAGACAACTGCGGAAATAACGAACGATCATGTGAACAACCAAAGAAAAGCCATTGATCACTCGATTTTAGTATGAAGTTTGGAAATGTCATATCGACGTTGCAGCATTCTCCCAGTTCAAGAATTCGCACTTAGAGGTCATAGCCAATCAAAACATGCTGTTCAAACTAGGCTATTCAAAGTTCAAACTATCTCCATGACTTGCAACTGATGGCGACTGTTCCTTCACAAGGCATGCATTTGACCATTAAGTCAAATAGTCAACGGCGTTTGAGAGGTTGTAAATAAATCCTATGCATTCTTTAAACAGTACCTATTTGAGGAAGGTTGTTAATAAGAGCTATCTGTTTGTTTTTACCTTGCTGTTACTTCTTGCTTCCAAAAAATCTTTCTCGATGTTCTTTTTAAATTTTAAAAATTTCTGCAAGGAATAGTAATCAAAGCTCTGGAAAAGACTTGGAACTGCAGTAAAACAAAAATATGCCCTTTTTCCCAAAGTAGGAGTTTCCATGAATATGAGGGGCGTGGCTTTCCTGGAAGCCTTTGGACCCACAGTTTTTCGCTTGCAAGTATTAGCAAATTAATTTACCTCCCAGCCGCCCCTGCTTTAGCATATTACTTGATAATTATTACAGTATAGTAATAATCTGCCTACACACTGAATATGTGTTATGTGTTATGTGGAGTGGAGGGTGGGGAAAAACTTGAATGTCTATGTGCCCATGAAGATGCAGGTGAAGAACGCCTGAGAGAAACCCCTATATATGCTGTACCCTACCATTGATGCCCCAAATAAGGCAAGGGAAGCTAACCTACGTAGGTTGCAAGCCACTGATAGGCTACCAAGCTATGGCATCGTATCTGACTCACACTGACTAATGCAGGTATGAGGAACTAGGCCTTATTGACGTCAGGCAGTATTGCTACTCAAGGCAGACCTATGAATGAATGAACCCTTGCCCTCCAAGTTCAACCTATACCCAACACTTACCAATTTAGACTAACATTTAGTTTATCATCTAAATGTACACTTCTATTGTCAACATTGTCTTTGGTGCAGATATGTGTTCCTATGTTCCCTGTTCCCGGTAGACATAACGGTTGACTTTACTGACTGTTTTTAAGTACAAAGAATAGGGAAGTTTGTCGCAATTTTTTTGGACTCGGTAATCAAAGTACAGGAAACTGTAGGAAGAAACTTTTGCAGGTTGAAGCCTTTACGTTTATTGCATTTCTGATCCCTATTTGCAAAGTTCTTTTGATTTGATATTCGTGAAAGTTTATTTTTGCGAATTCCCCCAAGATATTGAGTCAAATACTTATGTGATGAAATGTGTTTGTTCCTCTTCCACGACAACAGCCCTTTCAAACTGTGTTACAACAAGCAAATTTATGGAAGTTTCTGAGGAGTCCTTTAAAAAGCAAAGGAACAGTCGGGACATTATAAAAATTAATCAGAATTGTCTCTTCTAACAACACAAACCTTAAAAACTGAAGAAAGGCACTTGGTTAGATGATTAGTCTAGATATGAATTTCCATTCTTGTGGTATGAATTTTTGTATTCCTGTTGTTGTGTAGCTGTGTAGTTGTAGTTTAATGAGATTAAGAAAGTCAGCTCAGAGTTAACGGTCGTTGCATCAAACAAAGTTGGAATTACATGACAGAATTTTGAACCTGGTCTGCTAAGATTTCAGCCCACTTTGATCAAACAAGCCAGGATTCTCAGCTCCATCAAACCAGGAGCGGATCCAGGATAGAATCTGACCGAAGCATGATCTGGATCTGGGGGCGGGGCCCTTGGAAAAAATTTTGGACTACGCCCTAAAATTCTTCTGGAACGCCCACTTTACAACACTTTGGTTGCCATGCCCATGATCTCGATAAAACATGAAATGTATCAGTGGATGTCCTTCGCGAAAAGAAATAGTTTCTAATTGAATTTCTTGCAAGAAGAAGCTATTATAAAAAGGTACCAAACCGAGAGTCGGATGAAACAATTCTTGACGCAAAAAAATCTTATTTCAGCTTTGGAACCCATCCCCTCTGAGTGTAAAATTTGAAGAATTTTCAGGCCCTTTGGTTTCTTCTTGTCATCCTCCACGCTTTTGTGGCCAATAAATCTAACCATTGTCACTATTCTGGATGTTGATTAAAGGCCAAAGTGGCCCTCTGTTCTCAGACAATGAAGAGTTCTCGGAGTAATGCACAGCATGCATCATTCACTTCCTTGTTGAATAGACCTCCTATTGCTCTTGGTAGCTTGCGGCTCTACGAGTTCTGATTGGCTTGCTACCATCAAGCCTTCCTCTGATTGGCTTGCAACCCTTGAACCCTCTCATGATTGGCTTGCTACCGTCAGTTTTGAATGTGACATTAGCTCCCGCCAATTTCCTGCAACCTTCAGATACAAATTCTGATTGGCCAGCAATACGGTGAGCAGCAGAACGGTAGCCAGATGGCTAAGGGCAGCGGCACGGCAAGAGGCAACCCTGTAGCAGAAGGAGCCTCGGCCTCTGCAATGGGTCTCCAAATGGAACACTGCATTCGTGTGGGCTTTCTTGAGGACAAGAGACGAGATTCGAACTGTGAGAAACTAAAACTAAAGCTTCACTCAGACTAAAGCGAGCAATACATTCGATGTTCTCATAATTTCTGATTGAATATAGTTAACGGATCTAAATTTTTTACCATGATTTATCCTTTTCCTATTTGCGCAATTTTAAGTTCTGACTTGACAATCTGACAGTAGCAGAAGCTACTGTTGCAAACGTCTGGATCCGCCTCTGATCAAACAGGCTGAAAGGTTCCATGTGATCTCAAATCACTGTCTCAACCCCAGGTTAAGGTTATTGGAGCATGCACCTGATCAACCAATTAAATCATAATTAAACTTGGTGAAACTCTTTTTCAGGACCAAGATGTTGGCCTTACATGGTTTGCAGAAACGGAACTGAAGTGATGGATTCTGCAAGCAACTTCAATGTAAATCCAGAACTGATCCAGCAGGCAAACAGGTAGATATCATAATTTGTTATGTTTGTAGAGGCCAGACTTGAAAGATAAAACTGGGGGCCTGTTTACATGAGAAACTCAAACCAGTTTGAAATTTCAAATTGATGTGAATTTCAGCCAGACAGTTTATTTCCTGTTGTGTTCACATGAAGTTTTGCCATGGTCTGAAGTTGATTGTGTTCTTTGGGGCCAAGCAAAACAATGAGCTAATGTGATCTTTAAACATGAGACTACTGCATCTCACATCAATCACTGTCATCTAGCTAAAGCCCAGTTTCCATATGATTGCAAGGATTGCTGGTGACACAAGGATCGTACAGATTTGTGACCAGCAACTCTGAGTAATCCTTGCATCATGTTGTTTCCATTTATCACAATGATTGCACATTTCTCAGAACTTTGATGCCACAAAATCTAATTCTCAGTGGTAAAAAATGACAAATCTTTTGAATGAGAGGCCTTGATCATTGAAATTCATGCTCAGTCAGCTTCCCTTTGATCCAATTGCAGAGATAAAAATTTTCTATCTCAAACGCAAGGATTTGCTAGCAGCGCAAAAGACAGTAATTGAGCAAGACAATTTCCATTTCAATGCAACAATTGCTGTTCTGAAATTTTTGCCATCCTTGTGTCACCAGCAATCCTTGCGATCATATGGTCGTATGGAAACCAGGCATAAAGGAAGAAAATGCAAAATATTGCAAAAATAAACTTTAACTAAAATAGCCATCATATGATAATATGGTCTTAATGAGGATATCTCAATCTTGCCATACAATTCTGAATGGTTTTACATTTATTAACAAATTTTCCAACGTGAATAAGATTAATTTTGAATTCACTGCCTCCTCCATGGAGGCCTTTTGTGGTTTTTTAATTGAATTGCCGTAAGGTCTGGAAAAGCATGGTCTGAAAATGCAATTTTAGTCTTGAAATTATACATCAGGAACATTTTGTAGCCAACCAGCATCAAAACAGGGCAATGTTATGGGGAAAATGATATCTCAGATGTTTTTGTTCACAAGCTGATTGTATACTTCAATAATTACTATGAAATGAGTTGTAATTGTATCAAAGTGATTACACTTCCACCCTGGATAACATCTGTGCAGTAGTGTAGGGGTTATTCAGTAAAGTAAAGTCTGTTCATTGTGACAGAGGGATAACATGATGTCGTTGGAGAGATAACATGCAGTAGATTTGAGGTTATTCAGTTATTTAGAGGGATAACATAAGAGGGCAGCATCATTTTCATTGGAAGGATAACACCACTAAGTTTTGGATTCTTCTACTTCTTCTGCGAATTTAATCAACTACTTCAATAATGAAGGCTCTGTTGATGTAAGTCAGATCGGTAAGTCAGAGGATTAATCGGTAAGTCATAGGGATAACATCATTTTGTTAGAATTCAGTTATGGAGGGGGAAAACAAACAGTGCAATAGAGGGATAACATTGTGTTGATAGAGGGCCAGCATCAGTATAAGAGGGGTTATTCAGTATTTTGTGTTCTTGTCGATAGAGGAATAACATCAGATATTTCAGGGTTGTCAAGTTAAATAGAGGGATAACTTGCAATAAGGTACAGGGCTGAGTTTTTATCTTGGGGATTGTCCTTAGAAATTCTTAATCCATCTATCACATTGTTTGTTATCCCTCTGAGAAACTGAATAACCTTAAAATAATTGATGTATCTCTCTAAGGACACAGTGTTATTCAACAAAA
This sequence comes from Aurelia sp. 4 Dawson et al 2005, assembly GCA_964019985.1. Taxonomy (NCBI): domain Eukaryota; kingdom Metazoa; phylum Cnidaria; class Scyphozoa; order Semaeostomeae; family Ulmaridae; genus Aurelia; species Aurelia sp. 4 Dawson et al 2005. The sequence continues at coordinate 18,286,919 of OZ026496.1, read as the reverse complement.
GGCGTCTGACTCATAAACCAAAGGTCAGAACGGCCGTAGGTTCAAATCCCACGCTGGACAGTTTGGTCGCTGTCCGTAACACTAGCCTGGGTCGACCAGAGCCATGTGAGGGAAATCTGGTAGCTGTGGCAGGTAGCTGCGGCGGACTGATGGTAAAACATCCATGGCCCCTGCTGGAAATAAGTCTCTCAGACTTTCGCGGGCTAGCCACATTAAATATAAATACCTACCTACCTACTTACCTACAAAATACTGAATAACCCTCCTATACTGATGTTATCCCTCTATTGACACAATTTTATCCCTCTATCGCACTGGCTGTTATCCCCCCAGTAACTGAATACCCCTCTCTTTCTGATGTTAGCCCGCCAACAACACCCTCTAACTTACTGAATAATCCCAAATTTATTGGGGTTATCCCTCCAATGACATCATGTTATCCCTCTATCGCACTGAACAGCCTCTACTTTACTGAATAACCCCTACACTACTGCACAGACATTATCCAGGGTGACTTCACAGTACTAACTCTACCAGTTTTGAGGAGCCATCGCTGATAACATCAACAGTTTTGTATGGATCATTATTATTTGTATGAGTTGAAAAAACATTTATATCATTTTTACAATGATTTTTTCAATTACATTCCAACGATAAGACCATGGTTTACAACTTGCAATAGTTAAGCTATGAATTGGACATGGTTCAATCATGGTATGACCATTGTGCAGTAATTGTAGAATCATATGTAAAATGGAAGACTGCCCAACCATGTTGTGACCATGATTTGAATATGAAGTGGCTGTGGTTCAATGTTGTTATGTTTCCATGATTGTCAATGGAACACACACTGCCCAACCATATTCTGATCATGGTTGGACTATGGTGTGGTCATGTTTTGGTCATGGACCATAGATAACAGTGAATGTAAACTGGAACACCGTACCCAGCCATCTTCTGACCATCAAAGTAACCATGGTTCGATCATGGTACAATCATGAATATCACATGGATCACACTACCTAACAATGTTCTGACCATGATTTTGACTATGAAGTGTTGTGAACCTTCAAGCAAAGAGCCACAGAACCCACAACCTGACTTCTGAGAAATCTAGGTTTAATTTGGTAACCCTATGGCAATAACCCTGCAACTTTGCAATCCAGGACAGTGAAGACGAATTTTTGTGATCAAAAATAGCTTTAAGGTGCAGAAATTTTGACATATTCTGACATAGTACTGTGTGTGCCAAAAGGACTGTCCACCTTTGGCAGGCCACAAAGATTCGCACACTAATTAGATTCTGTGGTTTTTTTGGTAAATTTCTTTGACATCTCTAGAGATACCAGGTGTCCCAAAAAAAAAACACAACAGATTTAAAACATTCTAACGCAAGGTGTTTCAAACTAGAAATTTAATAATAATTTTTCTCGATATTTACAATGATTAGATTAAATTTTAAGATATTTTTCAAAATTCTAGGTGACCTGGTTGCAATCGACAAACTCAAAATTTGCCGTCATGGCAAAACCAGACCTCCCACAACTAGTGCAAAGCATAATGCAAAATTACCAGCGTCGCATTATCTGCAACTTTACAGGATTACAGAAAAGCACATAATTTGATCAAGAAACTGTGACAAAGGAGATCCCTCAATGATTTATGAGTTATCAAGTTTCCAGGGAGCTCTCAGTGTTCATTTCCAAAGGAAGGCATAACTGTAAGAACGGCCCAGCCATATTAGAAAAAGCAACTTCGTCATGACCGAAATCTTCAAACAAGTGTCTGTTCAATGTTCAATCAACTTTTGTGTTTTAGCGCTCGTCAGCAATCTTCGGTGATTGCAAAGACTGTCATTTTTTATGATTTGACAATTTAATCAACCATTGCTAATGTAGCAGCTCTGGTTTTGACGTGGAAGCAATTTTGAACTTTGCTGATTTTTAACTTCACAACCAAGTCACCAAAAATACTGGAAAATATATCAACATTTATTCTAGTAATTGCAGATTTCAATAAAAGTAATTGTTTGCTAACACGTATGAAACAGCTTCCATTAGAATCATTCAAATCTGTTGCGTTTTTGCTGGGACACCCGGTACGTCCAATGCGTTGCCCTTTATTTTCCTAAAGAAGTGAAAGTGATAAAAGGTTCTGGATCAAATTTTCAAAGTATTTACATGAATTGGCAAAGAGAAGCTTCCTTTGGTGATGATTTGGGGATTTCGAAATCACGATATGTTGTTTTCTGCTACAAGAGTGTTATCTCTATTTTGGGTGAAAGGTAAAATTGCTTAACTGATGCAAAGACATGTCGTTCTTTTTGTTGTTTCATCGAATTGATACATTGTGGAAATATGCCCTCCCGTGTTAAAGCAAGAAGCTGTGAAACGCCGGCAGTCACGGACTTGTGCTTGCAACTATATTGTAGTCCTCTATAAACTTGGGATCTATTGAAAATTCTAACATTTTCCTCCTTTAATTTCAAGCATAGTTTAAAACATGTTCAACCATCGTTTGGACTTTTTAAACTCTCCTTGAATCAAGCTGTGCCAAGAAGAAGCATACATAAAGTAGTTGTTGTAAATATACAACAAAGCACATCAGACAGCAAAAAAGGCAAGATTAGGCCAGATATAAGCAGAATCGTTGCTGTGAAATGTATGCACACTAACTGTACTAAAAGGGTTGTCAACCAAGGTGCTCAATGTATCGAACTGGTTGGATTTCCTAGTGCGTGTGGAATTGCTTGGTGAAGCTCCAGTGCCTCTTGTTTGTAAGGCTTGTCTTGACATGCTGCTTTGTTTTCACTGTGAGGTCAAGATCTTTAGCTAAGGTTTATGGTTTCTCAATTTATAGAATCGAAAATTGGGTGCTATCAGCCACTGGTTTGGTGTCAACTTGTCTTTTGATCATGCTTGGATTAATTGACTTAGATCAAACAAATTTGGATGGGTATTAATTTCAGTCAAGAGAAGAAGCATATATCATATAAAGCATATATCTTAGCGTAGTAGCATAGTATATTATACATTTTAACAAGATCATTTTTATTCATAAAGACAACCAACAGCTTCCTCGAGAACCAAAAATAGACGTCAACTCTTTGCAGCGTTTGCCGCAAATTACTTCAAAATAATCAGCCAGTTGCGCTATATATATATATATATATATAGTGTACGATTTGAAGAGGGCCTAACTACTCAAAGAGTGGTTAGAAAAAGCGCAAAAGACCACACAGATGCCTGTTTCTTTGAGTAGTTAGGCCCTCTTCAAATCGTACACTATATATAATATTGAGTCTGGACGCAGACGCCGAATGGCCCGCTACAAAGAACAGGAAGCGCTTCGAAGTCAACAACAAACCAACTGCAACAAGAAACTCCTACAACAAAGACTGCAACTCAGAACTGATGCCTCAGAAAGACACTCGCACTGTGAAAGACGCCAACAACGAAAAGAAACGAGAAGAAACGAAAGAAAAGGGTACAGGTAAACCCGAGGTGGCTTTAGATTCACGGAATCAGCCGTGAAAGAAAAGGGTACAGGTAAACCCGAGCTGGCTACGATGGACTGAAACCAGTTGGGACGGCTGATCTCGCTTGACGAACATCAATCTGACATCATACGAATCAACAACAACAACAACAAGAAACAATCTGACATGAAATAAGAAAGAACAACAACAACACCAACAACAACATCAATTAAAACAAAGGCAACAAAGAACAATAGCAACAACAATTGCAAGAAACAACACAACAACATCTAAGAAACAATCTGACGTGAAACGACAAAGAACAACAAGAACACCAGCAACAACATCAATTATAACAAAGACAACGAAGAACAATAGCAACAACAATAGCAAGAAACAACACAACAACATCTAAGAAACAATCTGACGTGAAACGGCAAAGAACAACAACAACACCAGCAACAACATCAATTAAAACAAAGACAACAAAAAGCAATAGCAACAACAATAGCAAGAAACAACACAAAAACATCTAAGAAACAATCTGACGTGAAACGACAAAGAACAACAAGAACACCAGCAACAACATCCATTAAAACAAAGACAACGAAGAACAATAGCAACAACAATAGCAAGAAACAACACAACAACATCTAAGAAACAATCTGATGTGAAACGACAAAGAACAACAAGAACAGCAACAACAACATCAATCTAGAAGCTCGACCTCGGATGGATGAAGCTCAAACGTGTTACTAAGAACCGGAAGGACCTTATTTGGACATTAATCTTTTTGATTAAATTCTTTGACTATAAATATAGGTTGACTTGTCAAATTTATTCAGTTGCTCTGAAGATGCCCTAGTGGGCGAAACTAGTTAGCACTGGTAAAGAAAAAGCGCAAAAGACCACACAGATGCCTGTTTCTTTGAGTAGTTAGGCCCTCTTCAAATCGTACACTATATATATATATATATATGTATATATAGATATATATATATATATATATATATATATATATATATATATATATATATATATATATATATATATATATATATATATATATATATATATATATATAACGAAAAAAGAGAGATATATACATTATATATATATGTATATATATATATATATATATATATATATATATATATATATATATATATATATATATATATATATATATATATATACATATATATATAATGTATATATCTCTCTTTTTTCGTTCTTTCTTACTTACTTTCTTTCTTCCTTACTTACTTTCTTTCTGTCTGTCTTTCTTTCTCTCTTTCGGTTTGTGGAAAGATGACAATCCTGCGATTCGCTTTGCCGTAGATAACCTATTCTTATCACACAATAATAAAAGCGTCTGAGGCTGTGTCATCAAAGTCTTCTTAATTGTCTCTTATTCCATAGAATGAATGCGTGTTTGTCAATGTTCTGGTCTTAAGACGGTGGGCGGGGAGACGGGCAGTAATTTTGTAATGCAATGCCAACAGAACTGAATTGACTGCAAGAATGAGCGGTTGCGAGACCGGAGGGGGGGGGGGGGCAAATGCATCTTGTAATGTCAACAGAATGAGGAAGGCCTATCACTTATTTTCCATTCCATATGTTGGTGCAGTTTGTTTCCATTTCCCAAAACACCACACTGACTAACTTATGTTGCTGCTAGTTTATACCTTCTATCGCAATGCCGGGAATTCTTGATGCTGACGCTATGAGAAGGCTGTCAAATAGGGCAGAATTACAGACAGTATGCTGGGTAGTATTGAATTACGTAAACTTCAGTTGTTTATTTAAGATCATCACTTCTTTTTATTTGCGACACCAAAGTATGCTGAAGACGTCAAGTGAATTTTCAATGTTCTATCCAACTAAGTTCGGGTTCTGCAAACCAGTTGAGTCTTCACGCAGGCTAATTCTTAACTCTGTTTTATTTCAGCATCCTTGTATTTTGCAGAAGGTCATGTAGACTCACGAGTTATTTTTGAGCTACTGTCCATTATACGATAAACCCAGTCATGTAAATTTTTGTAGACAGTAGTTTTGAGACCTTGGTCAAGACAAGGATCACCTTTTTCTGTCATAAGTTGCCTGTCAATTCAGTGTCAGACTCGAATTGGATTCTCAAGGTTCTTACTGTATTCAAGATCTTTTAGTATTATTCATTGACAGTGCATTGCAAACAGGGAGGAAGATTCACAACTTCTCCCCCACTCTCAGTCACAAGGGCAGACTTCAGGTCCCAGGTTATAGCATTTGAGTCACTTCAGTTGCAGGCCTGCAAAATCAAATGACGCATTGTAACTTCTTTCCCAAGCGCATTCATTGATAAAATGTCCCAAAAGCACATCACTATTCACTTGTGCACCTGAATTTTCTTTTAGCAGGCACAATTTCATACAAAAGTTGTTCTCAAGTACACTGAAACTTTAGCACTCCTTTTCACTCGTGCGAATGTAAAGATAAGATTCAACCATGTTGTTAGCTTTTGATGTATGGTTAAACGCAATGTATATCAACAACTCACTGCACAAAAACATTAAAAAGTCACAGCTGAGCACAGCTGAGCAACACCAAAGACTGGCCAAAATGAAGCCACAGAAACATGGATTTTGAGATAAATGTGGAGTAGGCATAATTGACACAGTTATAATCATTAATATATGTCCATTAACATATCTTTTCTTGTAATTTTGGTAAAATAAATGGTCCCTCATACAATGCTCAGGCTAAAACTAAATTTCGAGTCATCGATTTTGAAAGCAAACATTGAATATGCACGCAGTGACAGCTCTTGTTATTTTATTATTTTGCTTTCTTTTGTTTCATTTTATGCAATCAGCAGGATGCAAGCTGGATGCTTCCTTTGAAAGTTTACTAGCACAGAATGGGAAGAAAATAGAACGAGAGATAGAAATAACATTCATTTCTTTTATTACAAGCAAGGCTAGATTATTTGTTAAGATAGCGTTTCTCGTGGAGTGATTCAAGTTGGTGAAATGGTTTCATTACATGCTAGGTAAAGCCCGGGGGGGGGGGTACTTAGTATATTTGTACGACGGGGATTTGCCGTTTTTCAGGGTATCGTTTTCGCCCATTTTTTCTAGAACAGGGTATCAAAAGAAGGCAAATTTTCTGGGGCAGGTTGTCAAAACATGTCAAAAGAGGAAATTTTGTTACAACGGGTTATTATTTAGTCAAATCTTTGTGTTTTTGAGTATACTTTTCACAGATTTTTTCTAGAACAGGTATCAATTGAAGGCAAAAGTTCTGGAGCAGGGTGAAAAAATATTTTTTTTGTGGGCACATCCCCGTACAAATTTAGGTCAAGTACCCCCTCCCCGGGAGTTAAAGGCATATGCTAATGGAAAATTTCAGTAGAATACGATAGAGCCAGACACAAATTTGCCACGTTATCAGAATGTAGTACTTTTTTATAAAGATGCAGCGATTCATATACCGGGTGTCTCAATAAAAAGTACCCCCTTTTGACTGGAAATAGGAACGAAGCTATTAGATGCCATTACTCTCCGAGCAGTTAGCTAAATTTATCAATCTTCAACTTAGATTCACATACCTTGTATTTAAGAATCGTCCACGAAACACCAGAGATACAAGCTTGCAAAGACAAAATTTACAGTGCACCCAAAACCGGAGGTTTTGTAAAAGGGCCTAGCCATGATTTGTATTATGGATCTTTTCCAAACCACCTGTAAACTTTAACTTTCAGTTTTTCGCTTTTGAAAAGAATAAAAAAGACTCATGGAAATCGTCCTGATTAAACAAATATAACAAAAATGTGGTAAGAATGATGAAGTCGTGCAACATCTCCCAAATGAGCATGCATGTGTTCCTTTTCTCTTTCTTTGACACTTGTAGTGGAATGCAATGCACGGATTGATTCCTCAAAGGAATAAGTATTTTTAGAACAATTGAAGCATTTCAAGGTATAATTCTTTTCAATGGAGAAAGGTAAATGTCAAAGTCGAAATTCCTGTGCAACATGCCTGTGATAGCAAATCATGGCTAGGCCCTTTTACAAAACCTCTGGTTTCGGCTGCACTGTAAATTTTGACTTTGCAAGCTTGTACCTCCAGTGTTTGGTGGCCAATTTTTAAATGCAAGGTATGTGGATCTAAGTTGAAGATTGATAAATTTAGCTGTCCACTCGGAGAGTAATGATATCTTATCGTTTCGTTCCTATTTCCAGTCAAAAGGGGGTACTTTTTTGAGACACCCGGTAGGTCATTTAATAATATTACAATAGCTACCAATGGCAAGGCTGGGAAGTAATTGCGCGCAGCCAAGGACAATAATACCATTAAACAGCATGACGATAAATTTTTTCAAGATTCTTTTTTGATTAAGTGTGGATTTGAAGTCCATTGTTTTGTGACCTTTCATTTCTGCTTCACGAATTTTTATTGCAATGAAAATTCAGCCTCGATCCTGTGCTTTGTGATAAACAATAGAGAGTACTGTATCGTGTGAACCATATCAGGTTCACGACAGATCTGCCACTTCTTTGAGTAAACTTTTCTTTAATTGGTGAATGGAATTTAATCTATCTCATGAACAGCAGGTGCCATTTCAACAAAGATAATTGTTTTTCAACAGAGTTCTGATAATTTTCAAGCTTGAAATGCTGTTTAGGGCATTCGTTAATCATGGTTGTCATTACTTGACCTAGACTGGCCACATTTCTCGCTTCCTGTCGCCCAGTAGCGGACACTTTGCCAAATATTTGGAGGCGAATATACTGTTTCAGTTAAAAGCATTGCTTATTTCTGTTGTTTTCAAATGAAAGATCTTTGTTGGAACCATCACTTGGGGCGATCGCACCCTATTGCCCCCCCCCAAGTATCTGCCAACATTGTCACTGTAGCTGCAGCAGCTTCTTATGTTGCTTTAGGTAGACGACTAATCATTGCTCATGTAGGAAGGCGAAGGTGAAGTTACAGAGAGGGCCTAATCGAGTCGGTGGTCAGTGACCCATTGCCATGGCGTTCAGTTGGTGTTGATGGTGTCCTGTTCCCTTCCACTTGACTGTTCTGACTGCGCAGTCATTGGGTTACAACACTGCGCCATGGCAACTTCAAGGCTACCACTTTTTATCCAGGAACTGCTTGGCATTATGCAATCTTGCAATACTTTTTCAACTCAATTGAAAGGAGATCCAAATCATTGTAAGAAGTCAAGCTAGCGTGTGTTGGTCTGAGTCGCTAACAAGGAAAGATTTAGACTTGCTCCAAGTCTATTCCGAGGTATATCAGCACCAAGGAACATAGTTACTTCTGCGGGGGTGTATACCACGGAAAGGACGCTGCGAAGGAGAAGCGAATGCGCATTCGCTTTTCCTTCGCAGCGTCCTTTTTGTGTTTTACGCCCCCGCAGAAGTAACTATGTTCCTTGGTGCTGATATACCTCGGAATAGACTTGGAGCAAGTCTAGGAAAGATTTGACATTTATCGTTGCTAAGAATATTCAATCTTTTAGGTTTTGATTGTAAATCCGTTTCTAATCGTCGCTATCCAATAGGATGACCTTCTCCGTCTTAAATTCTCCAAGTAGACAAGCAAAAGCCAACCAGTTTATTCTAGAGATTAGCAATGCATATTATGTCACCAGAGAGACATCATTTCTTGGGAAGGTAGTCTAATCGCGAGCTCAGGTTTGGCTTATCATTTTAAATCGACTGTCATTCCAAATTTGATAGCCATATCTTCCCGAGGGGAAAATCATTCCAAAAATAACACGTGAGATTCTGGAATTTGGAAAAGCTAGATTTGTTACTGATTTTTGAATTTTTGTGAGATTTTAAAAGATTTTTTAAGGTTTCTAAGACTTGCTGAGTTGTAAAATTTTAAAGCTTTTTACAAGATCTTTGAAGATTGTCAAAGCGCTCAACAGATTTTGCTGAGAATTTGCACTATTTGTTGGGGGAAACTTATGGGTTTTTGTGGATTTTCGCAGATTCTTTTGATTTACTTTGAGATTTTTGAGAGTCTTGTATTTTAAAGACATATCTCCGGTCGGTGTAGTAGAGTCTTTAGAACCAGTTAATTAATAGAAAATATCGCTAGAGATTTTCTTTTGACACCAAGTGAAATCCAAAATAATGCGCCTCAAAACTGTCTATCAGTTTGAAACTTCTAGTACCTTAAACCTTTAAAGGTGATCTGAAGCGAAAATTTTTATTGATGCAAATGGATAGCACTTTTGAATGATAAAGAATTTCGTTTACCATTTTGTGATACCTTGCTTCATTTTCGAATTACACACTATTTTGTATGATTGGCTGATGACGTCATTTTGTTTGCAAAAACTAATGAAAATGTACGAGGCTGGCTATGTTTCCTGAAGGAAATTGACTTCAAGAACATTTCTTAAGTTGGCATACCTTCTAAACATCATATCAGTCCATGAAACAATTTCTATTACATTTATTCAGCTCAACTTAAATGTCACGGACAACTGTAACCTTTCAAAGCTTAGATACAGCTATATTCCAGTACATCATCCTAGCAATTTGCAAACAAAATGACGTCATCAACTGAAACTTAATATCAGTGGATAACTTGAAAACGAAAAGAGATATCAAAGAAATTTAAACAGGAGTCCGTATCATTCGACAGTGCCATTAATTTGAATAAATAAAAATTTTCGCTTCAGATCACCTTTAACTGAATTATTCAAGACTTTTTGCACTTCGATCTTCTATAACTAGATTTGATTTCTGCAATTTCTTTGCTATCATCTGTAACTTGGTTTCAGGACAATGAATCACATATACTACGTAATGGTCCTTGCATTTGTGACACAGCGCCCTACAGCATGCTATGCTGATTTTAAAGGGGCACTCCGCGGGAAAAACTGGATATCGGCGAAGTGCATCGTTTGCATATAAAACGAACATTCATACCATTATCAACATTTCCCGATATTTCTCCACCCTAAATAAAGCTCAAACCGGCCACAAACGACAGACCGAGAACTCAGCCATAACCTCGCATTTAAATCTGAGACAGATACCGAGAATTGTCGTTAAAGCCGATCATTTCTCTTGGTCGTAGTCGATCGTGAACACACGAATGAACCAAAACAACAAGATTTTCAAACTCAATTCTAAGAGCGACACACAACAAACCCATCAATGCTCGCCGACGACTAACCGGCGGACAATAACGAAAATTTGCAACCTTTGTTCGCCAACAACGAAGCACAAAAATAGTAGGGTATTAAAATTGAAATCGGTCCGATTGTTTTTCTCCATATCTTGCCTTTGAGAAGTGTGATCGAGGAAAGGAAAACGATTTCTGAGGGCTGACAAAACCTGCTTTTCGATCGGAATAACGATATAAACCTTTGCATGCATTTGATTTTTGCGGAATGTCCCTTTAACCCTAATCTGCATGGGGGGGCTGTTTTCCACCCCCCTCGAGGTTTTTCTTGCCGTGTGTTTAAAAGACATCACCTATGTCCCCCAAACCCCTCTGACTTTTACTAATTATCTGTTCGCCACATTTTGATCAAAAAATTTTTAAACAATAGAGCTCACAGGTCACGTGACATGTCCATATTTGGAAGCAGGTAGCAGAAAAATTATTGTTTTTGATGATTTGAATGGAAAGATTTGATCAAATTATGAACTATTATACACCAAATGAATCAGTAAAGAAAGAGCTTTAATTTGATACCGGAATTTCTGGAATTTGATGATGTCAGCATTTTTTGATGATGACGTCATCGTGGCCGCCATTTTGGGCTAATTAGCAAGCTTTTTGAATATTTTCGAAATTTTTCGATTGAAAACACTCCAATGATACGTTTGTAATGGAGTATTACCACTTTGCAGCTTCTTTTTGTCTATTTCCACGGAAAAGAAATTCAATGCATTAATGACGTCATTCATATTGGCTAATTTCTGCCAAAATATCACTCCAAATTCATTAATTTCAATGAAATGATATCTTCATATCAAATTTGTGGCTAAGTTGAACCAAAAACTACCAAATTTTCATGGAAAACCTTCTTTGAATTCAACTTTAACTCGGAAACCTGAGTTTCACTGATTTTAAACTTCATGACGTCACTATGACGTCATAAGGTGTGGCAGCCACACCCAAATTACGCTACATGCTAGAAATTACCTGCTCTATAACGGTGCCAAGTTGCATTGAATTCTGACCACGCTAAGGCAGTTTTCCGAGGGGGGGTGGAAAGAACCCCCCCCATAAATGGTAGCTCGAAAAAGGCCCATATGGATTAGGGTTAAAACACTCTCCATTGCTGCCTTTGATCTTTTGCAGATCACGTTTCTTTTAATAGATATTGTTAACGAATCTTCGTTAAGATTTTCAGAATTTTCTTCTCTTTTAAGGATCCAAGAAAAGTTTGAATAGTTCTTAATATCATCGTAATTTCTAAACGTTTTGAAATTTTCAAAGAATAATTTTCAAGATAAACTTCGTTTATGAATATTTATAATATGATATCAAGCAAAAGTCATTCACTGTTCTGATTTACGATACAGAAATTTGATGATGTCACCTCCTCAGAGGAGTAGGAATATGAAACATTCCGTTATTTCGAAAAACATTGAGAATTTCTAAAAGTCCAACGGTAGAATCATAGAAAAGTAGCTAAAGTACCCTTGAAGCCGTTCAATTGAAAGAGATAGTTCATAAAATTTTACGCCCACCCACCTTTTTGCACCAATTGAAAGATTTGGAACATATGTTGCTCAGAACAGCTTTCAGGTTAAAGGGCAAGTCCGAGGTTGTTACAAGTGTTGATTATTCAAGAGACTACATTGTTGTGAATGGTGTGTAGTAATTTTTTCAATGTTTTCCCTTTTAATCTGCGAAACTAAATATTTCAGTCTGCTAAGAAGTGCGAAATGACGTCATTTTCTATGACGTCCCTTCACGTTGACCTGAACGAAATGTGTTGATATATTAACGCCAAATGTGTTGATATATTAACGCCAAATGTGTTGATATATTACCACTTGCATTGCTAGCCTCCTTATTGCGCCTTCGCACACCCGTACAAAATACAAAATGGCGACGATATTTGCCCTAACTTACAAAAGTTCATTAAACAATTTATGAAAGTTGGAGGCATCAAAACTTGGAAAGAACTCACGATTCGCGTTCATCTGTTGGTAAGGTTGCTTTTTAACAATAATTCTATCAGCCCCGGACTTGTCCTCTCAGGTTAACTACCACACAAGGTGCTTGCTTCCATACTTGTCTTTTTCGTCTGTAACTTTTGGCAAATATTGACATTTGCCTGGACTTGCCAAGTACCCGTGTTCATTCTTTGGTAGACCAACAAAACAGCAAATCTTTGATATATTGAATTGCTATACGAGTTTCGGCTTTCGAAAGGCAAGCTATATGACGTCAGCTGTATGTGTAACGTTTGCAGAGAGATGAGACGATGTTTCAAAACCTACAGTTTTCGCTAAATATTGACTTAAAAACCGACGTTATTGGAAGAAAATTTGTTACCTTCTCATTTACAGAACAAATTTTCCTGAAGGTTCAATGTGCGTAGCAGTAGTAGTGTTCGCGCGTGCGTAGTAATTTCAATTTTGATTAATATTTCAACTCAGTCCCTGGAATGCAGTCACTCTGAATTAAGCAGAAGGCGAAGATTGTTGTGAAACGAAACGTTCTCTGTAAATTTAAAGGGCGATGATGCACCGATCTCTAAGAAGGGAACACAAGAGTAACGTGATTTCTTACCTGTTAGTCTCCCCCGTTCTCTGTGACAAAGAGAGATGTGGGCAAGAGAGCTGGGCAAGCAGTACAGTTGTATCCTGCATATAAGAAACACAAATTTGAAAAACACCAGCCCTGATTTTCAAACAATACCCCCCTTCGATAAGAAGCAGGCTCAGATCTGAAAAAAGGCTTAGGTATGAAAAAGGCTTGTTTCTTATTTAAAAATTATTGACAAAGGAATTGTTTACATGTTCAGTTTTACAGTCGCGTCAAACTGTCTCCATTGAAAATAAAAACAAGACTTTTCCATGTAAATGAAGCAACAAGCACCTTCTACAGTGTTAAAAGATTTGTTGTTGTTAACCGTTGTTACCACATTAATATTTGATACTTATCACGTGACTTAAGATATGACGTATAATGTTAGTATCGAGAGTGTAAAAGGACTTGGACATTGAGCTAAGGGAGATAGGAGGTCACTTGACTACAGTGGACGAGTAGGGAACCGACACTTGTATAGTGCGCGGAATATGCTTGCATAGCAGCTAGTATTTTGGAGGTCGGATAAAGACTCTATTTTAGACTGGATTTTACATACTCAAGATTATATATTCAACTTACTCGCATTATTCACATATTATTTTCAAGTACTCATATTCATACTAGTCTCAGTTAATCTTATATTCGAATATTTGGTTCAGTTTGACATGAAATCAGTTTCTTGGAATAGCCTTAGACCATCCAGGCAACAAGAGATAATTGTAGCCTTTCTTGGAAGTGACATTTACAAACACAAATCAAAATAGTGTGTTTGCATTACCATCACAGAGCCCTTGTTTGAGTAGTTCTTGATAGTTTATGATTTTTCTAATAAGAAACTTAAGAAACTTTACTCTGATTGACAGTTTATACAGGGTGTCTCAAAAAAAATTGTTCGACGTTTGATAAAATATTGAAAAATAAGGACAACATGAACAGGCTCATGGAAAGATAACCCTGTTCCGAAGATTATGAATTAATTTTAGAGACCAGAATCAAGCAAATCGTTGAAAATTCACTTAGTTATAAGCTCTCGAAGATCAAAAATATGCGATAGCTGAAACCGGAGACCAGATACTCCCCCCCCCCAGATATTGAAAAAAGCTCGAAGACGGATGTAAGAGAAGCTTATCCAATGTCATGCCTCTCGTTGATATCGGAGCAAACCAAATAGGACTTCTAAAGTAAATTATTTCTTGCGATCATTCTCTAAATTCCTTAACATTGCGTAAGTCCAAAAACAGTGGTTCAAAACATAATCGGCAAGAGACTGAATCTGTTTCCTCAAAACATCCATATGCTTGACAGTTAGGTTATCGAAAATATGTTTGAATCCCACTTAGTTCGCCCTGAAACAATTGAGAAATAACAGAAACAACGGCCTATGGGGCTTTTACTAAAAATGCCATTTCGGGGCCTCTGGTTTCAGCTTTCACGCAAATTTGAACTTCAAATGTTTATAACTCTACGAATTTTTAGCGGATTTGCAAGATTCTTGTGTCAAAAATTAATGTAAAATCTCAGGAAAAGGGTGACTTGACCAAGGGTGCATTAAGCGTATCGTTATTTTTTAGTATTTAATCAAAAGTCGATTAATTTTTTGAGACACCCTGTATATCAATTTATAAGAAACACATCAGACCTGAAAACTGAATATGTTGTTTCATATCTACGGGACATTACTGTATGTAAAGAATTATGTTACTCTTGTGCTCCCCCCCCCAAAACATCGGTTTATCATCGCCCATGGTTCGATATGACAAGGAAATTTCGAGATGGTACGTTGCGAAATGTTCATGTGCTTCATAGTGGAAAATGAATTCTTCCAGACATATGCAATTTTTGAAGATTTCAAAACTATATCAGTGGAGCCAGTAACTCGGGTAGTGACCGAGGGGGGGGGTAACTCCTATAGAGGACCTGGTATACATGTGCCTGTGACAATCCAGAGGGAAGACCCATAACCAGGGCAAGATTTTGAAAAAGGGACCCCATAACCAGGGCAGCTCCTTTAAAACATACCCCGTAACCAGGGCAAAAAATTTTCAAGAATCCTGTTGAGAATATGCTATCAGCTAAATTCCTTCAAAATAATGTTACAGATCTGAGTTTAGAAAAAGAACAAATGATAGATTAGAGACCAACCAGATGTTTCATTTACTGCTGCACTGAAAACCAAAATTCACGCATAACTTTGGACAATCTTCATCAAGCAGACCCATAACCAGGGCAAAGTATCGCAAACAGACCCATAACCCAGGCGAAACTTCATAAAACATGACCCAAAAACCGGGCAAAATATCGCAAGCTAACCCGTAACCCGGGCAGGGACATGTATACAAGGTCCCCTATAGGAGTTACCCCCCCCCCCTCGGTAGTAGTTCAGGGGGAACGCGCTTAACCGTCAGTCAAAGATTAGCGGTTCGAATCGCCGCCCTGTAAAGCCTATTACGTACAGTAAGGGCGGCCAAGCGCTATAAAATATTGGTCTCCATGTTCGTCTAAAGAAATGGGAAGGAATGTTCTTTTATCACACAGTATTGCCTTGCCCGGAAGAGCCAGTTTTTAAGACAAATGTGAAATTGCAGAATCAATGTTCCTATTCCATCATTTTGTTACAAAAATCAAGTTTTCTAACCTATCTAGCAAAAATTACAAAGTTAACCTGAAGGCTGGCTCTACCATTGTCCTTCAATTTTAACCGCAAAAAGTCAGGTCACTCGAATTTTCACATAAGCGGTTCAACGTTTGTCCGCCATCATAAAAAGACCAGGAATTCCAAGTTTTCGCCAAAGCAGTTGTGCCGGCAAATTTCTGAAAGAACCAGGATTTCATATTTTTCGCCACAGCGGTTCCACCTTTGGCCGGCAACCGGCGTGGGACACTTTTACGTTCATGGCTGCGATTACTACTTGCTTTCGAAAACAATAGTGATCGAAACTACCGGTTTTTTAACCCCTTTTGGACGAACGGCATCCGTGATACATCATGTTGAAATTTTCACCAAATTGAAGAAACAATAACATCGGAATTTTGCTATCAAAACGAACAGTTTTTGGGACAAAGGCGATGCAAATTTTTTTCGTGAACTACCGGTTTTTGGACAAAGGCAGGACCGTCGTTGCCGGTGTGACATGCCCACTCTTGCGTACTGTGAGGAGAGTCACAAAGTCTCTGTTATCCCAGGCTAAAGAATAACACCTGACAATGCACGAATAAACTTCGTTCTCAGTGCCCTGAAGTTACTTTCGGGTGTTAAGTGGTATGAGTTTGTTACCGTTTGTCCAAAGCTTCTTGTCCCCACTCCTTTGCGGGTTTCGAGAGGGCTGTGGTACACAGCATGCACTTCTACACTTTGTGGAAACCTGCAAGAAGTCAATAGACAGTGGAGGCGTCGCTAGGGCCGTCCTGACGGACCTTTCGAAAGCCTTCGATTGTCTAAATCACGAATTATTGATTGCAAAATTGAATGCATATGGTTTCAGTAGATCTGCTTTGCTGTTCATCCATAGCTATCTCACCAACAGGAAGCAGAGAGTGAAGGTCAATGGTTCATTCAGCACATGGACGGAAACCCTCTTGGGTGTACCGCAAGGTTCAGTCCTAGGACCCCTCTTGTTCAATATATATCTGAATGACCTTTTCATGTTCCTGGAGGAAACCAAAGTCTGCAACTATGCGGACGATACGACTATCTATGCGTGTGGTCCTAAGATCGAAACTGTCATTGCGCATTTAGAACATGATGCCCTTAAAATAACTGAGTGGTTCCCAAATAATTTTATGAAACTAAATGAAGACAAATGCCATTTAATGGTTTTTGGTGCAAGGGGAGGTAACGAAATCACAATCAAAATAGGTGGGGCTTGCGTGAAGGAAAGTACAGAAGAAAATCTTCTTGGTATCACTTTCGATCAATCACTTTCTTTCAAAGAACATGTCAAGACCTTGTGTAGAAAAGCCGGCCAAAAACTACATGCTCTTGCCCGTGTCTCCTGCTACATGGACACTGAAAAATTGCAGCTTCTAATGAGAGCGTTTGTTTTATCTCACTTCAGCTACTGCCCACTTGTGTGGATGTTTTATGATAGAACCATAAATCATAGAATAAATCATGTTCATGAAAGGGCATTGCGCATTGCGTATAAAGATCATGGAAATGATTTTGGTTATCTCCTGGAGCAGAGCAATTCGGTGCCCATCCATATACGGAACCTGCAGTTGCTAATGACGGAAATCTTCAAAACAAAATCCCATCTAAATCCACCTTTCATGAAGGACATTTTTCAGGAACGAAGTATGAACTATAATCTAAGACATGGCAATGATGCTCAACTTCCAAAGGTGCGAACCACGTCCTTTGGGATTGAGACCATAGCCTATCTTGGGAACAGATTGTGGCAACTATTGCCGCAAGAAATAAAACAATCAAATACCCTTCCTATTTTCAAAAAACGAATTAAATGTTGGAAAGGTGGTGAATGCAACTGCAGACTTTGCAAAAGATATATTCCGCAAGTTGGGTTCCTAACAGGATAGTCGTTTTTATCTTGTAACATATTTATATATATATATACATTGTAAAAATTTTTTTTCTCCTAATTTAGCTATTTTAGATATTGTAAAAATTATGTACAGTAGGCCTTAATTAGCTGTAATTTAGCTATTTGTTTTTCGCCTTTTTAGCCTACTTTAAATAAATTAATGATGATGATGATGATGATGATGATGATGATGATGATGATGATGATGATGATGATGATGATGATGATGATGATGATGATGATGATGAGAGTTCGCAAACTTAGATAGATGCCAATATGTATCAATATGTCATTTCAGAAATTGGGATTTCAAACTCGGGGACATTTTTGAACATTCAGTAGCATTTGAAAGCTTGCACAGACCTTCTGAGCTTGATTTTATCCTCGGTTGCTTAGCTTTTGCATCACGGTTTTGAATGGACTTATTTGAGTGATTTACTCAATTGAGTTTTTGTCCTTTGTTTCTCGTCATTTTACCTCATTTCGTAAATATTTGTACACACTTAACGGATCTCACTTACAAGTAGTAACATCAATTTTCCAGCCTGCAATGTTTCATAAACATTCCTTTATTCCTACTCTTTTCTTACTTCACTGGTGTCAGGTCACATGATTTTCAAAGGCACCCGACGCGATCTTGAATTTCGATATGAAGTTACAATAACAAATCTTTGGTTTTGAAATGACCTATGAGACGCCCACGTTACTCTGCTTCGTTTAGAGATATCCAGCCCTTCTTTTGTCCAGGTTTTGTCCTCAACTCATAAAGCTGAATTAAAACCTAACCGTCGAAGCTTTGCATTTAACTAAATTGACTAACGTTCAATAATGTATGTCTTTCTTTGCATTTTAACAATGTTAAGGGACTTTTAACAAAACGAGTCTGAAAGACTACCGATACAACAACTTTGAAATGAATTATTACCCCATTGAAGTATATGATTTTGATAAAATCATCGCTTAAGAAGTGTGCAATTTCCCTAACTGCATGACTGCATGATTTTCGTATTTGCGTGATTTCACAGATATTCTTCCCTGCCGGGTGCCTAACGGCCGACTGCCATTACGGTAGTTTTCAATACCAATAAATCATGTATGCCATTTGTATGAATTTTTTCGATTCCAAGATGCAAGGGCTGTTGAAATTTGTTAATTTACGAGAAAATTTTGGAATAGTCACCCATCTACCACAATTAAGTTTGAAAACATACACCCGATTCTAATAGGGTTGTACAGTAACTAGTGAAATACTCTGAAACATACTCATATGTAGTGAATTTCAGATGAAAAAACCCACCCATATGAATAGCACGTCAAGTATCACTTGTCAATTAAGTACACAAGGTGTTACACCCCTTCCCTCAGTGAAGACACCGCTGAAACGAAGCCTCGCCAAGTAAACGAATAAGCCGCTATGTTTGAGTTTAAACATTTTCCCCACCTTGTTTTGTTATTTCCCTGTTGAAATTCTTGATTCCCGTTCGAAATTATGCGAGCTCCATCATAGATGATAGCCAAATTTTCCTTTCCCGTCATGATGATTGTAATCCCCGTTGAAAGTGCATCATTTGAAAATTTTCCTCGCTGTATTTTCAACATCTGGCGGGGTCCTTACCGGTGGAGGGTGTTATGTTGATTGTGTTGTGTGCTGTGTTGATCAAATTTTGTTTGTGTAACTGAATAAACTGATCAGATACACACGCCTTTAGTGATGGTTTTCCCCAATCGTTTTGCTCGCAATGAAATGCCTTCTTCAAAATTTCCATTTCAAAGAAACACAAATTTGTCCAAAACCCTTGATCAAATACCAAGGTAAACTTCGCTTGTATCAAACGCTTTTGTTGAATTTCACCTATATACTTGTTGACATTTTTTTTTGCTGTCCAATTTAACCTTTTCCTCTCTCTTGTTTCAGAATCGCTGCTGAGAGGTGCTACAACCTTGCTTTGCTCAATTTACAAAGAGGCAACAATGAACAAGCATACTTGTTTTTTCAACGGGTATGTGCACAGTTTTTATCATTAAGGACAAATGACGGAGATATGAGAGAACTTTAATCAGGGGCCTGGACAGTCCAAATATTGTCTATTGTATTCCATCGTATTTGATGATCTTGAGAGATTATCAAAACAATTGGACCAATGATGGTAGTCACCCATCTTTTGTTCTATTTTCAAACTAGATGATATATATTTATCCGTCTTTTGTCTTTAAGGGTCAATTGTTAACAGGATGGCATATGATGGGTGCCATCCTCGAAGCAATTTACGATTACAAGCGATATGATTTGTGCGGTTGCGGATTGAAAGAGCCAAGCTGGTTAACATTTGCCGATCCCTTGATGGCTGTCTCACTTTTTCCTTTCATTCATTCATATTTTTATCTGAATTTGGTATTTACATATTTTTAAAAGAATAAAGCTGATTTACATCAACTATCTACGTACAATAAACCTATGATAATAATACAATTCATCTTAAGTCACAATTCAAGAAATTCAGTGTCTATTCAGAAACAATTGACTTTTTGGCTCTATCCCAAGTTTTCATTTCCTTTTTGGAAACTGCTGCTAGCTCTGTATTCTTTGCATCATCGTCCGCGGTATTCTACAGCATAGATTCCCGAAAGTGTCGGGAGTTTGAAACTTGTGCGCGTAAGTTATAACGTATACAGTATGAAAGCAGATCTGTAACAATATTTTTTACGAAAAGCCCAATTCGAAATAAAAACACTATATAATTTGCAGCGAAAAGTTTTTCCGTTTCAATTTCTTATCTTTGTTTTAAATTGACGAAGGGATTCTGGATTTCTTATTGTTGGTAGTGACGTTTGCCCTAACTGCGGACCTTTGAATCAGATGGTTTCTGTCCCGTTGTTGACAGATCTCTTTTTTGGCTGAAGAAAGTTGTAACTGTTACGCTGACTATAGTGACTTGGAATGCTATGAGTGACTGGAAGGAGAATAACCTTGGATGAATTCCGCGGAAGATGCAAAGTCAAATCTCTTCTTAATAGTCTCCTCTCTTAGCGGCACAAATAATTCATGTCAAGTCTCAGTTATTGCCCCATGACTTGCAGTGACGAACATTTTAGGGGCGAGGGAGGACCATCTCCCCCAATGCTGGCTTATCATTCAATTATTTTATTTTGTTTTATTTATTTATGTTCAATTTTTTGTCATTGATTTACTGTGAAAATAGCAAAGAGTAGTTGGCTAATGAATTCCAATGTAAAGACATTGCAAAATACATATATTACATAAAAATTGGTAGATAAAATACCTACAAATCAGCAAAGTATACAGAACAAAAATTGATATCTAAAAATTCCATTTCAATTATTTAGACTTCGTATATCGACGTCTTTTACCAGATCGGATCACTCTTTCTAAACATGATATCTGGCCAAGTAAAAAGTCTATCACAGATTACAGCAAACAGAACAATGCTTCTTGGAGAGGAAAACGGTAAGCGATTGCCTCTTGGATTTCAAAGTTTGAAAAAGAGTATTTGAAATGTAAGAGGATGAAAATGTAATGGTTAACATTCTGAGAAGAACGCTATTCGTTTAGCGCTTTTTCGTTCATCTTTAGAAACAGAGTCCAAGCTAAATCAAATTACCAATAATTTCATGATGGACTTGCAGGGACCGCAGGGACCGCGTGATGATAGCATTAACTTGAAAGGCCTTTGTGTGCTAAAAAGCATCTCTTTTTTGTTTATTTCTCGTTCGTTTTTCATCCGCACTATTAGTATCCAATGTATTGTTTCTTTGTTGCCAATAATACATATATACATATACAACTAATCTAAATCGAAACTAATCTACTTTATTACAAATGAAAGGAAATAACTAAGGAAATAAATACTTACAATGCCAAATTTTGAAAAATGACTGGGATGTGAATGGACAGAAGTTACAGGGTGTGATTAAATTTGCAAACGTTGCATTTGCAGGAAGGACCATCCCATTGTTTTATCATACGTTTGAAGCTGCTCAGATTATCAGCTGATTTTAGTTCATTTGGCAAACAGTTCCAGATCTGAGGTCCAATGGCTTTAAGACTCTTGGAACTAAAAGTCACTTGATTTGGTCGAAAATGATTTAAATTGTTCGGATTCCGTGAAGAATGCTTTGAAGTTCTTGAGCTGAAAATACTTTGCATAAAAGTTTGGTTCAAGTTTTTGATTGTCTTGAATATTTCGATGCAAAGAGTTCTCTGACGAGCAACTTGCCTTGTGCACTTTTTTGACCTAATAAGAAGATCATTATAGGAACTTTTATGATCATTGTACAAAAATCTTAGCGCACGTTCCTGTATCCTTTCAATTTTCTGAAGCGATTTTGGAGACGAAAAATACCAAACTAAAGGAAAATAGTTGAAATTCGAATACACGAAACTTTGAACCAAAACTTCTCTTTCAGCAAAACCAATAAATGAGTTGAGTCGCTTAAGAACGTTCAGCTGTGCCGCAGCTTTTTTACAAAGGCTTGATATATGTGGGTCAAAGTTCAATTTGTTATCTAGTGTTACACCTATGAGTTTAACAGTCTCTTCAGATTTGATAGAATGTCCTTGAAAGTCAAGATTTATGCCGCAAGTATTTGTCTGGTCTTTTTTTAACAAAAAGTGCATGGAATTTGTTCCGGTTCGCAATCATCTCATTTTGTTCGAGCCATGACAAGGCGCTGTCTGCTTCATTTTCCAAAAGCTGACAAGATCTGGCAAGGACTTGGAAAAGAAAGCTAGCGTGTTGTCATCAGCATAATTATACATGGTTGCTTGCTTTATAAAAGAGAAAAGATCATTTATGTAGAAATTGAAAGGTATAGGTCCTAAAACTGATCCCTGGGGGCACTCCTGATACAATTTCTTGAAAAGAACTGTAGGCGTTATTAATTCGGACACTCTGCTTCCGTTTTTTAAGGTAGGAATAGACAAGAACCAGGGAATTTTCATCAAAACCATATGCATGAAGTTTAGCTATAATCAAATCATGAGGGATGCAATCAAAAGCTTTTGACAGATCCATCAAAACGGACCCTACAATAAAGTTGTTGTCAAGCTTAGATTTCCACTCTTCTATAAGTTTTATCAAAACATGCTGTGTACTGTAAGCTGTTCTATAAGCTGCAATGAAAACGGAGAGAGTCTTATCAAGGAAGGGGCTGAGCTGTTCCTTTAGAATCTTTTCAAAAATTTTGGAGAAAATGTTGAGTATACTGAATGGACGATAATTTCTCTCCACAGTGCGAACGTATTCACCTTTGTCTGAAGGGCAAACTGCAGCAGTTTTTGCATTCTGGGTAAATATGAAATTTTGAATGCTGCAATTGATGGCATTAGTAAGAGGCATAGCCAAATCATCGCTAGCCAGAGAAACGAGCTTCGGAGGGATTTGATCGACACCTGTTGATTTACCGCCATCGAGCATTTTCAGTTGGAGCCATACATCTCTAGCAGTAACCTCATTGAAAGAAAAAGATTGAAAAGTATGCTCAGGGTCTTGAACTATAGCTAGAATACTTGGATGATCCTTGTATTTATCAAGAATTAACCTGACAATTTCTCGATCATAATCAATCAAATTTGCATTGGCAATGCTGGAATGCTTCTTACCGGAAGCATTTTCGACAATATTTATGTAACTAGAAATAACGATTGTCAGTGAGTACTGCGCATTGTATTGTTTGCACAGGTCCATTCCCTGATTCCGTAGTTTACACTCATTGAATTGTGATGCATGACAAATCGGTATATTGGTTTTGAGTCAATTAACAATAAAGAGAACAGAGATGTGACGTAAATGTTCTTTTGCTGACAATAAAAGAATTCCAACCATTCCGATGCCATTTCAATAGCCGCTGACCGAAGTCACTGCAAAATTGTTGAAAACAGGCAGAAAAACATACAAGCATCGAGAATCGATCTCGCCTAGTGAAGCCGCTGCGCAGGAATAGATGGCTGCTTCGCAGCAATAATCATTAAAAATCTCACATAAATCATGATCATCAGTGACTATTTTTTCATCTTTGATCAAGGAAATATCGGTACCAGCTAGAACACCCTTATTTGAGAGAAAAGGTTTAGTGTACTGTTCATCGAATCTTTTTCCAGTCGCCATCCGGACTCAGCGGTTGCGAGTGCCAAACTGCTGAATGGTAGGCTCATGAAAATAAAACCTGGCTCCACTTTTCAGCAGTCCAGTTCACCTGTTTTTTTTTTCGCAAAGGTCAGGCGTTTGATTTTCATAGCTGGTGTAAGACTTGATTTTTGCCCAGGCTTGTACGATTTCAAGCCAAATTCTGTGCTTAAACGTCGGCTGATGGTTCTGCGACTTATATTTGTTCCTTCTTTCAAAAGTACTGACCGTATCTCAATTGAGGGCATCATTGGTGACTGAGCTGCTATCCTCTTTATAGCGATGTCTTCCCTCGGTGTCGTCTTTCGTGGACGCCCTGACCGCTTGCTGTCAGACTATGTCCCTGAATTACGAAATTTGACGGTTGCATTGTGAACCGCCATGTTACTAAATTTTAGCTTCTGACTAAATGCTTGTGCAGAATATCCTTCTTGGTGGAGAGACACAATTCGTGACCTTTGAACTATGGTGAGAGATGATTTCTTGCCCATTTTCGTAGATGTTGAGACAGGCAAAAGGCAGCGAAATTCCGTGTGATCAAGTGCTTACGGGGAGATGGTTAACAGAAAGTTGTAGCAAAGGCTGAAGTAAGGGATGAGGCAATGAATGCAATCAGTTTCATTTTCTATTGAATAACTGGGTTGAGGCGACAAAAGAACGTTGTCCCAAGGGTGGTCTTACACTTATGGCCAGAGCTGTGGACTGAAAGCTATCCGCTAACTTTTTCCCGGGGGCCGTTTTTTTTCGTAGAATTTGGATATTTTAAAAACAAGTCACAGAAATGAATTATGCATAGATTGATGTAAAATCCAGCCGAGTAACAGATTTTTCGGGTCACACCCCTTCTCGGCAGAACTATCGAAACTTCCGAGAATTTAAATAGATTTCATTGTGACGTCATAACAAAATGGTGCAAAATTTCAAAAAATAACATCGAAATTCGGAACTTGCATGGAAAGTTGTCCTGAAACAGCCCAAGGAGAATAAGATAGGGAGAGCAGTAGGGTTAAATATCGTTACGACAAGAAACGTTGTTGACAAAAACGTGGTCTTAAACTTTTGGCCACGACAGTATTATAATATTTTTAAAGAATATAAAAAGCATTTCTAAACAAAAACTATGATTTTAATGATTTCAAATATTTTATCCTCTATTTTTCTTATGCAGCATTTGTATTTTAAGTTTTATCGTTGAAATTCATTAGTTCATTACTTTAAGCTTTCTTTTTGTAACGATAGCAGCAATAGAATAGACTTTGATCCAAAACAAGTTCTTGGTGCTTCCACAATTTTTAACTGTTTTCTCCACTTTTCAGGCTGCAAAGCTAAGGGGTGAAGGAGATAATGAGGAGAGCAAGGATGGAGACATAGGCAACTCAGAAACCCAATTTTATGAAAATGCGAGTGATATGTTTGTCAGGAGTTTTGGTAGTTCTTCAAAGAACACAGAAGATGCAAGTGAATATGAAAGCCAATTTCAAGATCCTAGCAGTCTGAGTGATACATCTTTTCGGAGCAATGGCAGCCCGTCGCAAAAGACAGATGATGTCAACAGGACAGCTACGCAATTTGACAAAACTGAGAAGGAAAGTAATGCATCATCTACGTCTAGCAGCTCATGTGAGAGGGCAAAATATGCAAATAGAGATGCCAGTCAGTTTAGTAATGTTAAACATGGGCGAAATGTGCCATCCAGGAGTTCTGGTAGCTCATCAGAGAGAACTAGAAATTCAAATACGAGCACCGGTCAATTTAATAATGTTGAATACGGGACAAATGTGCCATCCAGGAGCTCTGGTATCTCGTCAAAACGGACCAGACACATAAATAGCAGTGCCGGTAAGTTCAATGATATTGAAAATGACAGAAATATGCCACCCTGGAGTGCTGGTAACTCATCTGAGAGGAATAGAAGTTGGAGTGAACAAGCCAACGACCAATTTGATGGACCAGATTGTCCGGAAAAGACATCTTTCAGGACTTCATTTGGCTCGACTGAAGCCAGCAAACAAGGAAGCCAATTTGATCAACACGGCAGAAATGGGAAGAACGAACATTTAAACGGCAAGAAAAAAGCCAAGACAAACTCGTGTGCGAAAGAGAGAACAAGGGACGGACAATTCTCTTCTGAAAATAAACCAATGAGAAGGCGATCTACTAAAAAGCCGTCGAATTCTGAAGGTTGTGAGTCTGGTTTGAAGAATAATGGAAGCAAAGCGAATTTAGCGCAAAGAACTTCACAAAAGGAGGTGAATTTGAACAGAAATGGACACATGAAGTCTCAAAAAATGGAGACTAATAACATGACAGCTAGTCCTACAAACAAGGAAGATAATGTCGAGACGATTGGAGACTGCGGAGAGCCATTAGGCATCGCATTTTCACC
Organism: Aurelia sp. 4 Dawson et al 2005; assembly: GCA_964019985.1. Lineage (NCBI taxonomy): Eukaryota > Metazoa > Cnidaria > Scyphozoa > Semaeostomeae > Ulmaridae > Aurelia > Aurelia sp. 4 Dawson et al 2005. The sequence goes on along the minus strand of OZ026496.1, from coordinate 18,260,586 downwards.
TTATTTTGAAACTGGCAAATACTGGGTAAAATATTGCGTCAAGAAGATATTAGAAATTGTTCTTCTGGCTGTCGCCGTTATCGCCCTTGTACTAATTACTGTTGGCAGCTTACTTTGGATTCTCGGAAAGTTTTTGCTTGCTGTTATCATAAAATTGCTCGCTTATTTCTGGAGCAGGTAAGCATTGAATTTGAATGCCTATAAAAGATCTGTTAAGCCCCTTGTCGTTTGAAGCCTGACTCATATTTAGCACCTTTCCAATTCAAATTTTAATAAGTCTTCCTCATTGCGAAATAAAGGGCCTGCCATGATCTTAGTTGTCGATTTATCATCTGCATCAGGCACTAATTGTTAATTTACTGACGCAGAATCTTTGACCTGTAGATTTATTTGTGCGAAATTCCCAAACGATGTAATATCATTCCGAGTGAACAAAAACAAGAGCTCGCTTGTTTGGAACTTCATTTTGCCAAGAATGCTTATTTTATTCATTTCATTTTAAACTTCTTTGCCCCTGGTTACAGCTCAATTTAAGTAACTGTTTTACAACAAAACCTTGCAACAAAACATGAGAATAACCTATTACAGTATTTTTTCAAGTCCTTTAAATGTACAATAGGTAGGGGAGACCGGGGCTAGGTGTTAATATTTTCTGAAAAATTGAGTTTTGTCCTTATCAGCTAAACGCAGACCTGTCTTTATACCACCATGAGTAGAGTTTTACCAGCCTGGTTCCCTGCGTCAACTCGTCTGCGTTCGTTTAAGGGTATTGGGCGCCAGGGAAGCGATTTGTGGACGCCTGGACAAAAACCAGCGAAACTTCTCAAATTTCTCAATCCTTATTTGGAAAACGGGTTAAGCGTAGCCTTCGTGCAGTTCTTTCTTCTGTGTAAATTGAATTGTTTTTTGTAGATCAAAAGAACATTACCTTATTTCAATTTTACAAAAGAAAGAATGCACGCAGGCTAGTTAAGCGTCGTTCTGTTAGCGGGGAAAATTTAAAGTATGCTTGATTTAAAGCATGCAACGATGACAACAGAAGCCCGGGCGGTGCGTGGTTACAGTTTTTGTCCAGGTGTTATTTTGGACCGCTTCCGCGGAGCCCAGTTCCCCAGTCGAAAATGACGTCAGGGAACCAGACTGGAGTTTACCACTGCATATTGAACATATGTTGTTTCAAAAATTTGGCGCTTTTAGATTTTTGGTAAATTGCAAATGAAGATCAAGATTGGAGTGTTACAACTTGCCTCGAGCTTGGGACAAGTTGCAACAGGTACCGGGGAAAGTTGTAACAGAATATATAGGGGAGACCGGGGCTAGTTGGAATGCTTTTCCGAAAAACTGAATTTTCTCGGTACCAGCAAAACACAGCCCAGTCTTTATACCACCATTGGTTTTGTTTGGAAGGGCTCTTTGAAAATCAGCGACAAGGGTGAAGGACCTCCCTCTTTAATAGACTGAAATATGAAATATGAAATAAGAGCGAAATAGTCAACTTTTTACATCAAATATACTTTTTCATTTCTTCATTTAATCTTATTTGTACATAACCCTCCATCAGTAACAGTAAAGTAACAAAAATAAAGATAAAGATGAATGTATATCTAATCACACAGTTCTTCCAGGAGGTCATGTTTCAGGGGTCTTCGATGTCTTGCTGGCCCAAAAACTAGTTTCTAACCTGCTTTTTGAAAAGTGCAGCAGATTCCACATTTTTAATCTTGTTTGGGATATCATTCCACACCTTGGCCCTTTAGTATAAAAAGCTCTTTATAATTATCTCTAGCCTAGGTCTTGGTACCTGCAGGTCATTCACTCTCCTTGTTTCATATTTTGAAACCTGAGATCTTTTTATGAACTTTTGCTTATGGATTTCTGGATATTGCTCATTTATAATTTTATGCACCATCATCGCTTGGTCAAGCTTAATTAATTCATTTACACTCAATGTTGCAGATGGCATTCTGTCTTATCGGTAAACTCAAAATCAGGTAAAACAATCAGATAAACCCAAAATTAGATTGAATACATTTCATTCAGTATATGTTATTTCATTGTTTGCACACCAGAAGTCTTAGCTGCTTTTGCTGATCTCAAAATCTTGGAAATCACCTGCTGTGAATGTACTAGTTTACTCGAATTCACCCTCCGCAAACTCTAATTTCTTATCAAACATATCGCACAGTTGTTTACGAATAATAGAGAAAGTTTGAGTGAATAGCGTTCAGACATTCTCATTCCAAAAAAAAGTCTCTACGGGAATTTTTATAATTTCCGGGGTCTTAAAGACGAATGGTTTTACTATGCAAAATTTTCACATCTAAGTTGGCCTTTGAATGACAGAATAATATTTTAGTTTTGAATATCGGCCACATACTCTCTATTTCACAGCTGGCCAAACATGTAAACTTTTTTACGACTCATCCGGTAGATTCGGAAAGGAGTGATCGATTTCAATAAACAAAGTTTCTACAATCTGTCTTCTGCAAAGTTAAACTTCAACACACCCGATTTGGCTTGTTTTGTCATCCAGAAATGACATGTTCAACGCGCTGAGTTTTTCCTGATTTGCTCGACAAAATTACGAGGAAATATGGAACGTTTTATGCTTTTGTCTCACAACTAATGTCAACACAGCCACAATTATTGTCATATTTCCCGCTTTTAAGTCCTAATCTCGACTATTTCTTTTGCAGATCATGTGACAAATGCAGTTATGTTGCCACAGGCTTCAGAAAGATTTTTCAAGCAATTACGGTATTCGTAGGATGCGTGTTATCAGATCTTCTTGGCATCACATATTTTGCATCATGGGCAACGAGTAAAGATACGCGGAAGAAAAAAAGCTCGTATTCTACCAAAATGGAATTGCCAAAGACTGCAGCTGAGGCTGTCAATCATTTGATTCACTGCGATTTCAGCGACAGCAGTCCATATCAGTAAGAGTCATTTTGTGACATTGTTTGTTTTTTAGATACTCGGTGTCTCAGAAAAAGTATGCAGGTTTGGTTTGATCCAGTGATGTGGATATAGCATTAAGCACAGTTAATCACTCTCAAAAAGTCCCTCAATAGTTCACTTGAACATAGATACTTTTTGTTTGTATTGGTGCTTTTAGAGCAGAAATATTATTATAGAAAGCTTTGGCTTTCACTTGCAAACAGGAGCTTTGGCGTTTTGCCCTAAGTCTATTCTTCAAGCATGGCGAGTAAATCAACAATACTTTGATAAAATTTGAGCGATGTTGGATCACATTATATTCTGTTTGCTAGCAGTCATGCATTGTGCATTTTCTTAATTTTTCTTTTATTCTTTTTTGAAAGCTCAAATTTGTGTTCACTTCCAAATAGGAGCTTCGGCGTTTTGCGCTAAGGGAATTGTCAAGTATAGCGAATGAATGAACAATATATGTAAAAAAAATTAGCAATGTTGGATCTCATTATATTCCGTTTGCTAGCAGTCACCCATTGTTCATTTTCTTAACTTTTCCTTGATTTCTGTTTTCAATTTCGGTGCGCTTCAAGAATTTGGCTAAGCCAAAAGGCCAAGCTCTGGTATGGAGGTGGACAAGCTTTCCAGATTAATATTTTTTTCTTAAAGATTAATAAATTGATATTTCTAAGACTGATAAGTTCAAGTTAACTATTAAAGAAAATTTTGAGATTGATTAACTGTTGATTAAAGCTATACTTTTTGCTAAGATAGCGGGTAAATTCGATTATATACATATTTTAGGAAAGATTTAAAAGTCATGGTTCGTCGTGGTCCTAGTGTTCAAATTTATATTAAAGCTGCGCTTTCCGACCAATGTTCCAAAGTCATGGTTTCTTAAGAAGAGCGATCTTTATGGCACGTAATAACAAGGGCAGATAGTAATAATAGATAATGATGATGAAAGCTTTTACAGTACGCCATATATCCACAGGGCTCCTAGGCGCATCGCCTATTGCGTAGCGATGACGTCTGATAATGGTGTTAGTATACAGTAAATGCCCTCATATAAGAACCTACCAAAATAAGAACCTACAGGCTGTTTTTCCTAAATTATGTACCGCGCAAATAAGAACCTGTTTCAGTTTGATGAGACATAGGTTCTTATTGTAGGGGTTGCAAAGTTGATCTTTGATTGCTTTCATTAAGGTCATTCTGGTCCCAGTTGACTTTGAAAGTTTCATTCTCCTCCCCAATTACTTATTAGGTCCATGAGAATGCTTCCAAAACATCTAACAGGGCTGAACATGTTTGTGAGACTCTCAAGGGGACTACATGAGGCACCCTTCAAATACGAACCTCTATACCTTGAAATTAGTCTTAGCACCTTTGAAATAAGAACCAATTTCTGCCTGGCTCTCGAAAAAGTAGGTTCTTATACGCGAGGATTTACTGTATCTTAGTACTTGTTGTTATCTATTTTTTATTATTCTCATTTCAAATACTCAAGGTAGGTAGTTCTTCAGCAAGGCTGCTTTGCAAGCGGCCTCCGTTGCAAAAAAGTACTCAAATTAATATGCTGTTATAACCACAATTAACTCGATCCAATTCAGTCACGAATACGTTAGTAAACCTTTCTATTCTAAGGTACATATTTATATTGAAAAGAAAGTTCAGATCGCGAAACATTATATACAGCTAGTTACCCCGATTACATTGTCTTAATCGTGTTAAGGAGGATGAAGCAATATTTCCGTTTATGGACCAGTTACAATCAGGCTTTATACGGATGATGAGTGAATCAACAAATGTAAATAAGCATTAAAGATATGTTTGCTATTGTGATACTATGATAATTAAACAACAATATGATGTATAAATAATCTTAGTTCCCAAAATCGCTGAGATGGTCGAAAACACGACGTTTCGAGCATGTCCTCGTTATATTGCCGTAAATAAGCATCGCTGCAAATATATCCTTCGTAAGTCGAGCAACATGCCAAAATGAGTACATGTCAGATATAGGTAAGGGCTGTATTTACGAAACCAATTTTGCACATCTTAGCTTAAAATTGTTCTTTTTTCTATGCTACTTTTCGCTTTTAGGCTGAAAGTTTGTTAAGTTTCTAAATTATTTTCTGGATCGTCCTGGCTACATAAGTTTCAACAGAATGGGTTTATTTATGAATTTATTGGCCCTATTCATATGCTATCAATGATGGTCATTAAAAATTTGTAAAATGTAGGTAAAGATGTGTTAAATATTAGATTTCTAGGATGCAGTATCTTATGAACTCTGCATGAATTGCAATGTCTCCAGACAAGACCAGGACCTGGTATCAATCAAAATGCGAGAAATTTTTTGTCGGTTTGAGCCTCAAGGGTTTCTTATATATAAGTAAGGGTTATAGTCATTTTTCGGCAACATAAAATTTCCTCTTACGTTGTTTCTTAAAACTATGGCCTTACTTTAGAAATGTATTCACTGTTCTAGGATAGTACAATAAAAGCTATGTGAATAATTAGCAAAATTTTATTCCACCATCTTGCTGATGTTTTGGCTACATTTTTTTGAATTTTTGTCTCAGTTTTAGATGCATTATTTCCAAAGTCAGGATTTGGCCGAAATTCCTATTTCTCAATTTGCCAAAAAACAGCCAAACATTGACTATGGACTATCTTGAAATTTTGACGTGCCAATGCTCAGAATTGACTAGAGAGCATAATCATAATGCAGCACTGTCCATGTCATTACAAAGAGTCATGTCACTGTCATTAGAAAGAGCTGAAAAGCGTTATGTTACCATTCGGATACTTGAAAATTTGATTGAATTGAGCCACTGACCTATAGTTTTATTAGCCAAAGCCCATGGAAGCCATGTTTCGGAACTTTTTAAACCGAGATTGAGACTGTGCATTGTAAATTATGAATGTATTATCTGGTTTATGTTTACTTTTCTTGCAGAGAATGGAGATGAAATTTTCAAATATGGTTTATAATATGCATCACACGATATTTCAAACAGTGGATATATTTGGTTGGTGACTTTATTGACCAAATTCAGAAGCTGAGCAGGAAATGCAAAACGGAATATAAGATACACAAGGTCTGCATATCCTGTTGCTGCCGATACACATGCACAGGAAGCCCAGGCAGTTCATCGAACAACAATAAGTTTGCAATCTCAAAGTTGTTATCTGTGTATGATACCTTGCTGTTTGTTGCACTTCTTCACGGCTCTGTTGTTTTTTCAATTCATTTTCAATTGTTTAGGGAGGGAGGCCCTTCACCCTTGCGGCTGATTTTCAAGGGCCCCTCCTCATAAAAGCTTACAATAAACTGAATAAATAAGTTATGTCGCAATAAGTTGAACGGAAACGAATAAGTTGTGTCGCATTGGCTTCTGGATTGCACTGCATAATTGTTCCAATGTGAGAGTTCAATATGAAGTAACTTGCAGGTATTCTTATGTATGGTTTCAAGGAGTGAAAGTTATCTTCAAGCCAAATTCAATAAATATTTTGTTCTCGATCGCAATCCGGCATCCATGCTCCAAATTCGTAACACAACGTGTCAAAATGCAGTCATCGAACTATTCTTTCAGATACTCTGCTTCTTCATTATCAATGTTTAAAATGTAACAATTTGCAACTCTTTGATGTACGTCTCGTCAGATTTCGATTCTCACTGTTCTTGGGCCAGCAAACGGTCCCGGAGCGATCGAATTTCGAATTTTTTCGTCCTACCTTGCTTTGCTTTGCACAGAATGTACACCGGACCCCTCTGGAAGCCGATAGAGCGCCATTGTTTTGTTCTAGTCGATCAACAGATAGACAAAGGATCCCTGTGTACATTCTGTGTAAAGCAAAGCAAGGAAGGCAGACGAAAAATTCGAAATTCGATCGCTTTGGGACCATTCGATGGCCCGAGCATTATGAGAATCGAGATCTGACAAGTCGTTAGACGTACATCAAAAAGTTTCAAGTTGTTGCATCTTAAACATTGATGATGAAGAAACAAAGCGTCGGAAAGTATAGTTCGATGTCCGAAGAGCATTGTGGTAGGTTGTGCTACGAATTTGGAGCATGGATGCTGGATTGTAATCGAGAAGAAAACAGTTTCTTCAATTTTGCTGCAAGATAACTTTCACTCTTTGAAATCATACAAAAGAATACCAGTAAATTACTTCATATCGAACTCTCGCATTTGAACACTTATGCAGTGCAATGCAGAGGTCAATGAGATACAACACAGCCGCGGAGAGGCGCAACAAATAACACACAAAGGTATCATACGATTAGTGATTTTAATATTGTAAACTTATAATTTTCAATGAAGTACCTGGGCTACCTACTACCAAATGGATGTCTTGTTTTTCTACTATATTTTCTCTGCTTGTAGGACGCTTCTTGTCGACAAAGACGCAAGTACCGACGAGATTCGAAGGAACTACAGAAAAATGGCATTACTTGTACATCCTGACAAATTAAGTGGCCTAAATGAAGATGCCGAGAAAGCAACAAAGATTCTTAATGCTGCTTATGACATTTTAGGAGATGAAACAAAACGGGAACGGCTAGAAGAAGACGATGTGATGCGAGATTTTGAAAGCAAATTTAAGTCAGAATTTGAAGATTTTGTTTCTAAGATGCAGAATTCTATTCCATGTAATATTTGTGGTGGAAGGCATGAAATTGTGGAAACAAAGAGGAAACTGATTGAAGGAAGATATTGCTCATATCATAAAGATTATCATCTTGCAAATGAAGGCGACGTTTGGGTTGAGAGGACATTTCTTGGCATGAAGTATCTTTATCTCTGCATGGTTAGAGATTTTGAATTGAAGGTATGTTTTCTTTGAATTGTTGAATAATTTGGGGACGGGCTGACACTTGACCAATTATAATGTTACAATCTATTCGAAAAATTCAAAATTTTTGCTGCACCAGGCAGGACTTGAACTCGGTTCAACGCGGCACTAGTCCAATGATCATCCCACCATACTACTGATAGTGCAATTGACCTGTAAGTGGGCAATTAAGACTGCTACCATAGTCAGTGCCAATTTGACTTTCTAATTTATTTATTTCAAATGAATTTGTGCAATCCCAAGAGAGACCAAAGGAGTAGAGTCTTAAGAAGGATACAACAGGACTACGGTACAAGCCTACGATTAATGTTAAGTTGTGTTCTTGTACGTGAACTTATTTGTTTTATTAAAAGGTTGTTATTTATCAAATTCATATTTTTACACGATATCTCATCAGTTACAGTTTTATATAAAACATATTACAATTTGATAAATAGAAAAAAGAAAATATAAAAAACAAATTCAAATAGCTGTTGATAAGTTGGAATGAATTCAATCTGAGGTCTGATTTTCCTGAGAGTCGTGTTTTAGTTAGGGTTTACTGAGCTCTTTAATTGCTTTCTTAATTTCTTTTAAACTGATAGAGTGAGGGGGTTTCCCTTATTTCAATAGGTATTTCATTCCAGGCTTTGGGCCCAGAGAGGTGGAAACCTTTTTTTCGTACACTCAAGCTTAAACTTTGGAATGTCGAGATTTCTATTGTTTCTTGTGTTATACCTAGAGATTTGATTCCGCTGATTATATTTGTCCCAGAGGCTCTCGGGGGATTGTTTATTGATCATTTTGTGTGCCATGACAGATCGATCAAAATGGATGATTTGATCAACGTTCAGCCCATTATAGGTCCAGGGGTCCTTTAATCTAGCATTTTCAATGACGGAGAAGGCCCTGTTCTGCAGTCGCTGAAGCGTTTGCAGCTGCAAATTGGGCAGGCTGCCCCAGACAACATTTCCATACCGTTGGTGACTTTCAACAAGCGCGTGGTAAACCTCACATAGCTTAGATTGCGGAAGAATGTTGTTAATTTTCTTCAATGCTGACAAATCACTTGTTACTTTGCCTTTTAGGGATTTGAAGCGCTCTTTTCAACTGAGATTCTCGTTGACTATAACCCCCAGTGACTTAGTTTTTCTTACTCTTTTTATTTCTGTGCCATTGACCTTCAATGGAGCCAGAGACTCAATTTTATTAATTCTGCGTGTATGACCAATGAGCATAAAATCAGTCTTTTTAGGATTGGCACTTAGTTTATTAACCCTCATCCATTCAGAAATATTCTGCAGCTCCTCGTTCATCATCTGAGCAAGTTAGTTAATGTCATCCGAGGCTATTGTTGTGTGCGTATCATCAGCATGCATGCTCGCCGAAAAACTGTTATCATTATGTTATATTGATGATACAGGGTGTCCCAAAAAATTGTACCTCGTTCATGTGGGTACTGTGGAGGAGCTGCTGATTCAATGGATTCACTTTTTACACAGTAACATTGGCCAAGTAAGTAAGAAAGTAAGTAAGTATAAATTTGCCACAAATAAAAAGAAAATTACGATGGTTAAAAGAAAAGGAAAGAGCAAATAAATGAATAAATAAATAAATAAGTAAATAAATAGATGAATAAATAGAATATTTGCAATATATTTTATATAGCAAGTTTAAATACAAGTTAAAAGCACCCGTAATTAAAGTGCCAGGGATAGCATTAAAAGATCGAGTTGAGCTTATTTCCATAATGGTCCCCTTAGAGGTGATTGCAAAGAAAAAATATGTATATATGGTAAGGCCGAGACATGACTGTGAGAGAGGATGCGCGATTTTAGTAGAACAATGTCTTTTTCCTCTCTCTGTATATTTTGGAAAAAATTGTCCTTGATTTTGTGCTTAAAGGAATAGATATTATTGCAGACTTTAAATAAGAAGATAGGCTATTCCATATTTTTGGCCCAATTTTGGACAGGCACTTTTGGCCAGCGCTACTTTTGGGAAAAGGAAGGTTTAATTTAAGCTTAGACCTTCTTGTCACTCGGCTTTGGTCAACTGGTTCGAAAATTTCATCAGCATAAGCTGGAGGCATAAGCCAGACTTCCAATTAGAGTTTGAGACATTGTATAAGTCAACTTTGCAAGTGGTTGCTGATTTAAGGCAGACAAAAGGCAAAATTAATGCTTTCTTCAAAACCGCACATCTGTTGTCCTCCAGAAATGTCAAAATAAAGTAAGTGTTCAAAGAAAGGGTTCTAGCATCATATTAAACTTTTTTGCTAAATTTTTAAAGGGTTAGCAATGTTTTCTATTCATAAGAGAGTACTTTCGATCTTTTAAAGGTGTAGTGGAAGTTTTTGATACCATGCCAGAACCCTTTCTTTGAAAAATTACTATATTTTCATGGTCCTATTTTGAAGCAACCACTTACTTTGCTCTCTCTTTGCCATAAATTAGCAGCCAGGTATCAAGTCGACTCAAACAAGGTCTCAAACTCTAAGTTTCTTATGGGAGGATGGAGAGGATTTCAGATCAGTAAATGAGGTATCAACGTTTGCCGTTCTTGTCTTGAATGAGCGATTTGTAGCATCGTAAAAGCTCTATTAAGCCCCCTCTCTAATAAACCTCTCTCCTTCAAGCCGAGATTTTTAAAAACTCCCTGCTTTAAAAAGCCTCACATATGTTTTAAAATTCCATGAGTTGCCAAACATTTCCAATTTATTCAGCTTAAACAAGCTTGTATGTTGCTTTTGATATGGTTTTGGATAAAACTGTGTCAAATGTATGTATTTGACTAATACAATTGGGGTAAAATGTGGGGTAAAAGACGTATAAAGCTGTCACATATATCTTTGTCTTCTAACATTTTAAATAAGCTCTCCTCTCTAGGAAGCCCTTCTCTGGGGCGTCCAAACTTAAATAAGTCCCCCCCCCCAGAGGCTGTGGAAGAAGAACCTTGAAATCACTGGCATGCTTGCATCCGTCACTCCGAATTCAGTTATTACAAGCAAGTTAAGCTACAATGGAATGAAGCATACTGGGTTTCCTATTAAACATATCTCTTGATGGTATTCAAATACCTGGTGACCAAACAGAAAATTCACGATCTACATCATAACTAGCTCCCTCGATCAAAAGCTATCGTCAAATGCTTTCTATCACAATTATATCATAATGTTTAATAGAAAAGCATAGATGTCGTTTGAGATGCTGCATGGTCATTTAAGCAATGCTTACCATCCGAATAAACAGGATCAAAATGGTTACCTAATTTTGAGTGAAATAATCGCCATCATTTTCCAGTCAACATTTTGTGCAACCTCAACGCTGCGGATTTTAGGTCGTCAGGGGAATTTTGTTTGCAAATGACTGACCTCTGTTCCTCATTCAGAATTCAAATTAACTTTTTTCACAGTGTCCAGAACATCGACTGGCTAACGAGGGAATAGTCCGAGAAATGAATGAATTCCCGAATTTTTTTGGAACTTTTTTTGGTTATTAATCATAGCTACAGTGGAAATACCGGGTTTCCTAAACAAAGTGTAGGCGTTTGAACAGTTCCTGCGAAGGACCCTTGGTTCAAAAGGTATTATTTTCAGTGGATTGAATACATGAGCTCTTACCACAAATTTGCGACCTCGCATGCCCAAATAGGGCTTGTATCCTCACAGTTATTCACTCTAAACTGGTGAAATTTCAAGGCGGCCTAAGACGGATGGTCATTGAATTATCCTGCTAAATTAGTGTAAATCTCAAACCGGAGTGAAAATTTATGTGAATTTATGTGAGTAAGCTGTCTGGCCATGATTCACATCGATTGAAATTTCAGACTGATTTGACTTTCCATGTAAAAGGGCTGTAAAGAAACATTCCCATCCACGTTTCCTTTTAGTTACGGTTTCTCAGCCATAGAGGTGACCGGTTAAGGTATTCGAATTGTTGAAAAGTAAAGTTCGCTTTTATAGTTCGACAGACTTTCGAAATATAATGAACTGTTGAGCTGCCCCAAAAACTGTTCACAAATTACGCGTAGATAGTAACTGCCAATGTCTTAGGCTGCCTTAACCTGCCTCAGAAATTTTGTCTATTTAAATGAAGTACTCTGCGTGTACAAACCCATTTGCACGTGCGAGGTTGCAAAATCTAAGTCAAGACCTGATCTATGCTATTTACTTAGGATAAAAACTTTGAAGCCAAGGCCATATCACAGGAACTGTTCAAAAGCTGATACTTTTTTAGGACACCCAGTACAAATTTCCTCGTCATCTTTCTTTGTGATTGTGGTAATGAATTGCCTTCTTTTAAAGGTTTATCATTTAAAGAACTGGGGACCCTGTCAGTCTTCGCAGTTTGGAGAAATCCCATCAAACTATTGCCGCATTGTTTTGAAAATGAAATCTGGAGATAGCACAAGGCAAAGTGAAGAGTAAGTAACACAAGGCTTCTTCTCTGCGTCCTTTATTTCTTTACGTAACTTTTACTTGGAATGGTTGACATAAGACAACAGCAGTGGCCAAAGACTGCAAATACCACGCGAGAAATTGTTTTTGCAGTTATCCCATGAATGAACTGCTTGGGGAGAACCTTAAAGTACCTTATTTAATTCTATCCTTGAGATTTTTTATTTCTTATCTATTTTGGATGTTTTAGCACTTTTTATAGCCCTTGCCAAGACCAATTTCTACAAAACTTGCGTCACCCTTGGCTAGGCTGATATTGAAAAAATACACCTCCGGCCAGATTCATGTCCATGCCAGCGGTAACTTCAAAATGTCGACGTTCTTTCATTTATTGGCTTATTATCAACAAGGATGGCATGTCAGGATGAAGTTCTTATTTTCAGATAGCCTGTGGACAGGCTTCAGAGTGATACCAAAAGGAAAAAGAGAGCCTGTAGGAACAGGCTACATTTTTTAGTTCTATAAATCTGATCTGAGGGACAAAAGGCTTTAGTTATTTGTCCCAAACTTCAATGCCACAAGTGATGAAAATAATGTTATTGATCAATCTTACCTGTTACTGCTTAAATATATCATCATAAGAAGCTAGAATGTCAATTTCAAGGAAAAATTACAAAGAAAGCCATACACCTCAAATCGGGTATACGGAATTCGAAAATGCTGCCCATTCCTACAGGCCCTCTCCTCTCTTTCCCTCCTCTTCAGCGCCCAGACAGTTCACTGGATAAGGCCTGTTCACAGGTAAATTTTCAGAGAGAATTTGGGCCAAACCACTTTAGCTGAAAATGTGACCGTTCCCAGACCAGTATTGTCAAGTATGATGCCCTTGGCTAGACCGTGGCTGGACAAAAAATGTAAAAAAGCTGGACTAGAAGTCGGACTAGAAGTCGGAAAAAATGTACCTTGGAGCGCGGTGCATCGTGAGATACCTTTACTATGGAAGAAACTCCCCGTTGTTTTGAGGTTATGTTTCCTGAAATCACTTAGTATTGAGCCAAAGCACTAAATTTTAGACCTTGATTAACTTTGCTTTTTGGTGGAAATTTGTTTTGAAATTTGAGATTATTTCATTAAAAGTAATAACGGAATGGTGCAAATAATAAAGGTGGCAAGCTAACAACAGGGTACCTATAATTTCTTGCTAGCAATTTATTCGAAATAGTGTAATAACCGGGTACACAATCATTTTGTAATGTCAAACCGTATACTTTCAAAGAGTGAATGAAATTTACGTTCCTTTTTATTTCTAAAGGGATTACATGGGTGTTTATTTGGCAATTATTTCTCAAGCCCTAAGCAAAGGCGACAACATTAAAAATCTGAAATTTGCTCGCCAAGCAGTGTTTATACTGAGTCCTTCCGGATAAAGTGCTTCTTTTTGCATCGTTGCACAATGAACAGTATCGAAGATATTTCAAATGAATATAATCTGAGCACGTCCACTTAAAACGCAGATGCAAAGCCTATCAAACTAGGTTATGAAGTCGTTTAAATGTCATCAATTTAATCTGGGGGGGGTGGATCCTAGGCTCTGGGTTCTAGGCCCTAGTTCTGACTTGGCCCTAGGCCCTAGTCCCATGCTATTCAAGATTTAGGGTAGTCAGTCGTACTGCATTCTTTTTTGACGTGTGCAGCTCATGACAGGTGTACCAGAAAAAATTTTTCCCTCTCTTTGCATCACTGTACCGAAGGTTTATTGCCAAAAAGATACAGGTAACTTGAAAGTCAATAAATGTTACTTAACAGAATCAATTTAGACTTTGATACTAGCCCCAATGAAATCGGCAAAGGAACTCACCAATTTATCACAACTTCAATATCAGAACTATGCCTTAGTCTAAACCAGAACTCCAACCACGAATACTGTTGTATAAGCTGCGTTAATGCAAATGAATATTGCTTTGTCAAAGATACGATGACTCCTGAAGTATTAGTAGCAACAAATGGGCATCACAGATTCTTAGTTGCTGAACTTTTAAGCCCTAGGATCCTAGGCTGTAGGCCCTAGGCCCTAGTTCTGACTAGGATCTATTTTTTAGATCAAATTGATGACATTTGAGCGACTTCCTAGCCTAGTTTGATAGGCTTTGCATCTGAGTTTTAAGTGGACGTCCTCAGATTATATTCATTCGAAATATTTTCGATGCTGTTCATTGTGCAACGATGCAAAAAGAAGCACTTTTTCCGGAAGGACTCAGTATAAACACTGCTTGGCGAGCAAATTTCAGATTTTTATTGTTGTCACGTTTGCCTAGGGCTTGAGAAATAATTGCCAAATAAATACCCATGTAATCCCTTCAAGCAGTTTTTGAAAAACTATTTTTTAGACATTCAATTAAGCATTTCTGGAAAGATTACATTTAAATCTTTGATTTGCAGATCCAGCAAGTTTGGTGGTTCAAATAAAAGCCGGAAAAGGAAGAAATATCGCAAATAGAGCATCATATATCGATTTGGTACTATGCCATTGCCGTGCATTGGACTAAGAGAATGGACACCCTTTCTTCAATATCCTTCGCTGATTGGAGTAAGCTCATTCTTCAGGTTCGTTTTACGCCTTTTCATTCGTAAGTAGCTATCTTAGCTATGAGAGCAAATAAGGGAGATTTCATAACAGTAGCACCAAAAATGGACGTTGGCTTTGCGTTCATAAGTTTTTAGGCAGTGAGTTGCCAGTTACTCGAATTCTACTCTCGAGCACCGAATAAACGGGGGGGGGGTGAGAATAATCCGGGGGATGGAAATGGTTCGATATAACAATATTTTGGGGGCTGGAACAATCGAGGGGGGGGACTGTTTGGAAAAATAGAAAATAGTCGTTTTCTTAGCTAAACACTTTTCTTTTATATATTTATGTGCTCAGTGATGTTAGTGATGCATGCACTGATGACCTCTGGTTCTGTTGAATGCACTTCTTGAGACTTTTTCTTGCTTTCATTTGGAAATTATGTTTCCTATCATCCTATCATTTCATTTTCTCTGAAAAATCAATCGAGGGGGTTGGCATAAAGCGGGGGGGGGCGATTATTCGGTACTCGAGAGTAAGTCATGACACAAAGATGGCCCGGTAAATGTTCACATTTGTTCATCTACTTTCTGTAAAGCCAGTGACCGAGCAATGTTTGACTTCCTTGGAATAATTTGCTCAAAGTTATTGCGCTTGACTGCACATCGCAGTCTACATCAAGATCAAGGACTTGAATCATAGTTTCTGTTTCTGCAAAGTTTCCATTAATCTGTTTGACCATGTTACTGTGGAGACAACTTTTATGAGTACAGTTCATATCAAAGTGCTTATATTGTACTTCTTTTAGTTGTGACTTTGTAAGCTTGCACAGCATGCAGCAAAAAGATTTTTTTATAACTTTTATGGGTGAAGATATAAATCAATGATGCGGAGAAAAATTTCCTGTTGCCTGGAAATACTTGGACAAATTTTCTGCCAGCAATGTTTCCATGCTCGAACATTTCCTTCACCTCTAGAAAAAGCCTCGACCTCTAAATGGTTTTCTAGATCTCTGTATGGAAAGGTCTTTGCTTGTTTCAGGCGAGGCTTCTTTCCATATCTAGGCCTTAGCATATACCAGATGAGCTGGAAAGAGGTTCCCAATTTAGAAAATTCATAGCACCAACAGTAATTCACGAATTGGAATGATTTGAATTTTAGTTAAATGCCGAAAGTTTGAATCTTTTCTTTGATTTTTCTTGCTTTCTTACGAACACTGGAAATATTGGAAAATTCAACTTCACAAAAATTTGATGGTTGCAAAATAGATGAAAAGGGGCCTAAAATACTTTATCAATACGCACAGGCGTTTCACTCCTGTCAATAGGTACAGGAAATTGACTTTAAACAAGTACTAAAGGTTTTTAATCCCATAGCAACAAATGTGCAGAAGATGTCTCTCACCCATGAGAAATTGCTTTTTCTGTATCGTTCTGTTCAAGGAGCCCTTCATCATTTGATCAAGTATTTTAGCACTTTTTGTAAAAGTTGAATTTACTTATTTTTCCATTGCTTGTAAGAAGACGAGAAAAATCACAGCAATACTTCGATCTCATGGCTGTCGAGCAAATATTGATTCATTCCAATCCATCAAGTGCTTTTGGTGTTATGAGTTGTCAAAATTGGGAAGTTTTTTTGATTCACTTGGTACTTCGCGACATATCATGGTTTAATCATAGTCTACACTAATTTATCTACCACAGAAATGAACCCGAGCCGCTCTTATAAATTTATTTGCCTAAATCAAACGAAAACAAGAGATTTTATTGTTATGCAATCTTTCCTTTTTTGCTTTCATTGTCTTTGCCTTAACCAATTTGATATGCATGCTTCAAGAACCTATAAGGTAGAGCTATCAAGGTTTATACAGTAAGGCCCCGTAAACAAGAACATCGCAAAATATGAGGCTGCAGACTGATTCTGTAAAAAAGATAAGAACCAAAACCAGACTGATTTATTTCGATGTTTTCATGAGATGATACACTTAATTATGAAATTTCGTCACATAAGTGTAAATAGAAACTACTAACTATTGATAACTGAGCACCTCTGACAGTTTTCAGGGATGTGCAAATTGTTTTACCAAGCTGTATGAGAAAATTGCTTTGTCAATAACAGAATACCATAGCCTCTAATTTTCAAATGCAGTCATCCCACCCTCAAGTTTATTGAACACATACTGTATAGCTCAATATTCATCATAGTCATAAGTTTCTTGCAATAAGACCACACCCTGAAAATGTCATTCATAAGAACCAAGCCAGTCTCGTTTTTGGGGAAAGTGTGTTCTTGTTTGCGGGGTTTTACTGTATTTAAACCTCTTGTATGCATGGACGGTTTTTTACTGAATTTGGCCATCTTTCGGTACTTCTTCAAATTTTTTTCGAGAAAAACTACGGTATTGAACGTCCTTCGTTGAAAGCACTGGAATAGACATTTACAGCGAACCCAGGAACAGTCATCATTTAATTGCCCAAATCACTTCTTGAGTGCTACACTACATACACACTACTTTACAATCCGATGCTGAGGGGGAGTAAAAACTGTGAACACCCTGCCATTACATTGATACAAGCCCCATACATTGATACATTAATACATACAGGCGAGAGAAGAAAACAAGTAATACATTCCAAGTCATAACAGAAGACCACAGTCTAGAAACATCCAAGGGCTTTATTTTACAATTCCTGTATCCACTATGCGTGAGAGTGCATCATTTTGAAGTTTAAATGGTGCTGTGATCATTATGATGCCTCTCGGATGCAAACTCTCACCAAGTTTGAATTTCAGTTTGAATCTCACCAAGTTTAGAAAAGACGACTTCTTGCCAGTCTCACTGGTGGATAGTTGGATGACTTTTGGTGCGGTAGGCTGCATTTTGAATCTTCATTTTTGACCAATAAAAATTAAGATTTTGCATTGCTTAGTGCTGAGTCCCTTTTGAATATTCCGATAAAGCGAGGTCACGCTCTTCTCGTTGATAGTTATTGAGGAGCTCCTAGGAAAAAAGCGTCCTCTCTTTTTTTAAGATCAGTTGTGGAAGTTCACTGAAGGACCGATGTGTGTTAATAACTATCACAAAGGAGCTTCTCGATCAACGGAATATTCCAAAGGGACTCAGCCCTAATCAATGCAAAATCTTAATTTTCATTGGTCAAAAATGATGATTCAAAATGCAGCCTGCCGCACCTAAAGTCATCCAGCTGTCCACCAGTGAGACTGGCAAGAAGTCGTCCATGATGATTCTTTCATGATGGTTTGGGTATAGAGCCATAGCCCGGGGGGGGGGGGTACTTGACCTAAATTTGTACGGGGATGTGCCCACGAAAAAATTTTTTTCACCCTGCTCCAGAATTTTTGCCTTCAAATGATACCCTGTTCTAGAAAAAATCTGTGAAAAGTATACTCAAAAACACCAAAATTTGACTAAATAATAACCCGTCGTAACAAAATTTCCTCTTTTGACATGTTTTGACAACCTGCTCCAGAAAATTTGCCTTCTTTTGATACCTGTTCTAGAAAAATTGGGCGAAAACGATACCCTGAAAAACGGCACATCCCCGTCGGACAAATATACTAAGTACACCCCCCCCACGGGAGCCATAGGTGAAGACCAAAGTCTGCCTTGATCAATGAGATTAGATGATAACAAGATAAAATAAGAGAACTCTTATTTTGTCTTGATGATAAACATAAAAATATGTAAAAACTTTGGAGATGGTGATTCCTTTCAAAGTCGCAAATGATAAGGATCTTGCAGTGAAGAATTTGCTGTTACCTTTTTAGTCATTACCTATCAGATACCGTTCATAGAAGCTTTATTTGTTGATATTTGTTGTTATTGGTGCTTTCAGAGTTAAAATATTAATCTGGAATGTTCAAGTTTGTCTCCACAACCAACCCAGAGCTGCGGCCTTTTGCCCCATAGGAAATATAAGACATGCATTACTCTTCGATGATAATAATATTGTCAAATTAAATATTTTTGCACGTGAAAAATTCAAAATTTTACTGGGCCAGGTAGGACTCGAACTCGAATAATATTGTCCTCCCCGGTGTCAGGGGGAAGATTTTTTTGTTCTAGTTCCACCATGTGCTCTTCTTCAGGTCCATATTCATCCAAATCATCATAAGCCATTCTCTCCTTGGCTTCAAATTTGGCAGAAGATACTGTCATTTTCTCTAGCTCAATATAATACTCGAACTCGAAAAAACTCTTTCATTCGACTACAGAGGGAGATTTTGGTGCCTTGTTTTTCTTGACAATTAGAACAATGGGTATTTCGAGTCCACCTTTAAGAATTGGTGATCTTCTATGCTTGTTATCTAGAACACGACATTCTAAAGCTCCTCTGTTGTTCAAGAAAACGCTGCAAGAGCGACGTTTGTGACCCACAAGCGACGTTTGTGCTCTTGGTATGTGACCCACAACATCTGAGGCTCTAATTTTACACCGTAACGGATTAGGCCAATAATTTGAAATTTACAAGGTGGGGGCAAAAATTAAAGGGAGCGAAACCTCGAAACCTCGAAACCTCTGCACACGGGGGAGCGAAAATTAAAGGGGCCAAAATTAAAGGGAGCCGAAATTGAAAGCAGGCCAAATTTGAATGGACTAAGGTATTATGGAGAAGCACCAAGTGGACCATTTAGATGTTTTATTTGAATGTCTACACACGTTTAGTTTTGCTTGAGTTATTTCTAAATTTTGATCAAAGATACATTTAGTTACCAGTGTAGAGAATCATTACATAGTTATTCGAGGAATAACGTGCAGAGCTTTATCTACTCTACGAAGACAATTTTTTTCATTCATAAGCAATTGAAATGACCAAGGAGTAGTAGATATTTTGTTTGCTGTAATATCCCTTGGCAGTTGTTTAAATTTACCCTTCTTGTTTATAGTGAACGATCAATGAAGGCGATAAGAAAGCAGGCGTCAGATTGATCTACTTAGCATTTATCTTTATCCCAGTTCTGACCAACTTCACCCGTTAATGCATCTTCAGAGTACCGTCCTAGTTTTGATAGCTTGCCTCTAGTCGCATGCAGCTTGACTGAGATGGTAGCCATCTCTGAAGCCCATGTCACGCGACTCAGTTTATGTAAATCTTCGCATTGAGAAGGCAGAAGCAGAAATCCCTTTTTTGCATTGCACTGGCATGTCATCAAGAGCAACGAAAGCCACAGGCGCTTATTATTACGAATTCCAGTAAAGCCTTTAAAACCCCCGATCCTTTAAAGCCTCTTGTCATATGTGACCCGGGGGCGGGCCGCGGGAGGCAGTAGAAGTATATTTGCTGATGGGATGTACACTCCTGTCCGGGTACAGTTTTCGTCCCTTTTTTCTTGTGCCTTCAAAGATCCTCACGAGAGAGGAAATATCGCAAAGCAGAGCGGTTTTTGCTGTCTTTCACACGCAGACGTAGGTAATATTTTTATGAGACCAATAGTACTGCTTTTTTGACCCTTAAAGTTAACGCTTTTCTGTTCGATAGACAATTATATTTTAAAAATCCCATACTGAATGAGTAGTTTAAAAGAAGATTGCAGCAGTTGCACGAATGTAGAAACGAATCTAAGAGACCAAATTTTAAGATATTTTGCTCCTGTCGTTACGAAAGCATTTGAGACCGACAGATAATATTGTGACACTTTAATTTTTGCAAGAATTCGCTTAATTTCTGGATCTAAGCTAGATAGAATTTTCATCAGTAGAAAAAGTATCGATATACTTGAAGTCCGTTAGATCTGTTCTAAACTCTTATTAGATCTGTTTCTAAAATCTGAATGGTACGACTCATTGATATCAAACATGTGTTTAATTGTAAAAATACTGTATATTATACGATGTAGTGTCACTTTTTTGTTAGGTTTTGATACCAGATTTGGTCCCTGTAGCTAAGCTGTAACTACAGAAAGTACTAATAGTGTTTAAGAAGTAACTTTGATATTAGAAGGATAACATTTGACACATCTTTCGGAAGTCTGTCATTAGTTTCCTGTCTCCCTCCTTTGGCTGATTTGAGAACCACTCAGTTCTTGTCCACAGCCAAGCAATTTCACATGCAGCTGCATTTAGAACATATTTTTACTTTGCTTTCTTGATGTTAAATCACGCACAAGAAACCGATCATTTGAATTTATCAGACACCGACTTTATTTTCTTGAAAACAAGAAAGGGACGGACTATTTGCTTGTAAAGAAGCAAGGGGAATCCCTGAAATTCCTTGAATCACATACAAGAAACGTTCAGAGTGACCCACGCCTGCAACATCTAACAAAATTGAATGCTGCATTTAAAACAGGCCTGCTGCTGCATTTTACAAGTTTGCTGCATTCAAAACTAGCCTGCTGCATTCAAAACTAGCCTCTTACATTTAAAAGTAAAAAAAAAACGCCTGCGCCTGCTGCATTGAAGAAAGGCCTGCTGCTGCATTTGAAACTCAAGGGGCTCTCCGATTATGGCCTACCAGGGGGTCCAGTTGGTTTGACGGTCTTACTGAACGGCTACCAATGAATGAATGGCCCTATTTGTCAAATACATACACATGCTTTTTTATAAGAATTTTCTCACAAGAAACTCAACTCTCAGATCACCAGAAAATTAAGAATTTCCAATACTGGGAAAATGTAACTTAAGTATATATGTATTTGTTGTGATAAAGAAGATCTTTGACATATTTCCTTTCTATCTTCATTTGTTTCCTGTATCAAATTACTCAGAGGGTACTTGAGTGATGTCACCCTGACTGGACCCCTTGTTAGGCTATAATGGGAACCCCCCCATAACAGTCGAGGTTTAGAGCCAAAGTAAACATTTTGAAAAATACCCTCAAATGATAGTAACATTTTACAAAAACCCTCAAAAGGTAGATAGTGGATCTAGAATTGGATCATTTGGTAGCACCTAGTATTGAAAATTTTCTGCAGCTTTTCATGATTATCTGATGCAAAAACTAATGGAACAAAGGAAGAAAACTTCAAAATTCATTTATAATCTCATAATACCCCCAATTAGCAGTACGCTTATTTTTTGTGTAAGAAACAAAGAATTTGGGCCAGTACTAAAAGTTTCTTAAAATTATCAGATTTTGACTACTCGAACTTTCTTACAAGTTTCTTAAAGGCTTCATAACAATCTTCATTTGTACTACCTGTGCCCTCCTGAAAATTTCAAAGGAATGTTTATTGAAGCTTCTCAACTCCAATGACATCACTCAAGTATCTTCTGAGATATTTGATACAGGAAACAAGTGAAGATAGAAAAGAAAAATGTCAAAGATCTTCTTTATCAAAGCAAATAGTTTCTTAAGTTATATTTCTCCAGTATTGGAGTTTCTTAATTTTTTGGTCAGCTGAGAGTTGAGTTTCATGTGAGCAGATTCTTATAAAAACATGTGTATTTATTTGACAAAAGGGCCATTTGGTAGCTCTCCAGTAAGACCGTCAAACCAACTGGACCCCCCTGGTAGGCCTATAATGGGAGAGCCCCTTGAGTTTCAAATGCAGCAGCAGGCTTTTCTTCAATGCAGCAGGCGTTTTTTACTTTTAAATGCAGCAGGCTAGTTTTGAATGCAGCAGTTGTTTTTGAGATGTTGCAGGCCTGGCTACAAATGCTGCAGTGCCCCTTATGGGCTTCCCTAAGAACCAGATTTGGGTATATTTTCCCAAAAATAAAAAGGGAATACCAAATAATCCAATAATCCAATAGAGATAATCCAACAGAGATAATTGCAATTTACCGAAAATCCTTAAATCACATACTTCAAACCGACCGTTTGGGTATAATTTTACCAAAAATAAAAAGGGACGGACCATTTGCATCAACAGAGATAATTGCAATTTACCGAAAATCCTTAAATCACATACTTCAAACCGACCGTTTGGGTATAATTTTACCAAAAATAAAAAGGGACGGACCATTTGCATCAACAGAGATAATTGCAATTTACCGAAAATCCTTAAATCACATACTTCAAACCGACCGTTTGGGTATAATTTTACCAACAATAAAAAGGGACGGACCATTTGCATCAACAGAGATAATTGCAATTTATCAAAAATCGTTAAATCACATACTTCAAACCGACCGTTTGGGTATAATTTTACCAAAAATAAAAAGGGACGGACCATTTGCATCAACAGAGATAATTGCAATTTACCGAAAATCCTTAAATCACATACTTCAAACCGACCGTTTGGGTATAATTTTACCAACAATAAAAAGGGACGGACCATTTGCATCAACAGAGATAATTGCAATTTATCAAAAATCGTTAAATCACATACTTCAAACCGACCGTTTGGGTATAATTTTACCAAAAATAAAAAGGGACGGACCATTTGCATCAACAGAGATAATTGCAATTTACCGAAAATCCTTAAATCACATACTTCAAACCGACCGTTTGGGTGTAATTTTACCAAAAATAAAAAGGGACGGACCATTTGCATCAACAGAGAAAATTGCAATTTACCGAAAATCCTTAAATCACATACTTCAAACCGACCGTTTGGGTATAATTTTACCAAAAATAAAAAGGGACGGACCATTTGCATCAACAGAGATAATTGCAATTTACCGAAAATCCTTAAATCACATACTTCAAACCGACCGTCTGGGTAAAATTTTACCAAAAATAAAAAGGGACGGACCATTTGCATCAACAGAGATAATTGCAATTTACCGAAAATCCTTAAATCACATACTTCAAACCGACCGTTTGGGTATAATTTTACCAAAAATAAAAAGGGACGGACCATTTGCATCAACAGAGAAAATTGCAATTTACCGAAAATCCTTAAATCACATACTTCAAACCGACCGTTTGGGTATAATTTTACCAAAAATAAAAAGGGACGGACCATTTGCATCAACAGAGATAATTGCAATTTATCAAAAATCGTTAAATCACATACTTCAAACCGACCGTTTGGGTATAATTTTACCAAAAATAAAAAGGGACGGACCATTTGCATCAACAGAGAAAATTGCAATTTACCGAAAATCCTTAAATCACATACTTCAAACCGACCGTTTGGGTATAATTTTACCAAAAATAAAAAGGGACGGACCATTTGCGTCAACAGAGAAAATTGCAATTTACCGAAAATCCTTAAATCACATACTTCAAACCGACCGTTTGGGTATAATTTTACCAAAAATAAAAAGGGACGGACCATTTGCATCAACAGAGATAATTGCAATTTACCGAAAATCCTTAAATCACATACTTCAAACCGACCGTTTGGGTATAATTTTACCAAAAATAAAAAGGGACGGACCATTTGCATCAACAGAGATAATTGCAATTTACCGAAAATCCTTAAATCACATACTTCAAACCGACCGTTTGGGTATAATTTTACCAAAAATAAAAAGGGACGGACCATTTGCATCAACAGAGATAATTGCAATTTACCGAAAATCCTTAAATCACATACTTCAAACCGACCGTTTGGGTATAATTTTACCAAAAATAAAAAGGGACGGACCATTTGCATCAACAGAGATAAATGCAATTTACCGAAAATCCTTAAATCACATACTTCAAACCGACCGTTTGGGTATAATTTTACCAAAAATAAAAAGGGACGGACCATTTGCATCAACAGAGATAATTGCAATTTACCAAAAATCCTTAAATCACATACTTCAAACCGACCGTTTGGGTATAATTTTACCAAAAATAAAAAGGGACGGACCATTTGCATCAACAGAGATAATGGCAATTTACCGAAAATCCTTAAATCCAATACTTCAAACCGACCGTTTGGGTATAATTTTACCAAAAATAAAAAGGGACGGACCATTTGCATCAACGATGAATCTTGATGGATCAGATCGTCAATCATACAACTCGATGTCATCCAGAAAGAATCATTGATTGATCAATTTGTCATCAAAAATGTTTCTTTCAATCAGTGATTTGCAGTTGATCAACCGATGATCTAGTTAGCTGCATGTCTTGATGTTCGGAATCCTGTTGCAAAAAGAAGATATTCTTATAAGCAAGTCAAAAATCTATTCATTTAGGCTCAGATGAATACTAAACTCGGAGGAGAATTTGCTCGGCTTTCCAGTGGTGTGCTAGGACTGATTCTAGCTTTCTTCTAATCTTTTCAGTTGCAGATAGTTTTCAGACGATAGTTTTCAGCCTTTGAGACCCTGTAATCAATTTCAACTTAAACCGGAAATAAATGTTAATTTTCTTGGGATTTTGCATTTTGCAGAAGGTACGGACTGAAGAAAAATTGAGGTGATAAACATAGTGCCTATGTAGTCACTATAAATTCAAACGATTTATCATAACCATATAGTTTTTATGACTGTCAACAGCATGTGATGAAGCAAAAATTTGAGGCTTCCAAGATCTCTTATAAATCAAACTAAGACTATAATCTAATAAACCAAACTAAGAAGAGCTCCTTTTCGATGACTTCTAAAACGGAAATTTAGTTGATAAACCAAAAGCCCAGGGGAAGGGATGCTGTAATATCTGATCATATTGGCATTCGTGGTAGTTTTTGTCAGAAAATTCAGGGAACGGGGTAAACTTTTGTAACTTTATTGTGAATTTTCTGGCACTAGGGGTCATTATTTATTTAGGTACTGTTCTACTACTTTAGGGGAAGAAACTTTCGCGGGCAGAAAGTTTCGCGAGATGACAAAATCAAGAAATTAAGGGCATAAACTTTCGCGAATGACGTTTTTTCCCCCACATTTCGCGACAAAAACTTTCACGATCGGGAAAAAATATGCAATTTCGTATGAAAAAACTTTCGCGACTGAAGAAAAGTGAGGGAAGAACACAATTTTCTATCCATTTTCAGTATTACTCACAGTCACGGTGACAGTTGACAAGGTTTTATAGCCCAAGAGGAAAGCTCGGGGCAAGAAGGAACAGCAACGCAAAAACTTGAACAATCGACAAAAAATGGATAGAAAAAAACTTTCGCGAGTCGAGAATGTCCTTCAATTTCGTGTGCAAAAACTTTCGCGAATTTTGAATTCAGAATGCCAGAAACTTTTAAAAATCGCGAAAGTTTCTGCCTGCGAAAGTTTCTGCCTCTAAAGTATAACTCTGATACTGTTCTACTTTGATGTAGAAGACTACAATGTCTTCTACAATAACTCTTAGCAATGCTTTGTTTTGATTTAAACAAAGGTACTTCAGGGGCTTTGCAGTGAAAAATGTTACTGGAAACATAATTTGTACTCAAGGATTGGGTACAAATGAAAGTGCTGTTTCCACGATCGGAAGGTGTACCTCCAGCTGGAGCTCTGTATCCCAAAAGTCATAGACGTCAAATGCAGGTAGGCTTGGTTTTCATAACCCACGTTAAACCCATGTACGATTCTAGTCACTGAAATCTTAACCATACCTGTAACCAACTACCTTTTCTCCCAGGGGGGCACTCTATAAAATCAAAGATAGGGATGCTCATTTGGACAGACTTTTTGTCTACCCAAAAAAATGACAGGCCCAAAATTTTCAAACCCAAAAAATGACGGAAGTATTCTCGAGCCCCCATAACTATCCTTTTTGTACCACAAGTTAAATTGAGAAAATTGCACCTTACATTTCTGCAAAAGATAGTAAAACTGATATTGAATTTGGAGACCATCACAGCAACTCTTAATTGACTGAGATTATAACTTTGTAAATACAAAGCTCAGTAGCCCAAAAAATGACGCAAATTTTCAATGTGCCTAAAAAAATGACGGCAAGTTTATCAACCCCAAAAAAAAATGACGCCAATTTAGCTCAACCCAAAAAAATGGCATTTTCATAAATTTCAAACCCAAAAAAATGACACGACCTTCCCTATCAAAATTTTCACAAGTGCCCCCCTGGGCCTTTTCTCCTCGTCTTTGGAAGAGTCACGACAAAAATTTTGACAGAAGTTGGATGGGGTGGGGTTAAACAGAAGTGTGACAAAATATTGCTGTATCAATTTGCGTTGATAAGTTTTCTATCTTAAAAGGATGATTCAGGCAGACGCCATCGTTTCCCGCAAGAATTGTATGCCGGTTTGTTGAAACGGGAGCTCCTTTTCAAAACAGAACACAGGTTCCAAATCTTTAACTCGGTGTAAAAAGGCGGGTGTAAAATTCAATGACCTATTTATTTAAACCGAAAGACCTGAAAGAAACTTTAGCCACTTCCCTACGATTCTACCGTTGGAATTTTTAGAAATCTTGAATGTTTGTCAAAATTGCAGCCTATTTCACATTTCAGCTCATTTTATGATGTGACGTCATCAAATTTCTAGGTCACAAATCAGGAGGGTGAAAGGGTCTTGCTTGGTACTATATTGTAGGCACCCATAAACTATGGCTTTCTTGAAAATTATTTGATTTTTCGTCAACCGATTTAGAAATCACAATCGTTGTGAGTTTTTTCGAAAATTGTCTTTAATTCTTAAGAAAGAAGAAAAACACTGTAATAGACCTTTTAGCTATTCTACAAAAGAGATCGAGCGATATTTTATACAAATCTATATACGAGGTTTGAAAGAGTTGCGTTACAGCTTCGATCGCAAATGTGCGCATTCGAAAATTCTACTAATGGTAATGAAATATCGTTCGATACACATTCGTTTTCAGAATAGCTAAAAGGTCTATTCTGAAAACATTGAAGATTTCAGGAAAGTCCAACGGCAGATTTACTATAAATAGTTCAAGTTTCTTTGAAGCCGTTCAGTTCAATGAAATAGGTCATAGAATCTTACACCCAGCTTTTTAAAGATTTGAAACCTCTGCTTCAAAACAGTACTAATAATTCATTCAGAAGAATTCATTGAGGTTTTGATCCATTCTCCCATCTGAAAGCGTCATATGAAAAAAATGATGTTCCTTTTCGGACAGATTTATCAAATACAGAAAAGGAGAAAGAGATATCCAAGAACGATATGGTTTTTGTAAAACATACTTGATGGCTAGCTTTTCACATGAGAAACACTGAAGGTGCACCAAACCAGTCTGACACCAACTCTCAAGAAAAAAGTGTTTCCGCAAACGCAAGGATTTTTCTTTAAAGTAAATCAACGGGGTTAGAAGCAAACTTAGCTAGGGGGACTGGGTAACCTATTGTATTTGATGTTTTCGATCTATGAAACAATAGGAAGATAAGTGGCGTCTGCAGTTCTTTTGTGCTATGTTTAGATTATGTCGCTATATCTCCGTTCATTTACTTTAACGCTATCTGACCTAGGTTATTTGAAACACTCAATGCCCGGGGGGGATTCTGCCCCCCCTGCTTATTTCTGTTGCTGCTTGAGATATGGCAGCCCAATTTGGCACAAATGTTGTTAATCATATAAACAATTAATCTTTTTTTGAAACAATAGTTTAATTAGCGTTGTTATTGTTGTTGCTAGAGCATAATTACCATTATGATGTCATATGACGTCATAAAAATGGAAGTGTGTTTAAAGGTCGTAGAACTTTACTTTTCGTAAAGAAATGAAATATATAGATCAAAACAGGTGTAAATTCAATTAAGTCATTGAACCAATTAAAAAGAATTAACCCTACCTGACCTTGGTTATTTGAAACACTCAATGCCTTGGGGGGGGGGGCGGATTCCGCCCCCTGTTTATCTCTGTTGTTGCTTGAGATATGGCAACCAACTTTGGGACGAAAGTTGTTCATTATATTAACAATGAATTTTTGAAACAATAGATAAATTAGCATTGCTGTTGTTGTTGCTAGAGCATAATTAACATTATGATGTCATATGACGTCATAAAAATGAGAGTGTGTTGAAAGATCTAAAAAAATAGGTGTAAATTCATTGTTTTGACTTAATTGGACCAACTAAAAAGAATTAAGAGAGATACAATGTATATTTTCACAGAGTGCGGCACGACAACTTGGTTACCATGGAGACAAGGCTAAAATAGAACACCAAAATTGTTACAGTTTCATTGCTGTATGATAGAAAGTTAAACTTGCTAAATCTCAGAGGCATTCAGCAAGCACAGAAAAACGTATAAATGAAAATATACGAGGGGGCGGAATCTGCCACCAGGCTGATGTTGCCGACACTTAAATTGTAGAAAAAAACCACTAACCGCCCTAAAATTCATGCCAAATTCGCATAACCGTAAAACTATAATGGACCCACTATAGTCTCTGAAAAGAGGCTAAAATTGATTGATTCAAAATCTCAATTTTTTGGATTGGGGCCAAAATTGATGGGTCGCAAATCTCAAATTTGCCAAGGCAACAGCCTTGGAATATGGCTAGAGATCGATGGGTCTAAAGTGACTGCCATAAAAGCTCTATTAAATCTATCTAATTAATTGCTTATCTAATTTCAGACCTTCCACTATGGGGGCTTAATAGAGAGGGAGGCTTATTAGAGCTTATTCATAGAGGAGGCTTATTCATAGAATCAAGTGACAAGGATATATTTGGTACTTAGTAGCTTTTCAGTTCTTCCATCCCATATTTTGCGGAATCAACATACAATTTTACGGCGCTCAAATACTCGACTCAGTTTTATTCCAAACCATACTAAACCAACATGCAACGTTGTGTAGCTAAATCAAAGGAAAATATTTGGTAATTTTGTGTAAGTGGCGGGGGGAGTCTTAATCGACCCGGGGGGGCAAAAACTTTTGATTATAAAATGGAGAGTAAAAAGGAAAGAGAGCTGCAACATCCTTGACTTTTCCTAATTTTTAATGGCCAATTAAATTTTAGGTCTTTCATTGTTACAGTCACGTGGCCAGCAGATATCAATATTTGGAGAGTAGTCACAAAAGAAATCACAAAAATAACCATAACTTCTTTGTTTTAACTCTGATTAAGTTGCTTTTGGCACCAAACGATTGCCCTTAAAAAAGTACTTTCATTTGATATATACATTATCATATTTTCTGACATCAGCAAATTATAGGCTTTATGACGTAATTCAAATTGATGACATCATGTTTCTAATGAAGAAGGATTAAATTTCAAAATTTTGAGATAAATCGAAGGACAGTGATCCCTTCTTCACTTTTAAGTCATTTATCAGGTTACAAACCCTATTTTCCGAAATAATTAGCAATTGTTGTTTCTTCAGTGCAGAAGCTTATAGCGATATGGTTCTATCATTTGGTTGCCTGGCAATAAACCACGTGACCAATTAGCACCAGATTCTATAATTAGACTTCTAATACCGGGTGAGTCAGAAAAAACGTGTGGGGCCTTTGACGGACTGTGGCGTCGCATTGAGCCACTCGATCATCGTAAAATGAATTTTTCCGTGTAACTTAGATCATAAACCATTTCCCATCGAAATCGGTCATCTGATGCATTTTTTATGAAAGAGTTTCTTCGTAACTCTGTATGGGAGTCTAGCTAGCTTGTGAAATCTTCGACCAAGCCCCTTCAGCCGTTTAGCCTTGCCAGAGTTGCAGGTACATGTTGTATTGTCAGGGGAAACGGAAAAATTTGAGTCTGGTTCACACTAGTTCAGTCGCTTAAGTCGTTAAGATCGTGCAGAAAGAACCAAAGACAAAGACTCAGAGTTTCAATCCCTTGTCTTTTCGCCTTTCTGCACGACTCTGTGAATCAGGCTTCAGGAAACAGTGTCATTTGCATGAAGTCCCATTGCGACAGGGCGTTTATCTGCGCGAAAGAAACCTCTTCGCAAGACGAAGAAGTACGCATTATTAATGTCTTTCAAACGCATTCTCCAAGCATGGCAAGTTATGATAAGGCATCCCAAGGGAGAAAATACTACCTCCTTATCATTTCATTCTCCCCTGATAATACCATGCGTACCTGTTACTTCTGCCAACATAAAATGCGGAAGAGGCTCAGCGAAAGATTTCATCAGTTTGCAAGGTTCCCGTACAAGGTCTTACGAAGAAATATTTTTTAAAAAATGCATCAAATGACTGGTTTCGATGAGGAAAGGATTATGATCTAAGTTAAACTCTTGGCTGCACGGAAAAACTTAGTTCATGACGATTGGGTGACTAAATGCGATGTTACGGTCCGCCAAACGCCCCACGTTTTTTCTGACTCACCCGGTAGATGTTATTACTATTGAACGAAGTTACAATAACACACTAATTATGGTTTTAGAGATAATTAAGGGGCATTTTTGCCCCCCCGGGCAAAAATGCCCCTTAATTGACCCGAAGAGCCATTGACCCATTGAGAAAATGCCCCTTAATTGACCCGTTTGAAGAGTCTGACCCGAAGAGCCGGGGTACAATAGGGTTTACTGAAGAGGGGGCATATTTCAAATTTTGACTTATAGGCTTATTAGAGAGGGGGCTTGATAGAGCTTAGATCTTCAAAGCCTAAATCGTGTGGCAGAGGAGCAGAAATCGATGGGCCCAACGATCTTAACTTGTGAATGCTTTGGAAAAGGTGAAAAATCGATTGCTCCAAAAAACTCGACTTTGTAAAGCTTTTCGTCTCGGAAAGGGGCCAAAAATTGGTTGATCCGAAAATCTGAAATTTGGAAAGCCTTTTCAGTGTTGGAGCGGGCCGAAAAAACAATGGGTCCTAAATCTCAAATATCAATTATTGGAAATGAGACAAAAAGTAGATGACCAATCGATTTCTGGCCTTTTTCAAGGCTAGGCTTTGGAAATAGGAGATTTTAGGGCCCACCAATAGGCCTTTTCCAATTCTTTGGACTTTACACCGAACCAAAAGGAATCCAAAGTCTGTATTTCAATTAGTCAAAGGTCAAGATTGTCGTCTGACATTATCTCGACCAACTGTCAATTTTTCCGCCAAATCTTGCTGCCTTTTCAGTCAAAGCCGAAGTTCCTTCCGAAAGAAAAAGAACGGTGTTCTCGGTTCAATTTGCTGTCGTTGATCGGCGCTTTCGGGCTGTGGTATTCGTTTCTGCGCGGTTGAATTTTTTGCCTACCCGTCTGCCAAACCTGGGCTTGGACTTGCTACTAGACTTGTAGCATCACAAGCTAGGCCAAAGATCAGCCAGAAATCTAGCAGTGTGCTGTTAGGACCAAGTCGTTCCTTCTTTTTGTTTCAAGTTGGGCAATTCTTAAGGGAAAAGAAAAAATGAAACTACATTCGATTATTGGTCGATTTTCTTCAGGAAAATACAACAGTTACGGTATCTGAATTGTACGAGTCAGTTCTCTACTTACAAAGTATATCAAATTCCCATGTCTGCTTGAAAATTAATCTTTTCTACTCAGCAATCTAATGTTAATCTCTATGTATCTAAAGAAGGTCTGGCATTGTAAACCAGACGACTACAAACACTGAACTCTCAACAAAAATAACTTGTACAATGTAACGGCAACAAATCATCTCTGTTACATCTGGTAACAGTAGGTGCTAAGATGTTGTCTACGGCCCTTGTTTTCCTGCACTAAACATTGCTCATTTTCAACTTACATAGGCACCGAGCCTGGAACAAAATACCCTGGCTGAGAGCAAGAACAGTATGAAACGCATGTTTTCGCCGCTAAACATGGTTTTCGCCACTCTATGTAATATCAGCTTTTTACCATTCTTTGCGATATAAATAAGCAAATGAAATGGGTCCATACTGAATGCAAGTAGTTAATGATTATTAAGAACATTCGAAGAAATGGCAAAGACGCAGCAAGAACTAAGAATGACCTCAGTCTTTTAGTCCCACAACACTGGAGAAATACTAAGTCTTTGCCATCCCTGCAAATGTACCCTTGCGCAGTTATGTATCCAAGTACCAGGAACGAGTTTGTCACAAATTTTCTCACAAATCATCATCCCTCTTCCGTAGCTTATAATGGTAAAAAACAATGCGAGAATGGCACCAGCTTTCTATTTTGCTAAGTGGTGAAAGCAAGGCAGAAAACGACCAAACCAAGATCACCAGTCGTCTTTCTTATTTTTCTCAGCCATAATCTATTGTTCATGATTCTACAAAAGCTGCACGATTAAAGGCAGTCTGTCACGTATCTGATTGGCCTCTACAATCAGAGATCAACACAACGGATTTCTTTGTGAATCTGTGTATTTGAAACAAAGGAGGGCTAATCTTATTGACTTTTTATGGCCGTAGAAAGTCAGAGGATCATCAGCCATTCAAATTTCCTATTCTTTGTATTGTCATTATCACCCAATCAAATGCGTGACAGACTGCCTTTAAAAGGGGTTCACGTTGAAACCTGAATTCAGACCTAGTGAGTGGCCGAGTGGCTTATACAGTCTTCGTCAGGTGACTGAAGTTCAGCTTGGTCGAGTGAGGTCAGATTCCGGATGGGTGACCTCGGAGGCCTGACCTCACAACTCACCTCGTCGTGCTTCGGAAAGGACGTTAAACTAGGGGTCCAATGCCTGGATGCGGCATGCATAGTGGGCCTAAATTAGCTTTCAGTAGCTAGAAATCCTGACAAACCCATTCAAAATAAGTTGAAAACAAACAGACCTGTAACGTTTTAACCTTGGTATTTCAATTCAAAACTGCCATTCCATGATGCACGACCATAACTTTGGTGGTGCAATAAAATCACCTAATGGGAGCATTTGAACCAATTTTACTGTGCCGCCTAAGTTAGGATGCAGTAGAAGGACGCAGGAAAACGATGGGCAAAGGAAATACACTATCGAAGACTGATTTCTGGTACCACGGGTACATTTAAACCATAATTTTACTCTGCAAAATGTTGCATTAAGATCGGAGACTAGTTCCGAATTATGTGTATTACAATCCTGAGCAAAATTGAAAATTGGATGTGCTAGAGCCACCAAACTGAATGAAATTTATACACTCAATGATCGGTATCCTGTCTCAAATCAGAAGTCAACTGCAAATGTCCGCTAATAACAACAATAGCAGTGTTTTGCAAAGGAATTTTCTCAGGTGACATCTAATTTGAGGCGTACTTAATGCTAACTCAGGGAAAACAGTAAAAGGCTGGTGACACTATGAATTAGCGTGAGAGTCAGCCCTGTCGGTTTCTTCCTTCATTAATGGTGACCTGAGGAAGGCACAATATATCTGCAAAGCAAATTTCTTAAGGTAGTCCCAACTCTCCTTTCCTGGTCTGCCCTCCTTGGGACTTAGGACCAGCAAAATGTTATATATCAAGACCAATATCTCACATCAGCTCTTTTTCAGGCTTGATACTTTTTAAGCTGAACAGCTGTACCAATCACCGTTGACATTTATGCTTTGTTTATCTCAAAAAGGGTCTCCTTACAAATCATCCAGTGAATGGCCAAGCTTAAAAATATTTGGGGGGGGGGCACAAATCCTCGATTTGCTGACAAAAATGGCCATTCCTTAGATGTGATTGTGGGCAAAAATGCATACAAACTTTACTGACAATCTATGGCTTGGGGTGAGACACCCTTGTGCCGAATCCATTGCTATGAATTTGTTACTTTGAATTCTTAAAACAAAATGCAATAAATCACACAATTATCAACCAAAAGAAATTGTTTTATCCTGGTGGCGCAAATAAGACTAAAAAAGCACTGCTGTGCAGAAATAAATACCATGCCATTCATGTACAGGGCAAGTAAAAATTTTACGCATTGGATGGGTTTACGCAAAAAATGTATGTGACTGATATTCAAAACTGAAATGTCAATCTTTCGGTCAAAGGCCACCTTAGATGAGAAAATTTTGTGTGGTTAGATTACTTATCACTTGGTCTTCAAAATTTGGAAAGAGGCATGTTTGGGAACAAAAATTCCACATTCCAGTCTGGTCTATGATTTACTTGCCAGAGTAATTAAAACTCTATTTCAAAAACTGACGATGTAAACTCCAATCCAACTTAAATCATGGACCACAACGGAATGTGGATTTCTAGATTCCCATACAAATCCCTTACAGACACTTTACTAATTCTTTGATCTTAAAGATATGCGATTTTACCAAATGAAATTTTCTCATCTAAGTTAGACTTTGATTGACAGATTAACATTTTAGTTTTGAATATCGGCCACATACTTTTTGTTCCATAACCCTCCAAACGTGTTGACTTTTTCTTGACTCATCTGGTACATCCTTTCTTTTAACAATGGATGCCACTTGTATTTCTAGTTGCACACATATCAATGTATTCTGTGGTCTAAGAGTAGACCTGACAAACAAATAACTAACAAAACATACGTAAATCCTAACATAATTTTAATGATCTAGCAAATCATAGTGCATTTCTCACCCTAAGACTGCATTTATAGAGAACCTTACATTGGAACATTCAGTCCATGTTCTACTTGGATTTACCTATTTCAGAAAATCTGGATTTATCTGATTCAGGCTAAAGGCCTACGCTACTCAAGAAACTCACTCTAAAATCACATATGGAAGTATAGATAAGTTGCCATCATTCTGGGTGACATTGTCAGTCCAAGCACACCAGTTCTCACCTTCATCAAAGCATCCATTCACACCATCTGCTTCCACATTTGGGTCGACATAATCATCTGGAAGCTCTTTCCTCTTCACGGCTAGATCTTCCTCAGGAATTTCAGATGGTGGTTCAGCTGCTGCAATCATAGCAACATGGACAAATTCATTCAGATCACTTGGATCACAAGAGGTACTTTCTGGCACTGCAACCCAATCTCCTTCAGTCTCATTTGCATCATTTGCAAGGTCTCCTGTGATAGATGACTGGGGGATGATTCCACTGGTCTTAAGACGACTTGTGCTTGGCAATAATTCTTCATTACTTGCAAATCTATCAAGTCCATTATTATCACCTAAAGAATTGTGTTTTCCATTTTGTATTTGATCAGAGTTTTCTACTTGACAAGCAACAAAGTCTTCTTTTCTGGAACCTTCATCTGAACCTTTCCTTCCACCTTTTTCCACTTTCCTAAGGTCTTTGTCACTGATTGGTGAGCTTTCAGCACTGATACTAATACGTCTTCTTTTCACCCCCTTTTTCAGTGGAATTTCATTACATGATCTTGGTCTTTCTATTGTCTCCCTAACAATCCCATTTACCTGGGGAGTTGGTGTCGATTTGCCACTAATGTTGCTAGGGGAATCAACAGATTTTGAAAGATTCTTGAAGTGGTTGCTGACAAGTTTCTGCCATTTCTTTACGAGTTTCTTTGCCCTTTTTGATAAGTCTTCATTATCCGTCTTTTTCCTCATTAAATTGATGACCCTTCCAATTCTAGTTGTCTGAAAAGATGTAAGATAGCCTCAGAAACTATACCAACTATTCAGTTACTTAACTAATTTATCAATGTGCAGGTTTGCTGCAATATTGTATGTGCATGAACAATTACTAGCACTGCTACTTTAACCACTACTACAGTACTGCTTCAAGAAGTCAAATATCAGTTCCACCTCTGCCATTCAGAAACAGGTTTTACCATCAATGGACCTATAACTCCATGACACCATGCCCTCCCTTACATGACATGCAAGGGTTCTATGGGTATGTGCTATATGCGTGGAATTTTCAACTAAAATTATCTACAAAAGGGTCCTCTTCAGCAAATTTTCCTTAAACATTGGTTTACTTAGCTGAAAAAGGCAGAAAGTTGTCGATAAGGAGTAGCTTGCTGCCTAAATTCAGACTAAACACACAAAGGCATATTTTGGAAATTACAAGTGGGTAGCTGTCAGAAAACTGGGTGGTAGACCCCAACCCTAGGGTTTGTACCTCCCAAGATGGCCAGCACCAGCTCCTAATGGTCCAATATTTTTCTACTGCAAGTACTGTTATTAGAATTTCTGTTGAATATTGCAGTTTTGCCAAGTTCTGGTTCAGCTTGCAAAGAAATGAACTCTTCATAATCAACTCAACTCTACAGGCCTTACTGGGAATATGTTGCTAGGTGTGGCCAATTGCACTCCTGGTGCATATCAGGCTTGCGATGGAGTGCAATTGAAAATCACCACAAAGTTCATCAGAGCATGCCTATTGGAATTTTTATTGATTAGAGTAATAAATTGTAATCATGTGATAAATTGTAATCTATGCTCCAAGCATAGAGCACCTTCTTATCAGTTTTGAGCAAGAACAAATGTTTTGATCCTTTTCAGTCTTATTCTGAACCATCAAGGTTCCCGATAAAATGCCGAATAACGCAATTCTTTTATGCTCTTAAAAATGGAGCATTCAGAAACGAGAGATTTGATACTGTAATACAGCGTTGCCAAGCAAATATCACAACATAAAATACTCAAAGATTTCATACTGCAACTTCTTCATACAGGCAGTTGAAACCATCTCTCAAAACATCAGAATTTGTCAATCTGTGGAAATTTTTGAAAAATAAAATTCATCTTACAGGATTATCTTCTGTAAACAACTTAATCATTATCATCAAATCATTAAGGGTCTTTGGTTAATAAGTGCAAGATTTTAATCCTCATTTGGAAGGGAGAGGACTGCAATCCTTGGGGAGTGACGGTGTGTGCCAAAGTGTGCGAGAGCGATCACACGCCATTCCCAGTAAGGCCTGTAGTAAAGATAAAGAATGCTTGTAAAGATAAAGAAGCTCATGTTCCAGGTGAGTTAACAGATGGTGTATTTTTCATGTACTGAAAATAACTGACTAAGTTTTGAGTTATATATGTACTTTGCTGTGATCTCCTAAACTATTCTGACATCCTTTGTTCAGTTACAAAGGTGTTTATGGAATGCAGGATTTATATTGCCTGTCTATATCAGCAAGAAAACAAGAAAGTAATGTTATTAGAGTTCTTCATGGCCTTCCTGCTGATGGCTGTATGTATTCCACTTTCATTAATTGCACTCCCATCTCTTATAGCAGACAAAGATTTAAAATACTTCATCAACCAGGGACAAAATTTTTTGAAACCCTCCTACTGCATAAAGGAGCATGTTTTTCAAGAATCATTGCCATTTTCCCCTCTTTGCATTGCTTTGCTTACAAGAACTGTTTTTCCAACTGCTCCTTCATTAGCAAGGAAAATGAAGGTTTGCAAGAATATGCGGACCATCAAACTGCAGGCAGATTCTCATTATTACAGAAATTTAGCTATGCACTAAAGGCTAAGAAAAGTGGGAGAAAACAGTCTTTCAGCTATGACCTTGAATTATGTGATTGGAAGGCAACGTCACAGCTAAATTTGCACTTTTATCTACCCCAAACAGCAAATAGAACTTTGACTCCACAACATGGAACAACACCAGTGCTGAGAATGTCTTCAGGAGCCCATGCCCCTGCACATTCGCTGCCAATCAAAATGGTGACCAAAAACAGCTGTGGTAAATCTTATTGCTTACAGCAGGAAACCCAGTGAACCAATTAGCATAATTTATGCATTTGATTTGACACATGAAAAATACTCTGTCTGAATCACTATATACCATGGTTACAGCGTTTTATTCGATTGGAGTGAACGAATTCATTGATTTGGGTTGACATTAATAATGAGTGCAGCAGTTATTGGATTCAAATGCCATACTTTTCATGCAGTTAATTCAAAACATTATATTAGGCCCATGTAAAATATACCATCTGAATCAAGCCTAAGGCAAATTCTGACACCTATAGACAAGATGTAGTTACACCACAAAAATAAAACTAACAGAAGAAAATGAAGAAATGTACTGGACAGTGCAGTGATCATCTTGGACATGCACACTTCTAGAATATATTGCAAGGGTGGCTAGAAGTAAGAACAAATTTCTATTAACAGCAAGTGAAGAGAGCTAAGAATGGGGGTCCGGGGGCATGACAAGGAAAGTTTTTTTTTGGGCTACACCCATCAATCTTGCAGAGCAACACCAGATTCCTGGGAAAATGCTTTAGAACCATGTCTGATTATGCAGATTCAACGAAGTACTGTATAGCCCTGGCAAGACATCTACAGCAGCAGTTTAGCCCTGGTATAAGACATTTACAGCAGTGAAATTGAGGAAGAAAGGTAGGATTGATGATGCAAATCATCTATTGTGAAAATTCCTTCTTCCGCTGTTTGGTTGAATCTGCAAACCTTAGAGTTGCACCAATACAGCTTGAGATCACATCCTGAGGCCTGCAAGCTATAACTTGCCAGTAGATTAAATTGATAAAATGTGGCTTTCAGCCTACAATAGGGAGCTGCTATGCTATCAGAATCATAATTCAGCAAAAGCGACCAAGATCATACGCCAAGATCAACTTTTGCTCTCCATCCAGAAGGGGTTTTCATAACATTTTATTCTTTCAACCTAGCAGCTACAACAAACCAGGCTACTAGCAAACTTGCTGCTGTCATCTCCAGCATCATTACTTCATGCAAAGATTTGGTATTCTGATTTTGTATTCTAATTTCGAGGACCTAGTGGTATGCCTAAGCCCACTTGTAAATGCAGTGAAGATGCTTTTGGCCGCTTCTCTCTTGATACTTTCTTTAGTTCAAAGAAAGGAAAATCCTTAGTGATCAATCCAAGGAAAATACCTGTTGAAAAAACTGCCCATTTTGACAAACTGAATCCAGTTCTTCACAATTTCACGTTTACTTTGAAAAGTGCTTGAGTACTACCTACTACACTATTAGATTTGGAAAACTGATGGCATAGCTGCCTTGAGTCACTGATGAAAGATTTGACTAAAAGCTGACAGATGAAAACAAAGGGTTAATATTCCGTTGTATCCTTACTCGGAACTTGCTACTATTAGAATCAGAAAACTAATATGGTGGCCAATTCATTCAATGAAAGCCAGAGGAAAACTCTATGGGAAGTGTACATCATGGGTATTGCTAAACATTTGTTAACCATCATTGTAATTGAAAGAAGACCAACAATCACCAACTGAAAGTGTTTGGATCATTTTTTGCAACTGATTGTAAATATCCTATAACACAGTCCAGTAAAAATGGATAAAAAATGTGAAATCTTTGGAAAAATTGCTATTCGACTAATAGTACTTATAGCAGGGCCAGCCACCCTTGATTCCAACAAATAGTGAGGACAAGAAGAGTTAAGACCATTTTCCAAAAAGTCCATGAAGTCATTGTGGGCTCACAGCCATTAAGTCAGTGAAGTCTGCAGTTTTCATTTGGTTGAGTGGATGGTGCTTTGTTGACAAGCAACTCGAAAAAACAAGTGAGAACAACAACAACAATTTGGTGGAATAGTGTAATCCTCAGATTTAGCAGCTAAAAAAGTAAGGCGGAGTGGGTCTGAACATGGTAGGGCCCCACCACTTGAGAGTCATAACAAGGGGTTGCAGACTTGATTAGCACTTAGCTACCTCTGCGATCCCAGTGCTTGGTGCTAAAACAGCAACTTCACCTTCATCTTCACCTTCAATGATGACACTTGGATGTGCTCATGCATTCTGTTCTCTTGAGAGAATGAAATCCCACTGAATAAAATATCCATAGTATGGTGGAAGACTTTTCATTCCCCAAAGCGGATAGGTGTGCTCAAGTCAATGTTGTGAAGTAAACAATTTTGTAAAATTTGCTTTTAATTTTAGCACGTTATCTAAGATTTCACGAAGGGAACTACCTTTAGGAAATCCAGTACAGAATCTGAGCAGAATGACCCATTTCAGCGAGGAAAAATTTTTTAAATGATTGAAAAAGTTAGCTAGTCAATCAGATATTCCAAGATATCATTGCATATATACTCAGAAAGCAGAAGCACTTCAAATATTGCACCTTTTTTGACTTACCTAATACAATTCTTGACAGACAAAACATCAGTCGGGAAAGAAAAATGTTTTCTAACATCACTACATTCATGATTGAATTCTGAAAAGTCTGAGATGATTTTATTCAAGGGCTCAGCACCATTGCCAGTTATCTTCAAATTTAGCATTTACACTTTTCTCAGCTCTTTCAAATACTACAGCTTCTTAAATTTTTGGCCATCAAAGTACTAGTTTCCTAAACAGGCTTTTGGTATTAAAAAATGCATGTTACAAATTCAGCAAATATGTGAGTGAAGTGACAATTGCAATTCATAGCTTGTTTTGCTTGTAGGTGATGATGACAAATACATACTAAATACCTCTCCCAGCGT
The DNA here is from genome assembly GCA_964019985.1 of Aurelia sp. 4 Dawson et al 2005. NCBI lineage: Eukaryota > Metazoa > Cnidaria > Scyphozoa > Semaeostomeae > Ulmaridae > Aurelia > Aurelia sp. 4 Dawson et al 2005. Next base: position 18,219,899 of record OZ026496.1, on the reverse strand, counting down.
TAAAGATTGTTTCCCTTTCAAATTCTAGCAGGTCTTGTTTTAAAAATTAAGCATCGATACTTTTATTCAAAAACTTGGAATGTAATGTGATTAATCTTCTCTTAAATAAGCTCGAGTTGAGTAGATGGTTGAAAGAGATGACTGTATACCTTATATGAATCATTAGGCAATCAAAATCACTGATGGTCATAGCAAGAGGGTAACTGATAGCTATGCCTTTCCTGGTCAGGCCTTAGGCCAAGATCATTGCTTGGCCTAAACATTCCCCTGGTTAACGTGTCTGAAGAAAAGCGTCGAAACTGATCTTGTTCTGATGCGCCGTAAACGATAGATAAAACAAACAGTGAACAACAAAAAGCTTTCGAATTTCTCTTACCTCCAATGCCTCTTTTGTTATTGTTATTCTCTCGAGAACAGACACGATGTCGAGCACGGAGGCCATATCCAGCACCTATCAAAGATGGCGAGAAAGAACCAGCATGAGAATCGACTGATGTTAATTGGTTATATCTAACGAATTGAGCGAATGTTAGGGCTTGAAATACTTACATTTCCTTCTTGATCGACAACTTTATCTAGCCGTGACTTTATCTCCTGGGGTGAGGGCGGCATGAATGCCTGCTGCCAGTTTTTCTTCGGCCAGCATCTAGCTTCAGCTCGTTGAGGCTAGTCATGACGCTTTAGAAGTCTTGCTTCTCTTCTTATACCCGGCTCGCAAAAGACAGCGGCACTGGGACGAATACAGAATCTTTGCGAAACGACCCAACTTGCATTATGGGAAGACCAGAGTACTGCATTGTGGGATTAGAGCATTTAATTGTGGGATAAGTATGATGCATCATGGGACTATTGACGCGGCAAATTTGATTTAAGATTTTGCAGGGTGCTCTTTCGTCTCCATGAAAGCTAGCCGGCGCGCAGACTTTGGGTCCACTGGGGAGCAGAGGAAAAAGGAAACTACAAAGTCTGCGCAACGGCGAGCATTTTCTTGTTTAGAAACTTTAAATGTTATTGCGCAATATAGAGGCCTTTCGCTTCCTATTGTTTGGATAGCCAATCAGTACAGAGTCCTCAATATCCCGGACCAAATAGATTCAGCGGGATACACTTCGTATTGTCTCTCTTTTTAGTTTCCTTTTTCCTCTCCTCCCCAGTGGACCCAAAGTCTGCCCGCAGGCTACATGAAGGCAGGCCTTTTTCGAGAAGCAACAATGTTTCCAGTGATTTTCATGAAATTCCTTTTTCTCAACCAAGGAAGGTGTTGGAGTCTTCCAAACAAAACAGCGGAGCTTTGGGATTTTCATGCCCAAAATGTTTGAAAAAAATCGATCATAGCAACTCCGCTGACTTTGCCGATGTTGAGGCGATCCCCCACTACTTCTGAAACGTTTCTTGATGAGAATCGACCACCATAAAAGCCAGAACTGTGCATCACTTAAATTAATCGGGGACCTCGTAAAAATGATTACCTTCTGTAAAACCAATAGAGCCCGTCAACTAGAAACCAGTTGTTTCAATGCAGTCTGTTTAGTTTTCGAGTAAAACGTTTTGTCACGTAAGGGAGCCATTTCTCAAGAAAATGAGCCTGGAACTTTTTAAAAAGTGGTGTCATATTGCGGTTCTCATTGTAACTTTTGGCATTTTCTTTTACTCTTCTAAAGTAGCCGGCTCGCAAACCCTTTTTGGTAATGGGACAATGGGATAAACACAGAATTTTCACTGCACTGCCTAGGTGGACTTGCTGCAAGTTTCACTCTTGATCGATGAACAAACGGGGGGGGGGAAGGGGAGGCCACAGCCTCGCTTACATAGTAGAGTGAGATCAAATTTTGCAACAGTTAGGAATTTTTGCAGCGGTCTCAATTTCTCTCATATCTCGACTCGCAATTTTTCCATTTCAATAACAATCTGTTAATCGTGGAAATTATTCTGAGCGATTTGTATAACTAAAAACAATCTTTAATAGCTTGCCCCTGTATTTGATGGTTTCGCCTCTATTTGCTTGCTTATCAGACTATCAGGGGCGTAGCAAAAGAAGGGTGCTGGGGGTCGTCACTTCTAAACTTTAGTTTGTCAGCAACTTTGTCGTGGAAGTCGGCCATACTGTGCCTTTCTAACAATCAAACCATTTGTAGGCAAACTGAAGTCAATTCTCTCAATAAGCTCATCTCCATCCTCATCAAGATTTATGACGGCAGAACGAGATACGGTTGAACGGTCAAATATGGACAGACAAAATTTAGCAAATCTATCTTTCTTATTTGTAAAATATTCCAATTGGTCGATGAATAATTATTGAGACCTCTATGATGCAACAAAAATCTATGCACTGAATACATTATTATCAAAAATTAGTGGTCCTCTAAATTGTTCTTACAAAGCAAATGTTTTTACATAAGCAAACCTAATTATATATTTCTGCTGATGTTTCTATCGGCACCCTTGCCGGGAGGTAATGTCCTTATCTTATCCCTAGTTGCTTCGTCCTGCTTGGACAAAGTTCCCAAAAACGTCAACATGGACTACAAAGACTAACGGGGTCTGGAGGTCCACGAGACGATAAAAGTTTACTTTTGTTCTACAATAAGGGTTATTTTCTCGTCAATGGTAAGGAACATACCGGATGCGTAGGTCTGACGGTTCCGTAAACTTGCAGAAATTAATAAAGCAAACACATCCCTTAGGTTTATGCTTTATCTCCTGGCCACCAAGTTTAAGGAAGATACCAAAGCTGATTTCTATGTAAACACAGCATCAGCTCCAGTTCAAAGCAATGACCTATTGCAGACAAGGGAAATTTTCTCGAGCAACCAAACAATTAAAACAAAACATGCACCAGCACGGCAAATTGTCGCAATGTGCACAAGAAATGGCATTGTTAACAGAGGTCCTGGACAATTATCGAAAGGAGAAGGATCGATCTGAACATCTGCCTACCAGATTTCGTTTATCTTACATTTAGGCTGAAACTGAAGAACTCAGACTGCAGCCTACTGAAATATATTAATGTGATCCACACGGCAGATGTTTCAATCTATCCTTCTTCCTCAATATATGTCTAAGAATTTTCTGGACAATGCATTTTTGTGTGCGAAATTCGGCAGCTAGCCATGCTGGTTTCATTGCATCTTTTGTAGCCTACGAGTAGACCCGTTATTCAAAAGAAGAAAGGGTCTACGATACAATGAGCGAAATCTTGCTACGGCCACTCGAGAAATTATCTTTGATTATCCTAATCCGCTATTCACATAATGTGTGAAACACATCTCAACAAAGGCTGCATAAATTAAGTTCTAGAAATCTGAATCTCACTGTAACAAGCTCTTGCTTATTGTTTCGTAGACCCTTTCTTCTTTTGAATAACGGGTCTACGCGTAGGCTAATCTTTCGCGGCTTCGCTTGTTTCAATTTGTTGCTTGAGAGAATTCCCCTTGTCTGCAATGGCCAATAGCTTTAAAAATGGCGTGTTAGTATAAAGCAGCTGATGCTATTGATACAAAATCTGCCCTTGTTAGATCATGATTAGATCTATGTCAACAATCATCGGTCCAAAAAGGAGAGCGAAAGTGAATATGAGATCAGGTATAAGGCTTTCGTTACGCCTAAGAAAAAGTCTCGTTACCACTGGGCTTGTCAGGCAGCCCTAACAATCTTATAGTCATAAAGGCAGAACATGATCAACTATGGGCAGAATAACGAATCGATTATTCATAGTTCATAAGTACATCTTGTAAGTATGTAAAGAATTCTACCTTTTTGAAGCATCAAGTTTCTGAAAAGATCCTTTAGCAAATTAAAAGGAAGGTTACTTGAAAGGAAGAACCTACGTTTACCTCAGAGTGAAAAAGTTGGTGAGCTAAAAAGTTTAAATTTCCTGCCGTAGTTCTCGAAATTGGAGGGATGATCCAAAAAAGTGAACGACTTCGAAAACTCATCGACGTTTGATCATAAGTCCTATAATGAAAATCTATTTGAGTAACTTTTTCACCAAGACCTAACCAATTTCATACATTATTATAAAATGCTGAAAATGGTTTGAGGTCGTACTTTTATCGTCTCTTTCATGAAAGAATGAAAAAACAATCTTTTTCAAAACAAATCTGGTAGAAAACATATCCTTTACACAAATCCCAAAGAGAAAATTCAAATAAGTAACACCATCAAATCGCGGTGAATTTCCGAAGAGTTCCACATTCATTAGTGGCGATGGGTAACTAGTAAATATCTCGCTCTGTACCAGCCATGTCAGCAAAAATCGTAAGGATCTGTCAAGAATGATATTGGATCCATACGTCAACTACCATTGAGATGAAGTTTGAGAAATAGCCTCCAACAAAATTGAGTAAAAGTGAATGACTCTACCTATATGGCCAAATCTATTGACAGGACGATAAAAAACCTCAACATACGATTATTTTGGCTTACCTTTTTAGCTCAAAATACCATTACAGGATCTTATCCTTTACCTTAGACCATTCATTTTAAATTCTGGTTCACACAAGGTCGTTTGGGTTCATTAAGGTCGTACTGGAAGACCCAAGGCTCAAGATTTGGGTTCTTTGTCCTTTGGGTCTTCCTGCACCAACCTAACGACTCAAAAGGCCTAGTGTGAACCATGCTTAACTTTGTTGCAACTGGGACGACTGGTCACATGTATTACGAAAATACACCGAATTTATGTGATCTGTTCAATTAAAAGATGAGGCGGATTCCCCTGTGAATGCCTCTGCGTTGCTCTAGACTCATTCGCATTTGCCACAATTATCGTTGTATATTTGAGTGACTCAAATAAGTGCGATATGGCCCAGCTATGGCGTACGATCCTTTCGCGTGGTGCGAAAAGTTACTATCTGCAGACGTACCGTGGAAAAGTTAATGGCAATCCTCCAGTCAAAATCAAATTCTGGGACGCTACTTTTAGTTCACTTCTAGTATCTCAAGCACTGCAGCTAGTAAACATTCACTTATGCGTTGTTATTTTATATTGATGTAAATTCACATGACCCATGCAGTCTTTTAAGGAACGTTGTCCTTTCAGAGGCCGACATGAACTGGAACTAATGGCGAATACTCTGATTTGATGACATTGTTGAAATTTGATGACATCTGATTTGATGACATTGTTGAAACTTAGAGGTGATGTCTTGAGCAGTGAAATTTTCGCCTCCACTGACCTAGCAGCCAATGTGAAACAGTTTCCACCAATTATGGTATCGTATCGTATGTGTACCTTTTCTTTTGTACGTGTTTATTTAGTTGTCTACTTAATTATATATCCTTATGTGTTGGCCATGGGGTAGACATTGTCTCTTGCTCCTCATGGTATCGTCATCGTAGTGTTGCATAGTAGTTAGAGTATAGTAGATTGTAGCATGTATTGTAAAATTTTTTATTTTGATATAAAAAAACATTGCTGAAAAAACAACGTAATTTCATAAAAGATTTCGGTCGTTCGAATTACCCCAGGAGGTTCAGCGATATTTAGAAACTTAGGCCCTCCTTCACCTGCACAATTCTGGTGGCACAAGATTCAATAACGTGCCGGCAGAACTTCTCGAATAAAATTCCTTTGGGTCTCCGGTCAGATCCAGAACTGAACTAGCTTGCTGAGCACTGCAGCTTGTAAACATTCACTTACGCGTTGTTATTTTATGTTGATGTAAATTCACAACACCCATGCAGTCTTTTAAGGAATGTTGTCCCTTCAGAGGCCAACATGAACTGGGACATTGTTGAAAAAACAACATAATTTCATAAAAGATTTCGGTCGCTCGAATTACCCCAGGAGGTTCAGCGATATTTAGAAACTTAGGCCCTCCTTCACCTGCACAATTTTGGTGAAACAGGATTCAATAACGTGCCCGCAGTACTTCTCGAATAAAATTCCTTTGGGTCTCCGGTTTGAACTAGCTTGCTGAGTTTCATTCTGATACCTGATGGCCTATGCAGACATGACAAAAGGCCAAGATGTCGAACTACACAGCTTCTTAACGGGAAAACAAACTAGATATTCCGGGGGGGGGGGTTACATAACATGTTGAGGGTATGGGTATGTGCCGCCCATATGGGCTGGTTTTTGGGCCGAAATTCTCAAAACAAGGGTCCCTTTTCGGCAGATTTTCCATAAACATGGGTGGGTTATCCAGAAATTGGCAAAAAATGGCCAAAAATGGGCCGTTTTCCGCCGAAATTCATTATATAAGTGGGTATGAAAGCAAGTTTCGGCAATTAGAAGAGGGTACCTTTCTGAAAACCGGGCAGCATACCCCCGTCCATCCGCAAGTCATGTACCCCCCCCCCGGGCTAGATATAGCCCGATGACTTTGAGTGAGACATGAAGTGGCAAATGTTTAGTTGTTGCGCAACAGCCTTTCTTTCTTGAGACAAGGTCGCTCCAGCTCTGTTACTCACAATTTTAGGAATCAATATTTTCGTCCTCCTTTTTGGAAAAAGAAAAATTGATTAAGCGATGTCTGGCATTCATTGAAACTGCGCTCAAATTGAAGCTAACGAAACCTTTGCAGCTAAATGTACTCCAGTATTCATGTATTTTGACCTCTGAGTCGTGTGATGCTTGAATTTTCATTACTGAGTTGAATTAAGGTAAATCTATAACTTGAACGAAGGAAGGTAGCAAGTCTAGAACGATTCTATGAATTGAATAATATCAGAACTGGCATAGGTTTCAAATCTTTAAAAAGCTGGGTGTAAAATTCAATGACATATTTCTTTGAACTGAACGGCTTCAAAGAAACTTTAACTATTTAACAGCAAATCTGCCGTTGGACTTTTTCCAAATCTTCAATATTTTCAGAATTACAGTATTTTTCTTCTTTTTTAAGAATGCATGAAACTTTTCGAAAAATACTTAAAACTATCACAATTTCTAAGCCTGTTGATGAAAGATCAAATAATTTTCAAGAAAACCATAGTTTATGGATGCCTACAATATGGCATCAAGCAAAACTCTTTCACTGTTCCGGTTTGTGATTTAGAAATTTGACGACGTCGCATCAAAAAATGAGCAGCAATATAAAATAGGCTTTAATTTCGGTAAATAATCAAGATTTCAGAAAAGTCCAACGGTAGAATCATAAAGAAGTGGCTAAAGTTTCTTTCAAGTCATTCAGTTTAAAGAAATAGGTCATTGAATCTTACACCCGCCTTTTTTCATAGATTTAAAGATTTGGGACATATGCTATCAGAACTGCTGAAAGCCTCATAGGCAACGGCCTCTTCTGCTAGGGGCTAATATCAAATTAATTAATTAGCTTTATATCTCTCGCCCACCATAGGCCATGTAAATATTATCGTCGTCTTCAATATAGCGAATAGGAAACATTAGAGTTGTATCAAGGACAGGGTTGTGCATTTTCAATGATTGTTTATGATAATGATGAACTAATGATTTCAGATCAGGGTAGATGTTATAAGGCTCTGCGAATCCATACCCTTTTGAACCTCTTTCTATGGGAACGTGTTTGATTGATTGGTCGTGCCTGTAAAAAGAACAAAGAGATACTATACCGGGTGAGTTAGAATAAAACGCCCGGCGTTTGAAAGGCTACTGCTCCCTGAATATATAAGCAACGGTGTTTTGCAATATTTGACTAGATAGCTAACATGTTTAATTCTTTTTAGAAATTTTCCTAGCTAAAATCGGTCACTCCGTTCAGATTCTATAGGCAACTTTCTAAAAATGAGTCCCTTTGAGAAACCTTAAAAAACGTGCTAAAATTACAAGCAAAAGTCCTAATGTGTTTACTTCTCAGCGATGACTTTCAGCACGCTTTAGCACGTGCTTTAATTTTGGCGGGCTGATAAGTCTTCCCTTTCGGATTCCATTCTCCCATGAGGACAAAATACACGAGCACATTCGAGAGTCATTACTACTAGGAAGGAGAAGAAAGGGAAATTTTGCTTGCTGTTTTCACTCATTTTTGCAGGTTTTCGAAAGGGGCTTTCTGCAGAAAATCTCCTATTTCGACCGGAAGGAATGACCGATTAAAGCCGGGTAAATTACTGAATCTAATTTGACATATCGGGGATAAAACAAGACAGTTTTCAACATTATTGCTTTGATATTGAGGGATCAGGAATTTTTCAAACGCCGGGAGTTTTTATTGACTCACCCGGTGCCATAAGAAGTTTCTACAAGGGTTATAAAACAGCTACCAAAGCAGCCAAAGCAGCCCACTTACTTGACGGTAATGTTTGAAGACAATGCATGGAGGATAGACGCATAATTAATGCATACAAAACAATAGTTTTCAGATTCCTGCATAAACTGGCCCGCAATACCTGTGTTCTCTTAACCCAAAAATCACAATACTCCTCGCACATTCTGAGCAATACACAAACACATTTAAGACTGCAGTACAAAAGTTGAGCAACTACCAAAAATTTTTTTTATCATCTCATGGTGGGTCAAAAGTGAGAAAATCGATACCAAGCAGGCATGCTCCCTAAATAGTTCCATGCAACCTTCTTGAGTTTCAGTTACTCTTCTTTGAAATTTATTCTTATCATGTAATTTAATTTTAGTAGCTGACATTACAAGTAACATTTTAAGTCGAAGGCATGTTTACGAGAGTTAATAGGTCTACCCCTTGCTCTCTAAGGAAAGCTGAAATCAGATTTGAGAATTGGTGAAGGAAGCTTTTTATGCAGGGCCAAGCTTAGCAATGGCCTAAATAAAGAAGCTAAATCATCTGCTTACCAAACCTTTCACTGCAAAGCGGAAAAACTCTGCAGCGGCTATAGCCTGAAAGCCTGACCTTCTTCTTTAGATTTTAAAAAAGCATTTTCGGTGTTAGGGATTATGCACATACTAACCGGTTTTGTGTTGTACAGGAAAACATAAAGCCCGAGGCCTTAGAAGTACAGACCGAGCTTGCGAGGTCTGTGCATTAAGACCGAGGGCTTTATATTTTCCATTACAATGACAAAACCGGTTAGTATGAGTTTTATTACCTGCCATCTTCTAATCTTGAGTCGCATTTCATCAAACACATTTTGTTGCAATCATGTCGTTTGAGTTCACTGCAAATCTCACAGGCCTAGGCCTAAAGCAGTTGGTGTGGTGACAAAAATGCGTCCTTGTATCGTATTATACAAAGCTACGGGAAACCCGCGGGAAAAGTGTGATTAGCCAATAGGAATGGCGGGATTCTGTATTGCCTCGTGTTTGAAACTCCAGTCAGGTAATGATTAATGATATAAAACGTTTCTTTTGTAACAATTTAGTCTTATTGGAGCTTTATTTGCATGCATGCATGTAGGGATGGAAAAAATATTTTAATTTCTGGGACCAAACAAGTATCGAAAAAAGTTTCTGTGAGAATCGCCTCAAAAAGTGCCCACTCTTGACAGCTAACGATATGCAAGAAATACGACAGAACTGAGGACTTATCATAATCGTAAATGATATTAGTTGGGCAAATTTTGTTGTTGATTTTTCAGCTGACTGCTTCAAGACTTGTAAGCAGCATCTTTTTTATGAAATTCCTAGGCCTGGTAGCAATCTAAATCTATTTTATAACGGCTATCAATTAAGACAGCTTTTATGATCTTGACAAAAAAAATTGACTTTCCATTTATTTGTTTCTCTAAATTTATCTCTTTTTCTTTTTCCTTTTCATTCTTTCTGGAGACCTGAAAAAATTTCTGGGACCATTGGTGCCACGGTCCGCTATTTTTTCCATCCCTGCATGTATGCCCCCTTGTATAGCAATTATGTAAACTGAGGGGTTACCATAACTTAAAGCATAACAAATGAACAATGAAGAAACAAGAAGGGCCCCTGGCAGCGCCAAACAAGAGAAGTGAAATAGTGAGGTAACGACGCTACCAGGAAGTGAGCCAAAATACACAGAAAAACTCTAATTCAAGAAAAACTCTAAAGTACAAAGTCCCATTGCTACAAATAACTCCACTCAAACTAGAAAGAGAAATGGTCTTAAGATAGCTTCTTACAACATTGTGTCTCTTAGGAAATATAAGGATGAACTTTCCTTGATGCTCAATGAAAATCAAATTGATATTATTGGGTTAAATGAAACTAGGCTCAACCAAACTATTAAAGACCAAGAAATCCACATCGATGGGTATCAAATTTTTAGAAACGATAGAAACCAAGATGGCGGAGGGGTAGCATTTTATGTAAAGGACAGCTTGACAGACGTAAAAGTAAAGCTAAAAAGCGACGAGCTTGAGCTCCTTTGTTTAGAAATAACACCACGCAATGCAAAAGGCATGTTTTTATTAAGTTGGTATAGACCACCGACGCCAGACATAGATAAAACATCGTTTGATAGCCTAAGGGAAATTTTAAGGCAGCTCGAAAGGGAAGATAAGGAAATAATCTTGTGTGGAGATACCAACTGTGACTTTAAGGATCCCAAAAATAAAAACACTAAGCTGTTAAAACAACTTTATAATGAATATCAACTTGAGCAACTGATAAAGGATCACACAAGGGTTGCTGTAAGAGCTACTAAAGAGAGTGAACACCATACCAGTAAGACGCTTATAGACCATTTCTCAACAAACAAACCAAGGTATATTCTTAGTTCTGGAGTCATAAAATCGGGCATGGTAGACCATTTTATGATATATGCCATACGGAAAGTGAACGCGTGGAGGATTAGGTCTAAAAAATAAAAAATTCTTGAAACACGAAGTTTAAGAAATTACGATAAAGCAAAATTCTTAAACGACATAAAGGAAGTGAATTGGGAGCTAGTGCTATCTCCGTTCTCTGAAACACCAAATCTAATGGTTGATAAATTCCACGAGATCTTTGATGGCTTACTAGATGCACATGCACCAATTAGGAGAAAAAAGATTAGAAATCAACCTGCACCGTGGATTACACCACAAATAAAAAGACTTATGGAAGAGAGGGATAGGGCCAAGAAAAACTCCATAAAAAGCCCCAAACTTCTCAAATCGTATAAATCTTTGCGAAACAAGGTGACAAACACTATTAGATCCTCTATAAGATTACACTACCACTCTTTGATTAATGAAAACAAGGACAATCCCAAAAACATGTGGAGAACCATAAATAAGGTGCTAGATAAGGCCCCTAATTCAACAACTATTATGCAAGTCAGGGATGGCAGCAAAACAGTTTCTGATTCAAAGCAAATTGCCAATGTCCTAAATGGCCACTTTGTTAATGTCGGTCCGAGACTTGCTCACAGAATTGAAGTTAAACCGGGCGATGATCCTCTCTGTCATCTTAATAATCCTACAGAAGAAACAGTCTTCCAGTTCAAACAAGTAAATGAGAGAACAGTTCTGAAATATATCCAAAATCTAAAACAAGGAAAATCTGCTGGTCCTGACAAAATACCAACGGCAATTTTGAAAGACGCTGCTGAATTTCTTTGTAAACCACTAACGATGATCTTTAACAGTTCTGTAAGGCTAGGGACTTTCCCCGACCGTTGGAAAATAGCACGAATTACACCAATTTATAAATCAGGTGCCAAAGATGATACGAATAACTATAGGCCAATTTCAATTTTGTCAGTGCTATCTAAGTTATTTGAAAAGATTGCACATGACCAACTTATTGATTTCCTCCAATGTAACAAAAAACTAACGCAGAATCAGTTCGCTTTCCGTAAGCTCCATTCTACAATTACCTCACTGATTGGTGTCTCAGATCATTGGTATTCAAGTATCGACAACAACAAAGCTAACTTTGCTCTTTTTCTCGACTTGAAAAAGGCATTTGATACCGTGGATCATGAGATACTCATCAGTAAATTAGCAAAATATGGAATAAAAGGTATTGAGAACAACTGGTTTAAATCCTATTTAACTAACAGAAGCCAGTACTGTTCCATTGATGGTCAAGTATCTGATATTATGGAAATAGATTGTGGGATCCCCCAAGGTTCATGCTTGGGACCGCTGCTCTTTATCATTTATTTAAATGATTTTGAGCACTGCCTCGAACACTCAAGAGCCAACATGTACGCAGATGATACTGAGATAACAATATCCTCAAACAACCAAGTAGAGCTTATAGAAAAAGCACAAGCTGAGTTATTAAACATCGCAGAATGGATGAGGATTAACAAACTCAGTCTCAATCCCACCAAAACAGAATACATGATACTAGATCATCCTCGTAGAAGGAAAAATAGAGAATTATTACCGCAAGTATTCATAAATTGCGAAAAAATTAAGCAGGTTGACAAAACAAAATATCTTGGGGTAATAGTTGACGATACTTTAAGTTGGGAAGAACAGTATGAATCAGTTAAGAAAAAGGTTGCTGGGGGCCTTGCAGCAATGAAGAAACTTAAGGGCATCCTCCCACAATCAATGCTTTTTCAAGTGTACAAAGCGCTTGTTGAGAGTCATCTTCGCTATGCTGACGTAGAATGGGGGAGCTTATCGGAAACTAAAATAACAGCCCTTCAGAGACTGCAAAATCGTGCATTTGAAATCATTCAAGGATCGAAAATAAAGGACTCTTTGATTCGACCCACATTTAGCATCGACCAGATGTTTCAATTTGACCGGTCGGTTCTGATGTATAAGATAATTAACAAGATATTTCCTGAGAGTCTGCACGATAAATTTGCTGAAAGATCCTCGATAAGCAAGTATGATACAAGAAATAAAACTGATCTCCAAATCCCAAGGCTAAATCTAGACTTCAGTAGAAAAAGTTTCAATTATACTGGTCTAAAAACTTGGAATTCTATTCCAACACACATAAGAGAGTCTGGCACACTCACCCGGTTTAAGAATGGGCTAAAAAGTCATTTTCTAAGCTGAGGAAAAATATGTTTTCGCACGAATCCATGGAAGAACAGTACTGGCCTTTATATCTATTATTAAGCATACTATTTTTTGTTATACTTTTTTATACTGAATGGATGTCGTGATTAAATAAGAAATAAGAAGAAGAAGACACAAATTTCTTTGGAAAGAAAGAGTAGTGGAAAAGGAAAATCAAAGGAAAAAGGAAAGACAAAGATGGGAAGGAACTCAATATTAGAAGGCTGCAGTTAGCAATAGACTTACCATAAAAGCTCTATTTAAGCCCCCGGGTGTTCATTTAATTTCGGCCACTCCAAAGGGGGGCTTGAAAGAGAGGGCAGCTTACTAAAACGGGGGCTTATTCAAAAATCAATTTCAAAGATGCGTATGATAGAATTTTCAGTTAATTTACTCCATATTTTGTACATTCAATGTGCAATTTTATGAGTCAGGTACGTAAATTTGACACATTTTCTATCTCAAACTATATAAGAATAACATGCAAGCTTGTTTAGCTACATAAGGGAAAATCTTTCGTAATTTCTGGACTTTGATATATGAGGGGGACTTAATGGAGAGGGGGGCTTATTTGAAATTTTGGTTAGAGAGGGGGGCTAAATAGAGCTTTTACGGTAGTTTAGGAGTCTGCTGCATTCAAACTTCGCCAAAACATCGCTGCAAAAATTGTTCGCCATCATTCATAGATTTCAAAGGCGATACTTTGCTATCTAGGATGAGGAAAACCTTTTTGAGCACTGGCCCCTGGTAGAACAGCTTCTGGTAAAGGTGATCTGAAGCGAAAATTTTTATTGATGCAAACGAATAGCACTTTTGAAAGATAAAGAATGTCGTTTATAACTTTGTGATACCTTTTTTGATTTTCGAGTTATACACTATTTTGTATGATTGGGTGATGACGTCATTTTGTTTACAAAAGATAAAGAAAGTTTATGAGGCTGGCTATATTTCCAAAAGAAAATTGACTCGCGGTATTTTCATTAAACTGAAATGCCTTTCTAAACATCAAATCAGTCCATGAGACAGTTTCTAGTACATTCATTCAGCTCAACTTAAATGTCGCATGCAACTGCAATCTTTCGAAGTTCAAATGCAGCTATATCTCAATATATCTTTCTAGTAATTTACAAACAAAATGGCGTCATAACTGAAACTTAATATCAGTGGATAACTAGAAAACAAAATGAGATATCAGAGAAATTTAAACAGGATTCCGTATCATTCAACAGTGCCGTTCATTTGCATAAATAAAAATTTTCGCTTCAGATCACCTTTAAAAGGGCAACCAACCCAAGGAATTAAATCAAGAATAACCAAATATGAATGCTTTATAAAGGTAATCTTTGAATAAGTTGCATAGGAAAGTTACTATAGATGACAGAGATGGAAAAATGTATACAGATTAGAGAAAGATAGCAGAAGAAGCTGTATGATACGTGTAACATGTGCCATAAAAGAATGATCACAATTAATTGACAAACAAGGAAAATACTTACACTAATGATATAACAAACTGGCCAGGATTTCTTTCGCTGTCCCTTACGAAAAAAGTACCATCTGGTTTACCACTGAGCAAACGTCGAACGTCGCCCCTACATGAACAAAGTCACAATTAGCAAAAATAATCATATACAACGTCAATCAAATAATAAATGGTAGAACAAAAATGATTTCTCCAACTTTCATTACATGGTAAAACTTGAAATAACATAGTCAGTGAATACGGCGTTTTAAGCATCGAAAAAGGAAACATATGGAAAAAATTCATAATAGGCATTTGTCGACTTGTTGGCATTACCAATTTCCTAACATCGATGCCGGTCTTGCAACGATTCTTGAAGTCAGATTTGCTGAAAACAAAAGTCTAGGCACATCCCACTCTCGCCTCAAGCAAATTCAGCTGCAAATTCAATTACCCATGAGAGCCTTTTGGTGACAAGAACTGAAATCATTAGATTGCAACGTTCAATTCAATTTGAAATTTTCAATTTGAATTCAATTTAATTCCCGTAAAACAAAATAGTTTTGCTCTTGACACTATTTGTAGGCTCTATTCATAGGAGAAGGGTCATCCCTTCTAGGCCACCTGGCCCTCCTAACAGGGCTGGATTTTATTTTGCATTTTACATGGAAGAACTAGCCTTCTAGGAGGGCTAGACATGATGACGCCACTTTTTCTTATCTTGTTGCTCTACGCCGATTCTATTGTTTCGGCCAGCTGCCTACGAAGGCTAGCCTCTTGATTTTTTCTTTATACTCAATTTAAAAATTTGTTACAACGCCGAATTACCTAAGACAATACTTACAATACACTTAACTACACTACTAAGACGATACCCGGGGAGCATAATATCCTGACTACCCCGACGCCATTCGATAAAAAACATGGAACTAAACTAAAATTAAATCTACGATTACAAAACGCTACATACAACAATTTGCCGATAACTACTGAAACCTGTTTCGCAGTAGATGTCGAATTAACAAATTCTAAACTTTAGAAAACCAAGGCACTGAGCCAATGGTAGTAAGATTTGGATCTTGGAGGTCAGCTATGACGCCTGACATCAACTGCGATGCAGACGTAAAATATCCTAACTAGTAACTTGTAAATTTCAAACATGCGGCCGGGTAGCTGAATCATGGTACTGTTGGATATAAAATGATTTCGATTCAGGAAAGATTGTCCCTAGAAGTGTAGACTTTCCAAAAGTCTTTCAGGTAGACTTATTACAGACGACGAAATAAACTTGGGACAAGTCTTGCCTCTGCGGATGATTTGAAATGATGGAAAAAACATTTGAAAGACACACAGAATTTGCCTTTAGTACTTTGACCTTGCAAGCATGGAAATGAATTACACTATTATTCAAATTTGTTTTCATTGACTTGTGTTGAAAGGAAGGAAGCCGTAAGAGGAAGTTTACTTTAGGACGCATCTCGAAGCAAGTTTACAGAGTGTTTGTGACTTTGCAGTGCTTGGAAATTCGAAGGTGGACTTCTTGAGCTTGTTACGTTCTACAGAGAGAATTTTACAGTTGCTGTGACGTAACGAACTCTTTTGGTGGAGAGTTTGCTTCTTATATTGAACCAATGTAGAATTTAGCTTTGATCCCGAGGATCTGAAGCTTAAAAGTGAGTTTGTTTTGAGTTCTTGTGTTATCCATTGATGTCGAGCACAGCTTTGCATCACTGTAAGTTTTAGATCCTTCTTGTTGTTTACCAGGTCCAATAAAAGCTTCTACCTTCCACATTGGCAATTTCATAGTATCGTAACTTGGAATGAAATCTCGAACTCCAGCCCTTTCCAACTTCACTGCAAAGTCACTGCAATCTCTCCTTCATCAGTCGCAGTCGCTGTGTCGCCCTATTATTGGTTATTCTTTTCTTCGAGTCAGCCAATAAAAACCCAACTAATTGTTAGGCCGCCCAATGATAACCTATTAATTCTTCCTTTCCACCAATCACATAAAGTCTTAGCATGTGACTGCCATTGTTTTAACAACTGCCTAATTAGCAAGGTATGCACTCAAATCTCAAATTCACTCAGCTACATACAGATTAGTAAGCGACCTTCGGCCGCAATAAGAGACAAAAAGGACTTTGTGACTTTTACGAAGGAAAATTTTTGAAAATAGCGAGAGGCAGGTCACTGGTCGAAATTCTAAAATCTCAACCTGTTGAAGACGTGCTCGTTAAACTAATGTTCAAAGGTAATCTTACCAGAAAGTTGATTGTTCTGAGGAGAAATTCTTGTGATTTCCGACCAGTAACCTACCTTAATCAGTCAAATCGACCAGTTTTGTGAATAAAATTTAGGGTCAATTCGAGTATATTTTTATTGATGTTTTCCGAAAAGTCTTTATCACCGTACAATAAAAGCTTTTTCAGAACAATATTTGAGAGACTGTTGATTTGAACGAACAGTCGTACTAATTGCGAAACCCCAGCGAGAAGATCTCGCCGTTGGACATCAAAGGAAGGACAGAGCAACAAAAAGTGTTCCGTATCCTCAATGCCATCATTAGTTGGACACATTGGATTCACAGCATCCCTAAAACTGTGCTTGAATTTGTGAAAATTCAGTTTACTAAGACCGACTCTTATTTGCGAGAGATATGATAACCCGATTGGGTCATAAATTCCAAAGACGGATTTTGCAGGAGGACGAATTATTGATAGAAGCTTTGCCTTAAAGAATGCAGCAGACGGCACTGGCCTGATTTCAGGATCAAGTTTGTTCCACTCAAAGATGCAATGTGGATAAAAACTGGATTGGAATTTTTCTGTTCTTGCTCCTATTCGCCCAACCACATCCTTGTGATTGATGAAGTGGTGGGATTGGATCCCTTGTATACAAGGGGTTGAGGTTGTTTATAATCTTATAGAACAAGGTAAGGCGCCTACTCCACCTTCGGGAACTCAGTGACTTCCAGCCGAGCTCAGCATACAGCTTATCCCGCGATGTTCCCCTCCAAGTTTCTGTTACAGCAAGAGCAGCAGAATACTGAACAGACTCTAATTCTTCCATTAAACTTGGTAAAATGATGTTTTGACTGAATTCGTATACTTTAGATGGAATATGGTAGATGACATCTCCATAGTCAAGATGGGGTAGCACATAAAGCTTATATAGTTCATTCAGGGTATGCCTGCGTAAATATTTGGAGAGCTACTTTAGCAAACAAATACCTTTGCTCGTTTTTGAGATAGCAGCTTTAATATGAGCTGAAAAGGAAAGCTTCGTATCCAAAATGACACCTAGATGTTTTGCTCTTCAACCTTGTTCACAGGTATGTCCATTAAATAGGTGGATGATCTATTCCATGTCTTTTCTGTCCTGTCTTACGAAGATAACTTTTTGCATCCTCGATCAGTTTTGCACCGTCAGATATCATCTTTTGAATTCCTTCAAGCTTGTCGTCTGGTTGACCCTTTTTCACGAAGTTCGCATAAGCATGATTTTTTTTCCTCAGAAATTTTTGACAGCATGTGTTATCCATGGTGCTTGGCGGGATTTAATTGTTTTAAGTTGGTTGGGAATGAAGTTGGAATAAATGTTTAAGAGGACTTCATTGAGTAACTTCATCTGTGCATTGGGGCAAGTAATCTTTCCAAGCTGCTCGTGCCAACGGAACATTTCAATACTTTTCATTATATTGACAAAATCTACCTTGTTATAATACCATATCCTGAGGTTATACGGAGAAGGTGCTATATTCGAAACAGAAAGTTTCCCATAAACAATTTGGTGATGGCATTGTTCATGTAATGATGGATGAACACCACTATCGACAACGAGGTTGGGCTGATCAGTAAAGATTAAATCAATGCAAGATTTGGAGTCACCCATTAAATGAGTGGGTTCTGAGATTAGCTGGTGAAGTCCTAAGTCAGCAGTTATTGGTTCGAATAATCTTCCCTCACTATTTTCACTATCGTTTTGCCACCACTGTGTTGAACGGCAGTTGAATCGCCAGTTATAATAATGCAGAACGGATTTTCAGCATGCATTTTAGATAACATCAGCCCAAAATTCATTGCGAAATTATCAAATTCACTTTGGTCCTGACTTGGACTTCTATAAACTACCGCATAAAAATATTTTTTCCTGCTCAATTGTATCTCAAACACAACGCATTCAGGAAGAGTTACCAAATCTATACGATGTTTCGAGGGAAGTGAATCCTTGACATGCAGCCCAACACCACCTCTCTTCACATTTTGTGGGTGGTTACCTTTGTAGAACGAGTAACCATCTAGTGCTAGCATTTCTTCACCAACAGCACTATCAAGGTGAGTTTCCACAATTCCAATTAAGTCATTGTTATACGCAGAATTATTTGCCTCAATAAGGGAAACCCTTAAAAAATCATAAGCAGTAATACTGCCTCTTGATTGCGTTTACCAGGGCTCAAAAAACAATCTAGCGTGGTAGCGGCGCTACTAGGATGATAGCTGAAATGTTCACATTTGCCAGGAATGAAACAGGGAAAAGAGGAAAAGAGATCGAGGGATCGGGATAGAATGGGGTGGTATATAGCGAAAGAAGAAGGAATTGTGAAAGAAGAAACAAAAAAGCTTAGCTTGCTACCAGGAAGGACAAATTTTTATTGAGCCCTGGCGTTTACATGGGAGATTTCCAGTTCCCCTAGCCGAGATCTCGCGTACCGAATAGCACGATCTCGCTTAGGCATGCTAGTACTCCTTTCACATAAACGATAAAGAATCTTATAAAGAATTAAACCGGAAGGCGAAATCTAGTCCAAGAGGGCCAGCTCTCCTCCATAACACATTACAGCCCCAACCTAACATCTAATGTTATCCAGACCCCAGTACTGTATTTATCGTTTTCCGTTTTGAATCATTTATGTAAAATTTTAAGTAGTTCAATTGTTTCATGTAATGTCATGGGGTAGTCATAGTCATTTGCTCCTCATGGTATCGTCCTTGTGGTATGGTAAAGTAGCTTGAAAGTAGAGTAATCCGCAATATTTATTGCATATTTTTGTAATGGAATACAAGAAACTCATACTTTGAGCGACATGTTTCAGAAGAAAAGGTAAATCTTGCCTAGGATCCCAGGATTTGTCATTCCATATCTAGTTCATATCAAATTCACAAGATTAATTTCAAGCACAATCAACTATGTAAGGAGTTCAAAGGGACAATAAGATAGGACTACTTAAAATTCCTTGCAGCTTCATAGTATGATTCAAATTCTGGTAGCAAACTAAACTTCAGAATTTCACCGATTGGGAAAAACTTGATAGAATAATCAATTCGCCGCAATTCATTTTGATAACTCATGCAACTTAATGAAGAAATTTCAACAAAAAATTGACTTTTCGAATTTTGATAACTTTTCTAAAGCAGATACATCGTTTTGGGAAATCCGTTTTCATCAAAATTTGCTCCCGTAAAATGCATTTAATAACAATGTTGAAATAAGACTTAGCAAAAATTGGTTCCCTCCGCATTCAGAAATACCTTCCTGTATTTGAAATAAGCCATACTTATTGAGACATCAATTAAGTGGTACATAATCCAATTAATGTGCCTGACCTGGATATCATTGGAAATAAAATTGTGCTCGAATTAGCGAATGGGGAGATAAACTTTGGAGGAGGGACTGCCAATAATCCATTGCTAACGAAAATTTTGCCCGGATTTCTGCCCCAATTATGGCCAATTTTCCAACGCTGTAAGGGAGGGCTGCAGTCTCCCCCCCTCCCAATGCATCTACGCCTATGAACGTGCTTTCAGATCATATGCAACAAATTTATTCAAATATTCTTATTTGATGAGAATCTCAAACAATGACGGCTTGCATCTTTAATATACCCTGTAGAATGTCTAGCCTTCAGTCATCGCATAATTTGTCCTTTCGTCAAACTTTGTTCATTTTAAATGAAGCCATGTCTAAGAAAATTAACAAACGAACCTGGAAACTTTTCCAATTAACCAAGATTCTTGAGGTAGTTCATCCACTTCTCTTGTATACGACAAGGCAGGAAGCTCATCGTAAATTCTGTAAGGCAATATATTTATCATATTCAAGACAAAAACTGCAGTACTTTGGTCGTAAACGTGATCAATTGCTGAACAGTATGCCTTGCATTTGAGGATAATACAAGATTTCTAACAAATCTACGCTTAAATTTCGAGCTTGTTCCTTGCACACTGGCAGAAGAGAGCGGGGGTGAATAAGTGACTTTATTATCTACTCACAATCATTACTTGAAATTCGCATGTGTTCCTTCAAGTGAAAGCAATGGTGGATTAACACACAATAAAGATCTCTGCCGTAGTGGCAGAAAATTGCTTGGAGGGAAAAGCAAAGAATATCAATTCGTGAACCAGAATTGCTATTTTATTTTCTAAAACTATGAGCATTTTGGACAGTACTCCAGATCCACTTTTCCCGTCGGCGGTCGGGGGAAATAAGTTTTGTTGACAGAAAATATTAATTGTTAAAGATAAAACATCCTTCTTTTAAAGTAAGGGAAGCAACGAGATGCTTCAAATCAAATGAGATAATTTTGAAGAAACGAGGTGCTGCAAAAAATCTCCCAAACTCATACTCATTCACAGTCGGACTTTGGAACGATTCATTGTTCAGGTTAATTCATAATCAGCACCATAATCGAATTTGAGTGATTTTCCAGATTATAACTCCAGTACCATTAAGTCACTTGATGTATTTCCTTTTCCCATCTACACTTAACATGCAGCCTACAAACATCACCTTTCTGTTCGATAAAACAAAGATACCTTGCAACTACTCTAGATGAACCCAGGGCAGTATCAACTCCAGATCAAGGGTGTTAGGACACGGATGTTTTGATTGATTTTCATTTACCTTGTTTTGGTCCCTGTGTCTTGTTTTGTTGTCTTGTTTTCTGTTCTGTTTCGTCTTCAACTGAGCGTTGTTAGGCGCAACCGCTCTCAAGTTGCTCGAATAGAGCTCCCTTGTACTTCTGTGTCTTAGTGCGCCTTCGCACAAGAAAGGGTTTTGCGGTTTTAAAAACCATTCTTGTGCGAAGGCGCACTAAGACACATAAATACAAGGGAGCTCTATTCGAACAACTTGAGAGCGCTTGGGCCTAACCACGCTCAGTTGAAGACGAAACAGAACAGAAAACAAGACAACAAAACAAAACACAAGGATCAAAAAACAAAGTAAATAAATAATCAATCAAAACATCCGTGTCCTAACACCCTTGTCCAGATCAGCTCAACCCACCTCATTGAAAACAATGTTCTTTACATGAGCCTAGAAAGGCAATGTGGCGTGGTAAACTACCAGCCCAAGGCAGCTCTATGAGTTGCCTTAGTTAGTAGTAACACATCGCAGGATAGCTCTTTGTTTGCCTCTTGTTTAAATCAACACCGGTTGAGCTGACCCACTTTCACATGGAAAAATTCGACAAAAGGCCAAACTGCCTCAACAGCTCAGCCCTACCTTCGAGAAGGTTACCCATATAGGCGGGTTGACACTGGCTGGCAACTACGTTCGTGTAAACACTCGAGGAGATTTGAATGCCGGCGGGCTGGCCTTGTGGCGGGTTGAAAGCCAACTAAGGCTTATTTGAAGTGGCAATTAAAAAGTAATAAATTAACTTACCCCTCATCTTCACGCTTACTGAAGTCTTTGGCTTTGTCTGGATTGTAATCTTTGAGCTTCCTGAAAAATAAATAAATAAGAGAAGTAAGAAAAATCTTCATAGCAGGATAACACGATGTATCTCACACATACCAGCTGACCTAATAAAAGATGAAACTTTATAAAAAAAATCACCAAAATTTGATAATGTCACAGATCTTTGAATTATCTGTCGTGTAGTTGTATCAAAGATTAAATACTGGGTGACCCAGAAAAAAGTTCCCACTTGTGAAAATTCATAACACCAAGACTACTCCACGGATTTGAATCATTCAAATTCTAGTTAAAATTCGACAGATCAAAGTATTTTTGTGATTTTTCTCGCTGTCCTACCAGCACTAGAAGTATTGGTAAATTCAGCTTTAGGAAAAATTCATGGTCTCAAAATGACGGAAAATGGGCCTAAAACATTGATCAAATCGTTAGGACTCTATTCAAATCGAACAATAGGCCATGGGCGTATCACCTCCCTCAAGAGTTATAAGAGATCGATTTTCAAAAAATACAAAAGATTTTCAATCCCAAGGCAATTAATGCCTAGAGGATATCTCTCACCCATGAGAAGTTGCATTTCCTTCATTATTCTGTGTAAGAAGTCATTTATTCATTGATCGATGTATTAGGCTATTTTTCAGTCATTTTGCAACCATGAAATTTTTGTAAAGTTGAATTTACCTACATTTGTAGTGCTGGTAGGACAGCGAGAAAAATCACAAAAATACTTTGATCTTTCGGCTTTTAACTAGAATTTGAATGATTTAAATCCATGAAGTAGTCTTGGTGTTCTGAATTTTCAAAAGTGGGAACTTTTTTCTGGCTCACCCGGTAGAACAGTCGGGTAGAAAGCGCAGGTTGACGAGAAATCGAAGGATGAGGCAAGCGATGAAAATCATAGTAAATTTATACATCTAACATCAGAAAGACAAATCTAATTGAAGTATCAGACAAATGCAGTTAGACAAATCCGTGATAATTAAGATGAAATTAAGAGTAAGACATAATCAGTGGTACGTCTCGAACCATACTTGATTCATCTTCAGCAAATGATAAAGCATTAAATGGTAATTTATACCTTACAACAAACAAGTAATTCAAGGTAAACAAGCGTGAGTTACATTGTCTACGCAAGAGGGAACCCGGGGCCTAAATCCCAAGTGAATAAATAGCCAATCAGGACACGCAGCGGTGGTTAATGATTTCTCTGTTTTGGACAGAGCCAATAATGATCTTGACCTGCTTATTCACGAAAGCATTTTGATTTTACGAGATCGACCTGAACTCAATTCCCAGCAGTCATCTATCCCATTATAGTTCTATCCCTGTAGTTCTTTTTTAATGCGTCTTAACTATTCATTCGGGAAGTAGGCCCCGAGTCCCCTCTCGCGTAGGAAATGTAACTCACGCTTGTTTACCTTCAATTACTTGTTTGTCTTACGGTATAAATTACCGTTGAATGCTTTCTCATTTGCTGAAGATGAAACAAGTATTGCACGAAGCATACCACTGATAATGTCGAGATCCTAAAGATTAAATAATCTAAATGCAAGATTATAAAGCCTGGTTTTTATTAAATCATAATTCATCGCCGATCATTGTCTTACACCATTGGCGATGATCGGCGATGCTCTAAGACAATGACCGGCGATGAATCATGATTTAATGAAAATTATGTTATTCTTCTGTGGGGAAGAAAATGAAATCACCGTGCGAGAAAAGTATTTGTGAAGCATCTTACAAAATATTGAGCTTTTAGCAAAATCATATTTCGCATGATTTCATATAAAATTTCGAGTTTACATGGGCTTTCTCGTGACCAAAAAACCAATTTAACTGGTCCTGACAGGATAAAGATGCAATTTTGTAACCATTTCTTGTGATTTATGACTATGCTTTAAAACCAAGTAGCGTGAGAAAGCATAAATTAACCACGTGTCATTCTCATTTCTTTACAGATGTCTAAGATTAACTTTTTCTTTGATTTAAAGGCATATCAAGAAACTTTCATCATCGCTAAAATAGCCAAATTTGATGATATTTCAAAAAGTCTATTTTCGGATCACCCGGGAGAATATCAAAGTAAGAATCAAGAGACGATTTGATAACGATAGAAGTTACTATACTAGATCTTTTCATTTCTTGAAAAATAAGTTTGGATTGAGCGTCTAAATCTGGTAAATCTATGAAAGAAAACAAATACATGGTCCCTCCCCCCCAATTGTCGGTATAAACAATGCTAGCAGTGGCAAGGAATTGCTTCGGATTTCAGAACACTTTTCAGAGGGTTAATCAACGATGAATTTACTCAAAACGAGTAAGGAAAGATTCAGTTTAAACCATGAGCGATGGGACACCCAGTGTGTGGCAGTTTAAAATTATATCAGAAGCGAGCCAATTAACTTATTGTTTTTTTGGTGTCTTGAACTTGTTTTTACTTCGTACACAACCACCTTTCAATTTTTAGTAATTTTGAAATTTTCAGTAGTGAGCCACTAGCCTCACTACCATAAGGACCCTCAAGTTACGCTCATCTCACTGAGTTGAATTGTTTTTGTTGTTGTTATCGCTCCACTGAGGGCCTTATGGACATAGAGCTGTAAAAACGGCAAAAAATTTCAATCGGCGACAGGATTCTGTCGCCCCGTCGTCTACCGATCAGCATGTGGCTTAGAGCAAGGCAGTTTCTGCTTTTGTGGCAAGAATGGTCCGGATTTTAAAGGCATTTTAGACCCAGTGGTTGTGAGGAAAAAGTAGCCGATGATTTAAGCCCACAGCTACATTCTAAAAAAGAATGCGAATCGAACGACAGATTAATACATTTTGTAGAATGTTCGAATGTACACAATAGTGATAGAGACTCCAACACTGCTCAGTCGAACTTTTTGTGGAGAGCGGAAAGGTTTCAAACAGAATCAGTACAAAACTTTACCGTTTCTGCAAGCGTATGGGAATGAGTCGTAGTTGTAGCGATATCAGTTCAGGCAAAAAGCGAAACTACGACATGTAATCGAGTCTAGTGAGCCACCTAAGTGAAGACTCATCTTAACTCGTAAAGTTACGATCACCCCGGCTTCTGTTGTCATCGTGGCATGCTTCAAATCAAGCATGCTTTCTTTCTTTTGTAAAATTGAAAGAAGGTAAAGTCCTTTCAATTTACACAAAACAATTCAATTTACACGAAAGAAAGACTGCACGCAGGCTAAGCTTAACCGGTTTTCCAAATAAGGATTGAGAAGTTTGAGAAGTTTCGCTGGTTTCTATCCAGGCGTCAACATATCGCTTCCCTAGCGCCCAGCACCCTCAAACAAACGCGGTCGACTTGACGCAGGGAGCCAGGCTGGCATAATACCAAAACTTCCTACAGTATGGGCATGGTCACATGACTTGAAATGGGTAAGCCAAACCTTAGCCGATTTGGTCTATCCTCTGACAATGTAGCCAGAGTGGGATCTGTACTAGACTTATGACTTATGACAATGAGTCTCTTCTTTCCCTGTGCTCTTTGATTTGATGATGGCGCTTCAGTCAAGAGAGACTCATAACATTATTCTTAAAAGCTGACTCTATTTAGGCTCAAACCTTGCAATTCCTAAAGGACCAATCTGATCGCGAGATTTGGCAAAGAACAATGCTGTCGAATTTTCAGTTCGAATGATGCAGTTGACAAGATTTTCAACGAATTTGTTGTGGCCGGTAGTCAAAGATTTCTCTAGTTTGTTTTAGCCTTAAAAATATGGAAAATGTAGCGCTGAAGGAATCATTTTGCACTTGCCAGGTAAAGTCAACTTCCTTCTTCAGATTTATACCAAGTTTCGTTGATTATATGTCTGCTTAACGTGGTTTTCATCGCATTTTCTTTCCCAGGAGTGACAGTTGAACAGAGCTGCGGCAGTCGTTCGATCCTGATTCAATCGATCGAATCATGATCGAATGCAGGAGATAGGGCCAGGTTTCACTGTTTCATTATGAGTCCCTATTGAGAAGGGGTTTACTGCAGGGATACAAGGGACTCATCGTCATTAGTCTGGCTCGATACCCGG
Organism: Aurelia sp. 4 Dawson et al 2005; assembly: GCA_964019985.1. Lineage (NCBI taxonomy): Eukaryota > Metazoa > Cnidaria > Scyphozoa > Semaeostomeae > Ulmaridae > Aurelia > Aurelia sp. 4 Dawson et al 2005. The sequence goes on along the minus strand of OZ026496.1, from coordinate 18,193,892 downwards.
TAGAGCCCATCCACTTGAGCGTCAAGACAATGGGTTGTGGACTCGATTAGCGCTAAGCTACTTCTGCGATCCCAGGGCTTGGAGCAAAAACCGCCAATTCAGCTTGACCTTCACCAAATAGGGTCCATTGCCTTTGACTGAAATGCCGGTACAAAGTCACAATAGATCGCAAAGAGCCTCTAATCCAATTAGCCCCAAGCCGCATTCCGTGAATTTAGAAGTAAAATTCAAAAGAAGTCATGGAAACTTTGAAATTACAGCATGTCTTAAATCAACTCATTTGAGAATGTGATGTCATCGATGTTCGTTTCATACCATATTGTAGTCATTCCAAGACTACGGTTTTCTTCAAAATTATTGCATGTTTCTTTAAAAGTTTAGAAATCATAATTTGATTGGCATTGGCTTCAAAACTTCACCTCAATTATCAAACATGACAAAGAACGCTCAAATTCTGAAAATTTGTAAAAAAAGTGCGCAAAGTCAAACAGTAGAATCATAGAAAAGAGGATGAAGTCTTTTGAAGCCATTCAGTCAAAATAAAGATGCAACAGCCAGTTACACTAGCTTCTTTAAAGACTGGGCGCATATGCTGCTTAGGCTGCGTTCACATTGCTCCGTTTTCATTTCTATCTGCTTTTGTTGATGAAAACGATGCCCGTTCACACTGCTCCGTTTTCATTTCTATCCGTTTTTGTTGATGAAAATGCTGCCCGTTCACATTGCTCCGTTTTCATTTCTATCCGTTTTTGTTGATGAAAAAGATGCCCCTTCACACTGCTCCGTTTTCATTTCTATCCGTTTTTGTTGATGAAAAAGATGCCCGTTCACACTGCTCCGTTTTCATTTCTATCCGTTTTTATTGATGAAAACGCTGCCCGTTCACATTGCTCCGTTTTCATTTCTATCCGTTTTTGTTGATGAAAAAGATGCCCGTTCACACTGCTCCGTTTTCATTTCTATCCGTTTTTGTTGATGAAAGCGATGCCCGTTCACACTGCTCCGTATTCATTTCTATCCGTTTTTGTTGATGAAAACGATGCCCGTTCACATTGCTCCGTTTTCATTTCTATCCGTTTTTGTTGATGAAAACGATGCCCCTTCACACTGCTCCGTTTTCATTTCTATCCGTTTTTGTTGATGAAAACGATGCCCGTTCACATTGCTCCGTTTTCATTTCTATCCGTTTTTGTTGATGAAAAAGATGCCCGTTCACACTGCTCCGTTTTCATTTCTATCCGTTTTTGTTGATGAAAGCGATGCCCGTTCACATTGCTCCGTTTTCATTTCTATCCGTTGTTGTTGATGAAAAAGATGCCCGTTCACACTGCTCCGTATTCATTTCTATCCGTTTTTGTTGATGAAAACGCTGCCCGTTCACACTGCTCCGTATTTATTTCTATCCGTTTTTGTTGATGAAAACGATGCCCGTTCACACTGCTCCGTTTTCATTTCTATCCGTTTTTGTTGATGAAAAAGATGCCCGTTCACACTGCTCCGTTTTCATTTCTATCCGTTTTTGTTGATGAAAACGCTGCCCGTTCACATTGCTCCGTTTTCAAATAGATACGCTATGAAAACGATATGCGTTCACATTGCTCCAGCAAAACGGTTTTGTTATTAATCCCCTTTTCAAAATAAAGCCTTTATAGCTGTCAACAAGGCGCAAATCGCGACTTTGAATGCCATTGTAATCAAAAGTCTATTAACAAAGGAATGTGAAGCGTTTTCAAATGTATCCATTTTTGGCGTTCACACCGAAAACGGATCGTTTTCAAAACGCACCGTTTTCAGATTTATGCGTTTTCATTAGCGTTTTCGAAAAGCACCGTTTTTACAGCGGAATAATGTGAACATAAGGCAAAAACGGGGAAGTTTTACTCCGTTTTCATATGAAAACGTAGCCGTGTGAACGGGGCCTTAGATATCATAATAATGATGAAATAATTAAAATAATAGAATGGTGAACGTTCTTTGAGGACAGAAGTTTAATTCCCTCAACGATGTGTACGAATATTTTCTGATAACAATTCCTTTTCACATGAAGAACCACTGAGTTCGCTATCCTAGCATTTTATAGCTAATCCTGCTAACTTAAAGTGAATGACATGTGATATATAGCACTGGTCTAAAAATAGGACAAAGGTACGCCTGATCCCTGCATTGTTTTCTCTGCACTAGCTTTCTTTCGCCACAAGCTCGATTACCAAACACTATAGGCTATTTATATCCCGATGCAATCTCATCTCTTCACTCAGGTCATTCACTTCAAAATGAGATGCAAGGGAAGATAATAGAAATAACGAAGTTGCTCGAGGGTCAGAGGTTTGAATTCAACTGTGAATTATACAAATTTCTTGTAATAATCTCCTTTCCAACCAGTGGCGTAACGGAGCAGTTTTGGGCCCTTAGTGAAAATAGTGGTTTGGGGCCCTTAGTGAAAATAGTGGTTAGGGGCCCTTAGTGAAAATAGTGGTTACGGGCCCTTATACTTAACTGTATTCGAAGCAGGTTGTAGGACTAGAGTACTTATTGTTTAGGATTTTCCTGAAAGACCAAACGAAATAATGCAATATACCATAAGCCTGCTGCCTAAGATATTTTTAATGATCAATGGCACATGAAATGAAATAATTCTCCTCCTTCCCAATACTTCCAATTTGAAACCTTTCTTAAGGACTTTTGCATCATCTCTTTCCTCTTTCTTTTCTGAAGTGAGAGTCCAGTGAGTTAAAACTGTCACTTTGTATAATTTTCATGTGCTTACTCACAAATCATATCCAGCCTTACACTCATAATGTTGTGAATGCTGAAACATATGCTTTCATCCAAAAACCGGTTTTTTCGCAAAATACTCGGGGGCTCTTAGTTTTGTGCTTAAAGGTGGACACCGCGCGTTACGTAACTGCTTCTAGCAGACAATAAGAGAGATGGCAATCTAAGCTTTATATGCCTCATCTTGCCAACTAGAAACGAAAATGAATGAAGGAATAAAAGAATCATCTTACCTCTGTAGCTCATTGTATTTCTTTTCAATTTCAGGCATTTCATATTTCATATCATTCAAGCATTTCTCTAGCTGAGAATTCTCTTCGTTCTTCTGTTTAAAAAGGTCATCGATGTCCTTTAACGCTCTCTTTTCGTTCACTAACCTTTCATTCATGTGGGTTATTGTGTTTTGTAATCTACAAATAATGAAAACAGTTTAAACTAGTTTGATCCAAAATATGTTTTATTTTAATAGACTACTGGGTGAATAAAAAAAGGTCTGGCGTTTGAAGTACTACTCTCCCTGATTACATAAGCAATGATAGCTTGCAACAACTGATTGGATAACTAACGTGTTCAACTATCTTTAGACTTGTTGCTGACTGAAATTGGTCACTCCATTCAGGTTTTGCAAGGGATTTTCTAAAAAGATTTTTTTACATATTAAGTTATCAAAACCTACGAAACTACGAAAATACATAAGTACAAAATAGAACTGGCCACACAAGAAAGCTACAAAATCACATAAAACGAAACTGCATGGGGTGTGAACTAGCGCATCTCCCCTGCAGCTAACACTTAGACATAGAACACAGCAAGGACTACACGAGAAAAAATGAAAATGAAAACGAAAAGGGGCGATGGAGGCAGGGAGGGAGAGAAAGAGGGGGAGAGGGGGGATTCAGCTCAGTTAATTCGACCTGGTTCTATGGTTGCTGGAATGATGCGTCTGTTTTGGTGCAACTGGGCCTAGAGTCTCCATATAGCAAGATATTTAAAAAAAGCCACACGGAGATAAATCGTTTATATTGATTCCTATTCAAACAAAACATCAGACACCTTTCCAAGATCCCCTTTAAGAAGCCTTAAAACATGTTAAAATTATGAGCATAATCCTGTTCTATGTTTACGTCACAGCGATGACTTTAGCACGCTTTAGCACATGCTATCCTTTGGGGGAATGAAAAAGTCTTTCCTTTTGTATGAATAACGTTGTTAGAGGGATTCCATTCTCCCAAGAGGGCATAATACATGAAGGCATCCAAGCGTCACCGATGCTAACACAGGGATATTTGCTTGTTGTTTTCAGTCGTTTTTGCAAGTTTTGAAAGGGGCTCTCTGCAGAATATCTCCCATTTCGATGGGAATGAGTGGCAGATTAAAGCCGGGTAAATTGACGAACCTTATCGGACATATCGAGAATAACAAAAAACAGTTGTAAAAATCATTGCTTTGATATTCAGGGAGCAGCATTTTGCAACGCAGGGCCATTTTATTGACTCAGCCGGTAGACTCATGTCGTAGTTCTGCTTGTTAAAGGAACTGATAAGCCACAACTACTTCTAATGTCATTGCCTTTTGCTGTTATTATAGAACCAAGCATGCTTTTTATTGTGGTGAAAGAATTTCGCAAACTTGCAATGTGGCTTTCAAAACAATTCGTCTTCTTTTAACGGGTATGCACATTTACCCCATCTACCTTCTTTGCAGAGAGACGAAAAGATAAAGCTTCAGATAAATATGTATACACCATTTCTCAATTAGGAAAAGGGATCGAGGCAAAATAACTCAAAGAAGGAGAAAATGGCACCAAAAGCTAGGGAAGACACTTTACAAATGTAGTAGAAAAGTACCAAATGACTACTTGAAGGAGAAATAAACAGCAAAATATTAAAGTTTGCACAATGACTAGACCGCTCAGTGCGGCTTACTTGTTTCACTGAATTGGCGAGGATTTCCCAGATTTCCAACTGTTACTAGGGCCGTCGGAATTTGACGCGCTCGCCTCAAGTCTCTTTTTCCTAATTGGCAAATGGTCTATTTTTGATAGCCCATTCTTTTACTAATTGAAGGTTGTTTTCAGTTTTGAAATCACAGCTGTAATAGATTTACCACGATTTATCTTGCAAGGATGCTGATTGAGCAGATAAGCTCTCCGTACTCACGTAAGTGGAAAAGGAGCAGAAAGCAGAAGAATCTTGAATACGAAACCTCGCGAAAGAAAACCCGAAATTGTTTACTTACGATGCCCTATCATTGGGAGCAACTTCTTTCATGTAATTACTGGCAAGGCTGACATGTTCCTCCAAAATAACAATCACTTCGGCTTGCGCCTCAAGCAGCACCTTGACATTTTCAACTTCCTGAAGACAGAGAAACAAGCTTTCTGTAAATTCTTTCTTTGAAATTTGCCAAGAAAAAGCTAAAACTGATCTGAATGATGTCAATTTGTACAAGTCAGAATTCGCTGACCCCTCGAAGAGCCAATTACACGATGGTAAACAATACAGAGATGATCTATTTTCAGGAGGTAAGGCTTCTCAAACCCAGCGTTATCATCACGTTAATGTACCAGACACTGTACCCCCTTACAAAGCAACAATTTGAATTAGATCAACACCTTAAGCAACAGCTGAGTTGGGGGCTAACTAAACGGCAAAATCAAGATGGTTTGCAGAAGTGATACGTTAATTAAGAAACTTCTACATGGCCTTTCATAATCTGAACGAAGATGCTAAACTGAATTTGGTCCTTCTAGTATGTGACTAAAGGAAACTTCGCATAATTCTTCCAAGATAACAAACTGGCATTTTTTCAAACTCACGATGACAACCTTTACAAACGGGATACGCTATCTGGCAGCCCCATTAAGCCACAGCGCGGCCAATGCGATGCTGACAGGAATTTTCTTCACAGAGTCAGGCCCCATTCACACTGCTCCGTTTTTGTAAGAAAACAGACAGAAAAACTTCCGCTTTTGCGAACGTGTTCACAATGATCTGCACAAAAACGCCACAAAAACGGAGATTTTCGAAAACGCTATCAAAAGTGGATATCCACAAAAAAGGAAGTTTTCGAAAACGCATTTTATCAATGTGACCGCACAAAAATGGAGGTTTTTGAAAACGCTGTAATATCCAAAAATGAGCTTCACAAAACCGGAGCAATGTCATCGCACAAAACGGATATCTTTGGGTGCGTATTTGTTATCAGGCAGATCAACGTAAACGCACAAAAACGGATGTCTTTTCCTCCGTTTCTGTACAAAGGGAGTAATGTGAACGGGTAGCTTTACTACAACAAAAACGCATCATAACAAAAACGGAGCAGTGTGAACGCGGCCTCAGATGACAAGGATATAAATTACAGCATTTTGCGCATTTCCTTTCATATTTCGTGGAATCAACATACAATTCTCCAAGCCTATGGTCAAGGCAGCAACTCAGCTATAGAATCTGATTGGCTGAAGACGTTCGAATGCAACGTAATGATAGGGCATTATTATCCGGTAATGCCCACTCATTACGTACCAACTCAGCTTCGAGTATGAAAGAGAGATCAGTGCTTAGAGCAAACGACATAACGTATTCGAACAGCAAAAAGGGGCTTCGTCAGCAATGGCTCCATGCTAGGTCAACGATAAGTTTGTCTTTGAACTCATATAATCAGGGTACAGGCCTTTCGCTTCTGACAAAGTAAAATATAATTTCAAAGCAAAAGTAATCGTTGGCCTAGCATGAAGCCATTGCAGACAAAGCTACTTGTTGCGGTTCAAAATTGTTGCTCGACGTTTGCCAAGTAGCGACCTGTGTTTCGAATTCGAAACTGAGCTGTGACGTAATGCGCGGATATTACCGGATTAGACTTATGACGATGAGTCTCTAGTTTCCCTGTGCTCTTTGACTTGATGATGGCGCTTCAGTCAAGAGAGACTCATAGTATTACTCTTAAAAACCTAGCCCTATTAGGCCCAAACTTCGCAATTCCTCCAGTACCAATCAGATTGCGAGATTTGGCAAAGAACAATGCTGTCGAATTTTCAATTCGAATGATGCAGTTGACTAGATTTTGAACGAAGTTGCTGCAGCAGGTAGCTGAAGATTTCTCTGGTTTGTTTTGGTCTTAAAAACATGTAAAACGTGGCATTGAGAGACTCATTTTGCACTCACCCGGTAAAGTGACAAGTTTCGTTGATTAACTATCACCTTAACGTGGTTCTTATATCATTTTCTTTCCGAGGAGTGATAGTTGAACAGAGCTACGGCAGTCGTTCGATCATGATTCCATCGATCGAATGCCTCAGATAGGGCCAGGTTATTCACAGTTTAATTACGAGTCCCTCTTGATCAAGGTTTACCGCAGGGATACATGGGACTCATCGTCATAAGTCTAATTCGAACGTTTTCAGCCCATCAGCTTGCATAGCAGTGTTGCTGGCCTGACCGTAGGTAATAACAGACAGTGCCAACGTAGACCAAACCATACCAAAACTAATATCCAAATTTGTTTCAACTATAAATGGGAAATCACTGATAACTTGCCGCATTCGATACAAGGGGGTGGGTAAGCCTGATAGAGAGTGGGCCATATCTAACATTTTCGCTTGGAACAGAGGGACATAATAGAGAGGTCGGCTTAACAGAAGAGGGGCAAATAGAACTCTCATACTTACGTTTGATGCTTCAAAAAGTCTTGTTTCAAGGGTTGTAAATTGACCCATCTTCGTACTAACTTCTATTAACTGTTGTTCAATTTGATTTACTGGTATATCGGGTAGATTCTGTAGAAAAACATTACGTTCATTCAAAACTAAAAATCGTCAAAAGCAAGGCATGGCTGTAAGAATTCTCCACTAGTTGGGAAAAACAGCCAAAAGGGCCCAAAACTGTTAAGGTATAAGTTTACACAAAAAAAGTTCCCTTGTTCTAATGCAAGCCGATTCAATAGATCTTTTAGCTATTCTACCGGGTGATTCAATATAAATGCCCGGTGTTTGAAAAAATCCTGCTCCCTGAAAAGAAACCAATTAAGAAACTTTTAGTACTAAAATAGACAAAATTTCATGTGAAATCAAGAAACTATTAGTTCTATGGCCTGATCCAAGTTTCTTATATGAAAAACGTGTATTGCTCTCAGAAACGCATTACAGAAAAATGCGAAACTGACAAGCACCTTTCTTTTATTTGGTCAGGTTTCTGCCTCTGATTATGCGGTTTAGGCCATTTTCTGATTGTTAGGCACGACCAATTTTTTGAATGTTTCGAATTTTTCGTATGACTACGATCTTGAAAATTAACAAGAAAACACAGAAAATACTTCAGTCTTGTAGCTATCAGAAAAATCAGTTTTCATGATCATAGCGCAAGCAAATTTGCTGCAACCATATTTCCTTTTTTTTTAGTCATCCAGTACATGCCACTAAGTATATCATAAAATCCACTTGTGAATAAAAATCAGTTCATTTCATTCATTCCTTTCTTTCATTTTCATCTATTTAGCCAAGGAAGCCCTGCCAGTCCATAAGAACTGCTTTTCTGGGCAGCCGTGGCAAAACATTTACAAATTACAAAGACTTGATTCTTTTCTTAAAAGTGGCAAGAGATGGTGCCTGTTTAGCATCAAGTTCAAGGTTATTCCAAAGCTTCGATCCACAAAGAGATATCTTTCGAGTCGAAATTTTTCGAGATAAGTTCGAAAGGTACTCCATGAAGGGACCTTTTAGCGACTTTTTCGTGATTGGCTCCAGCTACAGAGAAACGAGCTTTATAAAAGGGATGTTATGGAAAACCACTGGTTGTATGTGAGCTGTATTCAGAAGCACCACAAAACAGAAACAAATGAAAAAATAAGGTCATTTAGTAATTTCTTACCTCATATTTGGATACAGGATACAGCAGTTTGATATCTAAACTTGAATTATATTCTTGTAGAGAGTGAGCAAAGAAATGTTCAATCAACGCGAACAGTGATGGAAATGTTGTGGAATCAGTAAAGCCAACTCGGCCATCTTTGTCTTTGTATATTTTTATGAGTTTATTCCCTCCATCTTTCCTGTATGAAAAAACCAAAACTGCTAAAATGATTATCATATTTCAAACTAGTTTACATACCTTTATGAGTGGTTGTTTTCTATTTTATGCATTGGTGTTTATTTCTAAAAATTTCGCGATTTTCGCAGATGGTGGCGTTCTTCATTTTTCAAAGGTGAATGAAGAAAACCAGAAGTTGCGAATCCTCAATCAGTGGGAGAATCTTGTTTCTACTTAGGACTGAGTCAGCTGTTTGGTACTACTTGTTTTGATTTTGTAAAGAACTTCCTTCATTTTCCGCTTTTTTGGGAAGTCCCCTTAAAAAATTTTGCAAAGAACTTCCTTCAATTTATGCTTTTTAGGACCTTCCGTTTCAAATTTGCAAAGAACTTCCTCATTTTACACATTTTAGGACTTCCTACTTTAATTTTGTAAAGAACTTCCTCATTTGTAGAGTTGCAAGGACTTCCTCGCATACATGTTTTTTTATAAGAAACTTGTATCAGGCCATAGAACTAAAAGTTTCTTAATTTCACATGAAATTTTGTCCAATTTAGTACTATAAGTTTCTTAATTAGTTTCTTATTTTTCTGAATGCAGAATTAGCAATGTGGTCGCTAACATTGCGCCGGATATGTTTCTTGATATTTAAAACATCATGAAGGAATAAACAGTGTTCTGTAATGTTGAAAATACAAATGGTTATGAATGAAGGTTCAACGATCTATTCGCTATAAAATCCATGCTTAATAAAGTTTCTTAGTACTTCTTAGACATAGTACTAGAGTTTCTAAAAATTTTGGCCATCTTAGTACCAGTTTCTTATGAACCAGTTTCCTATAAAAAACGTGTACACTCGAGTACCGAATAAAAGAAGGATTGCAACATTCGGGGGGAGGGGGAGGGGGAGGGGGAGGTTGGAAAAACTAAAATAGTCGTTTTCTTAGTTAAGCACATATCTTCTGATCTTTATTTAACCATTATGTTCACTATCATTCCCTTTTTATAAGAAGTAATAAAAGGGGGCTGGAAGGACGGAGGGGGAGGGTTTGAAAACTTTTCGAAAATCGATAGGCGGGGAGGATGATTATTCGGTAATCGAGATGATCTTTTATGGTACTTCGCATTCAAATTTATGCGAGGACTTCCTCGCTTTGTTGGACTTGTCAGTGATTCTGAATTACCAAACAAAAGCGTGCAAATGAGGGGTAGTCTACTGAAGACGTTATTTAAAGATCTTTCCGCAATTTAAAAATTATTTAACGTTCTCAGCTTTGTCATTTTCTCAATTAGTGCTGAGATCAGGCAAGAGATATGTCACAACAACTCACTTATATAAACTTTTGACTATGATGCTTCTAAGAGCTCGTATACCCTCTTCTACACATTCATCGCGAAATCCAAATTATTTGCATCATTACCGACCAAATCAAGTCACATTTGGTTCTACTAGCCGACATTCATTGGGACTTCAAATTTGGAATGGACTGCCGAATGAAACAAAATTTACCGAAAAATTAAGTAGTTTCAAACGAATAATAAAACTTTGGAATGGCCCAAACTGTAACTGAAATGATTGCGAGTATTTCTCATGAAGTTAGGTTTGTGCAATCCCATTAATTAGTACAACACTGTAGAAATATTCATTCGTGTGAATTTATTTAATAATACAATTAGTTAGTCTATTTAGAATCTTTACCAATTTGGGCTACTTTTCTTGTACGCATGGAATTGTTTATAGCAAGCTAGATATATATAATCCATACAAAATAAGTTAACAACAACAACACCAACAACGACAAGTAGTGCAGCGTATTGCGTACTGCGCAAGGACATTGTGCTTAGCAGAAACTAAAACCCAAGAAACAAAAATAAAACATATTGCACGAGAAAAAACATCGAAAGAACATGCTTGGGCAACGGCTATCTGTCAAGTGCAGCACGAACAAGTAGCCGATATCTGATGGCGTCTGGGAACTTTTAGAACGGCGGGGGAGTGGAATTCGAAATTCAGCGAGAGAAGTTTCAACTGCAATGCATGAGCAACAGGAAACAGTGACTTCTGTCTGGTGATTCAGCAAGCCATTTTGTTGCCACGCAAGGTACCCCATAAGTTGCTGGGGGACTGGGTAAGAGATGAACGCAGCCATGCATCGACTTGTCATCAAAACACATTTACACATACGTAAATACTTCGCTGTCTGAAATGACAATTTTCAAGGAATCAGTAGATTGAAGTTATGCGCTAAAATGACAACAGAGCAGAACTGTAAGCTAAAATGCGGGACGGATCAGTCCACAGGGCAAGCTTTCCAATTCAGGTTTTGGGAACGCTTCTTCCACCCCTGTCCACTCAGCTTGTAAGTTTTTGGTGAAACAAAACAGATTTGTAGAACCTAAACATTGTTCTGCATTCTTTGGTACAGAAATACGAAGGCTACTCGAACAGGAACAAGGAGATATCAGTGGAGCATACGTACCGACAAACTGACAGTCAACACTGGGCTCTAAAATGTGCTGTTTGATGTAAATAAGAATCTCTTCTAAACAATTTTCATGAAAATTTTAACTTTTTGTACTTTACCAGTTTTTTCGTAGCCCTTTCTGATCTCATGAGGTTTCGTTGGATTCTTTTGCAATTTGAATAATATTGTGCAAATAAAGTTGGCGACTTGGTCTTAGGGATCTCGCTAGTTCTATTGAAACGGAAAGTGTGCAGATGCAACAGGACTTAGGAAATACACTCGTGTGTCCATGGTTTTGTTGCGTTATGTTCCGGATTCTGCTCCCGACTTCATTCCGTGTTTCATATTCCAGCAGGAGCCGTCTGAAGATGACTCAAGCTTAGCAGGATCTGCTCCTCACGGTCCAAGCAAAATGAACCATGGTCAGCTGGTCTTTATAAGATAAATGAACGAACTGTATACTTCCACATGTGTATGGCGACGATGGCTCAGTGACAGCCCCCAAGACTGCCAATCTGCGGGTTAGTAATAGTGTGGTCCCCCTTGTTCAACCTGTTTTCATTTTCTCATTTCATGGTATTTAGACACGTACAAAGTTTTAGTATAAGCTATAACACTGTTTTCCAACTTGACGTGTTACAAACAAATTAATTGATTGCCCCACAAAATGGGGCCATCTAGCCTTGTGCGATCGCGTTGTTGTTGCTGCTGGTGCCATGAGATCAGACCAACAAAATTTCGTTCCACACTTTAGCACGTGGTTAAATGGCAAGCCTTTCTGTGTTTTATTGTCAACAGTAATTGGCAAATACTTCGTGACGTATGAGTTTACACAAATAGGAATTCTTGCATGAAAAGTAAGGAAGATCAAATCTGGAAAACTTTTGTCTGCAGAAGCGGAATCAGTCAAAACAAAACCCATTTCTAAATACAACTGTCTAGTGTAACTTAGGCCTGACTTTCACTGTTGCCTATTTTACTTCCTTCGCGGCCTTCTTCTAGTTTACTATCTTTTTACACAATGAAAACGGCCAATGCATCTGCACGATAGGGCCAGCAATATACTATTTTTCCAAGTCAAGAAAAGCTGTAAAATGATTGCAGCTAGTGGGGCACTTAGTTTATACTATTGCAAGTATAGTATAGCAAAGCAGCCCTAATAAAATCTTTAGTAAAACAAGAAAAGAAAACGAGACAAAGGAAACAATAGCTCTGGCTCAGTGCATTCACATCGTCTTTTGATAGCCGTTTGAAGGCATTGAGGGAGTGCCAATTTCGTTTCCCTACTCAAGATGTTCCTAAGTCTGGCCCTTCGATACGAGAAGGACTTTTGACCAGTGGTAGTTTTTAAAATTGGTAATTTTAGATCTGTATCAGTTGAATGTAGCACACAACTGTTGCTTTCTGAACATCTTGTGAAAAGCTTTCACATGCATTCGGGTGCAAGCTTATTCAAAGATTTATACATCACTGCTGCTGTTTCTTTCTTAATAAGATTAGAAATCTTTGGCCACCCTGAACTGTGGATAAATGGGGCAGCTTATGAAGCGTACGCAGAATTCATGATTATTCTTGCTGCTTGATTTTGCACCTCTTGCACGCTGTCAACTTTACTCTTACTGCAATTACCCCATAAAATTGCAACAATGACTCAAACGGGGCGCAACCAGGCCTCAGTACATTTTTGCAAAAAAAAAGATTTTTCTTTGAATATTTGACCAGTCCAAGAGCTCGGAAAGCCTACTTTTATGCCTTATCAATATGGTCATCCCATTTGAGTTGATTGCCAACTCGAACACCAAGTTATTAAAACAACTAACGATCTCAACATTATCAATGTCTATTTCAAACGATGGTTGTGCATCAGGCTGGCTTTTTATTTCACTGATATTTGAGCCTGAACCAACAATATGAGATTGGGTTGTAACTAACGACATTTAATGAAAGCTCATTTCCATGCAACCAGTCCTGAAAGCTCGAAAGATCACAGTTAAAGTCATGTTGTAGATCAGCGAGACTCTTAGAGGAGTACGATATCGTAGTGTCATCTACGTACATAATGAAATGCGGCTTTTCAAGCGAAAAAGGTTAATCATTTATGTAGATCAGGAACGAAAGTGGGCCAAGACAAGAGCCCTGTGGGATAACACAATTTATATCACTTATAAAAGATGAAACACCATTGACCTTGCAAAATTGCTTACGGTTCTTAAGATAAGAGGTAAACCAGTCGTGTTCAAGATCATTTACACCATACTTTTCAAGTTTTGCAAAAAAATATTGTGATCCACTGCATCAAATGTTTTCTTCGGGTCAATAAAAATTAAACTACTACATTCTCCTGTTTCGATATTAAGGTACCAGTCTACTCTACCCGCTACGTACAGTGAAGGAAGTCGCTAACTCTGTGTACTACCTGGCTCACGGAATCACGAGGTAATTCCTGTGTATCAGACGCAAGAAAAATGTGTAATCAAATCAATAACATGGACCAGGACACTTTTTCGGCAAGCTTATCTTCTTAGTGTTATCAAACTACCCTTCAGATACCATGCAGAAACATCGAAAAAATGAGCATCGTCAAGATACTAGTGCCTACCTTAGACTCAAAGTATATTCGCCTTTCACTTGTGAATCTCGCACTAAGAAAGTTCCATCAGGTGTGTTCTTCAATTTTTCTGATGCAGTCGTCCTGAAAATGAATGAATAATGTATTTGACAGTGAGGTCCCTGAAAGTTACTTTCAATTAAACAAACAAATGCTTGAGCTGGAGCAACAGCTCGCAAAGCCCTGAAACAGTATCAATTCTAGCAGCTTTTTATCGATTTTGCCTGAGTCCAGGAAACATTTTGCTCACATTTTCAATGAAAACGGTCTGTTGGGATTAAAACGAAAATAAAAGCATTTTTCCACAGGAACGTTAAATTAGCAAAAGATGGCGCCAGGAAAGAAATGCCGGGGGTACAAAAACTGCCAGCATGCCGACAGAGAACGAGGCGAAAAAAATTTAAAGACCACGCCTTAATGCAACCACACACTCTAAAAACAAACACAAGCAAATAATCAAGCTTGAAAGTGCCGACAATGCATAGAAATTTTCAAAAATTTATGTGCCAATTTATGTGCTCCTTCACGCAAGCCCCCCCCCCTCCCACCTGGCTCAATCCCTGAATTAAAACTCCATACACTATTCTCTTTGGTGACTATTCGCCCAATAGGGAAAACTTGCCGAATAATGGCCACATTATGCTGTCTCGTGCAATAGTTTGTAGCTTTGTTTATTGGACTTTGATAAGGACAATGAAAAATTGCAAAGTTCACAGCTTACCTTGAAATTGGACCCCAATACCACTCAGCTCCATCGAGGTTTGATGAATCCGATGATGGAGTTGCAGGCGTTGGCTGCCGACCTATGACGAAGACGTAATCAGATAAACTTCTTCCAACTAACAATAAACATTCTTAACATGTCAATATGATACCGGTATTGTATGTATGCAGCTGGAAGAGCACCTGGTACATCAGGACATAAACCTTGTATCCAGAAATAAGAGTAGAGCGCTATCACCCTGAATGGGATAATCACAAATAGAATAGATATTCTTGCATGGCTCTTAGAGTTATTTTCTTGGTGGATATAGACTTCATTCCCTTGTCAACCATTATTTCTAAGCCAAAAATATTTCTACTCACGTTGCCTCTAAAACTGTGGCCAACATCAGCAGCAGTCAAAACAACAGGTTGTCTCAACCTTCGCCCAGAATGGATCTAAGTGTTGTCAGGGCCTCAGTAAGGAACCTTTACAAGCAGGGAAGCCAGGAATCTCGCTACAGCTACTACAGTGAATGGACTTTAAGAAAATGTGTATAGTATTTGGCTTTTGACATTTTTAACATCACAAAGCCTTAAAAAATCCTGCCTTTCCTGCGCCGATAAAGCTCAAATTTACGTTAAAACTTAACAGTCATGGTGATTCTCAGTTGATGAGGTACCAAGGTTGATGAAACTCTTAAAATGTATCAAAATAGTTTTAGTAGCAGCCTTTCTTTCTAAACTAACATAAAACCAGCACATATAAACTCTGTGTAGTCGTTTAAAAAGGATAGACCCATTCAGGGCGAATTTTTCCCGATCTGTTTTTGCCTCCGGAAACATACTTATTTAGCGGCAATAAAATTGGCAAGATGTTTGGATAAATGTTAGAATCTATTCTTCAATGGTTGATATGAATTGTGAAACAGCTTTACTGGATATCAAATGTGCAAAAGTGGAAAATATACAAGCTGACCCATTAACTCAATATCAACTCGAAGGAAAGATTAGACGAATCTTATAGGTCCACAGAAGATAGCCTGCCTGTAAAGCCTCGTATTTTCAGAAATATAACCATTCACAAAACACAGGCAAAGGATATCATAAAGGAAAGCGTCAGCGACACATTTTCATTAGGTTTTTGAAAAATATCAAATCCAGGAGCCATGTATTTCGTGGTTTTGCTACAGTAGAAAGGAACAAACGCAAAATATGAATAATGCCAGCTTCCAAACGAATAAAGTGAAAAACAAATGGCGTGTGAACCCTCACTGCATGCACCATATCTTCATAATTCACAAAAATCTATTCAAAAGGAAAGGCAGCAAAAACAAATCTGAACGTGCAAAACGTCTTTGTTCATTGTACTAATGCGTCTGTTGTGTCCCGTAATTCGAAAAACAATGCAGCCTTTGATTAAATGATAAAGGCATTCGTCTATAAAAACAATAACGATTGGACATTGAGTCACTTCACTTTCCTGCACAGCAACGGGTGCAGTGTATGACTGTGCACTTGTATAATTCTAATTTGGATATTCTTACATTTTGATGCAAGCGATGCTTGAAAGACAGATAGAATCAATCACAAAATTCCAGATAATTCTTAGATATTCCTGGCACTCATGCACTGTACCGGGTGAGTCCAAAAACTGTTTACACTGCCAATATTCAAACTCAAATGTTAATCTAACAGTGAGAGCAGAGGCCAACTCAGATGCGAAAATCTTGTCTGGTAAAATCACTCATCTTAAAGACCCAGACATCAGAAAATGTCTACAATGGCATGTATGGGAACGAGGAGTCCACGTTCCAATCTGCTCCATTATTTACTGGCTATTGAAATTAAAATTCTGTTTCTGAAATCGACAATAGACCATTTCGACAATGAAAATCGGAGACTGGGGAGAGCGGTTTGTTCTGGTAAATGGCGGATGCAGTTCTGGTAAATGGCTGCCGCGGAGTGAGCCCGTTGAAGCGAATAATGAACATGGCAATCGCTACTGCATAAAAACGGAGCAATGGAGCTGTCTTAGGATGTAGTCAAATAGCTGTCCATGCAAAGTACAGAAAATCGTGTAATTTACCTCTATTCGCAACTGATTTCCTTTTCAGCCTTTATTTCTGTGCTGCAAACAGCAATGCTTGCTTGGAGTTTAGGCCCTTTCCGCATAACTTGACGAAATACACGATGCATAGACCTTTTAGCTATTCTCAAAACGAATGTGGATCGAACGATATTCATTACAATTTGTAGAATTTTCGAATGTACACAATTGTGATCGAAGCTCTAACGCCACTCTATCGAACCTCGCGTATAAAATTGTATAAAAATATCGCTCGATCCAGGCTCTTTTCTAGAATAGCTAAAAGGTCTATTTGAAGTATTTAGAATAAGACAGCTTACTCTGACCTCGATTTTCAAGCAAATGGAATTCAACAGAAGTTTTTAACTTCGAATGAATTTCCTTGTTGAATTCGATTAAAATTGACGCGAGGAAACGTTCGAACATAATTCGAATTTTCTTAATCTGACGGTTGAACGATTGTCAAAACTAATGTTTAAAACTGAAATTATAAAACAGCGCCGATACTTTAGCGATCGTCGCCACAGCTTGCAAAACTCAATGTTTACTTCAAAGGCTACTGCCCAACTACGCGGCAGCCATTTACCAGAATTGCATCCGCCATTTACCAGAACAAACCGCCCTCCTCAGTCTCCGATTTTAATTGTCGAAATGGTCTATTGCATTGAATTAAATTTTATGGCAAAATAAATCATGAACCAGAATGAAATGTGCGATTCGCGATTCTCATACAAACCCCTTGCAGGCATCTTTCTGATATTTGGGTCTTAAAAATGAGTGATTTTCAAAACAAAATTTTCACATCTAAGTTAGCTTTTGACCAATAAATTAACATTTTACATTTGAATATCGGTCAAATACTTTACATTCCAAAGCTCGACAAACGTGTAAACTTTCTATGACTCAACCGGTCGTTAGAGAAAGTTCAACAAGTGCGCAAAGAGAGTGGCTGCACGTCACATAAACACCGGGTGTCCCAAAGAGCACTCTTATTTGAAAAATATCACTAGCATTTGATTGCATGGACGACCTTTATAAGAGCTGGATAAGAAATATGTAAACAAATCCTCGTTTTATGCATCAAATATTGCACTTTGAAAAATTCCTTTGTAATTCATCCTTATCTAGATACAGGCCGATCTTTGGGTGAAAGATCAACGAAAATACTTGTTGGAAAACCATTTATATCGCTAGCATCTCAAAACATATGGAGGTTTACTTTTGTGTCACAAGAAAGTGCAAAGGCTAATTTCCAAGATGAGAAATTCATTTTGAATTTTCGCTGAACAGTCGCATTAAATTAGCTCAGCAGAAAATCAAAAATTTTCCCCATAGTTTCTTGTCCAGCTCCTTTGACCAAATCATTTTCCAAGGCATAGCTGATTTTGTGACTAACTTAAAATTAGCAAATTTAGCTCTTTAGGGGCTGCCTGGGTGTGACGCATAGGCAAGAGAGCATTGGTGATAGCGACATTAAAATGTCTCTTTGAAATTACGGGATTCGAACCGCGGATCTCCGGCTTTCTGGGCAAGGGTTTTAACTAATCGACCACGGTTGTTCGCTTCAATCTCCTTGATTTTTTGCACCTTATACCTTGCTTTCGGCTTTTTTCGTTTTATAAAAAGCTTCTAGTTTGGTTATGAAGATCAGAAAGGAAAGCAAATGATCATTGCAGACTTGATGGAAGATAGACAGCCTCAAAATAATGGCCCCTTGGCGAGAATTACCATCCTGCTTATAGAGCATAACTCAAACCTAAGGTTTTCCAGCCTTTCATTTCGTACCCTTTGAGCAAGTCATTGATAAAATCATAAATAAATTCTACCATAAGTTAGATAACTGAACTTTGGATATTTTAGAAAATGGAGTACCTTTTTGGAACACCCTTTATATTCCCTGCTTGCTTACCTGGAACTGACGGTTTCCTTTCAATAACTCCACTTCCACTGAATAGCAATTCAATAACATACTTTTGATGATCTAAGTTCTTTATCAGTTCTCTGAAAGGAATCGCATTTATTTGGAAAGGCATGTTTTGGGGGAGCTAGGGTTTTAGCGAGATTTATCAGGCAGCAGGGTATATCAGACAGTTTCGCTTTGAGTGCCCAGTGACACTCTTTTTAGATTTCAAACAAGCACAAACTTAGTTGAAACTTCCATTATCATTGCTCTTCCGCTCTGCAAAATTATCATTTCGATCACTTCATGCTTCTTTAAATGCTCAAAAAAAGTTGCTTCAGCTCAGGCCAAAGTCAGTTTGTGTGTGCATTCTCTTTGCCGCAGCATAGTTTGAAGAAGCATAAAGCGACCGAATTATATGGTGCAGTAATGAAGAATAATGGCCATGGTAGCTTTATCTAAGCATATGTTTGCTTTTGACATGTATTACGCGGGCTGTTACTAGGCGCTGCCTATGTGATACATCCCACCGCCTGATAAATCCTGTCAGTACCCTACTTTGTGATAAATTATCGCAATTTTCAATTAAACTCACATCAGCAACAATCATTCTCATCATCAAGCCTGACAGGTAAATTAAAAAATTTTCATCATAAAATGAGGACGGTAAATAATAAATAGACTGTGTCCATTGTTGTATTTTCAGAACAGTTTACAGTGCTTTTAGCAAAAATACAGCAGTCAAGCTGTGAAAGAATCTTTTAGATGGCTGGTGAACTGCATAAAGGGACGAGATGGGGGAGTGAAGGGCGACACATACCTGGCCTCACTTTCATCTGGTCGCAGAATCAGAACGCTGAAAACTGTGAAAATTCGATCCATGGTTGCAGGATCGCACGCTCGGCAAGTTCTACAAAAAAATTGAAATTCAAAATGTGTTATAAGAATCATTTCAAACCAGCAATATGTTAATATTTGATTAATGTCTTGGAGACACAATGCCGTAAATGGCAGATATTAGGAAGTTCACTATACCACATTCACTAAGTAGTTTGAATTAGTCTGGATCAATTATATAGCAAGTTAAATTTTTTCATTCAGGGTTAGACTTGCTCCAAGTCATGTTCGTTATTTTATTCTGGCCGTCAAAGTCGGCGGTGAACTGCGAAAGTAACGGACGAGACTTGGGGCAACCCGTTCCTCTCGCTCCACTTTCGCGCGACCGAGTAGGCCCGAATAAGATAACGGACGAGACTTGGGGCAAGTCTAATTCAGGGCGCAAGATCAATTTTCAATACCCGCTAAATTAAAAAACTTTAACAAGTTTTGAAAGTACTGCAAATGCTTCTAAAGTTATCAGATCAGTTTGGCAATACACGAGAGAAATCTCTATTTCTTATTAAAAGCTCAACAGAGGTCCTCTAAGAAAAATCCTCTGAGGGCCTGTTAATATGGGGAAAATCTCACCGGCATTTTCCGTTTCGCAAGGAAAATCGCTCAGGCCAGATCCAGTCTCCTATAGCTTTACCACATAAAGTAGCACATGCGTTCCCATGCAAAAACGTTTTCCCAGCTAGCCGAGATCTTGCATGAACTCTACCGAGATCCCGCCTGGCCGGAACACATTTTCCCAGCCTGTGTTCCAGACCACTTGAAAAGAAAAGTAAGTGGTCTTTGTAACTGAGCGCAAATTCGTGTACAGAAATTTTCCCCAGAATCTGAGGAAAAATTAGTATATGTAATGAATAATTTGCATAATGACTATTTGCTTTGTTATGGGATAGAAAAGCCTGTCTCTTGCAAATAGCTATAGGAAACTCATACCACAATACAAAGAATAGGATACTTCAATCCCTGCTAATCCTATTCATTTTTACGTCTGTAGTGAGCTATAACGACCGGCTCGTATTGTTTCAAACACATAGATTCATAAAGACATCCGTTGTGTTCAAATTTGAGTTAACTGCAGCCAATCAGATGTGTAAGAGATTGCCTTTAATTATTTCGCAATTCAATTCATCGTCTGAACACAGATCTGCGCTCAGTTGCACAGACCACTTACTTTTCTTTCAAGTGCTCTGGAACACAGGCTAAATTTTCCCAGCTAGATGGGAAAATCTCTCTTGTTTATCGTTAACTCCTTGGCACCAAAGACAAGGCACAATTGTTTTTTTTCTATCAACATCAAAAAGATTAAAACACAAATTCGTTACATTCTACTGTGCCATCCAAAGAAGGGATAGACACAAGGTCATCTTGTCCCCACTTTGGATGACATTTACAATTCTAATACTTCAGCAAGAAAAAAAAGGTAGAATCCAGGTAGCTTTGTACCAAATAATACAAAAACCCTAAAAATCTTTAAACGTGAAATCCATTTGCCAATTGAATATAATTGTCATTTATCCCAGCTTGTTAGGGAAACTTTTTCATATGAAAGGTCTTTGAAAAGTTTTCCGCGACTGAGCGATTTTCCCGGTGATGCCGGTGCAACTTTCTCCATATGAACAGACACAAACTCTGAAAATATTGAAGATTTCAGCAAAGTACAACAATACAATCATCGCAAAGTTGTCAGTTTCTTTCAAGCTATTCATTCCAAAGAAATATGACATGGAATTTTACATCAACCATTCAAAAGGTTTCGAATGTACGCTTAGAAAGTTCTCAAACCTTTTGAGATGAGCTTGGAGAAATATAAGAAGATCTCTGTTCAATCTAGGTAACTCGTTGATTTTGCTTGCTAACTGTTGCTTGCTACCACCTAAAGTCGCAGACTGGCTTAGTTCTGAAATGAGATCATGATATGATATCAAACATTTTATAAAACAGAGCTTCGAATGTCAAATTAGAATTACAGTTCTCTTACTTTAAAGCAACACGCTCTTAGGTGAAGTGTCAAAAATTTTATAACTCGGGCTTAAAGTACTGCAAAATTTACTAGCGTAAAGAATTAAAATAATTTCTAATTGTGTCATCTAGCGCATCTTGGTTGACAATATCTGGCGGTTGAGTGAAAAAAGGCCCGGCTTTTGAAAGGCTACTGCTCCCTTAGTATATAAACAATGATATTTTGCGAGATCTGATTGAATGGATTACAAATTCAAGTATTTTTAGAACAGTCACTCCGTTCTGATTCTGTAAGGGATTTTCTGAAAAGATTTCTTTCGAGAAACCTTACAAAAGGCGCTAAAATTGCGAGCAAGGTTACCTGATAAGTTTCCCACACATCCATGACCTCAGTACGCTTTAGCATGTGTATTCCTCTTGAGGGACTGAAAAAGGCCCCTCCTTAGTATGAATAACTTATTCAGGGGGATTCCATTCTCTCCAAGGGACAAAATACATGAACACATACAAGTGTCAAAATTAGTAAGGAGGAGAACAAAGGAAAACCTTGCTTGTTGTTTTCACTTGACATCGCAGGTTTTCGAAAGAGGCTTTCTGAAGAAAAGCTCCCATTTCAAGCAAAAGGAAGGGTCAATTAAAGCCAGGTAAATTACTGAACCAAACTGGACATATCGAGAATAAAACAAGACCTATTTTGATATCACTGATTTCATATTCAGGGAGCAGACTTTTTTTAAACGCCAGAACTTTTCGTTGACCCACTCAGTAGCGAAAATTAATACGGGGCTTCTTCCGTTGTTGACCTCAAATTTCAGAATCGAATTAATGACTTGAAAAGAACTTCAGGTACCTTGCTACAATTACATTTAACAAATATTTAATATTTTGATTATTTCAGAACTACATGATGTTTCTTTTCATTGCAAAAATTCACGGGAAGTTTTGAAGAAAATCAAATAATCGTATACCGTAAATTAATGGTGAAAACATTGCATAATCTTCAAGAGCATCATAGTTTATGAGTTGTTGTTGTTGTTCATTTATTTCAATTCGATATTTACATAGCTAACAATATATAAAATATACACAAAGTTAACTAATCCAAATGAGGTTTGCGACACAGCGTCAAAGCAAAATCTCACACTCTTCTGTTTCACAACTTAGAAGTTCTATGAAGTAGCTAATAGCATCAAATATAACAAATGCAACCATCTTTAAAAAAGCAAAGTTATCAAAAGATTTCTACGGTAGAGTCGTAGCGTAGAGGCTTTTTCAAGCCTTTCGCTTCAAAGAAAGCGATGATAGAATTTTAGAAACGGCGTGAGCCATATGCTTTGGCAAGCGAAAGATGTGAATGAAGCTACTCAGTGAAAGCTCGTTAAACGTGAGACTTACAAACCAAGGCGGTTCTTACTAAATAAATACTAACCCAAAATAAAAATAGAAGCAAACATACTTGCAAGGATGATAAAATTCTCATATTTGTCAGGTGGAATAACAGAAGATGGCATTTCCAATAAGTACTGCTTTAGTAGAGATGCACCCATATGGGGGTTCTGCCATTCCTCGCCCCTCATCGTAACACTTGTTGGAACTGAAGACAAAAATAAACACATCATTTGCTTGATAGTTAAAGGGCATGATTGGGATTGGAATGATGCTAGAAAGCAAACTTATCAACTGCTGCTGCGAATTGTGAAATTTTTTCTTCATATTGATGGCGGTAACAGCTGTAAATTATTTAGGCATTCTGCGACATTAGGCAACACATCGTCTATATTTTTTCATCAAACCACAATAAAAAGGCTAGTAGCCACTAAGAGACAAGAAAGCAACTGGGTGTCCTCGTTTTCGTTCAGCGCGATCCCAGAAAGCTTTACGACGTCACTGACCTCTGGTGGCTTATTGGAGTACGCGATTTCGTAGAGAAAAGATGAAAATTGGTGAGAAAAAGTACGATACATTTGCGGGGTGAGTGGCTGCGTGGCTTATACAGCCTTCGTCAGTTGACTGAAGTAAAGCTCGGTCGAGTGATGTCAAACTCCGGATGGGTGACCTTGGAGACCTGACCTCACAACTCACCTCGCCGTCCTTCGTAAGGAGCATTAAACCAGGGGTCCTATGCCTGGATGCAGCATGCACAGTGCGCCTAAAACTAACTCTCAGTATCTAGAATTCCTGACAAGCCCATTCAAAACAAATTGACAACAAAAACAACGAAAACAACAACACCATTCATAGCAGTATGGTCTTGTATTTACCATCAATCATACCAACCCTACACTTAATCTTCCGGGTGTCCCAAAAAGTGATCAGATTTGGTTGGACCTATCAATGAAATTTACCTGTCACCAACGGGCTATCATTTTCAAAACGTTCGTTGCTAGTTAACTCAAAATGAATACCATCATCATTGATACTGGATTGGAGCTTTGAGAATTGCAGAATACTAAATTTAAAGGTCAAATTTGCATTTACATCTAAACCAGAGCTTTGGCACCTTGGTCTAAACTGATCAGATGATGCCAGCGACTTCAAAATTTTAATCAAAAACAACAACAAAAAAACAACAGAATAGGACATCTCTACAGGGTGAGTCAAAAAAAGCCTGACGTTTGAAACGCTAATGCTCCCTTTGTAATATTTGATAGATAGATAGCATGTTCAATTATTTTACAAAGTTTATCCTGGCTGAAATCGGTCACCCTGTTCACATGTTGCAAGGGTTTTCTAAAAAACTGTCTCAGAGAAACTTAGAAAACGTGATAAAATCACAAACAAGTTTCCCGTACCTAACAGCAATGACTTAAGCATGCTTTAGCACGTGCTGCCTCTTTGGAGAATAAAAGAAGTCTTCACCTAGTATGAATAACATATTCAGGAGGACTCCATTCTCCCAAATGGACAAAATACTTGAATGCATTTAAATGTCATTAATGCTTGGAGGGGAAAGGGAAATTTTGATCGTTGTTTTCACTCGTTTTTGTAGGATTTCGAAGGAGCTTTCGGAATAAAATCTCCCATATCGACAGGAACTAATGACTGATTAAAGGGGAACTACACAAAAAAGTTTTTATTTCATCTACTTGTAGCTGCTATCATTTGAATGTCAACAGTGAAAAAATTTCTGAAATTGGGCTTGGGGTTACGATTTTATGGCTTCTCAAAGTTGGGAATTTGGGGATTTTGCGTGAGACAGGATTGCGTTCGTAAGAGGCCTGGTGCTAATACGGATGTGATGTCATACTGGGAAGGGAAGTTACACGCAACCTCAAAAGACAATGCATACAAGAGTTTGCTGCGAGTGTTTCTTCAAAAATCCTGATACTTCTTTGCCAAATTATCAGATCATGGGAGATGCATAGCGCTTTATCAGATACTAGAAATCAGCGATGACATAGCTGATCGAAAGTAAACATAGAAGAAATGACAGTGAATCGGAACAGCAAAGTGGACAAAGTGGTTTCTGAACCTAATTGGACATGTCGGGAATAAACAAGGCAGCTTTGAATATCATTGCTTTGATATTCAGGTTGCAGTATTTTTTCAAATGCTGGGCCTTTCATTGACTCACCCGGTAAGCAAATGCGACATAATTTGATTTAATTTGCGCTCAAACTTTATGAAGGCTCTTTTTGACTCACGGAGTCTATGGGATAGCTGATGCTTTCCTGTCCGTCATGCAAATTATCTTTTTGTCATGGAGCAAGGGGTTGTTTTGGCAGTAATGTAGCATGGAGTCGACAAACAAATTGATGACACCTAAGAGGCTAAGAATGCTCCCTGTGGCTCCCTCTTTCGGCGATGCCTGCATCCATTGCAATAACGAAGTCAAGTGCAGCAATAGGCAATAGAAAAACAAATGAAACACATTCTTTCCAATATTCATGATGGTTGTTTGGACTCTCGATCTACCAATTAAGTTAACAAACGGTTATAAGATGAAAGGGTTCACATCAATTGCGATATCAGGTTATTGGACCTTGCGTTTTTGATCCATTTATCAGACTAGGCAGAAGGACACCTTTCACTTTGTGTTTGTGCTTCATTTAGAACAATATTATCATCAGTGCCAATATATTGGCACGCTATTGCTTACGTACTATTGATTGAGGATAAACACTGTACCTAGACTAAATGTAAGCTCGGAGGTATGCTCCATGACTCCCTCCCAAGGGTTTTTTATTTATCTGTTTGGTGCGCACAAAATGATTGGGGTGATAAAGAGTGGGCTTATTTAAATTCTGCTCTGGAAGTGAAGGGCTTATCAGAGATGAGGGCTTGATAAAGAGAGGATAAAAAGAGCTTTGCGGTAGGTCATGAAGAAAAATCAATGCTAAATCAAGACCAGATAGAGCCATACAACCAGTGAATTACTTTAAACAGACACACTGTAGAAAAAATTTCAGATCGAAATAATCATGGAGTTTTGCAAAAGTAGTACTGCTCTACAAAAAGTTCTGTTAACACTAATTTTGGGACGAACTATAAATTTGTTGATAAATTGAACATAACATAAAACATACCTTGATTTAAAGCGTTTCTCAGTGACAAAAATTCGAGAAAAGGAACAGCAGTGAGATAGAGATCCTTAGTTGTAGCGGCTTTCTCTTCGATAACATGAGCTAGTTTCTTTATGCATACAGGAATGCTTCCACCCACATCAGACAGATCTTGGCCAAAATGTGGCTCTACGAAAAGAAGATAAAATAAAAACAACTTTTCCTGTGTTATTAATCTAACAACCAGAAATAATTGAGACTTGAAATACAGCCAGAGTCGATTAAATTACGTTGCAGCAACTTTAGTGAGCTGTATCAACATGTATTACCATGGGTTGTTGCACGCATCACATGTATGCTTGTTTGCTTCTGCAGAGGCAACTAGAACCTACCTCCTACAAGACAGCTGCTACTTACCAAGGATTTTTGGGGTAATGTTGCCCTTCTTTGAGGTAGAACTTTGGAAGAAAATCTTCCATTGCGAGCACTAAAATTGAGAAGACGTATTGTCCATAGTCTCTTAGTTTACTCTGTTCTTTCAGCGACACACCCCATGTATTCATTAAGACAACATTCAATCCTTGGGGTCCACAAATCTTTGGAAAGGGCGACTCATAGACCTTAACACAAAGTAAAGTTCAAAAGCCTGCATTCCCAAAAGGAAGTAAATTTCATTGCTGCAAACAAGGTACTCCGTTTCCAAGTCTACACATTGCAAACAAATTTTGTGGGTTGCCGTTAGAAACGCACGCCGTTGGGTGACTCCAAAGCGAGGCGAAACCGACAAGTCAGTATGTCAATAAAATGATGCGATTTTGTGTAAAGGTCTATTACAGTGACCCAGTCATAAATGCGCTGCTGTTAAAGGCTCCTCGTTGCAAGATCAAAACATTAGGTGCTAGAACTTTTGCATATGCTGCAGCTAGTCTTTGGAACAGTCTTCCGTTGGAAATTCGTGCTATTGACAATGTTGATTGTTTTAAATCGTCATTAAAGACCCATTTATTCAAATAAGCTTATGATATTATGTCATAGGTTTAAATTTTTAAATGTATAGAATATTGACTTATAGTTATGCACTTTAATCATATATGATAATATATAAAAATAAATGTTGTTTTGAATAGTGACCCCAAAAATACACGACAATTTTTGGGTCTCAAAAAGGTAGACTCAATATTTTGGGTCCAGCAAAGAAAAAGTGGCATGGAATCCCCCGTGTCAAAAGTTAGGGAGTACCCCCGTCCCCTGGGTAACACACAAATTCTAATCAAGACAATCGAATAACAGGTATTTATTCATCACCCATCGAGCACTCTCTCTGGATTTAGAGCTCTTTGCTGACAGCATAGGTTCCAAACCTTTAAATTAGTGTAAAGAGGTGGGCGTAATTCTCTGGCCTATTCCTTTCAACAGAATGGCTTGCAAGAAACTTAACTATCTACCTATCGTTCTTACCGTTGGGCTTTTCATAAATCTTGAATATTCTTAGAAATTACAGCATATTTCACATTTCACGGATAGAGGAGAAACTGCTCATGCATGCACAAAAATTTGTAACTTTGAGTTCCCCCAGCTCCCTGCAACAGATCCTAAAATTCGGCAACACTTGATATTCTATTCCTTAGACTATTAAGTCCTGATTTATCATTTTAAAAAGCTTCTCCATCAAAACACTTCCTCATCTCAGTTTTCTCAATGACGTCATTGCACGCAGTTTCTGCTCTGTCTACTTCAAGTCATTTGAGGGTGTCATGTCATCAAAGATCTAAATCCTAAACCAGAAGAGCAACAGAATTTTGCTTCATACCATGAATCAAAAACAAGATTTACTCGTTTCGCGGGTTGGGAAATAAAAGTTTATTGCTGATATCCAAACTAAAAATTAAATCTATCAGTCAAACCAATTTAGATTACGCTAACACGATGCCGGGACATTTTGAAAACGGTGAAAAATATGACAGAAAAATCTGAGCTGGCGTTCACACGATGCCGGAACAATTTGAAAACAGTACAAATTTTGACTGTAAAAAAACTCATTCCAAGATTTTGATGACAAAAAATTTACCAATACTCTAGGAATCGATCATTCTCGTTCCAAAAGCGTCGAAAATATTCCGTTTTTATCATTCTTGAGTGTTAACACAATGTCATTTCCAAAATGTGCCGGTTAGAGTTCCGTTTTCAAAATCTACCGTTGACGAAACCTGTCGCAAAAAATGTGCCATTTTAGTGTGAACAAGCGGCCTATCCGTCAGATTTCTCACCGTTTTTCAAAATGTGCCGGCATTGTGCGACCGCAGTCTTAGATGCCAAAAGTTTGTATGGTAACATCACTCATCTTTGCCACCCAAAACTAATAAAGGATATGTCAAGGAGCATGCATTGGAACGAGAATGCTACGTATTATCCTGGTTTATGATTACTTGCTATTGAAATAAAATTCTATCTCTGAAACAGAGCATTGAACTGTATCTAAATTCTATGCCGACTAATCATGAACCAAGAATTCTCGCTTCACATAAAACCCTTTGCAGGCTCTTTTTCTAATTCTGGGGTCTTGAAGAATTATGAGTGATCTAACCAGACAAAGTTTTCTCAACTAACAACTCGCGGGGTGAGTGGCCGAGTGGCTTAAACAGTCTTCGTCAGGTGACTAAAGTTAAGCTTGGTCGAGTGAGGTCATATTTCGGATGGGTGACCTCGCAACTCACCTCGCCGTCCTTCGGAAGGGACGTTACACTAGGGGTCCCGTGCCTGGATGCGGCATGCACAGTGGGCCTAAATTAGCTTTCAGTAGCTAGAAATCCTGACAAGCCCACTCAAAACAAATTGAAAACAAACAACTAGCCTTTGACTGATACATAGAGTTTAGTTTTGACTGATAGATAATTCAGTTTATCCTGGTTTATGATTACTTGCTATTGAAATAAAATTCTATTTCTGAAACAGAGCATTGAACTGTATCTAAATTCTATGCCGACTAATCATGAACCAAGAATTCTCGCTTCACATAAAACCCTTTGCAGGCTCTTTTTCTAATTGTGGGGTCTTGAAGAAAGATGAGTGATCTAACCACACAAAGTTTTCTCAACTAACTAGCCTTTGACTGATACATAGAGTTTAGTTTTGACTGATATATAATTCAGTCTTGAATATCGGCCGCTGACGTTTTATTTAACAGCCTATCAAACGTCCTGTAAAGGTTTTTGATTCACCACGTAGACATCAATAAATTATGGCTTTCCTGAGAATTATTTCATGTTTTGTCCAAAGTGTAAGCATTATGCTGGTTTTAAGTATTTTGTGAACATTTTTGAAAAATTCTTGCAAAAGAAGAAAAATACTCTTATTCTGAAAATACTGAAGATTTCACAAAACGCCGAAGGTAGAAAAATAGCGAAGCAGGTAAAGTTTCTTTCAAACCATTCAGCTCAAAGAAATGGTTCAAAGAATTTCATACAAACCCTTTAAAGAATTGGAAGCCATGCTTTGGTTGACTCAGCCAGTTTTAAAGACAGATAAGACGAAACAGAATCCCTGGTAAAACTCACCTTGTGATTCGCTGGTTCTCCTTGATCGTTGATACCTTTGCTTGCACTGGACCAAACCATACTGGGCGCAGTATCGATGGCACTGCACACCACAAGCTGACAAAAATATAAGATCACAACTCAAAGAATCTTAAACACTACAAAATGCACATAAATCGCATCAGTCCATGCTCCAAGATATTATCAGATAAGGTAAGATTGAAATTAGAGAGTAACCTGCTGAGCTACAGAAAAGCTGACTTCAACATGAGCATAAGTAGCAGCAAAGTAAAAGTATTGTCAAATCTTGTAAGGTCTACTTAAAATTGTAAGTGCACAAGTATTGAAAGCATTTTATAAGCATTGATTTCAACTATAATTCTAAATTAAATAAGCATTAATCTGAGCCACGAATCTTATTCTAAAATCTGATTTGAGATCATCGGAAAACGCAGCTGGTTTGTCATCTATTGTACATTGCCACCTGATAAGTTAACGGTTGTCTACCGCGTGAATGGGAAAACAATTCCCGCTTGAAACGCCACCAGTCCCTCAATATTGAGATCATAATATTGGCAAGTAACGCAAGTCCTCGAATAAGCCTCCCCCCCCAGGGACTTACTTTAACAAAAATATTTTGGGGTGGGGGCTCATTCGAGGGGGGACCTTTTTCGAGGCTGGGGGCTTAATTAGTAGCAGCCAATAATATCACCATGACTAATTTTCAGGACTAATAACTTGCGGCCAGCGAGTATGCTTAAGACAGCAGATAAATTGGGACATATTGTTTTGATAAGCTCGAGTACGTTGAAAAAGCAAGATGAAAGTCAGTCAAAAAAGAGATTCAAACGTATTAACTAAAATAACAGACAGCTTTTAACAAACTGTGTTCCCCATGGCGGCTTATTCGAGGGTGAAAGCTTAGTTTGCAAAACAATATTTTTGAGTGGGAGCCTATTCAAGAAAGGGCTTATTCAAAGGTAGAGCCTTATTCGAGAACTGACGGTTACACTTAATGATTGACATATTCAAATTCGTTTTAAGATTTATCGAACTGAAATCAGCCACTCCCTTCTGAAGCTATGAAGGATATTTTCAAGAAAATCCCTTGAAAAACTTTCAAAATGTGCCTAAAATAATGAACAAATTTCCAAACATTTCTGCCTTACAGAAATGACTTGAATACGTTTCAGAACCCTTTATCCTCTTGGGAAGATGAAATTGCCCAAAATGATGTTAGTATGCTGCCAAAGATGACATGTTCACATCCTCAAAAAAGGATAACATAAGCTAAAGCACTTTAAACTTGCTGTAAGGTAGAGAACTTGGTACTATTGATAGTCTGTTGTGAAAGATTTTTGAAGGGGTTCCCATGAAAAAATCACTAATAATTCCAGAACTACGTAGCCGATTTCAATCAGAATATTTAAAATTGCATTTGACTCTGTCCACCATCGAATAATTTGCTAGCCATCATTATTGCCTTGATACCCAGGGAGCAGTGGCCTTTCAAAAAGACATTGGTTTTTCCTCATTTGGTAATCAGATAAAGTTCCTTTGAGCTTTTTCTTCATATTTTCATATTTCATATATATACTTGACTAAGTGGGGTAGTCCTTCAAACCAAGTACACGTTTTTTATATAAGAAACTTGGATCAGGCCATAGTACTAAAAGTTTCTTAATTTCACACGAAATTTTGTCCATTTCAGTACTACAAGTTTCTTGATTAGTTTCTTAGTTTTCGAATGCAGAATTATCAATGTGGTCGCTATCATTGCGGCAGATATGATTCTTGACATTTAAAACATCATAAAGGGATAAACAGTGTTCTGTTATGTTGAAAACAGAAATGGTTCGATAATATTGCTCAGGAATAAAGGTTCAACGATCTGTTTGCTATAATATCCATGCTTTTAACTTTGAAAAGTTTCTTAGTACTTCTCAGACATAGTACTAGAGCTTCTTAAAATTTTGACTACCTTAGTACCAGTTTCTTATAAACCAATTTCTTATATAAAAAAACGTGTTTTATCTTCAAAGGCCCTTCCATAAAATAAACTGAAACTAAATTACAAAATCTTAACTCTAAAAGCTATCGCCAGAGTTGTGAGTTAGCTGCCAAAGCATGCATAAATATTTGGTTATCTTTGGAAAACTCCTACAACAGGAAACGATAGGAAAACCTCCTTGTAGCAACTTTATAGCAGCAACCTTATAGTTTGGATTACAGCAACCAAACAAGAGCAGGTCAAAGCATTCTCAAACGGAAACATACCGGCACAGAGAAGTCCTTGTCGAACGAGTCCAAAAAGGCACTTCCGGCATATATCACAAGTCTGAATAGTGGTAAATGTGTGCTCTCGTAACTTGTGGCTTTCAATTGCATCTGTTTAAAAAAGAATATAGAATATTAAAACATTACTATCTAACATCTCAACAAAGGAACATTATGGGCATATGTTCTGAATCAGACTTAGTCGAGAGGCACAGTCAGGTAACATTTCCCTGCAAGACCAGGAATTATTGATATAGCCAGTTCACCGAACTCATCCGCAAAACTAAAAACGTGGCTTATTAAAGTAAATGAAGTGAGCTATGTGGTATCCATCAATAAATAAGACAAAGAGAAACCTAAGCATTTTATCACCCTCTTCAGCTTTGCTTTCTTTCGCCACACGCTGGATTAGATACATTAGGCTATTCACAAAACCTATGAGATCTCATTTTTCAATTCGGGTTATTCCCAGGGAGCTACACACAGGAGAGGAATCGCACATTGAGTTTTATCCTGGTACGTGATATGCATCTCCTTCGCAGCACATCACGCAATTTGCGTACTTCGCAGTGAAACCAATATGGAAACTTAAGTTTGGACGGACAAGTGCATCTCGTTTTTGGATTGGATTTCTACAGCAATGACTTATCGTCGGATTGTAAAAGATAGCTACAGTAGATAGCTAATTAATTCCATACAAAACAAACCTTTAAAATACAAATATTATTAAATGAAAACTGTGGATAAAATATTTACATGCCATTAAAAATATACAGTATAAAAGCAGAAATCTAACATTGTTTATCATAGAAAGCCAAATTCGGAATAAAATTTCGGCATAATCTGCATGGGCAATTTTCCCCGTACCAATTTTTGATCTTTGTTTTAAACTGACAAAGCGATTCTGAATTTCGTATCGCATGGTAAGCATTTCAAGCCAGCTTAGACATTCAAGCGACTCTTGAATGTTTTATCTATGCACAGTGAGATTCGTTCAGCCATTAGAAATCATGAATTAGCTCCAGCGGCTAAGTTTCTTCAGCAGTAGCTCAGGCCACTTCAACCTTTGCATCACGCTCAAAGAACGTACTTGTGAAAATGTCACCCTGTCCAGCCCCGCCAAACTCTGAGCAACGGAAGATATCTTTGGATAACTATTGGCAACAAATCCAGCGAAAAATTTTGCTGAGAAAGTGTGTAACACATAAGATACATAGTCTTTTTCGGAGAGCTTGCACCAATTCTGCTTTAGGCCCATGCTCATGCTTCAGCGACATTCCGAGATTGCAACCGATTCAAACTTTCGCAATTTTTGGTTATTTCCATCAATGGAACGAGGATCGAACGGTTTATGAAATAGTGAGGCAAGTCGAAATGCTGCGCAACCTTTAAATAAATCCATTTCAACTCATTCTTCATGTCTTCTTCCCGGTCGTTCTCCACAGCTAAAATTTCGTTGCTACGAAAACCTAATTATCGTTGCTCCGTTGCTACGTTAACACAAATGAGGTCGCATATCACTTTGCAGACAGCGCCAGTCCATAGTTCCCTAGTTATTCCTTTTAACCGCAGCGGCATTGTACGTTTCATGTCAAAAAGGTCCAAGGTACCGCCAAACTTTGTCTGTATTTCAGCCAGAATTGTTGCCATATTTAACTGATTTTTAGGAAGACTGTGAAATGAAGCAATTCAATGAATCTATGTTGGCAGGTAACAAACACAATGGCCAGTTTTGAGGAGTCTGGTCAGCAGATAGCAATCTACAAACTTGCAAAACGTTTAAATTTGCTTTTAATCACCAGGTACAAATCAGGGATAAATAGTAGGGATGTGAACGCAATGGTTTTGCGCGAGCGACCATAAATGCAGCCTCGTTTCAATGAAGCCCTTAGCAACCGATGTGAACTGTAGCAAGCCCGTTGGCAACGAACCGAAGCTGCGAAGAGAAATGGAGTTCGTCATATCAAGGCAAGAAATAGATTTGTCGTGGATCTTTGGCGGACATACGTGATGGACTGAAGGTGCTAGGTGAGAATTTAGCCGATGAAGATTCAGATTGTAGTGAAGAACTAGAGGAGAGTAGTAGTGTTGGTGCTAGTTTCTAGTTGCGTGGAAAGTGTAAACAACAAAACTAATCTCACTCACCGGTCGTCACACCGTTCACCTACCCGTGGAAAATTGTATTTTCTTTTTTAAGTTTCTTCATGACTTGATCAAGGTAACTTAGGTACCCAGTGGACCTTTTCCACATTTCCATAGAGCTCATCAGAACGTGAGAAAAATTGAAACTTTAACCATTCAAATCAAGTCCGGACAAGTACCCTTTAGTGCAATGAACTGTCAAAAGTTGGAACCATTCTCTAATCTGGCTCACCTAGTCGTCATTTCCTTAGCCATAGTCACAATAACTATTTTTCATATGTTAGCATTTTTCATTTTTTACAGTACCTTGTTTGGGTCTGATGTATTTTCAAGTTGAAAAATTGAATTTTGTTGTAACCAGCGTGCTTTGAGAGTGTTACCCCTTTATTGTCACCATTTTCATGGGCCATGAAATGGCAAAACGACATTGACCATGTGCACATTGGTTTTCAGGTCATCTGCAGTAAGTAGTAGGAGGTATAGAGTATTGCTTCAGGCATTTAGTGGTTGAGAATTCTATCTATTGCATTCACCTAATATACCTTTATACTTTATCAGATAAGAGCCTTGTTGAAATGAATGAATTGATCTGGCAGATCAATTTGATTTCAAATCATGTACCAGAAAGAATCATTGGTGCTGACCTTCTGTTTATGATACATAATAAAAGAAATGCAGTCAAAGAGACAATCAGCTTGGCCTTTATATTCTGATACAATCACAGAACAAACAATGATACAGTATCTCACCATTGCAAATCTGCAGTTTTAAAGATTCTCATATAGTGTAGCTTGTTGCAGTGCATAAAAATTCATTAAACTCATGCAATGCTTACAATATACTGAGCCTTTTGAAGTAAAATGTCCCAATCATAACTTAATCACACACTTTTATCAATATTTTAGCTTCAAGACTGCAGGGAAGGAACAGTGATAGATTCCTGGATTACAAGACCTTATGTCGGAGTCAAGCTGAAACGAACATGTCAAAGTCACGCATTTAATGTCTTTTTCAATTTCTACCCTGACCATCCCTCAGGACATTCCTGGGTATTTGCACATAAAATATTCCTGGTTCCTGGATGTTTCATTGTAAAGGTTTCTCCAGCCCCAGGACATTTGACAAGACGAAGCTCTGACGTTACTGGGGATATGGGAGGTTCTCAGGGCCATACCCCAGCCATTTGCCAAAAATTTGTGTGACAAATTATTTTGCGCCCAGCCTGCCTGAGGAGTGGTCAGGGTAGTAATTGAACAGACATTACTTTAACTGCTAAAGATAGAATACTATAGGCTAACGTAGAATTGTATAGAATAAACTTCTTACTGATAGCTGTGTACTAGTATGTATTTCTATGCATAAAATTGGATTGGATTGAATGTTACAGCACACAACACAAAGGACATGTTATTTATCTGACTGATTGTATCTTATCATTAGTGGACGTTTTAACACACACCGGGAGAGTAAAAAAACGCCCGTCGTTTGAAAGGCTACTGCTCCCTCAGGATGTATGTGCTGATATTTTGCAATATCAGATTGAATAGCTACCATGTTCAATTATTTTTAAAATTTTTCCTGGCTAAAATCAATCAAAATGAATCGACAAAGAAAAGGGCATGATACCAATGTCGCTCGTCAGATCCAAGGATGCTTGCAGTGATAATAGATGCATAAATTTGAGAGCAGGAACACCGCAATGAGACGAGGAACAACAACAAATATACGCAAAATCAAGAAATATATATAGATATATATTAGGTACCAATATTTCGTCCTGCCATGCAAGACTTCTTCAGGGCTGTTATGCCCTTCTTCAGGGCTGTTATGCCATTACAACCCTGAAGAAGTCCTGCATGGCAGGGCAAAATATTGGTATCTAATATAAATTTCTAAATTTTGCACATATTTGCTGTTGTTCTTTGTCGCATTGAGGTATTCCTGCTCTCAAATTTAAAATCAGTCACTTCGTTCAGATTCTGTAACTGATTTTCTAAAAAATTCCCTTTGAGAAACCTTAAAAAATGTGCTCAACTTAAAAGCAAATTTCCCTAATGTGTTAACAAACAACACGGCGATGACTTTTAGCACGCTTTAGAACATGCTTTCCTCTTGGCAGGCTGTAAGTCTTCCCCCTAGGGTATATGACTTATTCACGGGGATTCCATTCTCTCAAGTGGATAAAAAACATGAACACATCCAAGAGTCATTATTGATGGGAAAGATAACAAAGGGAAATCTTGCTTGGTGTTTTCACTTGTTTTTGCAGGTTTTTGACAGGGGCATTCTGCAGAAAATCTCCTATTTCAATGGGAAGGAATGACTGATTAAAGCCACGTAAATTACTGAAACTAATTTAACATATTGGGAATAAAACAAAACAGTTTTCAAATTGCTTTGATATTCAGGGAGCAGGATTTTTCAAATGCCAGTTGTTTTTATTGACTCACCCGGTGGTATGAGCAGACAATCACATGTTTCTTGCTTTATTTCACTCTCCAAGCTACATGTATAACTCAGATATCTACTGTTTATACTAACACAATACTGGAAAGGTGTACCCAGTCCCAAATTTCCAATTTCAAAAGAATTTTCCAAACAAATGATGACTATTTAGTGTCTTGCTTCACAGAATCTTTTGCCATTCCTTTTGGCAATGATTCAACAACAACGGAGTCTATGTCACAAGCACTCATACCATAACTTGTCAGAATATCTGAAACAAGGTAAAATGCCTTGGAATAAAATACCATTCAAATCAAACCATAACCTTGAGCAGTCATATTTCGTTGCTACCGCACACTTCTGCTACTGAAGTGAAAACAATGCCTTCAAAAAGTCTTAGTTAATTCATTTTGGAATGATGTAAAGCAAACCAACTTCTCCAACAAAATCATTGGAGCTGAAATGCTTCATCAAGTCTAGGTAGGTAGGTATTTATATTTAACGTGGCTAGCCCGCCAAAGTCTGAGAGACTTATTTTCAGCAGGGGCCACGGATGTTTTACCATCAGTCCACTGCAGCTACCCGCCACAGCTACCAGATTTCCCTCACATGGCACTGGTCGACCCGGGCTAGTGTTACGGACAGCGACCAAACTGTCCAGCGTGGGATTTGAACCTACGGCCGTTCTGACCTTTGGTTTACGAGTCAGACGCCTTAACCACTCGGCCACACGCTCACCTCTTCCATATGGATGTGTCTGTGAATCCATATGGGCTAACTGCTTCCTGTAAAAGAATTTAATAAATCCATCACAGAGAGCAGCTTTCAAAGACAAAGGCTATGATAATGGCCATAGTAGTTTTTGTGTTGAAATGACTTCCAGTCAGTAATGAAGAGTTTATAAATTTATGCTCAGTACTGACAGTACACAGGGCAATGACAGCCCTGACAACACACATGGTAGCAAATCCAAAACAAGATTCGTATGACAAAATTCAACTTTTTTCTAGATGTAGATTCATCTTTCATATCTGTCTCTCTCTCAAGAACTTTTTCTTCACCTTCTACACATCTTAGCATTTACATTTCAATCAAATTTTTGAACATGCCCTTTCAACTTTCATAACTTGAAAACAATTTATAAGGGCTTAGGCCCTTCACTGAAGGCTTCAAGTTGTAGAGCTTTGCTAGCTAGTAGTAGTAGGCCCTACAAAAGGTGATCGCACACACACAACTCAACGTAGCTCAACGAGATTTTGCAATAAAATTGCTTATTACGGTATACTCAAGGTCTTTATCAAACACTGAAACACGGGATCACACGGGGAAGTAGACTTCTTTTCAGCAAAGCATGATCAGAAAACCTGCGATGTATCCCTCGGCCTAAATGCGATCCAAACAAATAGTTCTACAAAGAATGATATGAGCATCAAAACATATAAAAAAGTAGGCAATAACGAGCAAAAACCCTAAAGAATTTAATCAGCAAAAATTGAACAATCTCTTACCTTTAGATACGGATCCGCGAGCATTTACTACCAATGCTTCTGCTACGATCTTGCCGATCCATCCATCTTGAAATGCGCTATCAATACCACAGGGGAACAAAGGGTGCGCATTCATGATCGCGCAATGCAGATCAATGGGCGTTTCGCATCCCTACTATTTATCCCTGGTACAAATCTTCTACTATGCATTATGAGAAACTCTTTTCATTCCTACAAACCACAACAAACAACAGCAAAACATTGATTTTAGCCACAACAAAAAAACAGCAAAAATACTTTCAAACGACAGCAAAAGATTAAATAAATCATACTGCAAAGATATTCAAATAAATTGGACACGATTCGTCCAAGTCTTTACCTCTTGCTTTGTCTAGAAAATTCTCATCTGGTTCATCAGAGCATGGAACGACAGGATTGTTCTTTTCAACCTAAGTAAACAAAAGATTTAAATCAAAAAGTGTTCTGGTAACTATCGCTAGTGTCTGAAATAAAAATATACCAAGTTTAACGAACAGTGCAATATCTACATCCACAAAGCTAAAAACTATGCAAGCGTGATTCTCCAGCTCTCCACAAAAATTTTCAAAAACTATGCAACATCTATATTTCCTTCCTAGGACCTTTAAATAATCTCACAAAGCTAATATATATATAAATATATATAAATCGAAACACAACAGAAAGCATTAACAAAAACAACTCGTTTATTTTGCGACTAGTTTCGTCTGTTCATGCAGACTCTTCAGGCTCAAATGATGAATTTACAGCGACGATAGAATTTTATATGCATTATACTGACTTATTAATATGACGTCAAATCTTAAGTAGCTTCCAAGCTCAATTTGCGTTTAACTTTAATTATTTTACTAATAGGTATAGGAATGCGAGATTTGAATTTTGTTTTAATGCCCATTCCTTTAATTTCACATGGAGTTGTATTATTGTTTAAGTTACGATTATAGTTCTCATCATCTTGAGATTTTGCTGTCTTTTGAGATTCTTTAAGGGCTATCTCAAGTGCGTCTAAATCTGCCCCTATTTTTTCAAGTGCGGAGTTGTCAAAATCCTCGCCATTTCTTCTGCATTGACCTTCTTTTCAAATTCTTTTATGTATTCATATTCACGTTGTTTAATATCGTTTAATAATTGGGTGCACTTGGAGCCAGGTATCTCTTCTGTCTTAAAATTTTCTGCAACTGCTGCCGGTTTTGGTGCTGTTCTGATACTTTTGTATTCTTCCTCGTTTTTTTTGGTTTCCTATCATTGTTAGTCCTTTTAAAAGTACGTAACTGTGACCTCGTTAGTGCTTCAATATGCTGCCACATTTCGTTAGATTTGATCTCTTCATTTTGACGTTCCATTTTCCATTGATCTTTTAAGGCCAGCGTCTTCAACGAATCTTTACCATGTTTCGTCTCGATCAAATTTTCTATTTCATTGTCAACATTGTTAAACTTTTTCTCATAGTTATTTCTTCTGGACAGCAACAATTCTACTTCTTGTTGTAATTTTTGTTCAGCGTATTTCAACCGGAGTTCATATTCTTGTTTGGTTTCATCTGGACGATGTTTAGGAACTAGGTATTTTGGTAGGGTAATGTCAGTTTCATTGAGCATTCAATGCAAATCTTGCCAACATTTTTGTTCTTTAAGTAGTAATAGTAAGCCATTTTTCGTTTTCTCTTCATCTTTCGTAGGTTGTATGAGTATAATCAGTAAATCAGTAAATCAGTATAATGCATATAAAATTCTATCGTCGCTGTAAATTTATCATTTAAGCCTAAAGAGTCTGCAAGAACAGACGAAACTAGTCGCAAAATAAACGAGTTGTTTTTGATAATGCTTTCTGTTGTGTTTCGATTTAGATTTTTACTTGCGCACTGTATTATTTTCGTTTTGACATAAATATATATATATATATATATATATACATATATTACATATATATATATATATATATATATATATGTAATATATGTATATATTACATATTATATTATATTACATATATTGTTGCGACATATCATCCACGCTCAATAGTTTGGGGAAGGTTGCCAGGAGACTCCATCCTATGCTCACGAATTCGGAGGAGCATGGGACGGTGTTTCCTGAGCCACCTTTAATAGCTTTTAGGAGATGTAAGAACCTTAAGGATATACTTGTTAGGGCTAGGCTGAGTAATGAGGGAAATGGGGGGACTGATAAGAAGGGATGTTCTCGTTGTGGTAAATCTCGTTGTCAAGTGTGTAACGTTATGAGTAATAGTGAACATTTTCATTCAAACATAGATAGCAGGGAATATAGGATAAACTATTCGTTTAATTGTGACTCGTCAAATGTTGTATTTGTTGGAATGTACTGTTTGTGGTGTACAATATGTTGGTAGCACCTGCACGCCTTTTAGGCTTAGGTTTAATAATTACAAGGCGTGTAGCCGTAAGTTTAATTCGGGGGCCTCAGTACCCCAGGCGGAATTCTTCAGACATTTTACTGAAGAAGGCCACCAGGGGTTTCTGAAGGATATTAGCGTTAAGATAATCGATAGGCTAACGGGGGGAAATAGGATGCGGGAAAGCTTCTGGCAATATCGGCTGGATTGCTTTACCCCTAAGGGTTTAAACACTAGGCAGGTTGATACATAGATTTCATTTTTGTTATATTTTTGGTTGTTGTGTTGTTTTGGTTTTAGCACTGAGCTTTTCGTTAGGGACACACGCTGTTTTTTAGGCTTTTCTGTTCTGCCTATCCACTCTCGGATCTTTCTATTGTTTGTTTTGTTGTAATATGCGATCCTTTCAGCTTCGGCGAGACAGACACAGCCACCGGCTTCAGCAGTTCTTAACTCTGCGCTTTCTTTGATCTTTCTCCCGCCACCTTTGTATTGCCGGCTATTTAACACATTTTTTATACGCTTTGTAATGAGTAGGATCCCGCTTAGGCTATTGTTTGTCTTGTATTGTTTTTGGAATTCGTAATCTATATGTATGCTCCTGCTAATTTTGAACAGTCATACTGATGAAGGCTTCGGCCGAAACGTTTACAAGAATGTGTTTTTTCTGAGTTCATATATATATTTATATATATATATATATACTCATTAGCTCAATCTCAATATGTAATAAAAATAGATATAGACACTCAGAAAGAAGACATTCGTTTAAACGTTTCGGCCAAAGCCTTCATCAGTAATACCTGTTCAAAATCAGACGGAGCATACATAATGATATCGAAATTACAAAGAACACAAAACAATAGCCTAAGCGGGTCCTACCTATTACAAAGCGTAATTATGATCTGTTAAAGCAGCCGGTAATTACAAAGGTGGCGGGAGAAAGATCAAAGAAAGCGCAGAGTAGAGAGCTGCTGAAGTCGGTGGCTGTGTCTATCTCGCCGAAGCTGAAAAAGATCGCACGTTACAACAAAACAAACAATAGAAAGACACGAGAGAGGATTGGCAGAACAGAAAACCCTAAAAAACAGCGTGTGTCCCTAACGAAAAGCTCAGCGCCAAAATTAAAACAACACAACAACCAAAATGTAAAAAATTATGAAATCTATGTATCAACCTGCCTAGTGTTTAAACCCTTAGGGGCAAAGCAATCCAGCCGATATTGCCAGAAGCTTTCCCGCATCCTATTTCCCCCCGTTAGCCTATCAATTATCTTAACACTAATATCCTTCAGAAACCCGTGGTGGCCTTCTTCAGTAAAATGCCTGAAGAATTCCACCTGGAGTACTGAGGCCCCCGAATTAAACCTACGACTGCACGCCTTGTAATTGTTAAACCTAAACCTAAAAGGCGTGCAAGTGCTACCAACATATTGTACACCACAAATGGTACATTCCAACAAATACACAACATTTGACGAGTCACAATTAAACGAATAATTTATCCTATATTCCCGGCTATCTATATTAGAATGAAAATGCTCACTATTACTCATAACGTTACACACCTGACAACGAGATTTACCACAACGAGAACATCCCTGTTCTATATCCAAGGGATATTCTATATAGATATATATATATATTTGAAAAGATATTACGAAAGAAGATGTGATGACGCAGTCTTTCGCACTTTTGCTCTGTCATGAATACCCAAAGAATGGAACTCTAACAATACGTATAGAAAAACTTCTTTCAAGGCGTAGGGAGGAATTTTGACAGCACTGTCTACAAGTTACTCACTGGATTTGTCCCATTGATGAGCTCTCTTATTGAAGAAGACAATGTCCTCACATCAAAGTCATGTGGTATCGCCAGCACCTAGAATACATTACAACTTCGCTAGTTATGCGTCCATGGAAATTCAAAAGAAGATTTCAAGGCTCCAAGAATGCACTTAACTTCCGCTTGATAATCTGACGGATCACCATCTTGAAAAATGGCTCTTCAAAAGGTAAACATGAAGTAATCAATATTTATGGTACAAAAAGATAATACGAATCTAGATCGCAAAATTGGATCGAAGTTGGGCGACATTTTGCCCAGTTCCCAAACTAGTCACCAAAATTTGACCCAAACCATTTCAGACTGAATCTAATAATATTTGGGAATAAGTAACGAAAGTATTAAACCGATCCAGAAGCAACTAAGTAAGGGTTTGGTTGATACAGTCTGTGGTTGTTTAAAGAACAGATTTATCATAATTCAGCTTGCAAAACACAGCAAAGCAACTAGTGGAATGAACACAGTCTATTGTTGCCAAAAATAAACTCTGAAGCAGGACGGAAACATTTGCATTCCAGGGTGCAAAATATTCAATAAAATTGCCAACAGACTAAAGAGTGAAATATCCATACTGAAGTTCAAGAGTTACAGGAAGGATTTTAACTTCGATTTTAAAAATTTTCATTAAACTCCATAACAGTAAATGACTTTTTAAGCTATATCGTTGTAAATTACATATTCTAGGTACATTAGGTTCACAGGTCCTTGGTTGATAGCAGCAAATTCATATTGCTGAACAAGTTTACCTGTATAAATATAGTTCTCATTATTACTATCGTTATCATTAAAATATGAGATAGATGTGAAGCATGTGAAGTTGCAGCTTAAGCGCCTAGCACTGGAATCGCATAAGTAGGAAAGACCTAGAGTCCATAACCCCTTTTCATGACGCTCAAATGGCGAGGCTCTACCTTGGATCTAATCCTGTCCGCCTGATCGTTCCGGCAAAGTCCAATCTACACCACTGCATCACAACACTTTCATATATTCTTCACATGTATCCATTGGTTTGCTCCGATGACTTTTCTCTCCGCAGTGAAGTAAAAATTTGAGTTCTGTCGATTCTGTGGCCCCATCTCCAAATTTAAAGGACAAGCCCAGGATTGATAAAATTATTGTTAAAAGCAACTTTACCAGCTGCTGAACACCGATCGTGAGTTCTTTCCAAATTTTGATGCCTACAACTTTCATAACTTGGTTAATGAATGTTCGTAAGCCATCTTCGCCAGATATCTTCGCCATCTTGTATTTCGTAAGACTGTGCGAAGGCGCGATAAGGAGGCTAACAATGTGATGCGATAAGGAGGCTAACAATGGTATAATATCAATACATTTTGCAGCCTCGTTCAGGTCAACGTGAAGTGACGTCATTTCGCACTTCTTAGGAGATTGAAATATGTGGTTTCGCAGATTGAAAGAGAAAAAAATTGAAAAAAATACTACACACTATTCACAACAGTGTGATCTCTTGAATAATCGCCAATTATAATAACCCCGGAATTGTCCTTTAAGGCTGAAAGTAAAACGTTGTGGTTCTCTAAAAAATATCTGTCAGGAACAGTAACACCCACTGTAAAAAGCTCATATTCTAGGAGAAACAGGAACATACCTTTTTCAGATAAGGTTCATCAATATCATACAAACTTCCACCCAAAATTCCTTTGTCTTTGAATACATGGATATATTGATATGCTCTGATGGATGCAAGCCATGTTAAAACTTCAAGATTATCCCAATGCTCCACTGGCTAAGAATTCAAATTTGAATACAAATGAATAAACAGTACCAGGCGAATAAAGGAAATCCGTTCTGCTTCAGGACCCATCTCTTTTAGCACCTCTGCATTAAAATGGCAGAGTTAGAAGAAGCTCCCACGCGGCTCTTCCGAAAACGGTAGACTTACTTAGTAAACTTAGTATTAATGGAAACCAATTTTTTGGTCAATCTGTTTTTGGTAGACTACCCAGAGATTTATTCAAATTCTTTTTGTTTCACCTGAGTCTGATAACGCCCTTCCTTATCATGGAAAACCCCATTGGATCTGAGAAACTCCAATTTTTCTAAAATATCTAAGTTTATCTGAGAAAAGCCACTCTATCAGTTGAAAGGGCAGATTTTCCAGATAAACGCACTTTTTACGCAAGAAAAGTGGGTTTATCAGAAAAAGTGGAGTTTCCTCTAGAAAAAATGACCTTCAAGAAAAAGTGGGTTTTCTGCAGAAAGACCCAGTTTAAATGGGAAATATTGGTTATTTTCT
The DNA here is from genome assembly GCA_964019985.1 of Aurelia sp. 4 Dawson et al 2005. Taxonomy (NCBI): domain Eukaryota; kingdom Metazoa; phylum Cnidaria; class Scyphozoa; order Semaeostomeae; family Ulmaridae; genus Aurelia; species Aurelia sp. 4 Dawson et al 2005. The sequence goes on along the minus strand of OZ026496.1, from coordinate 18,149,584 downwards.
GATGATGGTGACATTTGCCTGCCATCTACATTTTGCACCTAAATATGAAACCCCAAAATCATTCTGACGTAATCCGAACCAAAGAACTACAAAACAGCAGCGACTCCTTGTACTCTATCATGAAAAGGGTACATGGGCTACAGAACACACAAATAAAGTAGGCACTCTTTGTTTGAAGCTGAGTTACAAGTTCTCCATTTCTAAAAGAGAAGAGAATCAAGGCTTACCCGCAGCAGATCAGACTTGTCATAGTCGAACATATATTTACGATCTGGATCACATTTCACTTTGTTGAAGTAGTGACTACAGCCAGGATGACTTGCAAAGTAACATTCTGAAACAAATCAACATTATGTAAACCAATGGGATAGGATATTGCTTTGGAAAGGAAGTCAAAGAGTGGTTGCTTAAAAAATGGAACCTCCCTTCATTCTCTACCAAAAAAGGTTCCATTTTTTTTTTGCATTCGTGAAGAGTATACCAGTGTTGTTCATCTACACATTCAGTTAACATAACCAGTTTTTTAATCTCTGTGACTCTGATCTTGATATATACATGCAACAATACATACCATTTTTATATACGATAAAAATTCACAAATACAGGGTACATCCTTCTATATTTAGCAATATAAGCTACATCCTGCTTACTTCCTAAATATATTAACACTACATCTAGATACCAAGAGGAGTGAAATGACAAGACTACCACATGACTACATGAAATAATGAGGAGGATTGTTGCGGCTGTGCATGCTATCATAAGTCTGCAATACATGTCAGACTTAACAAAGTCTCAAACTTTAAGTTGATGCATATATCATGCAGCTGGATATGACTCAAGGCAATTGAAGTCACAGCCAATCAAATGAGCCACATAAATAAGGCACTGTTTTTGGGATAGCCTGCCACATGATCCAGAAAAAAGTGACCCTGGTCCCCTTAGAGAAGGACACAGCCTATGTGGCTGATCTGAGGAGCTGTGACTTCAACTGCCTTGAGTCATTTCCTAGGCCGAAATGAAACATGCTCTGAACTGGTTTGAAGATCTGAGATGGCTTTAGATTGGCCCCTTGTTTTTGAAGACTTTTTGGGAATTTCAAGCAGGCCTTTTCGACAAAATCTTTAACTTGAAAGTTTGCCGTTCCAAAAAAAATTGCAAAAAAATATTCATAACAGATTGATAATGGATTTTCGTTATCAAAAACAAGTAAGTAGTCAATGGAAATGTTTCAATGCTGTTCTGTTGCTGAAGAAATATCCTATGTTGTGAGTATTTTGCAATTTTTTTCACAACCGTGAACTTCTGAATTAAAGATTTTGTGGAAAGGGCCTACTTGAAATCCCCAAAAGTCTTCAAAGCACTGGGGATCAATCTAATGCCATTTCAGATCTTCAAACCAGTGAAGAGCATGTTTCATTCCAGCCTGAGAATGTTCGTAGGTTCTTAGGGGCTATTTGCTCCAAAAACTACTGGTTAAGTTGCCTGATCCCAGGCTGAAATGAAACATGCTCCTCATCATCATGATCTGAAATGGGCGTAAATTGATCCCCTGTCTTCAAAGACACTTTGAGGATTTAAGGCATGCCCCTGTCTTCAAAATTCTTTATTCAGGAAATTTACCATAGCAAAAAATTGCAAAAATGCTCATAATTTTGGCAAGTATTGTTGCTACAGAACAATCTTTGAATTGCAAAGACCAGTAATTCATTTTCTATACCACATTGTATTTGGTCACTCTTTTCTGGATCACCCAGAATTGTATTACAGTTGATCTGCATGCATGTATGAGCTCTTTTATCTTACATGTGAATGTAAGATTAGCAGTTACCAAAATGAATAACTATCAGAAAATCCCAGAGATGAATGGTAGCATGATAATGTTAAATGACCCAATAAAGCAAGAGAAAAACAATTCTGAAAGGCTGGTTGATTACAATGGATTGAAAGAGTGAGTACAACAGACTTTCAATTATGCAGGATGAACAATACAATGTTACTTACCACTGCACCAAAAGCATGAATGTTGTATTCCCCAAATATAATCTCTGCCTAGGATGAAAAAAATACACTCGCTAAAAATCATTTTCCTTATCATAAAACATAGGGGTACATGCTGCGACCAAGCATCTGGCAAAAGATACTTTCTTATAACAAAACTTCAGCAACATTAAGCACTTTTACAGGGCTTTCAGTGGGGGGTGCGCGATAGCGCGCGAGCGCGCAGGCACGCACCCCAACGTTCGTTTGGGAGTGAATGATCGCGCGCCCTGTTAATGGAAGATTTCCCTTGAAGAGAGCGATGTCCCATTTGGGAGCTCACGCCGGAAAACTTTGTAAACAAATGATTTTTGTTTTAAAACATACCTTGTAACTCCCTGATGCTGATTTATTCGTTGGATGCAGCTCAGTTACCTTGTTTGCTCATTCCACTCAAGTTTAACCAGCCTCATTTTTTAGGCCATCTTCTTCCGAGATTCATGCTATCTTAAATGTCAGACTTCTCAAGCAGCTTGCGTTCATTGACTTGTGTCTGTCCCTGTCTCACTCACTTGGTCTTGGGAAGTATGACACATACCTTTAGTAACGTTTGATACTTCTTTCGCGCGCCCCACACAGTTCACGTGAGTTTTCGGTCGCGCGCCTTAATTTCTGAACGTGAAAGCCCTGCTTTTAACAAAAGAGAATAGAAAGATATCTTCTTTGCTGATAAAACATGTATACAGAATACAGGAAATATGTGCACATAGAATCTTAAACTGTTGTTGTTGTATAAATGACAATTTGTCTCTGAAAATGGCCTTTGTCTGGTTCAGGGAAAAGATTTTTATACACATACCAGGTGAGCCAGTAAAAAGCTCCCACTTTTGAAAATTCATAGCAAAGAGAGTGCTTCACAGATTTGAATGATTCAAATTAAGTTTAAAGTCTAAGATTGATATATTGTCACAATTTTTCTTGCTGCCTTTCCTGCACTAGAAGCATGGGTAAATTCAACTTTGTAAAAATGCCATGGTTGAAAAATGACTGAAACAGGTCCTAAAACATCAATCAAATTGTAAGGACTCTCCTCACACAGAACAGCACACAAGGGGCAGTTCATTTCTTTCTCAAGAGTTACAGTACAAGACATCAGTTTTCAAACAAATACTAAGGATTTTCAGGTCCATGGCAATAAATGTGCAGTGGATGTCTCTCAACCAAGAACAAGTGCAGTTTCGTTATTGATCTGTGTGAGGAGTCCTTATGATATGATCAATGTTTCTGGCCCCTTTTCAGTCATTTGGCAACCAATTTTCATACGGTTGAATTTAGCTAGTTTCCAGTGCTCTTGAGACAGCAAGAAAAATCACAAAAATGCTTTGATCTTTTGGCTTTTAACTCCTAGAAATTGAATCACTCAAATATTTGAAGTACTCTTTTTCAAAAGTGAGACTTTTTTCTGGCTCATCCAATATATTTAGCTCCTTGCGTATATCATCCTGTTGACAGACCCACAAGAAATGCTTTGAATTTATGTGTAAACAAAAGCATCTGAGATGCTATTGTCTTACAATTTGCCCTTGTTCTACCCCAGGGAATGTATACATGAAGACTTCCACTTTAAAGACCAGGGGTGGTGTGGGGAGTAATAGCTACTGTATGTAGGTACTGCCTTAACTCTTACATTATTACAAACAAATGAAACTTCAGATCAGTCAGAATTGATACTATATACTTACATTGTGGGCACCAGACTGGTTTTATGAATGTCACCTTTTCCACCTTATGACCATTTACTGATATATTTTTCCATATATCGTCTGCAAAGGAATGATGAAAAACAAAGCTTATGAAAATCTTACATAAGAATATCAGACATTTTTCATTCAAGCCTTTCAATATTGTCTCTTTTATCGACAGAACAGATGCATCCACCGTCTTGAGTCAAAAGTATCAGAAATTCAAAGGAATTCATATGCTGTAAATATACCATAAATACTCTAATCATTGATCAATTGCATCTCTAGCACTTTTTATCCATGAATCATAACTATGATTTTTAATCAGCATTAATCATTTATGTTTCCTTGCACTCTGAGCTTTACACCGATACTCGGTCCTGCTAAGTATCTAACTAGATGAAGATGAACAAAGTAGTAAATGAACAGAGATATATCAACATCATCTAAATATAGCACTAAAAAGACTGGCAAGTGCCACTTATCTTTCTATTGTTTTCAAAAGTCAAGAACATCAAATACGATCAAATACAATAGCTTATTCTTAGGCAGACCCACTCCCCCTAACTAAGTTGCTTTTAACCCTGTTGATTTATTTTAAAAATTTTTGTGTAAGCTTTCATCAGTATGACTTTTCATAACCGTTATTGTCATTACTCTCTGGTCTCTAATAGACGGGGGGTTGGAATAGTAGGGGGGTTGGAAAAAATCTCAAAAATTAATAGCCGAGGGGTTGGAATAATAGGGGGGTTGGAAAACATCTCAGTGATTCGCACTTTCTTTATATAGTGACGGTAAGACTTTAAAAATACAATGCAATGACATCGCAGATTTCGCTCGAAAGTCTTAATCTTAGTTGGGTGCATGGAATTTTGTTGTGTAGCTTTTGTCTTGCTTGGAACTCGTTGCCAGAATTAATAAGCGGGGGGGGGGGTTGGAATAAGAATGTCCTGGGTGGAAAATTTTCTAAAAATTAATAAGCGGGGGGACGTCTATTAGAGACCAGAGAGTAAATGATTGTTGATGTTCCAAGACAAAATCCATCCAGACATTCTATCCTCAAAATGTTTAGTTTAGGGCACTTTTCAATACATTCTTCAAATAAAGTCATTAGGGCTCTGTCACCCAACCATACACAAACTTGTAAACCTGCATGTGCCACCAATCAGCCTGTTGATCCATCATTTTCTGCAGTTTGTTTGGTGGCTTCACCCATGCCACCAAACAGTGATCATTAAAAATCCACCTAGATCCGAGCAACCATGGAAGATACAAATGTTTGGTTTTTCCTTAGTGACTTAAAATGACTTATCTTCAAGAGCACTTTCATTTTGAAAAATATTTGAAAATCCTGTGCTACCTTAAAAAAACTGCGAAATATTGTCTCTTCACACCATGCTGGCACATTTTGAGAATGGTGAACAATGTGACAAAAGCAATATTTGAGCTAGTGTTCACAAGCTACCAGTACAATTTGAAAACAATTAGAAATTTAATGGTAAAACTCATTGCAAGACTTTGACACCAAAGAAAGATACAGCACCTACAGCACACCCTACCAATCAACCATTCTCTCATTCCAAATGCGACAAAAAATGTTTGTTTTTTAGGTTTTTGGGTGTGCACGATGGATGCTGTTTCAAAAATGTGCTAGTCAGAGTTGTTCTATTTTCAAAACCTACCATTTTCAAAATCTGCTGGCAAAAATGTGCCACTTTCATGTGAAAATTAGGCCTATCCATCACCTTTTACACCGTTTTCAAAATGTGTTGGCATTGTGTGAACGCAATCTCAAAAGGAGCTATTTTGTACGGACTGAGCTTTACATGAGGATAAGTTGTTTGTGTATTTAGCTGTGAAATAAGTCTGGCTTGCAGACTTTCATATATGGATTGGGACTGCTCTGAGTCCCAAAATTGGCCTGCGACTTCAGGCATCATTCACAAAGTTGGGTTGATGTACATACAGTATACACAGTATATACAGAATATTTATATATATATACATATATACATATGTACATATATACATACATACATATACATATATATATATATATATATATATATATATATATATATATATATATATATATATATATATATAGACACTCAGAAAGAACACATTTGTTTAAACGTTTCGGCCAAAGCCTTCATCAGTAATAACTGTTCAAAATCAGACGGAGCATACATAAAGATATCAAAATTACAAAGAACACAAAACAATAGCCTAAGCGGGTCCTACCTATTACAAAGCATAATTATGATGTGTTAAAGCAGCAGGTAATTACAAAGGTAGCGGGAGAAAGATCAAAGAAAGCGCAGAGTAGAGAGCTGCTGAAGTCGGTGGCTGTGTCTGTCTTGCCGAAGCTGAAAAAGATCGCACGTTATGACAAAACAAACAATATAAAGATCCGAGAGAGGATTGGCAGAACAGAAAACCCTAAAAAACAGCGTGTGTCCCTTACGAAAAGCTCAGCACCAAAATTAAAACAACACAACAACCAAAATTTAAAAAATTATGAAACCTATGTATCAATTTTCATTGAGCATCTATACTAATTTTAAAGCATCTTTTAGAATGAGCTTTTGAGAAAATATATATATATATATTTTTTTTTTTCATGAGTGGGCTACCACAATTGGAGAATTAAAATATTTTCCGGCCCGAAATTGAACCCGTGACCTTCATGCCAACAGACTCTCCGATAATTCCACTGAGCTATTCAAGCTCAATGAAATCACGGAGAAATCCGAAGTCATTCAGATCTAAGGTCCTACACCGTTGACAGGAGAAATACTTTGTTTTTTCGTGTTTCAGCTTAAAGCCTTCGTCAGAGCCATGCATACGTATATTTTTTCATTAGGCATTAGCTGACACGGTATATAATTAATATTTTTCATGAGTATTTCAACATACAAAGTATTTCTCCTGTCGACGGTAGGACATTAGATCTGAATGACTTCGGATTTCTCCGTGATTTCATTGAGCTTGAATAGCTCAGTGGGATTATCGCAGAGCCTGTTGGCATGAAGGTTCCGGGTTGAATTCCCGGCAGGAAAATATTTTTAATTCTCCAATTGTGGTAGCCCACTCATGAAAAAAAAAAATATATATATATATATATATATATATATATATATATATATATATATATATATATATATATTTTCTCAAAAGCTCATTCTAAAAGATGCTTTAAAATTAGTATAGATGCTCAAAGAAAAACACTTCTGGTAAACGTTTCGACTTGCGTCTTCATCAGTATTGCTTCTCAAATCCGAAAGAACGTACATATAACCAAAAATACAATAGATGTGTTATTCAATAACTTCAAACGAAACCTACCTAGTACAAGGTGTGAATGAAGCATGCAGCTTTTGCGGCAGAGGAAAGATAAAAGAAAGCGCAGAACAAAGAACCGCTGGAGTCGGCGTCTGTGTCTGTCTCGCCAAAGCTGAAAAGATAGCATGTATAACAAAAAAAACCATAGAAAGATCCGAGAGCGGATTGGCAGAACAGAAAACCCTAAAAAAACAGCGTGTGTATCTAACGAAAAGCTCAGTGCAAAGATCAAAACAACATAACAACCAAAATTAAAACAAAAATGAAATCTATGTATCTACCTGCCTAGTGCTTAAACCCTTAGGGGCAAAGCAATCCAGCCGATATTGCCAGAAGCTTTCCCGCATCCTATTTCCCCCCGTTAGCCTATCGATTATCTTAACACTAATATCCTTCAGAAACCCGTGGTGGGCTTCTTCAGTAAAATGCATGAAGAATTCCACCTGGGGTACTGAGGCCCCCGAATTAAACTTACGACTGCACGCCTTGTAATTATTAAACCTAAGCCTAAAAGGCGTGCAGGTGCTACCAACATATTGTACACCACAAACAGTACATTCCAACAAATACACAACATTTGATGAGTCACAATTAAACGAATAATTTATCCTATATTCTATAGAATCTATAGAATAGTGAAGCAACTTTTTGCTAATTTGTTCAGTTCAGCATCTTTCCCAGCATCTTTCAGCAGTTCAGCATCTTTCCCTTCCCCTATGATTGGCCTCTAGCTTTAGAAGAAAAATTTCCCAACAAAAAGGATAATAAACATGAAGCCAGGTTGGAAAGTTTGTCATTTGCACCAAATAACTGGTGTGCAGTTGATGATTTGGAAATGCTTTTGAAAATATTTGCATCTGAGGTATATCAAAACTGTGAATTTTAATGCACACCAACTAAGTTTGGTGCACAACTACCAGTTCTGATATATGATTTGAAGGTGAGAGCATTTACTGAGAAGAAGTAGAAGTGCATATAATATAATGCCATTGACATCCTCATAAATTATAATAACAAGGTGAAGGTGAAGTTGCAGTTTTTAGCGCCAAGCACTGGGATCGCAGAAGTAGCTAGCACTAATCGAATCCGCAACCCCCTTTCATGACGCTCAAGTGGTGAGGCCCTGTCACGTCTCGAACCCACTCCACCTGACTGTTCTGGCTTCCGAGTCAGAGGATTACACCACTGCGCCACAACACCTTCAATAACAACAAAGAAACAGGTGTGCATATTTTTTTCTCAATTTTCCCTTTGGTGCCTGCTTTACAAACTTTTCAACCTGGGCATGAAGTTGCCCTCTACACTTGCCTTTGCTCTGCCTTGGTGCTCTGTCAGGTTTTGGAGGTCTAGGAGGCGGAGGTGGTGGTGTATAATCTTCAACGATTGATACAAAAGTACCAGGAAACTGTCCATGTTCTCCAGTATTTTTGTTTGTTCCCATTAGCCAACCATTTGGATCCACTATTGGTTTTGCAACAACACATAAGTCACCCTTGTGCAGTTCTATCTCTCCTTGCTCTTGTGGAGGATAGTCATGCTCTGCAACAAATGTAACTATTCCAATATTTCCATTTATCAAACTAGACATTGTTCTTTGCATTACTTTGCTGTCAGATCACAGCCCCAAACGCCAGTTTCAGTCAAAGCAAGCCTCATCAGAATTGGATCAATATGATGCTAAATAGCTTCAGGGTATCTAGTCCCTGTCCATTTACTTTGATCATTTGGCCTTGCTTCTGTCCAAAAAGGCACCTGGTCAGTTGTTGATGCAAATTTTAGAATCTAGAATCTGTACCTCAGTGGGCAAAGTAACATAAACTTCCGGGTTCGCAGCGAAGTCTTCAAGCATAAAAACCCAAGTCGTTCCAAGGCATAAGGTCTGGCACAATCCAATGGCCTAAAACACCACCCTTCTTGTTCCGTGTGTGCAGCTCAAAGCTCTTATGTCAAAGTAACGGCTCTGTTTATTGACTTTAACATTGACATAAGTAAACAAGATTCAAGGAAATCAGCAAATTGCTTTCAGGCATTAATCTAAGATTCTTGCTTTCCAAGAACTTGCTGTTTCCAACACTCGATAATTGATTCCGGAAGCGTTGGTTGTTGTCGTCAGGTTGGCTTAGGCCATCATAGGTTCCACAACGACGTCTTTGCTCCAACTTTTCTCTCCCAAACAGTTATTACTCTTTCTTGTGTGTATTTGGAGTAAACGATGTTGATGAAGTTTTCGAATCCAAATATTCAGTTGTAATAAGTTCAAATGAGCGTTGTTAGTTGTTTTGCTGTATGTCTCGTAGCTGTGGGTGCTTCACTGACATTTTTGAGCATTTCAGAATCTCAAAGGGATCTGACACTGATGCGCGGTTTAATCCGCAAAAACGCGGGAGAGGCTGCGCAGCAGGAAATGAACAACTGACAGGATAGGACACATTTCATCAAAATTTCGGCCAAGAAATTTCAACAAATATCAAGGTGGCTCTGCATTTAAGGTGGCTCACTACCGTAAAATTTCAAAATTACGAAACAGTGAAAGGTCATATCATATCATGTCATCATATCACCAATTATTAAAGCACGGTAGCCCATGCATTCAGCAAAGCTGGTTTACAATGGGGCCATGCATCTAAAATACCAGAAAAAAGAAATAAAAATTGTTACAACTCATCTAATATACAATGTGCAAAACTGAACTGTCAAATCAATATAAAATCAAAACGGAAATGTAATCAAAGTTTTGAATCGATTCTTAGCTTAGCTTCGGTATCGAGGCTATTCCAAAGCTTTGCATCTCTAAACGAAAATGGCTTCTGGCCATTACATGTCCTTTTCTTTGGCAGCTTTATGTCAGTGTTTGTATTGTGTAGCTGCCTAGTTGCATCATGTAAATTCCTTGTGAACATTTCACTCATATTGGGGAGGTATATTGTGATTGACTTATACACCATTTTCGTGCTTTCGTGTTCAATCATATCATACGGGGTGTCCAAGTCAGACCCAAAATACGTAGACCCAAACGAAATTTGCGTAGACCCAGACCAAAATTCTTGAGTTTGACGTAGACCCAGAACATTGATAGCAGTTTTGTGACAGACCCAACATTTTACATAATATTTGTAGACCCAAAATGTCAAAATAGACCAGCGTAGTATTTTCCTAGTTGGATATGTTCTAAGTACAAACAGCCTGTTATAGTGGTGACCTTCAGTGGGCAAAAGTGATTTTGTGATGATCCAAGTTGCCCTTTTCTTTGTTCAGGAGACGAAGTTCCAAGCTTATGAATGTTAAACTTATCTATATGTGAGGACGCTACCAGAATTTATCAAGCTATCGCTTTTGATATTATGCTGTTCAAAAGAATCCATATCATTGATTGTCGTTATATCAAAGTCCCTTTTTTGAAACTTTTCCTGGGAAAGAACACCATCAGTCGTGATCTCTTGCTTTTTTCATGGCAAATTGTCCTAAAATTGGGCGTTTTCGGACGATCTGAAGGGCGTGATAATGGAAAATTTTTCCGGGGGCAAGCCCCCGGACCCCCAGTTTTCATTTCTGCGCTGTCACCGAGTTTCAACTCCTCTCCATGAACTTCGTTTCCGACGACCCAATCTAGATTCTTTCGCTTAAATGTGTTCCTAAATGCAACCATTTTCAGTTACATTGCAGGCACTTTCAAGAAAGACTTATGTTTTCTTTATCGATTTGTAATCTTGGATTCATTAAAACTCAATAAAACTTCTATCTACCTCCCAAGAAGACCCAAACTTGGTCTATCCGTAGACCCAAAATGAAAGAACCCAAATAGTAACAGACCCAAAAAAAATCCACCCAAGACCCAAAAATCGATGGTAGACCCAACTTGAAAAGTGCCTTGGGTCTGACTGGGACACCCCGTCATCATTAATTGTTTTCCAACTTGGATTCTGGGTCAGTGGTCTGCTAGGGGTATCAAAACTGCCATTAGTGATGATCCTAGCTGCTCTGTTTTGAAGCTTCTGAAGTTTCGACATTTCAGTAATGCCGCAGCAGCCCCATACAGCACAAAAGTAGCGGAAGTTGGGCTCGACGATGCTAGTGTATAGTGTTTTCAAGGAATTCGGAGGAAGAAATCTTCTTGGTCTCTAGATACCTTAGTAGAGACGCTTTAAATATGCTCTTTCCAATCAAGGCTATTATCAACCTGAACACCAATTTTGTCTTCTCAACTAAAGTCAAATCGTTATCTCTAATTTTTAAGCATAGACCTTCACCAGTACCTTCAAGTGACTTATGCTTATTTTATTTCAGTGTACCCTGGGTACCAGAGCCTATTAAAAAAATAAAAAAATAAAAAGAAAAAAGAAAAAGAGAGAAGAAAAGGCTTTTCTTCTCCCTTTTTCTTTTTTTCTTTTTATTTTTTAATTTTTTTAATAGGCTCTGGTACCCAGGGTAATTTTTGTGCAAATTGGCATTCCCTGTGTCTTTGCTACATTAAGATGTAATTTGTTACCTTTTAACCACAAATCCAAATTACTAAGATCGTTATTGATAGCCTCATTTAGGTCCTTGATATTTTGAGAACGTAAGAGCATACATGGAAGTAGTTGAGTTTTTTACTGCAAAGGGGAGATCACTGATATAGACCAAGTAAAGGAGAGGCCCTAGATATGCCTTGTGGAGCGCCAACTTCTATTCTCTCTGTTTTAGAATCTATACCGTTAACCCTACACAACTGCTTCCTGTTAGACAAATAAGACTGAAACCAACAGAGATTTCTGTCGACAACTCCATAGTGCTCGAGTTTTTTGCATAGGAGCTCATGATTGACTGTATCAAAGGCCTTTCTTAGGTCAATAAAGACTGAGCCTATCATATAGCCATCCATTGTCAAAATCATCATACCATTGATCAGTTGTTTTGAGTAGACATGTCTAATTGACCATTTTAAAGAAGTCCATTCGAGTCCAAATAGGCAGCACAGAAATTGGTCGATAATTTGACTGTATGGACTTGTCTCCATCTTAAAAGATTGGAGCAGAAAACTTGCTAGTCTCCAAGGAAGGTGGTTGTATACCAAGAAAAATAAGTTCAAAACACAAACAAAAAAACAATAAGTTAAGGTGGCACGCCTCTGATGTAAATTTCAAACTGCTACGCACAAGGTGTCCTATCGCTCATGTAAATACGTGCCATTTTATTGCCTAGAGAAAGAAACAATGGGTGTGTGGGCGCTTGTTTAGCCGATTCGTAGTGGCGTCAGTAAAACCCCCAAAATGAAAAGAAGCTGATATGGCTCCAAAAAGATCTGCACAATGGGGTTCTTAGGAGCACGTGCATTACTGGTCAGCGATGAGCCTGGAAGTTCTTAATCCGCAGCTGGTGTTGTTAAGTTTGACCAGAGTCCATTGAAAAAGAGCATTCTTTCTCTATAGACTCTGGTTTGATCACAAATGTATCATTTGCATAGCGATGAGCCGATGAGCAAGAGTTCCTCATTGGTTTTTGGATATGTCATTATTCAAATTCGAACTTTGGTGTTCGGTTGCACTGTTATGATCATGTTTTTGCTGCGAAAAAATAGGCGGACAGGATTTAAGCCCCGTTCAAGCTGCACCATTAAAGGTCATGTTCATGTCAGGCGCGCAACTAGGGGAGTCATAGGGGTCCAGACCCCAACCCTCTTTCTCAAAAGGGCAAAAGTGCCGTTTTCAAGGGAAAAACTTTGTGAAATTTAAGCATTATTGATGTGTATTTTCACGATTTTTTGGCGATCAAGTATCAAAATTTGTTGCATGCTCTCTTGAATTGCAGAGATCTTAAAGTTAGTTTGAGAATTCTCTGTTCTTGAATTGCATTTTTCGTTCCTAAATTATCAGCGCATTCAGGATTAATTGCGGCTGAAAATTTCTAGTTTCAAATTACATGCTAAAAGACACGACTAATTTTTTTAAGAGAAGCCGCTACGAGAAACTGTTATTACTGGGTGAGTAAAAAATAATCTTCGTTTGAAAGACCACTGCTCTCTGGATATCAAGGCAATGATATTGGCAGATGTTTCATTTAATATTTGGCATTTTACCTGACTGAAATTTCCTCAGAAAAACCCCTTCAAGAAATAAGATTATCTGATCTTTTAAATTTACTTACTTGAATATATTAGCAGTTACCACGGCCCACTGTAAATCAATCGTGTGATTGACGTGGCCACGGTGCCTAAAGAATTTGAAATCAAATCAAATCATATTATCTAAAATCAAACGTTCCAAACAGGCTGAAAAAAAATTGCGAACAAATCTTCTACCACACAAGCAATAGCTTTGCCTTAGCCACGTGTTATCCCTTTGGCAGTACTGAAGTATTATTTAATCCCTGGGGGCATAACAGCATAAAAATTGGCCAAGACTTATTGAAGTCATCGCTGTGAAGCAGAAATGATAGAAAATTTGGTCGTCATTTTAGGCCAATTTCTTGAACCTTTTTAAGGATTTTTCTTCAGAAGTACCTCACGATTTCAAAATGGAGAGGCCGACTGTATTCAGGTAAATTCTTAAAGGATCTGAATACGCCTTCCATTAAAAGATCTTTCTGCCAATAATGTCGTCCTGTAGCTCCTAGCAGTGTCGTCCTGCTTCCTGTCGTCAGGAAGCAGTGGCCTTTTAATGGACACATCTTTTCTTTTCTCAACCGGTAGAAGTATTTGCCCAACCGTTACAGAGTTGGTTCAGAGCACAGTTTTTTTATAAAAAGTGTGTGCATGAGCCGCATTCTCAATGTTATTTGTCTCTCCTTGGCGGGTTTTTACAACCTCTTCAAGTTTTAATCACTTCTTACGACGGCCATTCTCCTACGATCTAGAGTGTGATTTAAGAAAAAGTTAAGAAAACTTCCCGCGGCTAGAGCCCCCCCCCCCAATCTCCTGTTACTGCATTGACAGATAACATTTCCATGTTCGAACATTTGAAAAATATCCTTGATTGTGGCCCCCGCCTTCTGATGTTAAAAACTGGAATCGCAGACGACATCACTACTTTGAAATGGTAGTATGCCCTTTTTCTGATTTGGACCCCTGCCCCGTAAGCTTCCTAGTTGCGCACCTACATGTCAAGGGCCTGCAAGGGGTTGTATCTCTGTGCAGGCCTAATCTCTACCTGTGTGAGGTGTTTGGTGCCAAAGCTCGCAATGTCACCTTCACCATTCCAGATAATCCTTTCTTTCCAAGTGGTCTGGAACACAGGCTAAAAGATAGCAGCAAACACTGTTTTGAAACGATGAATATTCGCCCGAGTCACCAGCCCGTCACCAGAGTTTCCGAATTGGCCACAAGTACCACCAAGCAGCAAGGAGCAGACAGGAAAGAAACAGCAATGATAAATGCATTTGTACAAAAAAGCTAGAGGCAGCACAAAGGCTAGTGCTTTCCTCGTTGTTATTTGTTCCATGTCAGAGCAACTTTCAACCAGATAACGTAGACTAAATTTCACACTCTGATACAAACAATTCTACTGGCATCATCGATCAGTGTACCACAGCCAAGAGTACAAATACACGAACATTCAACAGATGAACGACAACAACTGAAGCCAAATGCACGCATTTTTTTAACAAGAAACCAAGCATTTTTGCCAGTACTGAAAGTTTCTTGAAATAACAGTTTCCTTCTTAAGATTATCTGATTCGTGTGAGTTTCTGAACCTAACTTCGGTTGGGGGGGGGCAACTTTGCTCCCCCCCCTAGTAGATTTTTTAAATAAATCTGTCAGGAGAAGCTCCATGGTCATGAAACCTCTTGAATTCTCAGAAATTTTCATTGACATATTTTAAACAAATGAGGGGAAGGGAAACAATTTTTGGGGACTTTCTGGGATTGACCCTAGAAAAATCGCAAATTCTCAAATCTCAATGATCGCGGACAAAGGAGCAAAATTACAACATTATGCTGATTTCTTTTGAAGTGCAGTGCTACTTGATGTATGCTATCATAATTATCATATTTGGATGGAAATTATACTAAAAATTAAACTTTATTGGCTATTGCTATTTTCACGATTTTTGGCCAATTTCGCCGCTTTTTTGACCATACAAAGGAAAATGCTGACTTGAGCAAAAATGATGATGTCTAATTTTAGGGCATTTTTACATTTTCAGAAAGTGCATGCCTGAGGCTATTAGCACACAATCTGGTTGCACTGCCTATTACCAGTCAAGAGTTAGCTGGGGAGGCTGCCCCCCAACCAAACAAGGACGTATCTGATAGCCCAACCACTATTGTGTTAAGGCTACATAACAATCTCCATGTTCACCATCTGCATCTGCTCGCTCGTGAACGTTTCAAAATTAATGTTTTTGAAGCCTTTCTAATGTTTAGATATTATTCAAGTATCTTACGAGTAAGTGACAGCAACGTAAAAAGGAGTTAAGGATTTCCTATGTCAAAATAAATGGTTTGCTAGACAGAAATCTTTGATACATATCATTTTGCAAGAATTGTGTATAGCTGCCATCGTGACAAGTGGCTGTTTCTGCAAACGAACAAGCTGCTTATAAGAAACTTAACTCTCATGTCATCGATAATTAAGAACTCCAGTGCTCCTCCTGCTGCTGCTGCTGCTGCTGCTGCTGCTGCTGGAAAAATATAACGTAGCCACTTGTCACGATGGCAGCTATACACAATTCTTGCAAAATGAGACGTATCAACGATTTCTGTCTCTCAGGTTGAACAAAATATTAAAGAAACCAACCTGCAAGTATACTAAGAAGCAAAATGTTATGAATCCTTCAATCTTAATGAGTAACCTTTCAGCTAATCATAGACTTACCCATCATATCAGATTCTCGCATGGCAGTGCATATATTTATCGATCTTTACGTCGAATTTACATTTCGTGTGTCAGGTCCAACACATATCAAAAACAAAGCAATTTATTTCCTCATCGAACAGATCCTGCCTCTTCCATTTCCGCTTTCCAAAATAATCAGCCCACAGATCAAAAAGGATCATATTCAAAGAATTCGATACCTTTTCCATGTACAATATGACTTTTACTACAGTAAAACCCCGCAAACAAGAACATAGCAAAATAAGAACCTGCAGACTGACTTTGTGGGAAAAGACACCCAAATATGAGAACCAAATACAGACTGATTTACATCAATGTTACACATGATTAAGAAATTTCATCAAATCAGTGTAAACAATTCATTGACAACTGAACACCTCCAACAGTATCAGGAATATGCAAATTCTGTTATCTAGCTGTATGGTTTAAATTGCTTTGTCAATAACAAAAATACCATACCTTCTGATCTTGAAATGAAGTCATTATATCCTTAAGTATATTTAGCACATACTGTATCCTGTAGCTTTATATTAATCATAGTCATAACTGTCCTTGTGATAAGAAACAAACCCTGTAAATGTCATGAGTACCCCTTTTATAAGAACCTAGCCAGTCTGCCTTGCTATGTTCTTGTTTGCGGGGTTCTAATGTACTGGGCATTAATTTTCAACATGGCTGGTTTGTATTGTCCTAAATAGTGAACTGATTCTGAAAGAGCACCAAAAAAGGTCCCCTTCCATAACAGAGCAATGTTCCTATAATAATAATAATAATAATAATAATAATAATAATAATAATAATAATAATAATAATAATAATAATAATAATAATAATAATAATAATAATAATAATAATAAAAATAATAATAACAATAATAATAATAATAAGAATAATAATAATGATAATAATAATAATAATAATAATAATAATAATAATAATAATAATAATAATAATAAAAATAATAAGAGCAATGTTTATACCCAGTGTTGACAGGGTAACCTTGTCAACACTATAAGTATTGTTATCATGAAGGGCCCTGTCTGAACATTAAAGAAAAGTACAGTCGACTAAAAGGCAGTTGTGTCACGACGTCCATTACCATTTCATCAATACAGTTATACCTAAAGCGTCACACAACATCACACTTGTTCGTGAATGCCATTCCTTCAGGTGAAATACTGTCCTTGCTTGGAGTCATGTAGCTCCATTTGTCTTTAATCTAAAAAAACATATTCCTTCCTAGTGCGTAAAATCAATCGAAAAGTTGGTTTGTTGTTGTCGTTGTTATTTCAAAGACATCACCTGAGTGCGCTACATAAAGATCAAAACACTAACACCATGCTAAAACACACGATAGCTCTCCGTAGACATACAAATGATGTTAATCAGATCATGAGAATGCGTCCGTTTAGCTGGTTAGATGAAGAAGACACCTCACCTTTCAGACCTGGGGCTGACATGCGAGGTAAATTTCACCCTCTGTTTACGTGAGGTTTCTTACCTCACCTGTCAGGCAATATGGCTGAAAGGCAATGTGGACTTAAGTCGCTCTCCCGTGAAATCAGAACAAATTAACCAGTACGAATCAAGGAATAATTCTACTATCCACCTCATAACACCAGTGGTGTTTCGTGTATATTGAAAAATTTCACTTTGGTCAGGTGAGATTCTACCTCTTGTGAGGTGTGACCTCACTATTCTGGGGATGTTGCGTTCGTCAAATAAACACAAAATAAAATACTAATGATTCTATGGGAGGGTGAAATCTCGCCTGTCAGCTCCGGGTCGGCAGCCGGCAGGTGAGGTCTTTTCCCACATATAAACAGGCCCTTTAACTGGCAAATTTCAAAGCCAGGTGCACCCTCGTATCATCAATCGGAAACTCTTATTAGTTCTCTGCTATCTTTCATCTGGACATCATCTAACTAAGGTAGATTAGGCTAGCTGCTTCTCTGTGGCATACAGTGGGTCCCAAAAAATGGTTCAAGATTGGATTGAATATAACAGGGTGAGTGGCCGAGTGGCTCATACAGTCTTCGCCAGGTGACTGAAGTTAAGCTTAGTCGAGTGAGGTCAAACTTCGGATGGGTGACCTCTGAGGCCTGACCTCACAACTCACCTCGTCGTCCTTCGGAAGGGACATTAATCTAGGGTCCCATGCCTGGATGCGGCATGCACAGTGGGCCTAAATTAGCTTTGAGTAGCTAAGAAATCCTGAAAAGCCCACTCAAAACAAATGGAAAACAAACAAACAAACAAGATATCGCTGCAATGAATGGGCTCCATGGTAAGTAACCCTTTGAGCTTAAAAACCAGAATCTAGCTAGTAAATCCGGTGAATATTCACGGACTTACAGCTTTTGAAATTCAATTACTTTGGAACCAAAGGCTCATCCATAGTCCATAGTATTTGTAGCGGAAGTCGAGACTGTCACTATTTGTTTTGTTTCAGGTTTATTTCAGGCAAACCAACTGCAACTTAGCACGGTACAGAGGCCCACAGGGGCCAACGATTTCGAACCTATTTCAAGACTTTCGAACCTATTTCCTTCCAACATAAATTCAAGCTTATAAAATGCTTTGATAAATTCTGTCGAGCAGAGTTTGAAAATAACTCTAATTGAATAAATTTTCATAAGTATTCAGGACCTTGAGTAAATTTAGACATTGGTTAGAAAAAATAAATTACTTTTCAAGGCCTGTTTGGTTCACGACATCGTCTAGCTTTCATTAATCTAGATTCTGCGAGATTTCGCAAACCGAGTCATTCATGCATCTGGCTCATGGCCCAGTAATGTTTTCCTTTCAGCTAGCAACCCGGGAGGGGCGGGGGGGGGGGTAGTTACCATATATAAAAAAAATAAATTGAAGCCAAATCCTCATTTCGGAGCAATAACCCAACGGCTGAGTAACACTAGCTGGTGCTTAGGTTTAGCAAGTCATCATTCTTATAAATATATATATATATATATATATATATATATATATATATATATATATATATATATATATATATATATATATATATATATATATATATATATATATATATATATATATATATATATATATACATATATATATATATATATATTTATATATATATATATATAGACACTCAGAAAGAACACATTCGTTTAAACGTTTCGGCCAAAGCCTTCATCAGTAATCAATGATGAAGGCTTTGGCCGAAACATATTACTGATGAAGGCTTTGGCCGAAACGTTTAAACGAATGTGTTCTTTCTGAGTGTCTATATCTATTTTTATTACATATTGAGATTGAGCTAATGAGTGTATATATGTATATATATATACATATATATATATATATATATTTATATATATATATATATAGACACTCAGAAAGAACACATTCGTTTAAACGTTTCGGCCAAAGCCTTCATCAGTAATCAATGATGAAGGCTTTGGCCGAAACATATTACTGATGAAGGCTTTGGCCGAAACGTTTAAACGAATGTGTTCTTTCTGAGTGTCTATATCTATTTTTATTACATATTGAGATTGAGCTAATGAGTGTATATATGTATATATATATATGTATATATATATTTATATATATATATGTATATATATATAGACACTCAGAAAGAACACATTCGTTTAAACGTTTCGGCCAAAGCCTTCATCAGTAATCAATGATGAAGGCTTTGGCCGAAACGTATTACTGATGAAGGCTTTGGCCGAAACGTTTAAACGAATGTGTTCTTTCTGAGTGTCTATATCTATTTTTATTACATATTGAGATTGAGCTAATGAGTATATATCTATATATATATATATTTATATATATACTCATAAGCTCAATCTCAATGCGTAATAGAAATAGATATATGAACTCAGAAAAAACACATTCTTGTAAACGTTTCGGCCGAAGCCTTCATCAGTATGACTGTTCAAAATTAGCAGGAGCATACATATAGATTACGAATTCCAAAAACAATACAAGACAAACAATAGCCTAAGCGGGATCCTACTCATTACAAAGCGTATAAAAAATGTGTTAAATAGCCGGCAATACAAAGGTGGCGGGAGAAAGATCAAAGAAAGCGCAGAGTTAAGAACTGCTGAAGCCGGTGGCTGTGTCTGTCTCGCCGAAGCTGAAAGGATCGCATATTACAACAAAACAAACAATAGAAAGATCCGAGAGTGGATAGGCAGAACAGAAAAGCCTAAAAAACAGCGTGTGTCCCTAACGAAAAGCTCAGTGCTAAAACCAAAACAACACAACAACCAAAAATATAACAAAAATGAAATCTATGTATCAACCTGCCTAGTGTTTAAACCCTTAGGGGTAAAGCAATCCAGCCGATATTGCCAGAAGCTTTCCCGCATCCTATTTCCCCCCGTTAGCCTATCGATTATCTTAACGCTAATATCCTTCAGAAACCCCTGGTGGCCTTCTTCAGTAAAATGTCTGAAGAATTCCGCCTGGGGTACTGAGGCCCCCGAATTAAGTTAGGAAAGATACCAGAGGGGGCTATGTTGTGTACGGTTGATGTTGTGGGACTCTATCCCAGCATTCCACACGGGGAGGGTTTAGAGGCCGTCAGGGAGGCGCTGGATAGAAGGGAAAACCCGGGCGTGGCTACCGATACCCTAGTGGGGTTGGCGTCCTTGGTCTTGGAGAATAATTATTTTGAATTTAATGATAGGATTTATAGGCAGAAATTGGGCACGGCTATAGGCACGAAGTTCGCTCCGGCCTACGCCAATCTCTTCATGACCCGGTTGGAAGAGAGGTTGTTGGAGGCTTCAGCTGACAAGCCCCTTGTCTGGATGAGATTCATCGATGATGTATTCTTTATCTGGACGCATGGGGAAGAAAAGTTGGAGTCTTTCATCAATCATCTCAACGGTAGCCACGAAACCATTAAATTTACTAGCGAACAATCACGGGATAGGATTAGCTTTTTAGATGTTCAGGTTAGCGTGGGGGAGGGGGGAGTCCTTTCGACAGACTTGTATTGCAAGCCTACTGATACACATCAGTACTTGCACAAGAAGTCTTGTCACCCCTGGCACACCAAAAAGGCGATCCCCTATGGTCAGGCACTTAGGTTTCGTAGGATATGCTCGGAGGATCGCCAGTTTCAGGAGAGAGTTGGCGAGTTAGCTGGATGGCTTAAGGACAGGGGCTACGAAGAGTCTTTAGTTAATGAGCAAATAGATAGGGTACGTAGGTTAGATAGGACGGCTCTTCTAGCAAATGCGGGAAATAGGACCAATGACCAAGGGAGGGGGGAAAGGGTTCCGCTTGTTGCGACATATCATCCAGCGCTCAATAGTTTGGGGAAGGTTGCCAGGAGACTCCATCCTATGCTCACGAATTCGGGGGAGCATGGGAGGGTGTTTCCTGAGCCACCTTTAATAGCTTTTAGGAGATGTAAGAACCTTAAGGATATACTTGTTAGGGCTAGGCTGAGTAATGAGGGAAATGGGGGGACTGATAAGAAGGGATGTTCTCGTTGTGGTAAATCTCGTTGTCAAGTGTGTAACGTTATGAGTAATAGTGAACATTTTCATTCAAACATAGATAGCAGGGAATATAGGATAAACTATTCGTTTAATTGTGACTCGTCAAATGTTGTGTATTTGTTGGAATGTACTGTTTGTGGTGTACAATATGTTGGTAGCACCTGCACGCCTTTTAGGCTTAGGTTTAATAATTACAAGGCGTGTAGCCGTAAGTTTAATTCGGGGGCCTCAGTACCCCAGGCGGAATTCTTCAGACATTTTACTGAAGAAGGCCACCAGGGGTTTCTGAAGGATATTAGCGTTAAGATAATCGATAGGCTAACGGGGGGAAATAGGATGCGGGAAAGCTTCTGGCAATATCGGCTGGATTGCTTTACCCCTAAGGGTTTAAACACTAGGCAGGTTGATACATAGATTTCATTTTTGTTATATTTTTGGTTGTTGTGTTGTTTTGGTTTTAGCACTGAGCTTTTCGTTAGGGACACACGCTGTTTTTTAGGCTTTTCTGTTCTGCCTATCCACTCTCGGATCTTTCTATTGTTTGTTTTGTTGTAATATGCGATCCTTTCAGCTTCGGCGAGACAGACACAGCCACCGGCTTCAGCAGTTCTTAACTCTGCGCTTTCTTTGATCTTTCTCCCGCCACCTTTGTATTGCCGGCTATTTAACACATTTTTTATACGCTTTGTAATGAGTAGGATCCCGCTTAGGCTATTGTTTGTCTTGTATTGTTTTTGGAATTCGTAATCTATATGTATGCTCCTGCTAATTTTGAACAGTCATACTGATGAAGGCTTCGGCCGAAACGTTTACAAGAATGTGTTTTTTCTGAGTTCATATATATTATATATATATATATATATATATATATATATATATATATATATATATATATATATATGTATATATATATGAACTCAGAAAAAACACATTCTTGTAAACGTTTCGGCCGAAGCCTTCATCAGTATCATATATATATATATATATATACACACATATATATATATGTGTGTGTATATATATATATACATATATATATATATATTGCTGACGAAGATTTTTAATCGAAACGTACCAGAGTTTTTAACAGTTGTGTTTCTTTTTATTTTCTTTTTCTGTTAATTTTTTGATGATGGTTTTGTTTCTTATATATATATATATAAAAATATAAATATATTTATATATCTGTTCATCCCTGGGCAAGTAATTTTTGAAACTTTTGTCGATATTTTTCAAAACTTCTGATTTATTTGTATCGAAGCAAGTCTTTTTCACCTTGGGTTTTTGATAGAAACATGGACAATCCCATAAGTGTTCAAGATATTCCTCATGGAGCCCACATCTCCTGCAAAGAGAATCAGTGTATTTTTCTTTGTAGTTTGCTCTTAGGTCAACCACGTTTAGTTTTAATTTCAGAAGTGACGGGGCTTCTTCACACCTCAGATACTTTTTCATTTCAATTCTACTACCCTTGATAAATCTAAGTTTATGCCCCATTCACATTGCAAGTTAAACCAGTTTAAACTAAACCAGGTTTTCGAAAAAGGCCTTCTGACTGGTCAATCCAAAAATCCAGTCATTTGATTAGTTGAAATTTAAACTTGTTTACATAAAGCTGGTTTAACTGTGTCAGTGTGAATGCAGTATTAGTCTTCTCATATGCTGGTACGGGATGTGCCATTTTTGGGGGGGGGTGCTTTTTTGGGGGTACCTTGCTATATGTCATTTTTTAGTCTATTTTCAGCTTTCACATAAGCGTGATCTATAAAAGCTCAGAACTCGGTGAATGAATGGCGGATTTGTCACAATAAAAGCTCGGAACTCGGTCAAAAACTAATGTAAGATTTTTGGGACATCGTTATCTCACCATGGATCACATTCATTTTATCCTATTTTTCAGCGTTTAGTCAAACGTTGAAAATTTCTTGCACAACCTGTATGTCATTTCAACATAATCTAACATTAAAAATCACGCTCTAGAATTATCTCTTAGCTCTTCAGCTCTTTTTCTAAACTCCTGCGCTTTCTCTTCGTCCTTCTCTACACCGTCTCCTATCTTATACATCCTACTAACATTGGCACATGCCCAAGGGTGTCCTAATTCACATGTTTTCAAAGTAAGTTCGAATGCTTTTGCTGAGTCTTTTGATACTCCATTCTTGATGCCAGTGAGATAGATTGAACTAAGGTTAAAGCAAGCAGCACGATGGCCTTTATCGCATGCTTTGGTAAAACATTCTACTGCCTTGTCCATATCCATTTTAATATTTGATTGCTCATGACCACTTTGGTAAATCATTCCTGCATTGTTGCATGCACCAATTGAATCTCCTTCACAGCCTTTATTGTAGTACTTCAATGCCTCTAGGAAATTCCTTTCTGCAAAAAGGAAAAAAGAAGTAGTCACAAAAACGGGAAAAGTCTGAAGCAAGGAACCTGGTTTACAAGCAAGTCTATATTTCCCAATGAAGATATCTCACAAAAGTAAACAGAGCACCCAAAGTTCCTCTTAAGTCATCCTCTCCAAAGAAAGGATGTGACATAAGGTATCCAATGGGCCCCTACATTTCTGAATTCCTGCTACGTCTTTAGCCAAATTCCAGACTCCCGACATGATTTCATAGCGAATTCCTGCTATTCTTCCAAAAGTGGATTAAAACAAAATTCAAAATTTTCATGACGTATATTGGTGGCTAAACGCATGTGCTCTGCTTATTACTAGAGCTATCAGTTTACTTTATCGGTCTTTTTAATCATTCTTGACAATGTTTCTGAAGTTTCTTACATGCTCTAAGGGTCTGTTTATATGGAGGAAATCATCCCACCTTCCAGGCTGTAAGCTGAGAGGTGATATCCCACCCTCCTGTACAGAGATCCCACCCTCCTGTACAGAGATCCCATCCTCGTAATTTTCATCTTGCGTTTATATGGGAAACGAGCCGCCCCGGTTAGGTGAGATCCCGCTCTACGAGAGGTGGGATCTCACTGAGGTGGGATGAAATTTTCCCATATAAACGCTGGAAGGTGGGATGAAAAGCTGGAAGGTGGGATGAAATCGTCTGTTTTGCGCACGCGCCAAGTTAACAACAATAGGGAACTTAATCCCTGCAGGCGCCAAGCTCCAATTACGATTGTTATTGTCAGGAATCATGGCCTGGGAGGTGGGATGAAGTTGCTAAAAGGTGAGCTGAAATTGTACATATAAATACACGCAGATGTCATCCCACCTGACAACTTACAGCCTGGAAGGTGGGATAGTTTTACTCATATAAACAGGCCCTAAAGCATTGCGTCAGGTGGGTTGCGCAACTCTGATGAATTGCAAGGCCAAGAGAAAGACGACAAACATTTTCTCTTCACATTTCCAATGAAGATGCAGATGTATTCATTAGAGACATGACAATTTTCTATAGCAGTTTTCTACACACAATCAAATACACATTTTCATGCTGAAATGAAGGGCACTGAAACAAGGCTGAAGCGGAATCTACCACAAATTTGTCTCTCTGGCCAATGCCCCTTACCAAAGGCCTTTACCAAATTACCCAGCCCTACTCTAAAAATATGTCTGTGTCCCAGCTCCCAGCTCCATGTCTGAAGTGTGATTCCCATTCTCCAAAAGACACATTGGATACCCGCGTAATAGTCATACATCGGCTGTTCAAAGATTAGAAAAACAGAAACCTATAACAGGTGACCCAAAAAAACTCCACGAGTCCCAAATAGAAGTACATTGTCTATTTTTGCTATGGACGGCACAGAATGTTGTATTGTATTTGTTTTCTTTTAAATTGTCATTGATTTTAAAAAAGAAGTACTCCTGCTTTGAACAAGCACTAAAACTCTATCAAAAGGCTGATCTTTAAGTTTCTTTTCTTGACAAGAAGATCAGCGACCAAATATTCTTTCACACATAACTGATCCTTTTTTATCTTTTCAAATAAGTGAATTTAGCTCTTCTTAGCACCGCTTGGTTTTGAAGCATACTCTAAAAAGCACTGATAATTACCTGTGAGAAAATGTCAGAGTGAAATGCAAAATTTTATCATAGACTTGAAAGATGATGAAAATTCAATATAATGGATCAGAGAGACAAGACTAGTGATGTTGCTTTGAGTACAGCTCAGAATGAGGTCTTTCAATGCGTAATTTCATACCCTTTAGGTAAAGAAAACAAACATTTTATTATCAATAAACTTATTTACATCGTTGAGAAAATACAAAAAAAATGTTTGAAAACCACCAAAATTCTATTATAAGGCTAATTTTCAAATTTCTTGTTTTTGGCAAGAAAGTCAAAAGACCAAATCATTTTCCAGGCATAGCTGATCTTTTGATTTGTTTTTGAATTAGTGAATTTAGCACTCTTTAGTGCCGCCAGGTTTCAAGCATAATGCACCATCCTTTTCCAATCAACATTTGGGGAAACTTAACGTAGAGATGGGTCTAAAATTGCTTGGGGAAAGGATTGAAATGTATTCTCGTTCCAAATGTGTGCTTCAAGGCGAATTGGGAATTCTGCTTTTCTCAAATATTCCAAAACGTGGCCTGGATAGGATAGGAAAGTCCAACAAATTAATGAATTTCTATGGTTTTGAATGTAATGTTTTGTTAAGTAGATACAGCTCAAATTGACCTAGCAACATCTCACAATATAGCCAACCTCTTTAGCAACATGCTGATACCTTGCTTTTGTTCATAAAATTCCCTATATTGAAGCCAGGCTTGGTCTACCTCGTGAAGTTCTTTGGGTCACCAGTATGCTGCTTTATCATACAAGAGTGAGCTGAATTAACATGCAGGGACGCCGGAGTGAAGGTAGGGCAAGGGGGTCGAAAGGGAAGGCAAGGACACTCCAGACCAATGACGAAGGAAGCAGACCAAAGAAGGGGTGGATCTGGGCTCCTCCTGCGGAAAAATTTTTGCAGCCATACCACTTAGATTGGCTTAAAATACTATCAAAAATATTCTAACTGATGTAAATGCGCAAATGATGTTCTCTTTTGCATATTTTGGTATGACCAATGCAAGATGATTATTCGGTTAAATTTGGTTGTTCCATTAAAGGGCACTCTTGCCCCCCTTGCCCCTCTTATAAAAGGGCAGTAGGAGTGCTTGCCCCCGTGCCCCCTCTCCAGTGTTCCTGTTAACATAGCTTGGGGCAATCAGATTCAGAAATTGAGTAAGTCTTAACGTATCTCACATTGCAGACAAGACAATAGAACATGAAACTTAGCTATTTAATCACACTGCTCACCTTTTGCACTTGAATAGATGTACCCTAATGAGAAACAGCTATGTGGATGATTTCTTTCATCGCAATTTGTTTTAAATATCTTTGATGCTTCATCTGTGTTTCTTTCAACTACTTGATAAAACTCTCCAAGTTCATGGCAACCTACAAAAGAACATAGTATTTGATTAGCATAAGAATTATTCACACAGCAGTATCATGGGTTGTAGTGTAGGTAGGTAGGTAGGCAGGTATTTATATTTAACATGGCTAGCCCGCGAAAGTCTGAGAGATTTAAATCCAGCAGGGGCCATGGATGTTTTACCATCAGTCCGCCGCAGCTACCCACCACAGCTACCAGATTTCCCCCACATGGCTCTGGTTGACCTGGGCTAGTGTTGCTGACAGTGACCAAACAGTCCAGCGTGGCATTTTAACCTACAGCCGTTCTGACTTTTGGTTTACGAGTCAGACGCCTTAACCACTCGGCCACACACTCACTAAGTGAGTAATAGTAGTGATAGTAATAATAATGATATAGTAATAGTAGTGATAATAATAATAATATAGTAATAGTAGTAATAGTAATGCTCACTAAATGAGTAATAATAGTGAGTAAGTGTAGTGAGTAATTGCAGACCACTCAGGCAGACAACAAGGTTCAATCGTAAGTAGAGCCACACAACTAGACCATCATGACAAGGGGTGGCAGACTCAGTTAGGTCTTCTCTACCTATGTGATCCCAGCAGGGGTGGTTGGCAGGTTCATAAACTGTTATCAGCAATTTGATATTGTCATTTGGCAAGGAAGGGCTTCTTTACAAAAGGGGATCCTTTCTGTTGTATCGGAAACATTCACATTCATTGACATGTTGTTGGATGGTTGGAAGTGAGGTCTATTCTTACATCTTGCAAGAACTGGCTACAACAAAGCCACGTAGCCATGTCAAATATTTTTGCGGCTTCTGCCACATAGCCACCTAGAAGGCCAGTTATTAGAACCCTGATTGTAATAATGAGATTCACTTATGGGATGCTATCTGCGTTGGCTGCGCAGCCCACCAGACCTTTTATGGAGGGGAATTAATGACAGATAAAGGAAAGGAGCTTTTTCATTACATTCTATAGGTCTCTGATGACTAGACATGCAAACAGAAAACTGTATTCTCTTCGTCTTATCTCCATACAACGATGGAAAAGTCTTGTATTGTAAACTAGGTTACTTGTTTGGTTGTTTATCATCAGTTTTGGGCATGACCTTTCTACCCATTTTCTAGCTTCAGATGTTGCTGGAGAATATTTTCCTGCATTGAAACAAAGGAGAATAAATTCTGAACACTCAAACTCCGTCCGAGTACTCGATTTTGCTAAAATCAACTTGTTTTGAAAGTTTACACCACAGACCAACAAGGCAAACAGCGTACATAACGGAAGAGTGGCCGCATCATTAGAAATCCAACACTAATAACGGGGCTGCCAATGCCTTTCAATTCCAGGGTCACAAACAAAGCAATTCTGTGTCATAGATCGGCTACCAAGACAAAGGATTTGCTGGAATCAGAATCTGGAATCTAATAACACGACAAATGCTTACAAAACATTTGAAAGACATAAAAGAAGTCTTGTTATGCAATATGAACAAATGATAAAAGAGAAGAATTAGAGCAGTATCCTCCTATTCTATGGCAGTATCCATGATCTCCAAATGAATAAACGCTGATAGCAATCTTGCTACGTCACCTCTCTGAGTTGTGAAGGAGAAAATGATCTCCTTCCCTGCACAAACTCAAGTTAGAGCAGGAAACTGATTCAAAGACTTTTGTTTGAAAAAAGTTTTATTAGACTAATAACACCAATAACACTGCCCACCGCCACTGGATCCCAGTGTCCTAGTGGAATTAGCCTATGTCACATGAAAGATATGTGGTGCAGCCTCTTGGAATTTCTTATGCTGGTGTATTTCTTTCTTCTCTATAAGGGTGGTTGTATAAAATCTGGAAACTAAAGTTTGAAATCCATGCATCTTTGTACTCCAAAAATAATTGGCGTATTCCCTTGGCATCACAAAGAGAAGTGCTTGGCACAAATCTCTGTCATACAGCGTCAGGGACAATGCAGCCATTGAGCTTAGCAGTGGCTAAAAGCTTCTCACCTTTTTCAAAGAACGGTATAGACCATTTGCCAAGGAAAAGGGATTGAGGTGATGGCAGCCCATTCCAACAGCCCTATACACATCAGGATCACATAAACCACAATAATCCAGATCAAGCCATTTAGGCTTAAAAATCAAGTAGAGTCTTCAAATAATTAACCAATAAACAGAACCATACAAGAAGGCATGATGCTATTTCACACAAACCACAAGGATTTAGGGATTATCGGCTGAACAGGTCAAGTGTGAGCATTTGGCCGAGTGGTTAAGGCGTCTGACTCATAAGCCAAAGGTCAGAACAGCTGTAGGTTCAAATCCCACGCTGGACAGTTTGGTCGCTGTCCGTAACACTAGCCCGGGTCGACCAGAGTCATGTGAGGGAAATCTGGTAGCTGTGGCGGGTAGCTGCGGCGGACTAATGGTAAAACATCCGTGGCCTCTGCTGGAAATAAGTCTCTCAGACTTTCGCCGGCTAGCCACGTTAAATATAAATACCTACCTACCTACCTAGTGGTTAGGCTTGGATTTTGAAAACGGCAAACAAAAACTTTGATTAAAAAGTCATGGAAACCTGCGTTTACATGAAGTTTCTTCCATTTTCAAAACTTCTGTTGGCTTCAAACAAGGTATCATTGCATGCCTTGAAACTTCAGCTAACAAAATATGACGAAATAAAAAAATGGATATTTTCACCCAGAAAATGTTTACCATAATGTTAAAATTTCAGCCACCATTCCAGCCATGAAATTTTTGTAAAACAACAAAAGAAAACAATAGAAAGATTGTTTAGTGACACAAATACAGCCGCACAAGCAATTTGGATGGCATCCCCTGCCTATTCTGCAAACTTTCTAAATCTGGATAAAGACAGCTGAAATGATTTGCATCACATTAACCATTATATCAACTCACTTTCTGTAGGCTGTTTCAGAAAATTTTATTTCATAAAATCTCCGTAGATCTAATACTGGATTAGAGCCCAATCTCCAATCACATTGGAGCCCAGACTCCCACAAATCCTCTTTTAGCTCGTCTCTGGAGCAAGACGGACGCGAAGTGCCAGCTCAATTGATCAAGCTTTTTATCTGTTTGAATCAGCATGAGTGTTGAAAATAATCGAGATAAAGACCTGCCAAATCAGTCGACGGAGGTGGTAGGCAGCAAGCCTGACGCTAATGAGCGAATATTATCAGGCAGCAGGTCGAAAACGGGCCGAAAGAAAAGGCCACATGTCGACCATGAGACATCAGACGAGGAAGATTCATCGAGCTCATCACGCGAATCTTCGTCTGAGTCTGATTCCTCTGAACCGAAAGCAAAGAGAAAACGGTTCGAGCCTTGTGCTGAGGAAGCCCATTTTCAATGGAAATTACCAGCGGGCATGGCCTCTTATGCAAATAAACATTTGCAGAAATTTGTGCCGGAGAGAGATCTCAGGGACAGCATATTGACGGCCAACCCAGTGCCTTCAAATATTGGTGGGCCAAAGAAACTTGATGAGTTTTTCAGGGAACTTCTAGATGAGCAGAAGAAGAAAACAGAGCTATTCTGGGATTCATCCCTAGAAAAGATTCAACAGAAAATTGTGAATGTGTTAGGCCCCCTTTCTAAGGTATGGATGGCCATTGAATCTGCCAATGAAGCAGAGGCTGAGAAAGTGGAGATTCCCTTGGAGGACATCTCAACTGGCCTAGAGCAATCCATTTTATTGGTAGGCCAATCTTTTAATGCAGTCACATATCAGAGACGCTGCAATGTTTTATCAGTGTTGATGAAGGATCATAGAAAAACCAAGTCAACCATAAAAGAACAGGCAAAGCTGTTTGAAGTATCAGACAATGAGGAGTTATTTGGAAAGAAATTCAGAAAACATGTCATGGACACGGCCAAGGTGAAGAAGGAGTCCAAGGAGGTCTACAGAAAACAGGGTTTTGAACGAAAACAGCCCTTTCAGAAAGGCCCCTCTTTTCAAAGAGGAAAGGGGGGGCGAACAGCTGTCTTCTCGAAGATTGGCCATGATGCCCCAAAGTTCAATACAGCAGCAACCTCTGGACGGGGACGAGGTTTTCACGGTAAGGAAAAATGTGAAAGAACATCCTTACCTCAACATGGCCAACCTGGTAAAGATCTCAAAAGATATACCAGAAATATTGCCCATAAAAGGGCTACAAAATGTTCACCCAGGGGTAAGAAAAATGTTCCCGGTTCAAGCAAAATGGGACTACCCCCTGGCAGGAAGGCTGCAATTTTTTGTAAAAAATTGGCAGGTTTTAACAAACAATCCAGAAATTTTAGAAATTGTGTCAGGATTAAAAATCCCATTTACGGGGGAGCCACAACAGATTCAACCCCCTCACCAAGCGAAAATGAACAGGGAGCAAAGTGCTATGATAGACCAGGAGATACAAGCCATGTCGAGGAAAGGGGCTGTTCACGAGGTCAATTATCAGAAGGGCCAATTTCTGAGCAACCTGTTTTTAATAAAAAAGAAGGATGGGGGGAACAGACCAGTGATCAATTTGAAGCAACTGAATGCTTTCATTCCCTACCAGCATTTCAAAATGGAGGGTCTGCATCTGTTGAAAGAGATGATGCAGGAGAAAGATTATATGTGCAAGATAGATCTGAAGGATGCATACTTTTGCCTCCCCCTACATCCAAAACACAGAAAGTATGTTCGGTTTCAATGGGAGGGCAGAATTTACGAGTTTCTCTCCCTATGTTTTGGCCTTGGCCCGGCACCAAGAATATTTACCAAGTTATTGAAAGTGCCAATAGCATTACTACGTCGTTTAAACATAAGAATAATTATCTATTTGGACGATATGCTGATAATGTGCCAGTCTCAAGGGGAATTAGTGGTAGCCCGGGAAACATTGATCTTTCTCCTGCAGCATTTGGGGTTTGTGATCAATCAAAAGAAATCTCTTTTGACACCGGTTCAGAAAATAGAATTTTTGGGTATGGAAATAAATTCAGTAACCATGACCTTGACTTTACCGCAGGAGAAAGTGAACAAGCTGTTACAGCAATGTCAGGGGGTGCTAGAAAACCCAATGATTTCACTCTGGAATCTTTCCAGTCTCATAGGTTCTCTGTGCTCCACAGCACAGGCAGTGCTACCCTCTCAATTACAAGTGAGGTATTTACAGCAGCAACTGATCAGTGTTCTTGGGAAGGAACGATCGTACCAACACAAAATAACATTAGATCTGGACTCATTAAAGGAGATCAGATGGTGGATAAGCAACCTTCGTTTGACAAATGGAAGGTCAATTTTAGCACCCCACTCAAGAACTGTCATCCAGACAGATGCATCCAAGAAGGGCTGGGGGGCCCATTGCTTGGGAAAATCAGTGGGGGGTCAGTGGTCTCAAAAGGAGTCACAACTGCACATAAATCTGTTGGAACTGAAAGCAGTTCATTTGGCCCTGTTGACTTTCTCAAAAGCCCAGAATCTAACAAGTGTGCACATTCAAATGGACAATATGACTGCGCTGTCATACTTAATAAAAATGGGGGGCACTCACAGCAGGGAGCTGACATCCCTTGCGAAGGAAATTTGGGATTTTCTGCTGTCAGAACAGATCACAATTACTGCAGAGTATTTGCCAGGGGTTTTGAATGTCCAGGCAGACAGGGCGTCACGGCATTTCCAGGATTCGAGCGAATGGTTGCTTTGCCCCCAATTATTCCAGAAAATTTGCCAGAAATTCGGTCACCCGGACATGGATTTGTTTGCCTCCAGACTGTTTCACCAAATCCCAGCATACATGGCGTGGAAGCCAGATCCAGGCAGCCAAGCCACGGATGCTCTCCAACAGAAGTGGTCACATCTGTACCCATATGCATTCCCACCATTCTCCCTTGTAGGGAGAGTAGTGGCAAAAGTGAGAGTGGAGAAAGTCTCCATGATTTTGATAACCCCGGCATGGCAAACACAGCCGTGGTATGGGCAGCTACTGGGAATGTCAGTGCAGAATCCACTTCTTCTTCCAGTTTTTCCAACTCTGTTAAAGGACCCACAGGGAAACACCCATCCTCTAGTGGAAAACAATTCTTTAAAACTAGTGGCTTGGAGAATTTCAGGCAGAACCTGGCAAATAAAGGAATATCAGAGAGGGCTGCAGGACTTATTGCAGCTGCCAGAAGACCAGGTTCACTTTCTAATTACGAATCGTCCTGGGGAAAGTGGGCTAGCTGGTGTGGTAAACAACAAGTTAGTCCCTTTCAGTGTCCTATAACTTTTGTTTTGGACTTTTTGGCACAACTGTATGAGCTGAAATATGAATACAGTACTATAAATTGTCACAGGTCAGCCATTTCGGCTTACCATGATCCTATTGGCAATGTCCCAGTAGGCCAACATCCACAAGTATCTGCTTTAATGACTGGAATATTCAATCAACGCCCACCTAAACCAAGGTATTCCTTTGTTTGGGATGTAGAGCAGGTACTGACATACTTAGATCAACTTCCTAGCAATGACCATTTGTCTGACAGGCTTCTAACCTTGAAGCTTACTATGCTGCTAGCACTGGCTTCAGCGTGTCGTTGTTCAGAGTTAAAATGCTTGGATATCCGCTACATGACAAAGACTACAAATTCTTACATTTTTGAATTTTCTAAGGTGACTAAAAGCTGGAGAAAGGGCAAAGCCCCACCATCTTTGGAGTTTTTTTAATTTTGAATCAAACACAAATCTGTGTGTGGTGTCAGTGTTAGAAGCTTACCTTCTGAGATCAGCAGGTTGGCGTTCTGATAACAAACATCAGCTTCTGCTGGGTACAGTAAATCCCCATGATGAAGTTGCGAAGTCTACCATTTCCGGATGGGTAAAGACAGTGATTGGGGAAGCAGGAATTGACACAAATATTTTTAAGGCCCACTCAAGTAGGTCAGCATCAACTTCTAAAGCCAAAATAGGTGGTTGCTCTTTACAGGACATTTTGAAGAGGGGGCAGTGGTCTGGCAAATCTACCTGGCAGAAACATTACCATAAAACAATTGCAAATCCTGCACAGGTGTACCAACAGTCTGTTTTTTCTGCCTGTATCACATCGCTTTGAACTGAGGATTTGTGGGAGTCTGGGCTCCAATGTGATTGGAGATTGGGCTCTAATCCAGTATTAGATCTACGGAGATTTTATGAAATAAAATTGAAGAATTCCGTAAGAGCGCGAAGCGCTCGCAATGGAATTCCGATTTTATAAATAAAATCGAAGTACGATCTAATACTTCCCACCCACCAGCCCGGTAACCTGACAAAGCTGTGAGTAAAATTTTCAAAGTTTTTATTGTATATTCTTTCCCTTTTAGGGAACCGGATGTTCAATCGTTAAAGAAGAAAGTCGATAGAATAGAAGAGGGATATTTTTGAATAGTGAAGGCAGTGAAACAAATCATGTGTTGTTTTCTTTGTATTTTTTCTTCCGGTTCGGTTGGGTGTGGTTTGTTCGCGTTTGTTTCCGTCTTGGGCTCCAATGTTCCAGGAGATTGGGCTCTAATCCAGTATTAGATCGTACTTCGATTTTATTTATAAAATCGGAATTCCATTGCGAGCGCTTCGCGCTCTTACGGAATTCTTCAATTTTCCTCTAAGATGCTAAAACCAGTTGCATGCAGACATAAAAGAATCGTCCAGTTGGTTTGATAGGTAACTTATCCACCAAAAACAAACAGGCCTATTTCATGTGCAAGGTGGATCATGGCCGTCAAAGCTCCGCCATGCCAGGTTTACAAGAACTACATCACATATTCTTCAATTGTGTCACGATTATTATTCATTGCACTCTGGTTACTATACCGATGCTCCATTCGGCTCACTGTCAACCCAGAAGAAGTTATTCAGCTCACCTTCTCTTTTTCCTCTTTCACAGTCATGAGTCAGGAGTTCTCTTAGTTGTTCAACATATCTTCTAGCTTCTTCTTCTTCTTTACTTCCAGGGGAAAGAAAATCTTTTATTCGTTGCATTCTCAGGCTCGTAACATGTGGAAGAGAAGAACTGTGTACTTTTTATGCAACAAAATAGAAAATCTCCAAAAGACTACCATCTTTCGTCAGCCTCAGTTTCGAACAATTTTAACTTGGAGTGAGGCTATTCAAAGAGGGTTAACTGACTATAAACAAAGATGGCTGACACACAGCTACTGCTCGAAGCTGCAAATTTTGCTGCAATAAAACACAAAGATCAGCGACGAAAGAATGCAGAGAAAACTCCATACATAAATCATCCCATTGGCGTTGCTCATATTTTGAGCAATGAAGCTGGAATAACGGATTGTGAAGTCCTAGCTGGAGCACTCCTTCATGACACAGTTGAAGACACCAATACAACTTTCGAGGAACTGGAGTCTAAGTTTGGCTCTGCAATACGCCGAATCGTTGAAGAATGCTCGGATGATAAATCTTTGGGCAAAGAAGAGAGGAAACGCAAACAGATAGAGCATGCTCCTCATTGTAGTTCTAAAGCAAAGCTTGTCAAATTAGCAGATAAAGTTTACAATCTACGAGACTTGAATAGAGAAACGCCCCAAGGCTGGTCTACAGATAGAGTCCATGAATACTTTGTTTGGGCATCGAAGGTTTTCGATGGTTTGAAAGGAACTAATGAGACTCTTGACAAACTTTATAAAGACTTGTTAAAGGGAAGAAAAGTTGAAGTAAATTAATCGATTTTCTAAAGACTTGCTAGGTCGTCGTTTGTTCTTCCAATTTAGGATAGTTATCTTCTACATTTCATTTCTCTTAATTTAGGGAGGGTTGCCCTTCAACAAAGTTGTTTTTCAAGAGGCCCTCCATTAAAAAAATTTACAATACAATCTAAAAAAAGAAATACATACTTCAAACCTAATTACAATAAAAGCCATAATGTTAAAACCTAGTTACAAAAATTGATAATTTACATTGAAAGAAAATATTTACAAAAGAAAAAGCAAATTACAAGTTTGAGGCAAGGGTGGACTATGCAACGCCGGCAGCAGACACTCCCGACCGGCAGGCCAACCCAGAGCAACCGACTACAGCAGATCCCACCATCAGTCACTCTGGTCCAACCCGCAGGGGCGGGCAAGTACTGTAAAATATTTGACCCCATGTTTGTCCGAAGGAATTGGAAAAAATAACCGCTTCGTTTATGACACAGCATGACTTTCTTGCCCAAAACTGCCAGTTTTTTGGACAAAGGTCAAATTTTAAAACCAATCATCTTAGTCCATTAATTTCTCACAAAAATCAAGTTTCCTCACCTC
The DNA here is from genome assembly GCA_964019985.1 of Aurelia sp. 4 Dawson et al 2005. Classification (NCBI taxonomy): domain Eukaryota; kingdom Metazoa; phylum Cnidaria; class Scyphozoa; order Semaeostomeae; family Ulmaridae; genus Aurelia; species Aurelia sp. 4 Dawson et al 2005. Next base: position 18,113,571 of record OZ026496.1, on the reverse strand, counting down.
CTATTTGGCCTAAAGCTTGCCAATAAGCTGGTTCCACCTTTGTCCGCCAAGTTGAAGCTCAAAAGACCAGATTTCAAATTTCCACATAAGTGGTTCTACCTTTGTTCGGCAAGATTCATAAAAAAAGACCTGAAATTCCAATTTGTGCACTAAAGTGGTTCTACCTTTGTCCGTCAAATGATGATAAAAAGACCGGTTTTGGGACAAACCAGGAGAAATATCAAAATAGTTTTTAGAACCAAGGAACTATCTCGGAATTACCGCTTGAAGACTACCACTTTTGGGACACTGCTACTCTCTAGATATAATTACGACGATAATGATGCCTGCAGGATAAACACTGGATTCACTGCGAATGATGTGGGGTTTTGGTGAGCAAGAAAAACCGGTTTTGGGACACTTGTGCCTTCATGGCTGCGGTTACCACTTTCTTTCGAAAAAATGGTATTTGACCGAAACTACCGGTTTTCGGGACAAACATCGCCGGTGATTAAATTCTCCATTAAATCGAGAAAAAATAACAACGTAAATGTGTCATCAAAGAAGACCAGTTTTTGGGACTAAGATGGTGAAAAAGTTTTTCGTGAACTACCAGTTTTCGGACAAAGGTAGGACCATTGTCCTCAGTGTGACATGCCCGCCCTTGAACCCGCCAACCAGGAGCACCCGTACCCACCGCCACAAAAATCCACCCCTGCCCTCATCTGTAGATAGACTTTTTAAAGCTATTCAGAGAGGATGCCTGTTTTGACTCAGCTGATAGGCTATTCCATAATTTTGCTCCACAAAATGAAAAACATTTTTGCCCGCTCGCAGAATTTTTCTTTTTGGTAACCTCACATCAGTGCCGGTATTACAGAGGGTACGGGTGGAGCATTGTGAGCATTGCGGAGTAAGTTAATTGAGTGATTTGAGCACCAATGTTTTAGACTCATTGCTAATTAGTTGTTCAATGGTGTTCTAACCAAGCTCTTCGATAAGTGGTCTCCTTGGGGTATCAAAGCTGCTATTTGTTACAATTCTGGCAGCTCGGTTCTGAAGCTTTTGCAACTGGTTTATTTCAGTAGAACCACAGCAGGCGCGCAACTAGGAATTTTACGGGGCAGGGGTCCAAATCAGAAAAAGGGCATACTATCATTTCAAAATAGTATTGTCGTCTGGGATGTCAATTTTTAAAATCAGAAGGCCAGGGCAGAAATCAAGGATATTTTTCAAAAGTTCGCATCTGTAAATGTTATCTATCAATGCAGTAACTAAAGATGCAAGGGGGGCTCAGGGGCTAGCCCCAGGAAATTTTCTTAAATCATACTCTCTGGATCGTCGGAGAATGGCCATCGTAAGGAATGATTAAAACTTGAAGAGACTGTAAAAGCCCGCCAAGGAGAGACAAGAAAGATTGGAAAGGCGGCTCATGCACACACCCATATAAAAAACTGTGCTCTGAACCAACTCTGTAACGGTTGAGCTAATACTTATACCGGTTGAGAAAAGAAAGGCAATGTCCATTGAAAGGTCACTAGTTCCTGGATAACAGGAGCTAGAGGAACTGGCAGAAGACATGTTCATATCCTTTAAGGATTTACCTGCATACAGTCTGCCACTCCATTCTGAAATCGTGATGGACTTCCAAAGAAACTCCTTAAAAAGGTTCAAGAAACCTTAAAAATTGGCATAAGATGACGACCAAATTTTCGCCAATAAGTATTTGCCAATGTTATGCTTTAAAACTGCCAAAGGGATAACACGTGCTAAAGCATGTAAAGTCATTACTTGTGTATTAGAAACTTTGCTCGCAATTTTTCCAGCCTGTTTTGAAAGTTTCTTGAGGGGGGCTTTTCTGTTTCAGTGAAGTAAAATTTCAACTATCAAATGAAATATCCGCCAATATTATTGCCTTGATATCCAGCGAGCAATGGTCTTTCAAACGGACATTGTTTTAACTCACCGAGTGATAACAGTTTTCTTGTAGCGGCTTCTCTTAGAAAATGAGTAGTGTCTTTTAATATGTGATTTGAAAGTAGAAATTTTCAGCCGAAATCAATCCTCAATGTGCTGATAATTTTGGAACGAAAAGTGCGATTCAAGCACAGAGAACTCTCAAACTAATTTCAAGATCTTTGCAATTCAAGAAAGCATTCAACGAATTTTGATACAGTAGGAAGTATACCTGCGAAGGTCATGAAAGAAAACTCTGATATTTTTGCACCAATCCTTCAAGGACATTTCAATGCAACTATATCACAAAATGACTTTCCAGAAACTCTGAAAGCAGGAGATATCTCATCACTCTACAAAAAGGATGATAATTTCATCAAGAAACATTATAGACCAATAACAGTCTTGCCATCTGCATCCAAAATCTTTGAGAGATTAATGGAGTCTCAAATGAAAGCTTTTGCTCGCTGCTTTCTCAATTCATTGCTGTGCGGTTTTCGTGAGAATTATAGCACACAGCATGCTCTTCTTCGCTTCATAGAAGACTGCAGGACAGCATTGGACAGTGGTAACACTGCTGGGGCCGTGTTAATGGACCTTTCCAAGGCCTTTGACTGCTTGAATCATGATCTGCTAATTGCAAAACTAGAAGCATATGGCTTTAGCAGAGGAGCATTGCAGCTCATCCACAGCTACTTGAATAGGCGAAAGCAAAGAGTAAAAGTGAATGAGTCTTTCAGCACATGGATAGAGACTAGTGTAGGCGTACCGCAGGGATCTGTGCTGGGGCCTCTCTTGTTTAACATCTACCTGAATGACCTGTTTATGTTTGTGACAGACTGCAAAATATGCAACTATGCTGATGATACAACGATCTATGTCTGCGATGGTAATCATGAAAACGTAATCAATAAGTTAAAAACCGAAACCCTGCTTATTTCTAAATGGTTTCGGAATAATTACATGAAGCTAAATGACGATAAGTGCCACTTGATGATATTCGGTGAAAAGAGCAATGATTTGTCGATAAAAATCGGAAGTACAACTATCACAGAAAGCAGAGAGGAAAATCTGCTGGGCGTAACTTTGGACAAGCAACTTTCTTTCAAGACGCACGTTCAATCGTTATGCAAGAAAGCAAGCCAAAAGCTTCACGCTCTTCCGCGTATTTCCTACTTACTTGACACTGAAAAACTCAAGCATATCATGCGGGCTTTTATCCTATCCCAATTTAGCTACTGCCCCCTGGTTTGGATGTTCTGTGACAGATATCTTAATAACAAGATCAATCACATTCACAAAAAGGCACTGAGAATCGCATACAAAGATGATGTTTCTGACTTTGATACACTTTTGACGAGAGATAATTCTGTGTCTGTACATAAACGTAATCTGCAGTTGCTAATGACAGAGATTTACAAAACTAAATCAAATATCACCCCAAGCTTTATGACTGAAATTTTCATTGAGAAGAATCCCCCTTATCATCTAATGAGCCGCAACATTCTACAAATGCCCAAGACTCGGACAGTTCGGTATGGGTTAGAGAGTATTTCTTTCCTTGGATGTAGACTGTGGCATGGAATCTCCAATGACATTAAACAGTCACTTAATATTTCCATCTTTAAAAAACGTATAAAGGAATGGAAGGGTGATGACTGCAACTGCCGATTATGCAAGACTTTCATAGCACAGGTTGGGTTCTTGAATTAACCTTGTTCTTATCTCAAGCTAAAAATCGCCTGTAAATATGTAACATATGTATATATTTAGGAAGATCGTTTCATGTTAGATTTGTAGGCTTATTTTTATTTCACTTTTGCTTTTGTTTTAGTAGGCTTCAATTAGCTGTAATTTTGCTATTCATTTAAACGCCTACTATAAAGAAATTAATAATAATAATAATAATAATAATAATAATAATAATAATAATAATAATAATAATAATAATAATAATAATAATAATAATAATAATAATGGCCAAGAAACCGAAAAAAATACAGATAAATGATGCTTCAGTTTCACGAAATTTTCCACAGAAAAGGGCACTTTGCCCTTTTGGAAAAAAGGGCAGTGGTCTGGACCCCCAGGAGTTGCGCCTGCACAGCAACCCCAAACAGAGCAACAACATCGAAAGTGAGGTTCAACAATACCTGTGTAGAGAGTTTTCAGGGTTTCCCTTGGTAGAAAATTCTTTGCATGTTTTAGAAAACCAACAACCCTTGAGACCTTGGCAGAAACAGCCTTAATTTGTTCTTTCCAATCCAAGGAACGGTCAATTTGTACTCCAAGGTATTTTGTTTTTTGGACTACTTCCAGCTCGCTTTCACGAATATTTAGTTCCAAATTCAGATTTGTATCTTGAAGAATGTTACGTTTCTGCTTGGTGGTAATGAGCATGGAGTGTGTTTTTGCAACATTCAAGGAAAGCTTATTACCTTGTAGCCAGCTGTCCAAATGCCTTAGATCATTGTTAATAGCCTCATTCAGCTGAGTTATATCATTGGACTGGTGGCACAGACTGGTGTCACCAGGATACATGGACACAGTAGAGCCCTGGACAGCCCGTGGGAGATCATTGCTGTAAATAAGGAATAGAAGAGGTCCAAGGCATGAGCCTTGCGGCAAACCGACTTCAATGACCTTTATGTCTGAGGCAACACCATTAACCCTGCAAAATTGTTTCCGGTAGGATAGGAAAGACCTAAACCATGATAGTTCCTGATGCTGAACACCATATATTTGGAGCTTTTTGCAGAGAATTTCATGGTCAACAGTATCAAAAGCCTTTTTCAAGTCAATGTATACAAGGCCCACGAGCTGTCCAAGATCCAGTCCACTGTACCAGTCATCAGTGTTTTTAAGTAAACAGGTAAGTGTAGAATGAAGGCGCAATAAGCCAGACTGGTCAGGAGAAAAGAGACGGTTTATACATATAAACATACCCAATAGTAAGCACTGAGATTTGATCATGTCACAAATCTTTGAATTTTCTTCTTGTCTTTTTGCATCAACAAGATAAAGTACAGTTAGAGAACCAGTTCTCTTACTTAATTGTGTGAGCGTGTGGCCGAGTGGTTAAGGCGTCTGACTCGTAAGCCAAAGGTCACAACGGCCGTAGGTTCAAATCCCACGCTGGACAGTTTGGTCGCTGTCCGTAACACTAGCCCGGGTCGACCAGAGCCATGTGAGGGAAATCTGGTAGCTGTGGCGGGTAGCTGCGGTGGACTGATGGTAAAACATCCGTGGCCCCTGCTGGAAATAAGTCTCTCAGACTTTCGCGGGCTAGCCACGTTAAATATAAATACCTACCTACCTTAATCTTAAGGCATGATTGTTATTTAATTCTCTTGTGGGAGAGACAACGAAATTGTCATGTTACGCAACGTATGAAGTTCTGGCCAAAGAGATGTCATATAAAGTTTCCAGTATTGCATGATGTAAGAAAATCCTTGTCATAAACAGCAAATTCAATTTAAGTGAAAGTGATGGCAGCAGAAAAAATGTTCACTTTTTCATAAAGCTTTTCATTTTAAGGGACTTTTTTTAACATATCTCGAGTATGGAGCTAAAGCTGAAAGCTCTAGCTCTTGACCTTAGTATTCTTGATCGTTGAATAAAGCCATGCATCCTTCAAATCTCCCTTGAATAGACATGTAGATTTCTGAGTCGAATCGCACCTTTTTGATCCACTGGGCGCACCAAGAAAACTATCAAAGTTTTTTGAAACTGAAAGACCTCGATGGATCCTAAAAGGATCAAATGATCAAATGATCAAATGATCAAATGATCAAATGATCAAATGATCAAATGATCAAATGATCAAATGATCAAATGATGGAAGCAAATTGATATGTACATGAGATTCAATTTTGCAATCAGTTCTTGTATGGTTGATTTCATTTCTTGAATATTTCTTGATTATTGCTTCAAAACAAGATAGCCTGTAAAAGCATAAATAAGTCTTTGCAATATGTCCAAGAATAATCTTGTCTTTCATACAAATACTTCTGAAGAAACTGTCATAATCAGTGATATAATAACATTTTTGAGGATTTTTCAAAATTTCATTTGTGGATTGCCCGGTAGGACCGACAGAAAATCTGACCAGCACCACATTAGTTACTTATAGCAAATTCAGTGACAGAGACCGAAATCTCATGAATTATTCCAGGACCTTAATCATTGAAAGCGAATAAGATAAACGATAATCAACTTCTAATCATTACTGTATATATTTCCTATCTATCTGTATACATAAATCCATGCATCTCAGTCCAATTACATTAACATTCAGATCTTTTGAAATCAAAAATAATCATTAAGTCCCCTCTAGAATTAGTTGACCGCGACAAATAGCCAACTCGTGAATTGCATATGCATGTCCATTTTTCAGTTGGAGGAACAATAGCATGTGACGTGCGAAGGCGTTTCTCCCTGTTCTATTTACAAATTAGCTCCATTTCTCTTCGTCACCGAGCTGTAACATAAAGTAGACCTTGCTCATATTCAACGCTTTACGTTCAGTTTAATTATTCAAATAAGAAATAAATCTTGGAGTCAGAGATTGTGGATGAAGAAGCAGAATCAACAGTTTAATGAGTTCATTCCAAAAATAATATCAAGCACGCTGTGTTGTGCAAATAATGCACGAAGATTCAAGTAGTTACTGTCCTCTTCCTGCAAATCCCCGTTCATGGTAGCATAAAGAATAACTACCGAATGTCCCAAAAACACTCCCGTTTCAAAAATCGCTAAAATTCGATTATGAAAGCTATCGTAAAGATATTCTTCGTAATATCTGCTGCCAATGATTGAAATATATCAAAATATGATAACATGTTTCTTTTCATTACGCAAAGGGTTGGAAATAACTGATCAAAGAAACTCATTCTGAGCCATACTCTTTGAGCAACATCATTGATCTTGCCTCTAAGCGCCATGATATTGAAATTTTTCATCATTCTTCACCTGTATATAGACGTAGGAACCGGGGGGCACTGGGGGCACGTGCCCCCATAGATTTTGCAATAAACAAAGGAGTGCCCTTTTTATTTTTAGAAAGTGCCCCCTTTTCTTAAGAAAAAAATGCCCTCGAAGTGTTGTGCCCCTCCAAGTTTGAGATGCTTCCTACGTCCCTGCACCTGTACAATAGTAGAGTTCTCGTTTCATTCCGACACTTATGACAAAAACGAGAAGTCCAATTGACCATAAAAATTCGCTCGGGCATGTATTAGTGTTTTTTGCAGTATCTTTCAAACCAGGCATCATCAAAAGGAGTTAAATGCGTTAATTCAAATGCAAATCAAAAGATCAGCTGATAAAGTAAGTCGGTCTTTGATCTACGTGCCAAAATAGGACATCTGCTGAAGACTGGCCTAATGAAAGATTTTTTTGTGATTTTTCAAACAAGAGTACTTCTGTCCGGGACCCGGTAGTAAGATCTTAAGATCTTTAGAAATAACCTTGTGCTAATCTGCTGCAAAAAGGGTGAATTTTCGTAAAGCAATGGATGCAGGTTTGACTAAGAAAAATTTAGCAGCCTCAAGAATAGATTTCACAACTTCTGAATAGCGAGGTGAAATGTTTTGCGTTCCTTTTTTACTTTGATATAATTGATTGCACTTAGTGGTGCGAAATCTATTCTTCTGGAAGGTAAATCAGTTGTTTTCTTGAAAGTCGAAATCATGTTTTACAAATTGCCCTTGTTAATTACCGCAGTTATATTTATCTTCTCTATCTCATTAAGGATCCTCTAATTCAACTTCAACTTTTTTCAAGCTAGTTATTGAATCTGCTATCCATTTTGGTGTTTTGATCACCATCGCTTCTTCTCCTTCCAGTTCTGGCTCTTCAATCTCCTCGTTAATTTCGTAATCACCAAGCTGCTCACAACCATTGTCAAACAAAAATCTTGAACAGAAGGAAAGTAAGCATTATCATACCGGGTAAGGCATAAAGTGTGTCCTCTTTTGAACCTTCATTAAACCAAGAATACTTCATGGATTGGAATCAATCGAATTCTGCCTGATTTCAGTATTTTTGTCATTTCTCTCGCGTCTCTCCTTAAGTGCAGCAAAGGGACAGTAAAGTCCCGCCTTTAAGAAACTGCATTATAAGAAACTCAGACCTAATTTCGATGAATAAAATACCTATTCACAAGAAACTATCCAGGCTGATTCATGTTCAGTTTCTTATACAATGGTTCATAGTAATATTATAAGGCGTATATTTGAATATGTCTCCAATAGGTCTCAGTTCTCTACAAACAGGAATGAAAGCTTCAAGCCCAAATTGTTATAATTTCAAGAAACCTTCAGTGCTGGTTCATACTATTAGATCCTTGCACAACAGTGCATATTCTAAAAACGTTTTCTTAACAATTTTGACAGCAGTTTCAAGTATAAAAGTGTTTCTTATACCATGGTATACACACCCTGTTATGAAGAAGTATATCTTGACACAAGAAACCGATCAGGCTGTCTGGCGAGACTTTACTGTACGTAAAGTCGACCTTACGAAAATTTCGTGATTGTGAAAGCCTGGAAAAGTGGAAAGCCTAAAACACTTGATCAAGAAGCTCCTCGCACAATGAAAATAAAAAGAAAGCAGCGTCATTCCCGTTACCATCTGCACTTATGTTTTATAATAAACTAATAGTTGCAGCCAGTTGCTCATATATTTCTTATAAGATATATATGAATCTTCATGTTGCCCTCGTGAATTAAAGTTTTTTGAAGCCTTTTATCTTTCCAATGTTTAGACATTACAATATTCGTGTATCCTATAGAAAGCAAGTCAAAATAAAGTCAAAGTATGCTGAGGATTCCGTTTATTAAAATGGATAACTTCCTAAGTGATATTTTCCCTCTCATTACTTACTGAAGTTTCTTAACATTTTTTTTGGCAAGAGTTTAGTTTTCTCATCAGCACTTTCTTATAAAAATACGTGCATTATCGTTTGTTGAAATCGGCAGATCGGTAAATCGTTCGATAATCAGCAATAAGAAACATTACCACAGTAAGCCTTTCTCAATTTGCCAGATTGAACATGAAAGCAGCTGCGAATATTCGACGCTCAAAATATACTCATTGGTCTGACATACCTTCCAGATCCTTTTGGTAAACCTTTCTCAAAGTTTCCAACATATCTATAATTCTGACTGAGAAATTCACCAGGGCCTTCTAGTTGACCGTCAATCCATCTGCATTTATAGCTGCAACCTGAAAGTATGACATACGGTCTTTTACTTTCCTGAGCCCTGAATCTTTCCTGAAGTAATTTATATTACGGTATATTTCCATGACAAATTTTGTTGTATACAGACCCAGATTATGAGCAGAGATGGAGTGTTTCTAATCTCCGAGCCCTTGAGCCTCGAGCCCTTGAGCCTCGAGCCGTTGAGCCTCGAGCCTCCGAGCCTTGAACTTCGAGCCTTGAGCGCTCGAGCCTCGAGCCTTCGAGGTTTATATTTGGAGCCCTCGAGCCTTCGACTTGTATTTCTAGCTCCAGACATTCATCTTTGAGGTTTATGTTTTTGCAAACATGAAGGATTCAAGTTTCAAGGATTCTTTTTGCTGATATCAAGGATTCATGTTCAAGGCACTAGCTAGAATCCTTGCAAATTTGCAAAATTGCCTCACGGCCTATTTTTTTCCAAAGACAGCACAAGCCCGAATTCAAAGAATGTGCGTCACAGAGAATACTTCAGGAAAGTTCTTCATATGTATGTGGGTGACTTATCACTGCCAGCCAGTTACCCTCAAATAACTTGACAATCTGGCCTTTGTAAATATAGTTTTGCATCAATACTATAGCTATAGTTCATTGTACTTCTATCATTTGCTTGTAATGGTTATGTTGCATGCAGTTAGTTGGAAAGTGCATGTGAGAGTTAGTTGAGATCCAAATTGACAAATTAATTGGCATGCATTCCTACATACCAATGAAATTCTCATGTCATTCGCAATTAGTCTCAAGTTAAATATTACTGTTGAATTGTTCAAATTCAAATGTACCGTTTGTTCAATAATGGAAATCCGTTTGTAAAATGTAAGGTTCAAAGGTTCGAAGGCTCGAAGGCTCGAGGCTCGAAGGCTCGAGGCTCGAAATGCAAGGCTCGAAGGCTCGAGGGCTCGAGGCTCGAAGGCTCGAGAAATAGAATACTCAACACTTCGAAAAAATCTTGACAGCAAGCATGTTGGCTCAGGCATCAGTACGAAGCATATATGAGTTGCTGCCATTATCAATTTCGCCAATAATAAATGCTTTTCCTGGAACAAATCTTAGCTTTAAACGCTGCAGACAGTGACACGGATGTGACGGTGAGGTATTCAGGAGTGGTTTGGTTTTGCACTTTAGTCTTAGAGGAACTGACATACATCTCTTTTCAGAAATCCAAAGTCACCCCCCCCCCACAGAACGAATCCCGACGGAAACATCGCTCCTCATAAAAGAGAAGTCATCGCTCGTTTTCGTTTAGTTTCATTTTCCTTTCTTCGGGAGAAAGGCGTCTTTCAAGCTTCTTTAGAAGTTGCTAAGGCTTGGACAAAGCTTTATCTGCAATATTTTAGTTCAAAATAACATCCATGTGAGCACGAGACTACAACCAGCTACCCTAGGTAAAAGCCCAAAAAACAAAGGAAAGGGAGAAAGAGAAACGAAATTCTTTTTCTTATATCTTGTTTATTGGTATCAAGGGCAACAACCGGTATGTATCGTGCACTCATCTTTGTTTGGTGTCTTTGTTGGAGCAATTTTGATAGTCCACTGAAAGTGGAAGGCAAGTCCATTGCAAAGGGTAAAGTCACACGATAGTGGAACAAACCTGACCGTAATAACGTTTTGAAGTCTCCCCAAGAATTTACAGCCAAAAATATGTATTTACACTTTTGGAGTCGATGAGCCTTGTCTTGAAGGTGTCGAAAACTGTTCAGGTTTCATTATCTTCAATTCAAGTGTTCACACGATTCCGCTTTCAAAATGTGCCGGTTAGAATAAACCTAAAGTTTTCCAAATAAAACCCCTAAAAATGTGTCATTTTTGTGTGAATGCAGCCTAAAACGAATAGATGCGGCACAAAGCAACTTATATCGTGAAAACGGATCTTTTAGGGGTAGCTACAACTTTTGCTCCGTGGCTGTATAGGATACTGTAGAAGACGAAACACAAGAAACGATTAGATGTTCTAGATGTAATTTCCTGGACCTCCTCCCTTTTCTGTTTCTACAAAAAATTCATATAAAGCAAATGGATAGGTATAAAATCTTCTGCAGGCCTACCTGTTGCAGCATAACTATAAATGCCTTGGCTATCTTTCTTATTATTAACCCAGTCCCCTTCATACGTATCTCCATTCACATAGTAGTATTTTCCATATCCATTGCGTGCATTTTCTGACCAAGATCCCTCGTATTTTGAGCCATCAGGATAATAAAATGTCCCTTCTCCCTGTTTCTTTCCATAAGCATATTCGCCGACGTATTTCCCTCCATTTTTAAACCTGAATGATGAAGAAAATAATACACCGAGTGAGCCAGAAAGAGCTTTCTATTGTTCGAGAATTCATAGTATAACAGAAGACCTTGATGGAATGTCTTCTAAAGACCTTCCCGAGCTAACAGATTCTTTCCTGTACCAAACTGCAAGTTGTCCCTCTATTCATGGGATGGTCAAATTCAAGACTGAACCAGATTCGAAAAATTGAGGAACGTAGCAGGAATATCATTAAATCAAAAGCCAATCCAAGCACCGACTTGCGGATTCCTGCCATTGAGTGTGCAATAAAGAAAAAAGTTTCCACATTTGTATTTGATTGCCTCCAAGACAATGTTTGTGACCCATTCAAAAGTTACTTTGAAAGAAAGGAACACGGTCAAAATACAAGAAATAACAACTTAGCTGTAAAGGTTCCAAGGATGAAAACAGAATTTGGTCGTAAAAGTTTCTGTGTGACTGCGGCAAATGTATATAACAAAGTTCCTATTTTAGCAAGACAGTTAGACTCTAGGGTTTTATTCAGAACATATGTAAATGATTTTATTTAAATGTTTTTAAATATGTACTTAGATTAATTTTCTCCACTTACATTGTATATTTCTTTTCTTTCAGCACAGGACCCTAATGATAACAGTATGTTTCTCATACTGATAGGTTATTCCTGTATAAAAATTCGTGTATTATTATTATTATTATTATTATTATTATTATTATTATTATTATTATTATTATTATTATTATTATTATTATTATTATTATTAGTATTATTATTATTATTATTATTATTATTATTATTATTATTATTATTATTATTATTATTATTATTTAAAAAAATAACCAAGAGGTATCTGATGTTACGACGTTGTCCATGTGAAATGCTGAATAAGTCCTCCCTTACTGATAGTGTCCCTCTATCGACAGGATGTTGTCCAGCTATCGGACTGTTTGTTATCCCTCTAACTTACTGAATGACCTCAAATTTACTGGGGTTATTCATCTAAAAACACGATGTTCCCTCCTAACTTACTGTATGTCATCCCTCTGAATAACTAAATAACCTCAAATTTACTGGATTTTATCTATCCCAACGACATCATGCGATCCCTCTATCTCACTGAAAAGCCCCTGCTTTAATGAATGACCCCAAATGCACTGCAAAGACGTTATCCATAGTGTTACAACACTCAACATGATTTAAAGAAAATATATTTTTTCACGGTTGAGAGTTTTCATCTACATATTCCTTGCCATGGTGTAAAATTCCAAGTATTTGTTTGGAAATCTGATTCTCGTAATTTATGTGAGACGTGAAATGTCCTTGCCCACTTTCCTGTGTAAGGAGATGCCTCATGATCATGATTTTACCAAGTGTGTTAGTTTGGCTTAGTCTTTTAGGGAATGGAAGTGATGCTTTGCTATCGAGGCTTCACATTTCGATCCAATTTGTCCCAAAATTTGTTGCATTATATGACCATCAGCAAGACAAAAATTTATCGGAAACATTTCATCTATCAAAAATTTCCATCAAGGAAGCTCTTACTGTTAGTACCCAGGTAGGCTTCCCTGGTTGCTGTTGCAAGCATCAAAACAACAAGTGAGAGAACCAAAACGTTGAGTACTCTCGAGTGCCGAATAAAAGAGTGGGTGTGAGAAAAATAGGGGAACTGGAAATGGTTCGATATAGCAATAATCGGGAGTTGGAACAATCGCGGGGGGGGGGGGGCGGTGAGTGTTAGGAGAAATCGAACACAGCATTTTATTGAAAAACACGCATCTTTATATATTTATGTGAACAGTGATGTTACTGTTACTGATGCAATTACCTATGAACTCTGGTTCTGTTGACTGCACTTTCTGAGATTTTTTCTTGCGTCTATTTCCAATTATGTTCACTATTATTTCATTTTACTAAAAATCAGTGAAAAGGGGTTGGAATAAAACTGGGGGAGTTGGAAAATTTTCTAAAGTTATTAAGCGGAGGGACGATTATTCGGTACTCGAGAGTACGTTTGATTGTATCTGTTTAACTTTCACAGATTCCATCAAAATTCGTTCTAACATAAGCTTCAGATTGATTGGTTGTGCTTTAACTTGAATATGGATGCTTCAGCTCTCTAATTTTATGCAAACTATTTATAGCAGGTTTCAGAGGCATGGGAACCGTGGGCACTAAGTGTATTTACCGAAGATTTTGTAGCTATAGGGAAATAGTGCCCTTATGCCCTTTCGGTTTGATGAAACAGCGCCCTACCCATCTCAAACTCTTGGGCAACACAACACTTCAAGAGTACCTTTCTCATTAAACTAAGGGAGCACTTCCTGAAAATAAAAAGGTACTTCTTTGTTTAGTGAGTAATGTTGGGGCACCTGTCCCCAGTGCCCCTCGGTTCCTACAGCCATGTAAGATGCTTCCTACAGCTCTGAAAGCAACACACGCAAAGCTTAAAGCAAGTAGTAGTAGTGTCTTCTGATTAACAACTTCCTATGTTGTTGACACGAAACAACTTCCTTCCTGTCAATGTGGTATTAGGAAAAATTTATTGCAGGAAAACTTACAGCACGAAAACTATTGCAAGACTTTTTTACTTACTTATAAACTCCATGTCCATGTCTTTTCCCGTGAGCATACTCTCCTTCATAAGTATCCCCATTTGGTAACTTTGTTTTCCCCTTTCCATGTCTTTCTTCAAACTCATTCCTGTCACCTTCATATTCACCAAGATATGGGCCTACATCTTCATCGGATTCCTCATCGGAGCTCGACATTTCTTTGCAGATTTCGTAAATTTTCAATTCGTTGTTAAACAGTTTTTTCTTTTACCTGCTCTCGTGAAAATAGGATAAGCTTTACTCGTTGCCTTGGCAATAGCGTTGGTTTTTTCGCAGCGGGTGACCGTCAACTAGCTATCATTGTTGAAAGAGGAATGATTGTGTTTGAGATCCTAACAATCAATCTCAAATATCCACACTGTCGTCGGTTCATCTTTGTGCACAAAATCACAATTCACAAAATCAACTTAAGGTTTCTGGTGCGTTTTACCACTTCCTGTTAGCCACAACAGCGCAGTGGCGCTATGTTAGAGCCCAGGCTGGTTCCTATACCAGCAATTAATTCATCAGAAGACATGATTTTGACAATCTTGTGCTTGGAAAATGAAGTTAAACAACGTTTGGAGCACTACGCTTCATCAGATGTGAAAGTTGGTTGGAAGAGCAATCGTAGAACTGTAGACCACAAAAGCACATTCGAATTATATGAGAAGGCTAAAGGGAACACCTGCTTTCGTTCGTATGCTTGTGAAAAACTGATGAGCTTTTGTTGCCTTGGCAATAGTGCTGAATATTATTGTTGACAGACGAATGAATGAAATGAAGGTAGTGTTACATTATAAAAGATACGAAAACAACTTACTAAGTCCAGTGGTGGACAAAATAGTCCCCCTCCCAGTTTTGCCTGGGTAAGTTTTTTGCTAAGTCGCAGGCTATTTATTTTTTATGACTTTTCCTAACTATCTTTTTCCAAAGATGATGGAAAAATCTTTGCTTTTTCACATCTTCTCTCCAAATTTCATCACGATATCTTATTTATCTCTGGAAATACAATAATTTTTGACGGAGTAGGCTAGTTTGCTTTCTTGATTGTTTTACGGTCAAACCATTTATAACTTCAAACTACGGTAATAAAGATAGCTGGACGAAATATTCTGTGCAGCCCTAAATCAATACGAGGATATGGAAAATAATCAATTTTTTATTTTCTTATAGATGACGTAATTTATGACATCATATATCTAATGAATTTAGGTATAAATTTTAGATAATGAATTTCATAGTTTTTCAAAAAGGTATGTTTTTATTATAATTTGAT
This sequence comes from Aurelia sp. 4 Dawson et al 2005, assembly GCA_964019985.1. NCBI lineage: Eukaryota > Metazoa > Cnidaria > Scyphozoa > Semaeostomeae > Ulmaridae > Aurelia > Aurelia sp. 4 Dawson et al 2005. The sequence goes on along the minus strand of OZ026496.1, from coordinate 18,098,269 downwards.
GCTTTGTCTGCTTATTTGTATGCTTGGTAAAATGATGTTACTACTAGTCTAGATGGGGTCTTACATAAAGCTTGTATAATTCATTTAGAGTGTGCATGGGCAAATACCTGGAGAGATATCTTAGCAAGCCAATACCCTTTCTTGTTTTAGAAATAGCTGATTCGCTATGAGTAGAGAAAGACAATTTTGAATCCAAGATAATTCCTAAGTGTTTATGATCATTTACTTTCATCACTGGTATGTTGTTAAAGCGAATTTCTGGATGATTAACTTCGATTTGTTTCCTTGAAAGAATTAATTCAACAGCTTGCTTTTGCGGATCTGGATTAAATGACATTCTCCAGTCATCAGCAAAATGTCTTATTAGCTCCAAATCATGGTTCATGTCGTCGGCAGCAGCAATGGTATTATGGACCACTGTAAATAGCGATGTATCATCAGCGAAAAGCTTGACGTTACACTTCAAGTCATTGGTTAAATCATTTATGTACACAAGGAAAAACAAGGGCCCTAGGATGGAACCCTGTGGTACTCCAGCTGAGATATCCCCCCAATGCCCGTTCACAACGGTTCACAACGGTAGCGAACATCAAGGGGGGATTGCAATCAAACGCCTCAAAGATTGTATGCGTATAAAGACTCTAATTTATTTTCTAATGAATGAAAGAATGAGTTTTACACTCTTTATTAAGAACCTGGTTAAAATATCAGGCTGAAATGGTTCTTATCTATTGGGTACAAAATATACAATTTCAGGCGGTAGGTTCTTAATAAATGAAGGTTCTTATGTGCGGGTTTTACTGTATCGAAACTTCTTCAGTTCATAGGCATATCTTTTGATTCGTATTTTTTATAAGAACTTAAGAATTTAGCTAGTACTAACAGCTCCTTAAAATTATCAGATCTTGAGTACTCAGAGTTTCTTATGAGTTTCTTAAAGGTTTCATTAAAATCTTCATGTTCGCTACTTGTCCCCTTAAGAATATTTCAAAACAAGGTTTCTTGAAGCCTTTCCGATGAATGATGATAAGAAGAAAAGTTACATGTAGGCATTGCTAGCTAGGTGAATATTGGCAAGGTTTCCACCTTAATTCTCGGCCAACATCGCGTCCTTGCGAGGGTTTCAATGGATGTTTTAGACAGCTTTTCACCCCCCCCCCCGAGAAACACCCCCATTAAGGGAACTTAAGACACTTTTCTTTCTACGAGAAGCTACCTCCAAAAAATTGCACCTTACGCTTTTTAAATCGTAAAAAACTTTCAGCACTGGCCTAAATTATCAGATTCTTATAAATGTGAAGATACTTGTACATTAATTAATGCTTGCTTTCATCAACGAATGAGACGAACGAGACACTGTATGACAAAAAGTTCAGGAAGGAGTGCATTTGTCACATGACATAATTTCTGTCACACATTATTTCCAAATCGATTCTGATTTGAACAGTTGCAGCTAGAAACCAAGACAATATTCTACGAAGAATGAAATGCTGGATTTCCTTTAACTTTGCATCTTGTGGATGCATAGCTGGTTGCTGCAAGTCGATGTTGATACAGGTTCACGGAGTTCATGAAAAAGGAAAAAATAATTCTTTCATCGTTCCTGATTTGTTAGCTTTTCTCAGACCCCGTAAACAGTGTTCTGATTTGGGAGTAGAACTCACAAATATACCTAGAAACGACTGGAAGAAAGAAGGTTTGTTAAGGTTGGTAGATCTTCACTATCTAAATCTATTCACGGTTCTCAACTTGTTGGAAGTGAATCATGTCTTGTTTTGGTTGCTACAGTGAAACAAAGAAGCGATGCAGAGGCGATCAGAATAAGAAGTCCTCTTTGAAAAAAGATCGAGACGGTAACAAATAGCGAGCAAAAAGTGCATCAAAATGAGTTCAAGAATTAATCTTCCTCTTCTGATGGGCATGCGGCTCAAGGAAACGTTAATCCTAAATAACACAAAAAATATATTTGTTTGCATGAATGGCAGATGAAGAGATAATGATAAAAATATATCAAAATATCTCAGATGGGCGCTTGCAGGTTTCATCGTTTAGTCTAGGGACAGCAAAAGGCCTACGCCTAACCTGGATTTTCAAGCTGAAATAAATTTGTGATAAGATGATGCTACAAAATTGGAGGTTGCTAGAAATATCAATAAAAGGGTAGAAAATACATCAGTCGACAATCATTGAATGAAAAAATCAGCAATAAGAGGGTTTCTTTTGCTTTGTAAGAAAATTGAACCCGGTTTCTGCAAAGATACTTTAGTCGAAACTTTCCATTCGGAAGGACGAAATGTGATCTGAGCTGTCTGACCTCCCTCCGTTCATATGCGTTTAGGCAACAGCCTGCAAATTTATTTCCGACTTCAGACACAACTGAAGTGCTTTCATTTTGAATTTCAGTTGATTTCATCCATTGATCGCAGAATTATGTGCCTAAAAGTGGCGTTTGGTCGCAAGGGCCTAGGCATAATTCTGTGATTCTCGAAGCTGCCTCGGGTTGCTTTCTCGTCCCATAAAAAGATTTAGAGGAATCCGATCTACAAACATATTGCTATTTCGTTATCTCGGATGTGTAAGGCGTTTACCGATATGCACACAAGATATCTAATATCATTGTTCGTGCTTAGGGAGAGAGGTTTGTTGCGAAAGTAGGGATCGCAAAACCTGGCGAAATTCGAAGCTGCGTGGTGTCGAAATCTCCAAATCTCCCCCATTTTCCCAGCATGCTTTTCTGTCCGTGAAAAGGTCTATTGCTGTAAACTTTGCATACTGCTAGAGCAGCATTAGAAGGAAATTGTGTCTCAGAATTGTTGAATGTCCTTGGTCCGTCTTTTATAGCCATTTACGACTTTGGAAGGGCAGAGTGACATATGCAATTGTTGAAAAAGTGTATTCTCAGAGGAAGGAGAAATTTGAAAAATCTGAGACAGAGTTTGGTAGTTCAGGATCTGCATTTTCTGTTGACATAAGTTAGATTTTGCTCCTCAAAATCATGGGTACAAATAGCTCTTGAAGGTGAATTACTATTTCAAGCAACAAATCTGCTTGCAAAATATCATTTTACAATATTTTTCCAATAAATTTGATATTGTTTTGATGCGGCTAGAAGAGTCCCTGCTTCTTAGGCATGGAAGGAAAGAAAATCAAATCTAAAGCTTCAAATGTTTACCGTAACCTAAGAATAAAGATACACTTCCTGATGAATCGCTAATTTATTCTCGGTGTTGTTTGGCTATGTTTTTTCTTTTGCAGTGGTACTCCCAGAACCATCTCCAACACCTACGTCATCATCATCATTATCATCATTATCATCATCATCATCATCATCATCATCATCATCATCATCATCATCATCATCATCATCATCATCATCACCAACATTTAGTAGTGCTCCATCGCAGAGCACTACCAACCCATCGTCAACATCTACCGGTAAGCTTTAGACATTTAGCTGCTTACATTTTTAATGTTTCTTTCTTTATCATTCATACCATTTACCTTTCGAGAAGCAACATGCTATAACCATCAAAGATGATTAGATCCTTCTCGAAACAGATGAAGAATGAATTTTACGTGCCCTCCCCCCCCCCAATTGCTTTGCGTGAAGCTGGATCGAACAATTTTTGGACCGTGAACACGTGAATAAGTAAATTACATCATAGTCTATTGAAAAAATTTTCAATAGACTATGATTACATGCCGTGATTTCGTGAATTAAGGTCCGCCCGTGAACGTGAAAGCTCACTTTCCATGCACGTAAATTCGTGAATCGATGGCTGATATTTAATAGGAATTCTCAAAGGCTCTTACTTTCATAGGGTAAGGTAGGCGTAATTTGGGTCTAAAATGGGCATTTTTCGAAATAAAGACATTAAATCCCCGCATATAAGAACCTACCAAAATAACAACCCAGAGGCTGTTTTTCCTAAATTATGTACCTTAGCATTAAGAGCCTGTTTCAGCTTGAAGAAGCATAGGTTCTTATTGCAGGAGTAGCAAAGCTGATCTTTGATTGCTGTTATTAAGGTCATTTTGGTTCCAGTTGGCTTTGATAGTTTTATTCTCCTCCCCAATTACTTATTAGGTCCATAAGAGCGCTTCCAAAACAAATAATAGTGCTTAACATCTTTGTGAGACTCTCAAGGGGACTAAATGAGGCACCCTTCAAATAAGAACCTTTATACCTTGAAATTAGTCTTAGTACCTTTGAAATAAGAACCAATATCAGCCTGGCTCTTGAAAAAGTAGGTTCTTATACGTGGGGATTTACTGTAGAGCACCCTCACAAACTTGTTAGAAATATCGAAGATCTTTTTTCACTTTACCTACATTGAATCCTCTGTCGTTCCTGGAAACTTGTTCCTGTCCTTTAATATAATAGTTTTTTAAATTTGTACCATCTTCACTTTCGCGAGTAATTTCAACCTATCAGCGGGAAATTTGGGGAGGGATTATATTCCGCGAGTTGCGAGTTGTCAGTTGCGAGTTGCGAATTATCAGTTGCGACTTGCGAGTTGTCAGTTGTCAGTTGTCAGTTGCGAGTTGGCTTTTACTCATATTTTGCGAGTTGCGGGTTGCGATTTGGTTTTCCATCACATCAATTCATTCTATACTTTCGTTCAAATTTTGGATTCAAGCCAATTTCCAGTTTTTTGTACCCTGGGTACCAGAGCCAAAAATAATAAAAAGATGAGGCTCTGGTACCCAGGGTGAGTTTTTTGAAGAAATATCCATAACACTTTTGTCTTTTCAAGGGGCCTTCAAGGTACTTGGGAAGATTTCTCTCAAACAGTGTCAAAGCATTGGTCGACATCAGATAAAACCATAGGCATTGGAGGACTGCATCGTACCTAATCTGACAAACTTTATCGCATTTCAGGCTCACTTTGGGTAGTTCCTGTTCGGGCAAGATCCATATCAAGCCTTTACCCCCCCCCCCCATGCACTGAGCACTGGGCATGGACTGATGCACCGAGCATACCCCCACACAAGTAGAGAAAACCCCTTCTCTGATCTGAGACCTCAAAATTCTCTCAAAATAAATATTAGCTAGTACAAAGAAGACACACGTATCAAAGTAAAAGGTTCCTGAAGGGTGCACCACAGTCCCGTTCTCCTCCCAGTCATATTTTTCATGAAATCCTATTAATAGTCGGTGATCAAATCATAGCACCAACACCAAAACCTCATTCCTTGAGTTTGACTTCAGCAAATCCAGAACTCACTTCTCCCTTGCAGTGCCTTTGAAAGGGAAATCAGTCGACGCAAACTTTGAAATTATTTTAGCAACAGGCAATACGGTAGAAGAAGCATTCAACTAAAATCTTAGCCTCAAAATACAACCATTTTTCCTTCAAGAGAAGTAGAAATTCTTCGAAGAAGCTCATAAGAAACTTTGGCAAGAATCTAAAATTGGAACAAAATAGACTGAATTGATATGATGGAAAGCCAACTCGCAACTGACAACTTGCAACTCGCAACTGACAACTCGCAACTAACAACTCGCAACTCGCAACTGGAAACCCGCAACTGACAACTCGCAACTGACAACTCACAACTGACAATTCAAATCTCGCAACTGACAACTCGCAACTCGCAACTGACAACTGGCAAAATATGAGTAAAAGCCAACTCGCAAGTGACAACTCGCAACTTGCACTCGCAACTCACGAATTATCATATCTCAAATTTGGGTCTATTCGAATTCAATGAAATAAAATTTTAGAATACTTTAATGGATATCGGTGATTGAATTTTCAGATTTTCCCTGCCAAAGAGTTGACAAGTTGCACGCAGAAAAATAAAAAGAGGTCGTGCCACCATCAGTGCATATTGCAAAGCCTCGGCCCTTTCTTGAAAACGGAAATGTGAATAAAGTTTCCTTCGAAATAAAGTCAAAAGAAGCGGATCTCTGCGTTTTGCGTTGAAACCACTAAAGCATGAACGGAAAAGTTTATCTTATGCTGTTTTCGATGTATACTTGCATCGATGTATCATACAAAATCCCAGTAGACCAAAATTACCCCGCCATGCAAAATAGTCGAAATAAAATCTACCGCATCGAAAACAAATTCCAAAAAACTTTTAAAACCTTTCCAAATGATTGAAAATGAGACTGATAATGATTCGTTGACGAAAGGAAGTCACAACTTGGTATACAGTAGCGTCCCGCATATAAGAAACAATTTTTTCAATTGAACGTTTGATGTGATTCTTATAAAATGAGATAGAAACTTCAAATCAGGGTAAAGTTTCTTAAGTTTCTGAGAGAATCAATGACCATCAATGAAGTACTCAGACACAAGCTCTATTGTCATATAAAACACACTGTTTTGACTTGAATTTGTAAATTTTCACTGCCAAGAAAAGTTACAATTATTCCAGGAAGGTGCTTTTTGCTTTATTAGCATGCCAAATTCTTGTCTTCATTTGAATAGGTACGGTCTGATTTAACTGTAGGTACGGTCTGCAAGGTTCTTGTTTTCATCCGAATAGGTACGGAAACGTATAGGTACGGTCTGATTTAACAGATTTGGAGGGCCCCTTTAAAAACAACTTTGGTTGAAGGGCAACCCTCCCTAAACAAATGAAATATGAAATATGAAATATGTAAAGGTGAATTGGTTATGCTCTTCAAAATTCTGATATATGCACAGGTTCTGAAAAAGAAACAAGCGCCTTTCAGACCTGCACCAATTTCTCATGAGAGGGAGCATTATGTTGAAAATAATCAAGGTCTGGTGTTTCTTAAATCAGAGTCTATAGAAAAAGAACTAAGTCTTTTTCAATAGACTCTGCTTAAATTCATGTTTCTTATATGGGGACACTACCGTAAATCGAAAGTTATCTACGGTGTCGTATCATGGTAAAAATTTAGGCCGGGGAAAATGTGGAAAGTAAAGCACTAGGAATTATCAAATAATTCCTCTACACCACTTAAACTATTCCTTAATTCTTGGGACCAGAGAATAAAAGGCCCCTCAGAGCTTCTAAGCACACTTTCAAATATAAAGCGATATGCTTTTTCCCAACACGAACCAACAGTGGTGTTCTCTCATCATCGGGGCCTAAGTTTGGGCTGTTAGTGCATTGGCCAAATTTGCACTCAGCTCAACCCCCTAAACTTTTGCCAGTTGGGGGTTATAAGAAACAAGCCATGTTTTTTCCACAAACCAATGCACCAAGTGTCCATGCCAGTGCTCTGTGCCTCCAGAAGAGACAATTGAACACCAACATGAAAAGATTTCATTTTTTCTTTCTTTTTATAATAGAGGCGGGTGGGTGGGAAAAGCGAAAATCAGCCACCAGCCACTATCGATGATTACCAGAGATGTTTTCACTCTCAATGTTGAAATCAAAGTGCGAGTAATCGCTACTTTGCAAATGCATTTGTACGAGTTTGAAACGCACGCAAATTAGTATCCCAGAAGCCATTAGAAGAAATTTCCTAAAAAATAATACACCTCATCTCGAAAGGTCACAAGGGGCTTTACTCATTCAAAGCTTTACAAATAACGTTCTAGTTTACAGCGCAAGGCAGAGATGCCATCTAACAGGTCCCAAAGGGGTACATTCACTAATTGCCCTTCTCTCATGAGAACAATGACAGACAGGACCTCTTTGCCCGAATTAATTGTGATGTAAAATTGCATTTTAATCCCTATTAACAGCATAGGTTTTAACACCCACGGAGTCATGAATCGAAATTTTCAATTTGCGATCTGCGATCAGTTTAAAAGCAACAAAGCAAATAGACCCCAATTATCCCGCAGACCCAAATTACCCTCACCTTACCCTACCCTTAACACACTTTTATTTTCAATACATCATATCAGGCTCCTGTCCCCAACACCTCTTTACATCATGCCCTGCTCGAAGTTCGTAAAATCGACTTATATCCGAGCAATCCTAAGAAATGTGACTGCTTTGTTCCTCTGTGAGGTACAAAGATTTAGGTTCAAAATAACTCTCTCAGATTGTTTAAAAATGAATGATATAAAGTCTATCTGATATCATTACCTTTGAAAAACTGCAAATTTACCGTTTCAACACAAATTTGGAAACTGAGCTTCTTCAAAGGTGTGGCTATGATCTGAGACCCTGTATTAGCTAGAACTTCCCTCTAAAAACCTAAATTCAAAGAACACTTCGGAACACAAATCTCACAATTAGTATAAGATGATGCTTTCTTTTTCAAACCACCATAGAGCTAGCTTTGAGAAGTTTCAGGGGAACTTGTGTGCAAAAGATTAATATCCTCGTCTTCTTCAAAAGCCAATTTGGAATTCAGTTTTTTTGGTAATCTTCCAAAAATTGCTTGAAAAAGCTGGGGATAGTCGAGCTTTGAAGGCAACCAACAGGAAAGTCAATATCTTTAAACTGCAGAGACACAGAAACCGGGGGCAGTTGGCGGGGGCAGTGGGAGCACGTGCCCACAAGACTTCAAAATAGTAACGCAAAAGTACCCTTTTTGTCTCGGAAAGTGCCCCTTAGGAACTTTAGTTAAATAAGAAGGTGTCCTTGAAGTGTTGTGCCCCAAATATTTTTCCTACGGCCCTGTAATATCGTATTTGGAAATGGTATTTTGGAAAGTAATCGGAGCTTAACTTGAGCAGGCAGTATCTCAAAGGATAGCTTACATTGCTTATGTTCAGTGGCTTCATAAATTTGCCCCAAGTCTATTTCGTCATCTGTAATAAGTCTGCCTTAATAATAAATAGACTTGGGGCAAGTCTAGAAGTAAAGTGCAGTTGATCTCGCGAAGTTTTTTTCGAGGCGAATAAGCGCGAGGCAACGTATCAACAGTTGAAAATATCTATCTTACGAATACTTTTCTGGAGTCACCCAGTAGAATATCTCACACTGCTAACATCACTTGGAGTTGATTTGATGAGAGAACCTTTCTGACTAGGTCAATGAGAATGGCACGATAAAGAAGAGATTTTTGGGCCAATGTTTTTCATCGACGAATTAAATGCAAATAGACGTCCTACTGGATTGAAGATTGCATCAAAGTATGTTGCATCATCACAACAATGCATGGAAGAATGCCTCAAAATCAACATTCCAAAATGCCAATCAATCAACTTTGAAAAGAAGGAAAGCAACAATGGTCATTTATGCGAGTTTAAATGATCCGAGATTTGCTCATTACCAACTTTTATGAGGTTGAATGAAGAAAGACATTAGAGCACTTTTGCGTGATAAATTTAGATCCTTACATGCACTGCATTCAGATGAAGGCTGAGTTTCATATGCACACCACACACCTATCATACATACTTCTATTATTAAATGCCATCAATTTTCTTATTTAGTTACTTGGTCCGAAGTAGAGACTTGGTAGTTGCTACCATTAAAATGAAGTTTTTTTCACTGAAGAATTTATCAATGGTACAATATGAGAATATTTGAAGTAGCATTGTTAAGTTTCTTAAGGGACACTGTTGCACGCTCTCTTTGGACTCATGCTTAGTAGGAAAACACAAAAAGCTCTACACGTCGATAGCAAGTTTTTTTGCAAAAAGATAGCATCCGGCCGCCCACCCCCACACAGTTTTCAGTGAGATTTAGGTTACATGTGTCGAAAGAACGTACGAGTGATAGGAGCAATGTGAATTTCGTGTTTAATTCATGTGGTACACCTATATACAGTCTTACTATACTGACCTCACTATTCTCTGTGCATTGTACCGGGTGAGAAAGAAAAAAGTTCCCAGTTTTGAATATGCATAGCATCAAGAGTACTTCACAAATTTGAATTATTCAAATTCTAGTTAAAAGCCAAAAGATCGAAGCATTTTTGTAATTTTTCTCTCCTTCTTACGAGCGCTGTAAATATAGGTAAATTCAACTTTACAAAAATATCATGGTTGCAAATGACTGAAAAATGGCCTAACCATGGACTCCTCAAAGAGAACATTAAAGAAAATAGAATTTCTCATGGGTCAGAGGTATCCACTGCACGTTTATTGTCATGGGACTGAAAAACTTTAGTATTTACTTGAAAATTGATGTCTTACAACTCTTGAGAGAGGTGAGACGCCAACTGCATATTGTTATTTGTGAAGAAAGTCTTTAAAGTTTGATCATTGCTATAGGCTCTTTTTCAGTCATTTTGCAACCATGAAATTTCTATTAATCTGAATTTACCGATACTTTTCATGCTGGTATGACAGGGACAAAAATCACGAAGATAATTCAATATCTCGGGTGTTTAGTTGGAATTTGAATCATTCAAATCTGTGAAGTACTCTTTGTGCTATGAATTTTCAAAAGTGGGACCTTTTCTCTGGCTCAACCGGTAGTTTGGTTCATAGATAAAGTCATTTTCGGTTTAATGCAATGAATTTGAAAATAAGGTAGCCTTCTCTTCACACGCAACAAGCAGATACTTTGTAATGAGGTCACTAGTTCTGTTTGGGATGCACTCCCACCAACTCTACCGTTTTCAGAAGATGCAAAAGAGTATACTGTACACATTATCGCTGTCATATTAATCAGATGCTGCCATTTTGGATTGATTTATGTCATGTTCGAATGATCGCCTTGTTTCCTAGTAACTTCGAAAGCTGATCAATCCAATGTGGCGCAAAACCGTCATTGATCCTGTTGCGCTGTCATCAACTTACTGAACACACGTACAACATTTCGCTGCATAAAATCGTGAATATTTACGACTTTCAAGCTGATATATCGCTGATTTTGAAAGAGAAGGTGATCGAAGGAATGCTTGGAAATATCGAGATGACTTATTCGAAGAGAATTGCTCGTTTGACGTCGAGTTTAGACTTCGACAGATTGGTAAGTTCGGTGTAAATTCGCCTTGCATCTGCATCTTCTGTGCTATTTGGGAATGCCTCCTTGGATCTTAAAACGTTTTAATTCAAGTCTTTTGGTGGAAAACATGGACAGGGAGAAGTTTGGTTTTTATTCAACGGTTAGTTGCAAGAGAACTTGAAAACTAAGCACATCATTTGCTCGTTAAAGTTTTGGACTCCCGGTCGATACCCAGTCATGATGCATGCTTGAATCACCTTTAGTGAAACAGCGAAGTCCTTGCTTGAGTTTCATATAAAACCGTATCTAATCAGAATTCCGAACTTTCGGTCAAAGTCTTTCGAAGCATAAGGTTCTTACAAACGGCCAAGGCTAAGGCAAAGGCAACAGGAGATCGCAAAAGGTTTGCGGAAGTTTGGAAGGTGGCTTAAGTATTGGCCTAAACGTAAACCCAGCCGAAAGTGCCTGGCAAGGCTGCCCTGTGTTGCTACGGCTGTTGTCAAGAGGAAAAAGCGGCCTCTTTCAGAGAGGATTACAGCATCCGCCTCGTTTAGAACCATCACAGTTTTCTTATCTTTCACAGTTGTCATCACAGTTGTCACCTTTCTAAGCTTTTTGGACAAGTTTCCTGTTTAAACAATAGAAATGCAACATTCTCTTGTAAAGATTAACGAGATAATTCAAGCTTCTATAGGCGGTGTTCTGCAACAAATGGAGTCTGGATAAATACATGCTAAATAATCATAGAAGGCCTTGAATCAATGGAACTAGAGATGAGTTCATATGCTCTGTCTCCTTCAAGACTCTTGCAGATTTTGCCAAGTCATTTCCTCTGAGGTCTATCGAGTTGGAGTTTCCTCTTTAGATGATACTGGTAGGAACTCCTTCAAAACTAAAATGTTCCAATTTCTGCTCATTTTAAGTTTGCAAAGCTTGCACTATGGTCTTTATTTGTCTTTATCTAAGCTAAATCATTCAATTTTCATTGCAGGTCAAGAAAGACGACCAAGTCGTTCGAAAGAAGCTCATTGAGAAATATCAAACTTGGCTCAAAAATATTGGTGAGACCATTGTATAGCTTTAAAGTTTTTGAAATTATCTTGTGCTTTCTTTCTTTGTTATAGCCATGCGTACAAGCAAACAAATCAAGAATATCTTGCCACAAGCAAATCTTTGTCATTTTCATTTTTATGGCTTGAAAGGGACGTTGTTGAACAAAATTGCACAACGTGTGCAATGAATTAGATCAAATGATGGAAGAAACTATGAAACTGAAATTGAAACTGCATTACAGTTAGAATGGTCGAACTAGAAGTGGGCGGGTTTTGTGATGACGGTAAAGTGACAGGCATAAAATTGGCAGGAGTAAGGATAATTTATCTTCACAAATTGGCACATCCTATTACTTGGGTAGACCATCTTATTGCAATGACAACATCAAAATGTTATATTACAATTCTTACTTTTGTAGATCTTCTTGTGGACATCATTAGACAATTAACTGATATAAACGATGAAGATCGACGAATTGGTGAAAAACTGCAGAACGATTCATATCGAAGATTTGCATTCAGACAGGTAAAGGACTTTAAATAATTTTGGTAAAATATCATTATAATTTTCTGTAATTAAGATTATCCCTTCATTTCTCCTCCCTTTGACATTTTATTCGGTAGCACAAACATTTGTCTGTGGTCATATGCAGAAAATACGCAAAAATAACTTTAGGAATCAGGTGCATTGAACAGAAATTAAGAGAACAAATCCAGCATTGAAGCATCCTTCAAACATTCGAAACCAGATGTCAATATATGCTTTTACATTTATCCTTTTACTTCTTTGAGAACTTTTAAAGAAATTTCCTAAGGACAAACTAACTGTAAAATTTCTCTACCACGATATTTTGAATATTGAAGACTGTTCAGGGTATTTGAAAATCGTTCCAAATCTCTCGTAGATAAAAAGATATGTGAATGTATGTCTGAACGATCTCATCCAAGTCAATGCAATGGTATGTACTTAATTTTTTTCAAGTCAATACCAAGTTTACAATTTTACATTATTCGAATTGTGCATGGCTCTTTATGGTGCAGAGCATATGACACCTTAAAGTAATAGGAAATAATAGATTTCTTTCAATTTTAGAGATTTTTCAACAGCCTACAATGTATTCTTATAGTCATCGAGCCTTTTATGATGGTATGCTTTCTTTGCCAAGATGAAGCAGTCAGAATTGTATAGGATTCTATGGATACTTTGCAACTTTTAGGCGTGATGATTTCGATAAGGATGCCCTTAGAAAAAGGAATTAAAGTAATATCGCTTAAGAAATGGCGCCTGTTATGGTCAAGGATTTAATACCTAGCATTGTCTCGAAGATGTTATTGCCTGAGACACTGCAGTATATGAGTTACAGTGTTTATTTTACAAAAGAAGATACTTTGAGGTATATCTCCTGTTGTGGTAAAGAATTGAATGCCTATAAGAGCCTTAACCACTGCAGTTTATGAGTTACAGTTGTGATTTTACAAGAGAAGATGTTGTTTATAAATAATTTCTTCTAACTTTAGATCGATGAAGACTTTATGACATCGAGACTTCAAAGAGTGGGAGAAATGATAAAGAAGGTGATGGAATCATGGGATATCATGTTTCATGGAATTGAAGTCACTGTCAGGGTGAGTCCGTAAGGTTAAAAATTAATTTGTTCTTCAAAAATTGATGCTTTGTTTACCTTTGATCAGTTTCTTTCAAATCTCCATTTCGTCTGTTCTTACAAACCTCGATGAACGTGAACAAAATAATCAAAAGGTACAGCTTCGTCTTACCAATAGTAGAATTAACTTCATCATCAAACAATAACTTCATTCAACTATCAAGGGGACTCTTACATATTTCACCAAGGGAAGAAGATATATTAACAATTGCAACAGTTGCTGTTGACTGAAAATGGGTCGCTTCGGCAATATCCAAAAATACATAGCAAACCTCAGAAGCTGTTGTCATCCTGGATGGCTAACTCAATCATTGTGCATGGATAAGCAAGCAGGGACGAAAATAAGCATGTTTCAAACGAAAAATGATTTGACATTATATCCCATTAGAAGCTGCACAAAGAATGTTACGATTCGGATACTTTTAGCTTATATTTCAAATTATATTCATATTTTGAATCACATAATTTAAGCACCGAGCATAGATGCTTTAACCTATCCTTGCATTTTCGATATGCAGTAAGAACTTGCAAAATAAGACCTTCCCATTAAGACAGTAAGAACTCGCAGCTTTCTCGAGAAATGGTACCCTCATAGGAGAACCTTTCATGAGTTCATAGACGTAGAAACTGGATGGGGCACTGGGGGCACGTGCCCCCCAGGATTTTGCAATAAACAAAGAAGTGCCCTTTTTATTCTTAGAAAGTGCCCTCTTTTTCTTAAGAAAAATGTTCCCTCGAAGTTCCGTGCCCTTCCAAGTTTGAGATGCTTCCTACATCCCTGCATGAGTTTCAATGAGAGACCAAGCAGGCTGTTTTCAAGAAACTTGTTTCGAATTTTCGGGGGTCTTTATTGTATATAGATATCTTCTTTGGCTAGTTCTAGCATTTGAAAAAATTTCCCTTTTATTTCAGAACCCAAACATATGCACATCCCTGCCAGAAGAAATTAAACTATTCCACGACTTGTCCTCTATTGACATGGAAGAATTCGTCCTGTCTCTTGGGCCACTCAAAGAAGAGATAGCGTCAACAATGTCTTTGTGTCAACTGAGTTCAAAAGAAGAGTACGATGTCTGCATGTCCAACAGTCTGAAACAATTTAAACTTGAATCACTCACGTTTGATAAACTTATTTTAGCCGGAGATTATGAACGTTCAACGAGTGAAGAAGAGAACAAAGTTGATATTGGAAACAAAAAGATGGAAAACAATGAAAACTCGAACAATGAGGACAATGAACTTGAAATGAAAACAAATATACAAAGAATGGGACCTGGCAAATCAAACGATTCCGAGACCATTCTATCTGCCAGTATGCCTAACCTCGTGATAGATACTTCATGTAACAATGCTTCTACTTATGACTGTGATCCTAGCAATGGTTGCATCTTAGGTAAAAGCATTTCACGTGAAGATTTCAAGAGTAAAAATAGCTATATAACGGCCTGGGCTGAATGCCAGTCTGAAACATGTCTTAATCGTGATTCTGCTGATAGCGCTGGCTCGAATAACGGAGAAAACATGGATTTAGATACAATTTCGGATGTAGAAAATTTTTTGCACGATAGTAGCGAAAGAAACTCCCTCCCAGATGCTGAAAGTCAGTTGCCTTCTCGTGATATAAAAATCAACTCTCAGTTAGGCCATCCACAACCGACTCAAATTCACTGTGAAACACAAAGCACTGAAATTGAGCTATTGTCTAACAATATTTACACGGATTGTCTTGCAAGTGTCATATCTGATCATATAAAACAGCCAACACAGCCAATACACAATACAATAAATACGGATTTGATAAGAACCCAGGAAGAGAGTGAAAGCAACCATAATTCAGAGCTCAAATATTATGAAAAAGTGAGTTCGAAGTCATTTATAAATACAGTAGACTCGAATGGAATCGTGCGAGTCACACATGGTTGTAATGAGAAAGGTAAGGGAGAGGCTTGTCAAATCTCAAATGAGATAGTGCCTGAAAGAGAAAGCCACAAAATTTCCGACAAGGCTATGGTAAGGCAGTGCCTCAAGGTTACTCTCATTCACAAAGGCTGTGGTATATGGGCTGTGAAAGCATTAAACAAGCGAAAACGATCAGAAAGTGAGTATGATAATTTTACAGGCTTGGCAGATGACAATCCAGCAATGACTGAAGAGACAGCCAACCAGCACTGCAAACGAGTCAAATTCACGGTTGCTGACGATAGCTCCTCTCAAAATGCGAAACTCCCTTTCGATAAAAATTTGCAACACGAGGCTACTATGGGCTGTCATATCTTGGCTGTGAAAGCTTTGAACAAACGAAAACGATCGGAAAGCGACGCTGATAATTGCACATGTTTGGCAAATGACACTCAGGCAATTATTGAGAAGGGAGCTAATCAGCATTGCAAAAGAGTGAAACACACGTTGGCAGACAACAGCTCCCCTCAAAATGCAAAACTCACTTTAGAAAAGAAATTGAAGCAAGAGCCAATTATAGGCTGTCGTACCTTGGCTGTGAAAACATTAAACAAACGAAAACGATCGGAAAGCGAGTCTGATAATTGTACAAACTCGACAAATGACGTTCTAGCAATCATTGAAGGGAAAGCAAAACAGGGCTGCAAAGTTCCAAAAAGAATGCAACTCAATTCGGCCCCAGATAACTTCTCTGAAAACGTGAAGTTCACTTTGCCTGAAGACAGCTCCTCAAAAAAATTGAAACACGAGCCTATTCGCAAAAAGAAATTTAAAAGCCTTCGAAGACTAGCTACAGCTATAGGTGCAATGAAATCTCGTATACTCAATAGGCCTATGTTAAGGAGAGTAGCAACTATTAGGCCATTTTTTATATGATGCTGTTGAAAAGGCAATGCCTCATTCGAATTGAGGAAAGAATATAAATATTAAGGTAGATGCTAAGATCAGCAATTAAAGAGTAGATTTGCAGACCTAAATAGTGAATTAGTGTATCATAAAATGATACAATGTACTAGAGAGAATGGGCCTGTGGCATAAGACATATTTCTTGGAAGTTTAATGCCTTCATTGCTTCCAAAAAACACGTCACGCTGCAGATTCCCTAGCTGTCCACAAATGTAATAATAAAAATCGATATTTAGTTAGAAAGTATCTGTCAAACGAACTATGTTCGAATGGACCATAGATGTGTAGTTGGTAGAGTAACTTTAGATTTTTGTAGAAAACAGTTGTTGAAGTTATTTGTTAAGAATTGTATTTTGATATTGTTGGAAGGAAATATGATATGTAAAACATGTTGTATCGTCACTTTGCATCACCACTTCAACCTCAATTCATGAAACAATCGCATCTCAAAGCGTAGTTTGATGTGAAAAATTGACACAGGGCTCAATTCTAATCCATTTTTATTCATTTAGATCCAGAAATGAGGAATGCGCTGGCAAGGAGTTTGTATGATACTAAGAATTCCACCTTTGATTCTAGTCCATTGTTTACTTGGAATTAAGTTCTAAAGTCAAAACAGTCGCATACCATCCATTCATCAGCCCATCAAACGTTTAACTTTTTTCTGACTCACCAGGTAGAGTTTGGGGGAAATCTCGTGTGAACGTTATTTTGAAGAAGCGTGGAAAGGACAAAAAAGGCCAGGAAAAATCTAATTAGGTTTCAAAATTGGAATTCTGACAATAACCAAGTTGAAGATATTTCCAAAACAGCTCCTAAAGCATACTCCCCATAACTTTGAACAGCTCGCCCGATTTATCGAAGCTAATGTTTGCATGGGTGTGTTGTGTTTGCAAATTTGTTGCTACGCGAGTGAGAAAAAGTTGAACCGTTACGAAAATAACGATGATACATTGAAGTTAATGAACTTTGAGCATAATTGTTAAAGTTAATGAGAGTACGAAAAATTAAGTGGACCAAACGCATAGTTAAGGAAGAAAGCAGAATATGCTTAAGTTTCTTAGTAGGTTGATCTACATTTTGATGCATCTCTTTTCACTGAATTTTAAAGAAGCTTTACCTCTTTCGCTATAATTCTGCCATTGAGCATGTCTGAAATTTTCATTATGTAGAGGATTAACATTTTCTCCTGTTTCACAAATGCGGAATGCATGTTGAAACTTTAAAAAAAATACAATTCTTCAACTTTCTGGGGTATCCCATCACAATATACTTTTAAAGAGAAACGTGGGTTATGAGTAGACTTATCCTGAGTCGTAGTTTCGCTATTTGCCTAACTGATCTACCGCTACAATTCTTAAAGTTTTTGGGGTATCCCATCACAATATACTTTTAAAGAGAAACGTGGGTTATGAGTAGACTTATCCTGAGTCGTAGTTTCGCTATTTGCCTAACTGATCTACCGCTACAATTCTTTAAGTTTTTGGGGTATCCCATCACAATATACTTTTTAAGAGAAACGTGGGTTATGAGTAGACTTATCCTGAGTCGTAGTTTCGCTATTTGCCTAACTGATCTACCGCTACAATTCTTAAAGTTTTTGGGGTATCCCATCACAATATACTTTTTAAGAGAAACGTGGGTTATGAGTAGACTTATCCTGAGTCGTAGTTTCGCTATTTGCCTAACTGATATACCGCTACAATTCTTAAAGTTTTTGGGGTATCCCATCACAATATACTTTTTAAGAGAAACGTGGGTTATGAGTAGACTTATCCTGAGTCGTAGTTTCGCTATTTGCCTAACTGATCTACCGCTACAATTCTTAAAGTTTTTGGGGTATCCCATCACAATATACTTTTTAAGAGAAACGTGGGTTATGAGTAGACTTATCCTGAGTCGTAGTTTCGCTATTTGCCTAACTGATCTACCGCTACAATTCTTAAAGTTTTTGGGGTATCCCATCACAATATACTTTTTAAGAGAAACGTGGGTTATGAGTAGACTTATCCTGAGTCGTAGTTTCGCTATTTGCCTAACTGATCTACCGCTACAATTCTTAAAGTTTCTGGGGTATCCCATCACAATATACTTTTAAAAGAGAAACGTGGGTTATGAGTAGACTTATCCTGAGTCGTAGTTTCGCTATTTGCCTAACTGTTATACCGCTACAATTCCTAAAGTTTTTGGGGTATCCCATCACAATATACTTTTAAAAGAGAAACGTGGGTTATGAGTAGACTTATCCTGAGTCGTAGTTTCGCTATTTGCCTAACTGATATACCGCTACAATTCTTAAAGTTTTTGGGGTATCCCATCACAATATACTTTTAAAAGAGAAACGTGGGTTATGAGTAGACTTATCCTGAGTCGTAGTTTCGCTATTTGCCTAACTGTTATACCGCTACAATTCTTAAAGTTTTTGGGGTATCCCATCACAATATACTTTTTAAGGGAAACGTGGGTTATGAGTAGACTTATCCTGAGTCGTAGTTTCGCTATTTGCCTAACTGATATACCGCTACAATTCTTAAAGTTTCTGGGGTATCCCATCGCAATATACTTTTAAAGAGAAACGTGGGTTATGAGTAGACTTATCCTGAGTCGTAGTTTCGCTATTTGCCTAACTGATATACCGCTACAATTCTTTAAGTTTTTGGGGTATCCCATCACAATATACTTTTAAAGAGAAACGTGGGTTATGAGTAGACTTATCCTGAGTCGTAGTTTCGCTATTTGCCTAACTGTTATACCGCTACAATTCTTAAAGTTTTTGGGGTATCCCATCACAATATACTTTTTAAGGGAAACGTGGGTTATGAGTAGACTTATCCTGAGTCGTAGTTTCGCTATTTGCCTAACTGATATACCGCTACAATTCTTTAAGTTTCTGGGGTATCCCATCACAATATACTTTTTAAGGGAAACGTGGGTTATGAGTAGACTTATCCTGAGTCGTAGTTTCGCTATTTGCCTAACTGATATACCGCTACAATTCTTAAAGTTTTTGGGGTATCCCATCACAATATACTTTTGAAGAGAAACGTGGGTTATGAGTAGACTTATCCTGAGTCGTAGTTTCGCTATTTGCCTAACTGATATACCGCTACAATTCTTAAAGTTTCTGGGGTATCCCATCACAACACACCCCTTAAGGGAAACTAGGTTATGAGTTTCTACGGTATGACATAAAGCAAAAGTCAGTCAGTCATCTGGTTTGCAATTTAGAAATTTGATTGCGTCACATCCTCAAATGAACTGAAACAAACAATGCATTGTACTATGCATGATTGCGCTAAAGGCGGCGTCCAGGAATCCCTAAGCAAGATCCTTTGCGGTATCGAAGAAATCAGCCGATCAAATCAATCGAAATTCAGTGTGACGCAAAGCATCATGAGAAAACTTCCTGCCCACTAATCTTAGCTCGGTCGTCAATTTCGAAAAACATTCAAGATGTTTGAAAAGTTTAATGGCAGAATTATAGATTCGTAGTTAAAGTTTCCTTTAAGTCATTCAATTCAACGAGATAGGTCATAGAATTTACACCGATCTTTTTACGCCAACGTGAAAATTTGGAGCCCATGCTGTACTGCTTTATCGTTGACAATGGTTTTGAAACGAGGTTTAGCACAAGGAGTGTGTGGTGTATAAAAGAAATTCAAACTTGAGGAATCATTTTTCGTGTATTTAAGATAACAAAGAAGAACGGCAATGCGACAAAAGTGGATTACTGCAACTTTGGCATACGTAGTACATCACACAAAGAAAGCCACAACAAGTATGAAGTCGCTAATTTTCGTTTGGTTTCTCATTAAAGCTTGCTTAATAAGAGCAAAATTCTCATTAATTAGTGTACTTTAGTTGTGAATACCTGTATAGTGATTATTATTCCTTTTCCATAGAAAAACGAGAAATAAAGATAAAGAAAGAAATAAAGAAATAATTGCCCATTTAGTCTCAGGAAATATTTCTTGAGGTTAATGAAACAGTGGCCTTGCAATGCCATGCCTCTTTAAATTTGAGATGCTTTCTACATCCCTTTTCATCTCGTTCGCCAATCCTGCTGGGAAAATCAAGAGAACATTCGCATTTTTTGTATAATGAAAGAACCAGCAAAACACCCTCAATCAAGGATTGAGTATGAAAATTTCTTACATAATTAAATAGACTTTGCAAATCGTTGGTGGCTGTAGATCTCCTGGCCTCCCGTTAACGTGACTTCAATGGCATTGTAGCATGCTAAATGGAAGGCGGGTGCTTAGGAAGAAAGAGACGCACTGAATGATTGAAGGGTAAAGAGAAAGGGAGGATATGATGAGTATCAAATGAGAGAACTAATACATCTGATGGTAATGTAACATAGATTGATATTTTCAGGCATATTTGTTAACTAAATCAAAAGTTATAGCAGATCGATTTCTGGAACACATCACTTCAAATATAGTGCCATTCTAGACTCATTACAACTGCGGCACCTTGAAGCATCAAGCAAACAAATCGATATCTAACATCTATCACACTAAATCTGACATCATTTTTCCTGAAGCAGAACATACGTCACAGATTTGAAGTTTGGTACATGCTGTAATGACGATGTCTACTATTTACATAAAGGTAAGTGCATACTTATAAATGAGGCAGAAGACTGGCAGAGAAATTGGAAGAAAATTGAGCAAAAATGTTAGTCTATTTCTTTCGAGGGATCGATGTCAGAAATCACTGAAAATTCTAACGCAAAGTCCATTCATTATTCATTAAAGTTTGCAAAATTTTGAAATTTTTTTACCTAAGCATCAAACTGTTTGAGTGAAGTTGAATGCGAAACTCTTTCGTATATCTTTCGTACAAGTAATTCTTACATAGCCTCTCTTCGACTCATTCGGGGCAGGAATATTTCTTTGATTCAGATAAGTGTACGAGATTGTATAGAACAAAAAGCATCTTATGGATTTTATGACGGATTCCCCTTGAAAACAAAAGGAGCTTTACCAAAGAAGTACAAGATTTTTTAGGAGTGAAATCTCCTTCGCATTCGAGCACTTACTTGCAACAGAGGAAAATTGTGTTTAAATGTCCTAATACTTTCAATAGATTTTACAATCAAGCTGATATAACTCACCAAATGAAAATTTAAGAAAAAGTCAAACTATGCGCCATTTGGACCATCTTATTTATGACAAAAATGGAACTGCGTCCTGTGTGAAATCTAACAACTACTTTGTTGAGCATTCTATGGGCATCAGCTGAATTCATATTGTTACGAATTTTACGATGCGATCATGTGACTTTCGTTCAATAAAATTTAGTCATCAGGCTTATTGATTTTAAGAGTGATTTGTTATTCTCGACGGTTCCAAAACAAATTTCTGATAGATACTTATGTGCTGTTACAGTTTGCCACGATGGTCCTCATACGAAATTGAAAACATCTAACGACAAAGGTTTACTTAGACGTCTTCGACCTTCAGTATCTATGATCTCAGTACTTTTTTATACACCCCATTAACCCTATTTTGGTTGGGGGGGGGGCCAAATCCTAGTAGATATTTTTAACTACTCTGTCAGGAAAAATTTTATAGCCATGACATTTCTTGACCTTTTGCAACTACATATTGTGCAACTTCTCAAAAAGTTTCATCGAAATGTTTAAAAAATAAGGGGGCCGGAGACAATTTTCTGTGACTAACCCAGGAAAAATAGCAAATTCTCAAATCTCAACTATCGCGAAAAATGGAGCAGGCGTGGAATATTTTGCAAATTTCTTTTGTAAAGTAGCGTTATTTGATGCATTCTACCACAAGTTTCATGTTTGGATGAAAAATGTGCTCCAAATCTAAATTTATCGCGATTTTCCTGATGTTGGCCAATTTTGCCGCTTTTCTTGACCACACAAAGGAAAATGCTGACGTGAGCAACAATGATGGCCAATCTTCGGTTAATTTTTATATTTACAGAAAGTACATGCCTGAGGCTATTTGCACACCAAAGCTGGTCGCTTTTTCCAACTACCAGTCAAGAGTTAGGTAGGTAGGGGGCTTCTTTGCCCCCTCCATCAAAATAGGACTATCAAATAGCCCAACCACTATAGGGTTAAGAATTCTACAGTACATATTACGAATTAATCTGTCTACAAACCACTTAGCATTGAACTACATCATATGAAGAACAAAGGCAATGATTACCCAAAGACTGTAAAGAATAAAAGCTAATCTACATAAAATTTTGAATGCATGCATGCTACCTAAGATAAAAAAGTAAACCGATAAATAGCGTAGCTGTTAGGCTGGGGCTGTAATGCCACGAGCGAATATCTTTCGTTCGTTGTATCTCAAATACTTGGAGATGCGTGCAAAATCATATTTCAAACTTCATTATCTCATCTGAATGAGAAGCTTCAGCCCTAGCAGTAGGAGCGACAAGAAGCATTTTCCACAAATCTCTAGTCTATCATTGACAACTGCTTTTAATATCTTGTGAAGCCATGTTATGGCTTTACAGTGTTGCTCTCTAGTTAAACTACAGTTTTTAATTTTTTAGGTGTTCCTGTTCTTGCTTTCTTTGCAAGAAATTTTGAAGTTCAGTATCGGTGCTGCGCCACCCATTCGTAAGTGTGTTAAACCCAGTACGTAGCAGTTTTAAATTAATGTCAGAAGTGAGCCACCTTAACTTATTGCTTTTTTGTGTTTTGAACTTATTTCTATTTGGTATACAGCCACCTTTCACTGTTTGGTAAATTTTAAGGTTTTTAGTAGTGAGCCAACTTAAGTGCAAAAAAATTTACAAACATTCAAAATCTTCATTTAAAGTATCTTCATTTCTAAGCATCAAAGTATCAAAGTATCAAAATCTTCATTTAAAGTTAAGATGCATGTAGGTTACATGCATCAAAAACTGACCTTCAAGTCACAAGTATTGCGATACAAACACAAGAAAATATCTTAAGCACGGAACTACTTTCACATGGAGATAAACTTAACACTAACTACATATGTCAGTTGAATAGGGACTTGGACTCTTAATACACTGAAACATTGAAACAACAGGAAACTTGATTTTACAGCAACAGCCGAATTTTCATGATCCATAAAAAAGTAGAAAGCAAATTTTGACCCTATATGGTTCAGCCATTTTCCCAGAACTTACCTAAGCTGCCTTGGAACCTAAAGTGTGGTAGCCAGAGCCAAGAACAATTCTGAGTGTACAAGCTAAGGAAGACTGGAATTTATACAGTGTACATCCAAGTGTTAGAACAAAGTGAATTAAGAACATATAGTTAAAATGGAAAATCTGAGCATCGTTTATATCGAATAATACATTGTATCTATCACACAAGAACCTAGGCCGGCTTGCAAAAATTTTGGGATCTTATGAGGGGCTGTTTACAGCACTCTAAAATTTTCTTTAAGTTGGTCAATCATAACTGAACTCGATATTGGTAATGTAATGAGTTAAAGTTATGGTGAAGAAAACTGACACAATTAGTAAATTTGCTTCCTTGCTTAGAAACGAATTTTTGCTAGTGGCAAAGAATACCTGGGTACACAGGGGCGGCAAACAGCCAACCTCGTTCCCAGGGTGTTCTTACTTCATGCGCTAATCACGAAGCTGAATGAACACCCTGGTATACCTCGATCAAATGCGCCCAGAACCTTGGTGCATTAACAGCTAATATGGATCTCACGGTTTGCGAGACAATGCTAATTGACATATTGCTCTTACGCTAATTCTGCTGGTGATAAATTGAGAAACTAAAAAACACTTTGAGGACCTTATTTCAACCTTTTTGGGGTGATTTGAACAATAATCCGGGGCTGGCAAGTTTGTTTAATGTGAAAGGAAGCTCGGTTTGTTTGGAGCGGCGCCCGGCGGGTGCACTTGTATATAAAAAGTGATACGCAAGCTTGTCTGTAAATTCACTGAGAAAGGGGTAAAAAAAATTTTCAAATCCTAGGACCTAGGATTTATAAAAAAGGGGGGTTATTTTAGAATATAGTCAGCGAATTTTGAGAAAAGGCCTTTAATCAAAACCAAATATTTTCAAGTAATAAGACTGCTGTTTACTATTTTCTCATATGATGTATATAAGACTAGTCATGGGGTGCAATAAACTTGATTCTGAATTATTATGAAATTCATAATGTCATTATCATATATGCACTTCCTTTCTCTGCTTCTTGAGACCAAAACAGTCTGTGGTGTAAAAATGTCTGTGCTGTAAAAATCTTTCTTTGGACAAAGTCAATGCCTCACTTGATGCGTATAAAATTCAGTCATAACTCTTTTGCTTATAGCAAACACTTAGGAAGCCACCGGCTAAATCTAAAAGCAGGTACAGAAGGGAGGGCAGAACCCAGCACCCTTGAGACACATTCAAACGCAAGAACAGCAAGACTTGTGCATTCTCCCTGTAGGGGTCATGTTTCCTATTCCAAGGTAACTGGTGATACATTGCAATTGGAAAAGCCATTTTACATCAGTAACTCCATTTTCTCTGATTGGAAGCCTGACACGGTTTGCTTTTTTGGCAGGATGATCAGCTTTTCCTCCATGCTGCATAGCTTCTTTACCAGAGAGCCTGATCTCAGGCTATTCAGGTCAACAATAGATTTATATTTTTCTGTCTTGGGAAATAAAAGCAAAAGCATCTCCATAGCAAAACATCTTACCACAGTCAATGTAACTTCATAGTAGTGGAGCATTCACTCAAAAATTATTACATTTTGACTAGAGGCTCTGACAAACTCGCCGCTAGGGACAGCACCCCTCCCAAGCAAAAAAGAGGCTACAGTGGATTTCAATGTGAGGCTCATGTTGATCGCAATAGTGATCGCGATCATGATTGCAACTCCTGATTCAACAATGATTGCAGCATGCATCACAAACAATGATAGGACACTGATACTTGGCAAGACGGACAGGGAAAGAGTGAAGGCCCGCCAAATGAAACAAGTTCCTTGATTTGCTTCAGGTTTCTTTTCCAGTTTCCTAATTTCAGATGATTTGTGAGCTAGCCACAGGTTTCTTTCACTGTTAATTCATTTCTTTTTCAAACAGAGGGAAATTAAAAACTGACATACAAACTGAGACTAACAAAACTGAGCAGCAAAAACTTCCAATTTATTTCGTATCTCACAAAAAGAATTTTGCCATTTATTCTGCTGTCGGGCTTTCCTACCACACCGCCTCTGCTTTTTCCTCCTGGCCTTATCATTGAATATGTCACTGAATGATAAAGTTTGTTGTTTTTGTTGAATGAGACAAAAGAAAAGGTTGACATTAATTTGGCTTCATTGTTTTCCTTTGTCTGCACATCCTTCCAAGGACAACTTCCAAGGTCAAGAAGGGCTCTATTGACGTCACATCTGTCAAAGTTACTTCCTGGCAGCAGACTTCCCTCAGTAAATTTTGCGGCATTGAATTTCTACAGGGAAACCCCAACATGTGTTGAACAAAAGCACAAAGAAAGCTGCACAGCAAGACGGCAGTGGCGTCTTTGTGATGTCATATCTTATAATTTTACGATTTTACGAAACAAAGAAAAGAGAACAATGTCTAGAGACAAAGCTTGGCATTCACCTGCCATGAGGTTTGATACTTATTGTCTGAATTCTGAAAGTATGGAAACTTCAATTGGCCAAACCCGCACAAAACAAATGAAATATAATATATCTCTAAAACAGTTGACCTTGATGAAGGATAATAGCAAAAAAGTGTAATCGGGAATGATGGGATATGTTTGTGGAAAAACGACTCTCCTTTATCACAGCTCTATTGCGAAGTTTCTGATATTGTCTCTGACGCATGCGGCAATCGTTCGTTGAATCAAAAGTTGCAATCAAGATCATGATATCACGATCACTGTTGCGCTTAACTCTAGCCTCACAGTGAAGTTCACTGTAGCCTCTTTCTTATATTTTTTGCTTGGGAGGGGTGCTGTCCCTAGCGGCGAGTCTCTGACAAACACACAGCCATCTTTCCTTTGAAACAATGCGGAATGCGGAAGAATGGGAGCCTCTTTTGCAATCCGAGGCATTCTGAAAACGCGGGAAAAGTTCAGAAGCGATTAGCCGAACGAACCTCAAATCGCACCGTGAGTGATGGAGAAGTTGAAAAAAATCATTTTACTGATGCTGTTTACATGGAATTTGGTAGTGGTACGACAGTCATTTGGCCCCAGTTATTTTTCATTTCAATTACTATTTTCTTCAGGCTCAAAGAGGGTTAGGCTCACCAGGCCTAAACAACTTAAATATTTTGTTTGCCATATATTTTCTCGGAAATTGTACGATCAAACAATAATAAGGGCACCCTAAGGGCAACATTTCCTTGAAGTTAAAATGAGTTTTAGTGCCGTAAAGGAGATGCAATTTATGTTTCTTCGAGACTGTTGTGCTTTGGTCAACATTGAACAAATCTCAAGCATATACAGCCAGAAACCTAGAGACTGCACAAAACCAGTGTTAAAAGAATTTAGAAACCTGAGTTTGTAGGGTATATGACTGAGACCAAACCATGCAATATGGTTTCAACCATATTTTTGTTCAGTGAATTGATGTGTAGTGGAAAGGATATATGCAGTATTAGTGTTTATCTTCTGTTGAACTGAGAAAAATATACAAATGTTCTGTTCCATTTTGAGTAGTTGGTAATTCACTGCTTACTTTAGTGAAGTCTAAAGGAAATAGTCTGCAGAGCATGTCAGTGATTCTCAAGAATAGGGGTATACATGTATAAAACATTGCGATGAAATGTCAGTGAATAGGGTCCAACTGCGGAGTCATTACTCAGTGAAAAGGGTATGTTTTGGAAAGCTTCAGACAAGCTTGTGTATCACTTTTTACATTGAAGTGCACCCACCGGGGAGCGGCGTTGGCCTAGGTTGCAAATTTGAGAAACTTTCACCTCAGCTTCGAAAATGAAATGGCTCGTTATTCTCCGAATTTCGGAGGTAAGTAGCAAATAATAATAATAAATAATAATACGAATATTTCAACAGGATAAAAGCTTCAACAAAAGTATTGCTGGTTTCAATGCCTGTCCTGCTTAAAAGAAAAGAAAAGAAAATGTTAAAACCTAATTTACAATTCTGAATAAATATCGCATTTAGAGTCTATTGACAGCAAAACAGTCCATGATGATTTCTTTTCTTAAAATCCTAGTATATTAAAACTACTTCATTTTTAAAAATAGCTCTAGTTTTTCATTAAAATCCTTTTTGTTTTCAGCAGTTCTTACGTTTATAAGCAAATCGTTGTATAACTTTGCCCCCATGTAATAAAATCCCTTTCGCCCATATTCAGTTTTGATGCGTTGCAAAGTGGCTAAACATTTCTTGTTTCTTGTCATCTTGATGTGTTCATGTGTTGTGATATGACTTTGCAAGGCATCACATATATCATTATTCAAAATGTTATGCACCAGGACACATGCTCGTTTTATATTCGATTTTTCAGGTGACAGAACACTGCAT
Source organism: Aurelia sp. 4 Dawson et al 2005 (assembly GCA_964019985.1). Lineage (NCBI taxonomy): Eukaryota > Metazoa > Cnidaria > Scyphozoa > Semaeostomeae > Ulmaridae > Aurelia > Aurelia sp. 4 Dawson et al 2005. The sequence continues at coordinate 18,070,436 of OZ026496.1, read as the reverse complement.
TCCTTTGAGTTCGTGACAATTATTCGTATTGCACGTTCATGAAGAGCAGCTAACTTTCGCGACTGACCAGTTGTTAGTTTCAGGTTTAAAATTCCACAATATGTAACAACAGGTACAATCATAGAGCGATAAAGTTTACAAGCCGTTGTGCTATCCAAGAAACATCTTAGCTTCGATAGTAGGCGGAGTCTGCCAGAAGCTCGTTTATAACACAGTTCAAAGTTGGTGTTTAGATTTAAAGTTGAATCGATTTCCACTCCCAAGTATCTATACGAAGTTGTAGCATTGATTTTGGTCCCTTTGTATTGAATACATATTTCTTCACTCTGTCGCTTTAGACGCTGGGCAGTCCCAAAAACCAACACCTCTGTTTTTCTTTTTTTCGCATTTAGAATGAGTTCATTCTCATCCATCCATTTTTCAAGCTTTCTCATTTCATTGGTGAGGATTTTGCTCAAATTTGTAACATCCTTATCCGCCCAATAAATAACCGTATCATCAGCATATTTGACAATGTTTGTCTCAATTACATCGGTTATGTCGTTAAAGAATAAAACAAAGAATAGAGGTCCAAGGATTGACCCCTGTGGAACTCCAGATTTTAACTGCTGAGCTTCCGATAGGACATCGTTGTAGCTCACTCGTGCTGACCGATTAAACAAGTAGTCTTCAAACCATGCAAGTTCTTTGCCATCAATGCCATATGATGGAAGCTTGGTCAACAATTTGGAATGGCTGATGGTTTCAAAGGCTTTACTAAGATCAACAAACACAGCGCCGACTAGTTGCCCTTTGTCCACGTTTCTTCTGATATCATCTAGCAGCAGTGTTGCTGCTAGTTCTGTTGACATTTTTGCTCTGAAGCCAAACTGCCTTGTAGAAAGTAGTTTGTTTTTGTCTAAAAAGTTCATCAACTGTTTGTGTACAATCTTCTCTATTACCTTTGACACTATAGGTAGTACGGAAATTGGTCTATAGTTATCAAAGCTTTTTGTCGATCCTGACTTGTGCAAGGGAATGATTTTAGCCGCTTTCCATTCCTGTGGGAATTGGCCAGTGTCAAGGGACAAATTTATTACATAAGAAAGTGGTACTGAAAGCACGTCAGCAGCATCTTTGATGAGACCTGGGGGGAGATCATCAATTCCAGTGGCTTTTGATCGTTTTATGGATTTGATAATCTTCTCTACGTCCATATTTGTTACAAATTGAAATTTAAACACACTCTCTGTCTTCTTTGTGATGGAAGCAGGAAACTGCCATGCAAAATTCTTCAACAAAATTGATTTTTGCTTCAAAGATGCAACAATATTCATAAAAAACGAACAGAATCCATTTGAAATGTCGGTTTGGTCCGTTGATTCTTTTCCATCAATTTCAAATACCTTGCTGTTGCTAGAGCTCTTTGCTTTTCCTGGATAAATCGATTTTACTGTCTTCCAGAATTTGTTTGGGTCTCCGGTTGAGTTTTCCTGCAATAGATCTTTGTAGTATGATCATCGTTGAAATGAGTAAAGAATGTCGTTTCCCTTCGAATTTTGGATTTTGACATGCCACGGTCGTTTATCCTGCGCCAAACGGAGTTACCGAGCAAAACGGAGTTACCGCCAAAATGGAGTTACAGCCAATAAAAGCGCCGAACGGCCTCATGTATCCCAGGTTGAACAACGAACTCACTTTTTGGACGAGATTGGCAATTAGCAGTTTATGATGGAATTAGATTTTGAGGTAGAAAAACAGAATCTATCTACCGGGTGAAAAAGAAAGGTTAATACGTTTTGTAGGCTGTGGAAGAAAAGAAATGCTGCTGATATTAAAGAATAGAATGTTAATCTATTCCATTCAAAGATTTAATTCCCGGCGGGGGGTACATAATATATTCATGGTACGGGTATTTGACACACGTAAGGGTGGGTTTAGGGTTTATTTTCTTTGTATATTTTCTCTATACAAGGGATCGGATAACAGTAGCTGATAAAGGTAGTTTTTCTCCAAAATTCATCATTGAAGAGAATACAATGGAAAATTTTGGTAACTTGAAGAGGGTCGCTTGCTGAAAACTTCGGGGTGAAAATCATTTTACATATAATCCCTCATCATTTAGACCCAGAAATGATGAACAAATGCCGGGCACGTTAGATTCAGGTCCATGAATTAACGGCCACTGAAATTTGAATTTAATGTAATTGTCGCTTTCAGAAATAGAAATTTCAGTTCTGATGGCAAGTAAAGCATGGGCCAGTATCGACCGTGGCATCCCCGTTTCGATGCCAGGAATTTCCTCATTTTTAGTCTCTAAATGATAAATGACTTACCAAAAAATATTTTCACATTTGATTTATCATTTGACTGATCGATTAGAGAGGTTAGGTCAAGTAAAGTAAACAAACTGCCCGTGGAACGACGATTTGACAGCTTTGATAGACCACATCATATCGACTTTCTGATGGATGCTTATGTAAAAATGAAACCGTTATTTTAAAGATTGACTTTCGAATTTCGTAGAGGGACAAACAAAACACTCTAGTGTTATAAGATTACAGAGATGCAAATAAATTTCCAAGATTACATGTAATGTAAATTCAGCCCATCCACAAAAAAGTTTGCACAACACAATAGACACGTGTGCAAAAAATTATGCATTATAGAAATAACGGGTTTGTTTATATTTACATGCCCCAACCCCTTTAACGCTTCAGTTTTGGCTATGGACCGTGTACGTTTTATTCCACAGCCCTCCAAATGTATTGTACTAACCGGGTAGTTGCTGCAGAGATCATAAGTTAACTTTCGAGAAGAAAGAGCTGCTCCTAGCATCCGGTAGAGTAAACGGCATTTTGCTAAATATGAAATGTTCTCTTTAGGCATTATGATCAAGCATGGGCAATATCATGTATCATTAGCTACTGGTAATAGCAGACTGTTCCTATCTCGGAGTGATCCACATCTTATCTTGTACAAGCAACCCAATGACATGCTAAGGACTGAAAAAGGTGACAAGTGCGTAACACCTGGAGTGGATTATGGTTTATATCTCTACGGTAAGCTTTCGATTTGAAAAGAATCATTAACTTGCGAAACTTCAGACTTCAATAGCGTAATCTATTTAAAATCTTTGGAGATAAAATCTTAAAAAGTCTTAGTGCTACTACAATGGACGTATTGGTAAATAGTAAACAAGGGACTTCATGGAAATGCTTTCCGTTTTGAATATTTTCGATTCTACTTCAGCCCTTTCCATGTGAAAGGTTGTTCTCCAATTGATCTAAGTTCGTAGAGGAATAGTTGTAGGTATAACAGTACACCATTACACCATTACCAATACAACCAATAGCCTGCGTGCAGACTTTACTTGCCACTGTGAATGAGAGCCAAGGCGGAATTTCCGCCCTGGCTCTCCTAAGTAAAATCTGCACGCAGGCTCGCATGCTATACAACCGAGGGGCAAATCACTGATTTTTTTCGTACACCTTCCTTGAAATCACAAAAAAATCACACGCAAAACACACCCAAAATCACAAATCACTGAAAACTTACTGAAAAATCACACAAAAAATAACAAAAAATCACTAAAACCACAAAAAAGCACTAAAAATATCATGTGATCCTATAATCACAAAAATCACGTACGCTATTTTGAGAAGTGATTTGCCCCTCGTATACAACCAAGCGCAGGCACGTCAAACAGGAACTATGACCCTACCCTTTGTCTGAAAACTGCTAGTTCACGAAAATTTTGCATCATCTATGTCCCAAAAACTGGTCGTTTTCAAGGGCAAATCTCCACTGTTATTTTCCAATGTGGTGAACAAATATAACATGGTGTATCACCGACGATGTTTGTCCCAAAAACAGGTAGTTTCCATCAAATACTTCTTTGGAAAGACCAAGGAAATTTTAGTTATGAAAGCATAAGTGTCCCATCATCATCATCATCATCATCATCATCATCATCATCATCATCATCATCATCATCATCATCATCATCATCATCATTATTCTATTTTAAGTAAGCTATAAAGTTAAACAAATAGCTGAATTACGGTTAATTGTGGACTACTTTAAACATATTTGCAATATCTAAAAATATTCAGAAAAAAGGAATTACAATGTTTATACATATATAAATTACGAGATAAAAAAAGACTATCCCGTTAGGAACCCAACTTGCGGAATATATGTTTTGCAAAGTCTACAGTTGCATTCACCACCTTTCCAACATTTAATTCGTTTTTCGAAAATAGGAAGGGTGTTTGATTGTTTTATTTCTTGCGGCAATAGTTGCCACTGTCTGCTACCAAGATAGGTCATGGTCTCAATCCGAAAGGACGTGGCTGGCACTTTTGGGACTTGAGCATCATTGCCTTGTCTCAGACTGTAGTTCATATTTCGTTCCTGAAAAATGTCCTTCATGAAAGGTGGAATTAGATAGGACTTTATTTAAAGAATTTCCGTCATTAGCAACTGCAGGTTCCGTACATGGATGGGCACTGAATTTCTCTGCTTCAGAGATAACTAAAATCATTTCTGTGATCTTTATACGCAATGCGCAAGGCCCTTTCATGAACATGATTTATTCTATGATTCATGGTTCTATCATAAAACATCCACACAAGTGGGCAGTAACTAAAGCGAGATAAAACAAACGCTCTCATTAAACGTTGCAATTTTTCAGTGTCCATGTGGCAGGAGGCACGGGCAAGAGTATGTTAATTTTTGGCCAGCTTTTCTACGTAGGGTCTTGACATGTTCTTCGAAAGAAAGCGATTGATCGAAGGTAATACCTAGAAGATTTTCTTCCGAACTTTCCTTCACGCAAGCGTCGCCTATTTTGATTGTTATTTCATTACCTCCCATCGCACCAAAAACTATTAAATGGAATTTGTCTTCATTAGTTTCATAAAACCACTCAGTTATTTCAAGGGCATCATTTTTTAGATGCACAATGACAATTTGGATCTTTGGGCCACACGCATAAATAGTCGTATCGTCCGCATAGTTGCAGAGTTTGGTTTCCTCCCGGAACTAAGACTGAACCTTGCGGTACACCCAAGAGTGTTTCCGTCCATGTGTTGAATGAAGTAGTGACCTTTACCCTCTGCTTCCTGCTGGTGAGATAGCTAGGGGTGTTTTTCCAAAAGCACTTGCCGAGCAAAGGTAGAACTGCTTTGGCGAGAAATTTGAAATCTTGCTATTAGAACTGCCTGGTGAAAATTGGAATTCCTGGTCTATTTTCGGTAAATTCTGATTATTTGCACTTAATTTTAGAGAAATAAGTAGAGCTAGCTTAGCAGTAAACTTCAGGAGTTTGATTGGATGGGATGTTAGAAAATTTGATTCTGTGACAAATTGATGTAAATGGTTGGCTTGAGTAAGAAAGTCATTCTGTATGATAAAAGAAATTCTTTTGCAAAAACATGTGTTCAAATGTTTTACAGTACTTGCCCTTCTCTGATACAACTAACAACCAGCAACGAAAACAATCCACAGGATGTCCTTGCATACACAGTCAATAGATTTAGGTAAAGTCAGAAGACCACACACACGCCCACACGTCAATAATTTTCCTATTTTTTGAGCAAAATAAGAACATGCACAGCTATCTCCATCAAGGCATTCATCCAATGAAGGGAAGCCTTATGGCGACTCAAAGAAAGCTGTTTATTCTATTGTAGCAAAGAGTCTGGATCGAGCAAAATATGTATACACTTTTCATACGATAGACTGGATAGAGTGGCATCCAGTAGTGTGCCATAATTATGACTTTCTGCACTTTTCCTGCACAATTAAAGCTTGAAATATGTTATGACATTCGGTGATAGACTCAACAACAATCAAATCTTCTTAGTATATAAAGTTATGCTGTTTAGTATAAGTAATTCCAAAATTAATTTCAAGAATCTAAAAAAGGCCACAAAGAAGGTATAAACAGATAGATAGGTATGGTTGCAGAGCAGTTTTACTGTGTGTGGAGCTTGTTCTATATCCCATATGATTGCATATAAATTTTTCATATGAGATAAAGAAACACATTATAACACTAATGCCGTTCCCGTTCCATGGACATAGCTGTGCCCACTAACTTAAGGCTAAGTGTGGTTTGGACAATGGCAACATGTCTACTCTTTGTCTTTTTATTGCTGCCTTTTCTGATGATGAAGCAAAAAATTCTGAATTCTGGAAGAAAACCTTTCAAGGATATCGCCTCCAAAAGTTTAGTTTGTTCTACCTCGATGCACATTCAGAATTCGACAACAAAGAAGTAATAAGTGCTAAGGATTTGCAACTTTTTTGCATTGAAGAGCTGATAGAAAGAGTTGTAGAAGGATGGTTCAGTTGTGAACTTTAAAAGGCAGAAAGCAAAACAGACATCAGGAAATGGGAAATGCACTTATACTTTGGAAGAACCTCAATGAAACTGGAAGTTGAACCAGTGACTTGATTGGATTATAGCATCAATCTCGGCAAGATAAATAAAGATAAATTCATCTTGATTTCACAGTATCTTAAACATTTCAAACAGTGTTTTTAATTGACTGACACATTTCATGGCCAATACAAAACCTGCAAATATTTTCTACTGCCCATTATCTAGCCCCTAAAATTTCTGGTGGCCCTGGCCAATATCCTCCACCCTTTACAGTAGATAGTTTATGACAGGTCCATAGGGTAATGTCTCTCAGTTTAAAAAGTACACCACGTTAGTCATTGAATTGAAAAACTAGGTTATCAATCAATATAACAAAGGGGGCATGTCAGATTGGGAGCGTTAGCCCTACTTTTGACTTAAAGCCCGCAGTTCATGAAAAATTTCTGCACCACCTTTGTCCCAAAACTGGTCAATCTGGATGACAAATCTCCGCCGTTATCTATCTTCATTGTGGTGAAAAAAATATAACTTATTGCTATTTATCAGCGAAGGTTTTGTCCTAAAGACTAGCAGTTTCGACCAAACACTGTTTTAGGAGGGAAGTGGTAATTGTAGCCATGAAGCAGAAAAGTACAAGTGTCCCAAAAGCGGTTCCTGGAAAAGAGTAGAGTAACTTTGACGAGAAATTTTGAATCTTGGAAATGTCTGATAGTGTTTGAGTGTTTGATAGTGTTTGAGTGAGTGATAATGTCTGATAGTGTTTGAGTGTTTGATGGTGTTTGAGTGAGTGATAATGTCTGATAGTGTTTGAGTGTTTGATAGTGTTTGAGTGAGTGATAATGTCTGATAGTGTTTGAGTGTTTGATAGTGTTTGAGTGAGTGATAATGTCTGATAGTGTTTGAGTGTTTGATGGTGTTTGAGTGAGTGATAATGTCTGACAGTGTTTGAGTGTTTGATAGTGTTTGAGTGAGTGATAATGTCTGATAGTGTTTGAGTGTTTGATAGTGTTTGAGTGAGTGATAATGTCTGATAGTATTTGAGTGTTTGATAGTGTTTGAGTGAGTGATAATGTCTGATAGTGTTTGAGTGATATGTTTGAGTCTTGGAAATGTCTAAATTTCACCAATTTTGAATTTTGAATCTTCTGAAATATCCCTTCAGAAATGCCGGACACAAATGTCGTAAAATTGGTGAAGAATTCGAATTTGGTCGTTTTTCCGCAAATTCGGCGGAAAAATTAGAGCCTCTTAGCGAAATATCATGGCTCCGATCATTTTTGTAAGGATTTAGAGGAAAAAAGTAGGGCTAGGTTACTGTTAGTTGTTGTTGTTCTTATTTTGAAACCACGCTTCCCTGAGCTTAGTTATGTGAATTTTAACTTTGATGAATAACGACTTTACGATTGTAGGAGCGCTTAGTGTTTTAGTTGACAGAGAGAGTTGTAGGGTTCGCTCGATAGTTAGATCTTCAAGAAAGCCATAGTTCATGAAGGGTTACAGCATGGTGGTAAGCAGTTTTCTGTAGCTCTTTTGACTAAGGATTTAGGTTACTGATGACGTCACAACCTCAATATCAATAATAGCCATCATCTTTTGAACCTAATCAAGATATCAAGAAAGCATTGCCATGGCAGGTTTACAGCCAATAATCCAAAGTTCCTTTCAATCACTTTTATTCAAAGAAAATTGTGATATAATTTTAAAGATTCTCCAATCTTTTTAGTAAAATGATACCATTCACAGCTATTTCCAGCGAGGAACTCCTTTAAATACAAAATGATTCAAGAGAGACAAGTTTTCGAAAGTTCCGTTGCATATTCACTTATTCAAAAGAATGATTTTTTGCAGATGTATGCGTTTATAAATTCACGTTCAACAAGAATGTTGCCAGTTTCGAATACAAGAGACGTACCAATTCTTACTGTTGGACCATAAGAAGTACCACAATCGAACTTGAAAAATGTGGGCCAGGCCCTTATGGATTTGTTGAAGGTAACAATTCATTTTCATCACGAGGTAGTCTTTAAGTTGAGAGTTTGCCACTTCAGACAAGCTATGGCAAGTTGTAACAACCTTTGGGGGATGCGTGTTACACAATGTCTCATCGAAAATAAACAAATTAAGTATAAATATTTATGCTATGAACAGAGCTTTACTTCAAACGACGTTTCGGGCTTAAGCCGGTTATCATTGTTTCAAACGACGTTTCGGGCTTAAATCTGTTGTCATCACGTGATAATGGGTTTAAGCCGTAAACGTGGTGTGGATCAAATCTCTGTGCAAAGCAAAATTACTTATACTTAATTTTTTTATTTTCTATGATAATTCGTAAACAAGGCCGAGTTCAAAGATTAATCATGTAATCTATGATCAAATTTCAACAAAATCTTTGGCAACCTTTTGTTCATTTGCTTACAAGCTGCTTCCTGAATTGCATGCAATTCCTTATGAGCCACTGGCTTCGAAGCAACGTAAACAGATAGAAAAACATTGATCAAACTTGTAAGGACTTTTTCATCACCAATAGAAGGACTTGAAGCTACAACTGCACGTATTTTTTATGAGAAACTAAGAACTTCGGCTACTGCTGAGAGCTTCTTTAAAACTATCAGATTTTCAGAACTCAGAGTTTCTCAAGACTTTCAGCAAGGCTATAAGCCTGCATTTGCATAGAGCAGAAAAATCTAAAAATAATCCACTGAAATTGATGGCCCACATGTGTTGTTAATAATCGATCGCTAAAGAAACAATGCTGTGTTTGCGAACTTTCTTTGTTCTATTTATAGAGAAGCATATTTACCATTTCACACTTCCTTTAAAGGTTCTATAACATTCTCTATGTTCACAACCTGTTCCCTCCTAAAAATTCCAAAACTAAGTATTTTGAGGCAATGCCAATGTTTAGACTTCATTCAAGTTCATTTCAAGTAACATAATACTGAAAAGAAATAAGATATGCTGGGAATTTCCTTTTTGAGAATAGATGGTATCCTATGTTACATTTTCCCTGTACTGGAGCTTCTTATTTTTTGACGACTTGAGTTTCTTATAAGCAGTTTCTTATAAAGAAATACGTGTACAGTGCAAATCTAAAAAACTCTATGGCTGCCATAGCTTAGCTTGAAAGAACGTAATGTCATCAACTTCCAGCTACAACAGCCCCTGCTACAATATGATATAAAGTCGAGTCGAGGCCAGACAAGGTGAATTTAAAACCTTAGCCACGACTAAGACGCAATTCGTAGAAAATTGCCAATTAGCTTTCATCGATAAGATCCATATCAATGCTCTTTGACTGAGAAAATATGACTTCTTCTTTTGCAGTGATACTCCCAGAACCGTCTCCAACACCTACGACATCATCATCATCAATACTGAGTATTGCTCCATCGCAGAGCACCCGTAGCACATCGTCAACATCAGCTAGTAAGATTTAAACATTACTGACTTGCTAACACTTTCAACGCTTCATTCTATACCCTCTTCTACTGCATTAACAATGACACAGTTAAACCAGCTTATCTACACTATGTTACATTTTAACCTATTAACTGCCTTCGATTTTTTTAACTGACCATTTGATTACCTATGTTTAGTTTAAGCTGTCTTAACTTACCGTGTGAATGGGGTATGAGTTTGAAAGGACAAAATACTTTTGAAACTATAAGATCTCTGATGAAACAAATCAAAATAAAACAGGATGAATATTTTTAGACACGGAGTAAGATTCTGAAATCAAAATTCATTGAAATATACGTTCTATCACGATTTAGTTATAAGGTATGGCCACGATGTGAGACTCTGCTTGCCTACCGCCGGGTGAGTAAAAAAAACGTCCGGCGTTTGAAGACTACTGCTCCCTGAAGCAACGATATTTTGCAATATTTGATTAAATAGCTAACATCTTCAATTATTTTTAGAAATTTGTCTCGCTAAAATCGGTCACGCCGTTCAGATTCTGTAGGCAATTTTCTAAAATGAATCCTTTTGAAAAACCTTAAAAATGGTGCTAACATTAGAAGCAAAAGTCCCTAATGGCACCTCACAGCGATGACTTTCAGCACACTTTAACAAGAAGTTTCATATTGGGTGGTTGAAAAGTCTTCCCCCAAGTGTGAATAACTTATTCAAGGGGATTCCATTCTCCCATTAAGACAAAATACATGAGCACATCCAAGAGTCATTATTGCTAGGCAGGAGAACAAAGGGAATGTATGGTTGCTGTTTTTCTTTACCCTAATTTGACATTTCTGGGATAAAACAAGACAGTTTTCAACATCATTGCTGTGATATTCAGGAATAAGAATTTTTTTCTAACGCCGGGCGTTTTCATTGACTCGCCCGCTACTATTTGCTACAACTTCCCTCCAAAAAAAGCAAAAATCCCGAAAGGAAGTTAAAATAGTTAACTTCGCAGATAAAGAGATGATAAGGTTCTCTTTCCAGATCACCGAATGTAAAAAACTGGAACTTGTCTAAAGCCCCATTCACATTGCTCCGTTTTTGTACAAGAACGGAGAGAAAAGCCTCCGTTTTTGTGAAAGTGTACACACTCATTCACACAAAAACGCCACAAAAACGGAGGTTTTCGAAAACGCTGTCAAAAGTGGATATCCACAAAAACGGAGGCTTTTAAAAACGGTCTAGATCGATGTGAACGCACAAAAACGGAGGTTTTTGAAAACGCCGCAATATTCAACAATAATGAGTTTCACAAAAACGGAGCAATGTGAACGCTCAAAACCGTTGTTTTCGCTGCGCTTTTGTTATAAGGCAGATCAGCGTGAACGCACAACAAAGGAGGTTTTCTCTTCGTTTTTGTACGGAAACGGAGCAGTGTGAACGGGTAGCTTCGATGCAACAAAACGGATACTAACAAAAACGGATTAGTGTCAACGGGGCCTGAGTAAATGCCTTCTTTGCAAAAAAATTAGTACCTTTTCCCTTTCTAGATTCTACGTTCCTATTTGGAATTCAGCTTTTATTAATCTATGAGAAACGAGGAAAAGGTGGGGATGGCTTAAATTGGAAGGCAATATTACACAATAAACATTTTCAAAACCATGTTTTGGAAAGTACTCATAGCTTAACCTGACCAGGCAACATCTCAGTAGATTTCAGGGCCATGCTGACACAAATATTTTGTTTATATCCATTCGTTTGAATAATCAAGGTGCGGTCCAACACGTTTTTCTTGGACTCGGCCCTTACTATGCGCATACTAACCGGTTCTGTGTTGTACACGAAAATATAAAGCCGGAGGTCTTAAAACTACAGACTGAGTTTGCGAGGTAAGTGCATAAGACCTAAAGTTTCATATTTTCTTGTACTACGATCCGGTTAGTATGAGTTTTATTAACTGATAGCTCCAAACTTTGACTCGAATCAACTAGTCAATGAAAGTTTGTTACTGTCACGTCATTTGACATCATTGTGAATCTCACAGGCCTAAAGACGCTGCTGAGGCAACAAAAACGCATCATTGTATCTTATTATACAAGGCTTCGGGAAAATCCGTGAGAAATGTGCGATCAACCAATAAGAGTGGCATGATTATGTATCGGCACGTTTTTGAAACATCAGTCCGGTAATATACTATCTAAAACTGTTAATATCAATAGGCCTATTGATGAGTAGATTTGATGGGAAAATTTTTCTGATTAGGTCTACAAGAATGGCATGATAAAAGAGAGACTTCTGGACAAATGTTTTTCATTGATGAATTAAATGCAAATAAACGTCTCACTGGATTGAAGATCACATCCAAGTATGTTGCATCATTACAACAATGCATGCAAGAATGCCTCATAATCAACAGTCCAAAATGCCAATCAATCAACTATGAAAAGAAGGAAAGCAATGATGGTCATTTATGTGAATTAAATGCTGCTATGGATCCAAACGAAGTTACAATGTTTGTTGATGATCCGAGATTTGCTTATTACCAACTTCCATGAAGCTGAATGACGAAAAGATAAAAGAGTACCTTGCTTGGAAAAGTTATCTTCACTGCTTTGAAATGAGACTAATGTTATATGCACATGATATATCATATGTACCGGGTGAGTCAGAAAAAAGTTTGCGCGTTCGGGGGGCTATGGAATGAAAAGTATGAGGGCAAAATTCGAAACTAGTATGTTAATCTATCATTCAAAGGCTACCTTAGATGAGAAAATTTTGTTTTGTAAATCACTTATCATCATTTAGAACCAGAAATTAGAAAAAGCTGGAAGGAGAATGTCTTGGTATCAAGAATTCCACATTCCATTTTGGTCCATGATTTATTTACTATCACACTGGGTATGAGACTGACAATAACATTGAATGCAAACTTCAATGTTATATAAATCATGGAAAAGAACGGAACGCGGATTTCACGATTCAACTACAAACCCTTATACACACTTTTCTAATTGCAGGGCCTTAAAGTTTTGTGAATTTACCAAACAAAATTTCATTATCTAAGTTAGCCTTTGACTGATAGTTTAACATGTTAGTTTTAAATATCGCCCACATACTTTTCACTGAAACTGCAACACAACAACGATATATGGAAATCGTTGAACGATCTTGATTTACAACTGTACAAACGCAATACCTTACTGAAACGGAATGCTGCCAATATAGACTTCAAATTTCTGAAAATTTATAACTAGCCATACCTATGAGCCCCTTTAGATATAATTTTCATTCCTAGTTTTCTACAAGAATAGCTTTTAAAAATTCGTATTTCGCAGGGCCTGATTTCAATCGTTTTCTAACATTTTTTTGACTCACTCAGCATATACTTCAATTTTTAGAGGTAACCAGCGGTAGTTATTGCACATTTTGAAAAAAATAATGCCATCAAATCTTATATCTAATTACATAGTTTGAAAGAAAGATTGTTAGTTACTGTCGTCACATACCCACTCTAGTTAACAGCTGTTTTCATGTGCCATTCTTAGTTTAAATTAAAACTTGTTTGCAAGTTAAGTGACCAGAACCTCATCAGTGTGATGCTCATCACTGGCTTTACTGATTATAGTGATAGACATAGATGTAGATGTCATGAATATGAAGTTGTTTAAAACAGGTAATCTTCATTTCATGTGCAAAAAATGTATTCTTTCTACCACCGACATCAATTTTTCTTGGAATTGAAACAACATACAGCTTGACAAAGAAAGATTACGCGCAGGCCATACTCATACCGACTCTACCACTGTCAAAAGACGCCGAAGAGTATACTGCATACGTTTTCAATACGGTAAGGTCGCTGTCATATTAATCAGATGCCACCATTTCGGATCGATTTACGTCTCGTTCGAATGATTGCCTTATTTCCTAGTAACGTCGCAAACAGATCAATCGAATGTGGTGCAAAACCGTTAGTCATCCTGTTAAGCTGTTATCAACTTACTGAACAGATGTACAAAATTTCGCTGTTTACAATCGTAATCATTTACGAGTTTCAAGTCAATATATCACAGATTTTGAAAGACAAGGTGATCGACGGAATAATTCGAAGTATCGAGATGACATATTCGAAGAGAATTGCACGTTTGCCGTCGAGTTTGGACTTCGACAGATTGGTAAGTTCGGCGTAGTTCGCCTTACATCTGCATCTTCCTGTGCCTCCTTAAGTCTCAAAACATTCTAATTTCTCTCTTTTGATGTGAAACATTGACAGGGAGAAGGTTGGCTTTGATCCAACGATTAATAAGAACTTGAAAACTAAGCACCTCATTAGCTCGTTAAAGATTTGGGCGCCGGGCGATACCCAGTCATGATTCATGTTTCAATCGCCTTTAGCCAAACGGCGAACTCCTTGCTTGAGTTTCATACTGTATAGAACAGATTCCGAACTTTGCGTCAAACGCTTTCGAAACATAAGGTTCTCACAAAGGGCAAAGGCCTAAAAGGGAGACTGCAACAAAAGTTTGAGGAAGTTTGGAGGGTGGCCTAGGTATTTGGCAAGGTTGCCCGTTGTTGCTACGGCTGTTGTCAAGAGGAAGCAGCGGCCTCGTTCAGAGAGGATTATGGCATCCGCCTCGTTTAAAACCATCACAGTTTTCTTATCTTTTACAGTTTTCATCACATTAATCACTTTTCTAAGCTTTTTGGACAAGTTTCCTCTGTAAACAATAGAAATGCAGGGACAATTGCACTTTGGCGGACACAGCTTTCAAGGAAAACAGAGGTTGAACTGAATTGTATTGTTAGTATTACATGCTGATTGGCTTCCTTAACAATAGTGATTAAAATCCTACCATCTAATTGGATAATGCTAAATCTAACCGTGATTCGACTTCGACTGATTCGCACTTACTGGAGAACGTCAAGATGACCTAAATGTGGCCTAAATCTGCAGCAAGGACCGGCAATCTATGTATTCGTTTGGTTCCAAAGTTTTGGGGGCTTCCGCCCCCAAACCCCCGCTAATACAGTTTGGATATGCTTTAATCTCAGTACAGATGCGGTTAACATTCACATTCGGTGCAACATTCAGACACGAGGAAATGTTGAAAGTGTGTCCGCTAAAGTGCAAACTTGCCGAAATGCAAAATTCCTTGTGAAGATTAACGAGATAATTTAAGCTTCCATAGCCGGTTTTCTGCAACAAATGGAGTCTATAAACACATGCTAACTAAACATGGAACGCTTGAATCAAAGGAACTAGAGATGAGTTCATATGCTGTCTTCTTCAAGATTCTTGCAGATTTTGCCAAGTCATTTCCTCTGAGGTCTATCGAGTTGGAGTTTCCTCTTTAGATGATACTGGTAGGAACTTCTCCAAAACTAAAAACTTCCAATTTCTGCTCATTTTAAGTTTGCAATGCTTCCACTATGGTCTTTATTTGTCTTTATCTAAGCTAAATCATTCAATTTTCATTGCAGTACAAGAAAGACGACCATGTCGTTCGAAAGAATCTCATTGAGAAATATCAAACTTTGCTGAAAAATACTGGTGAGATCATCTTATAGCTTTAAAAGTTTTAACATTATCTTGCACTTTTTTTCTTTGTTATAGCCACACGGACAAGCAAATAATTAAAGAATATCTTACCACAAGCAAATCTTTGTCATTTCATTTCTATGGCTTGAAAGGGAAGTTGTTGAACAAAATTGCACAAAGTATCCAATGAATTAGATCCAGTGATGGAAGAAACTATGAAATTGCAACTGAAACTACAGTACAGTTGGAAAGTTTGAACAAGAAGTGGGCGGGTTTTGTGATGGCGGCAAAGTGACAGGCATAGAAT
Source organism: Aurelia sp. 4 Dawson et al 2005 (assembly GCA_964019985.1). Lineage (NCBI taxonomy): Eukaryota > Metazoa > Cnidaria > Scyphozoa > Semaeostomeae > Ulmaridae > Aurelia > Aurelia sp. 4 Dawson et al 2005. Next base: position 18,054,821 of record OZ026496.1, on the reverse strand, counting down.
TGGCAGGAATAAGGATAATTTATCGTCACAAATTGGCACATCCTAACACTTGGGTAGATCATCTAATTGCAATGACAGCATCAAAATTTAATATTTCCATTCTTACGTTTCGTAGATCTTCTTGTGGACATCATTAGACAATTAACTGATATAACCGATGAAGATCGACGAATTGGTGAAAAACTGCAGAACGATTAATATCGAAGATTTGCATTCAGACAGGTAAAGGACTTCAAATAAATTTGGCAAATGATTATTATAACTTTCTGTAGTTGTGATCATCTCTTCAGTTCTCCTCCCTTGGACCTTTTATTCGGTAGCACAAACATTTGTCTGTGGTCATATGCAGAAAATACGCAAAAATAACTTTAGGAATCAGTTGCAGTGAACAGAAATGAAGTGAATAAATCCAGCATTGAAGAGGCATCCTTCAAACATTCGAAACCAGATGTCAATATATGCTTTTACATTTATCCTTTTACTTCTTTGAGAAATTTTAAAGAAATTGTCTAAGGACAAACTAACTGAAAAATTTCTCTACCACGATATTTTGAATATGGAAGACTGTTCAGGGTATTTGAAAATCGTTCCAAATCTCTCGTAGATAAAAAGATACGTGAATGTATGTCTGAACGATCTCATTCAAGTCAATGCAATGGTATGTACTTAATTTTTTTCAAGTCAATACCAAGTTTACAATTTTACATTATTCGAATTGTGCATGGCTCTTTATGGTGCAGAGCATATGACACCTTACAGTAATAGGAAATAATAGATTTCTTTCAATTTTAGAGATTTTTCAACAGCCTACAATATATTCTTATAGTTATCGAGCCTTTTATGATGGTATGCTTTCTTTGCCAAGATGAAGCTGAACGATCTCATTCAAGTCAATGCAATGGTATGTACTTAATTTTTTTCAAGTCGATACAAAATTTTACAATCTTACATTATTCGAATTTTACATGACTCCTTATGGTGCAGAGCATTTGAGACCTCAATAGAAAATGATAGATTATAATTAATTTTAGAGATTTTTCCACAGTCTACAATATATTCTTGTAGTCATCGAGCCTTTTAACATAGTATTCTTCCTTTGCTAAGATGGAGCTGTCAGAATTATATAGGATTCTATGGATACTTTGCAACTTTTAGACGTGATGATTTCAATAAGGATGCTTTTAGCGAAAGGAATTAAAAGTAATTTGGCTTGGGGTATATCTCCTGTTGTGGTCAAGAATTTAATGCCTAGAATTCTATCGAAGATGTTATAGCCTTAACCACTGAAGTTTATGAGTTACAGTTGTGATTTTACAAGAGAAGATGCTTCTTTACAAATACTTTCCTCCAACTTTAGATCGATGAAGACTTCATGACATCGAGACTTCAAAGAATGGGAGAAATGATAAAGAAGGTGATGGAATCATGGGATATCATGTTTCATGGAATTGAAGTCACTGTCAGGGTGAGTCTGTAAGATTGCAAATTGATTTATTCAAAAATTAGTGCTTTGTTTACCTTTGATCAGTGTGTTTTAAATTTCCACTTCGTCTCTTCTTAGGAACTTCGATGAACGTGAGCAAAATAATCATCAGGAACAGCTTCGTCTTATCCACAGTAGAATTAACTACATCCTCAGACAATAACTAAGAGATTTGCTTCACCTATCAAGTTGACTCTAACATGTTTCATTAAGGGAAGAAGATATTTTAACAATAGCAACAGTTGCTTTTGACTGAAAATATGTCACTTAGCCGAAATACTAAATTATTATAGCAAACCTAACAAGCTGTTGTCATCCTGGATGGCTAACTCAATCATTGTGCATGGATAAGCAAACAGGGACGAAAATGATCATGTTTCGAACGAAAAATGATTTTACATTCTATCCTATTAAAACCTACACAAAGAATGTTACCATTCGGATACTTTTCGTTTATTATTTCAAACTATATTCATATTTTGAATCATAATTCAAGCACCGAGCATAGATGTTGTAACCTATCTTTGCATTTTCGATATCCAATAAGATTTCGTAAAATAAAACTTCCCCTTAAGACAGTAAGAACTCGCAACTTTCTCGAGAAATGGAACCCTCATAGAAAAACCTTTCACGAGTTTCAATGAGACACAAAGCAGGCTGTTTAAAAAAATGTTTAGAATTTTCGGGAGTCTTTATGGTATACTGATATCTTGTTTGGCTAGTTCTAGCTTCTGAAAAAGTTTCTCTTTTATTTCAGAACCCAAACATATGCACATCCCTTCCACAAGAAATTAAACTATTCCACGACTTGCCCTCTATTGACATGAAAGAATTCGTTCTGTCTCTTGGGCTATTCAAAGAAGAGATAGCGTCAACAATGTCTTTGTGTCAACTGAGTTCAAAAGAAGAGTACGATGTCTGCATGTCCAACAGTTTGAAACAATTTAAACTAGGATCACTCAGGTTTGATAAACTTATTTTAGCCGGAGATTATGAACGTTCAACGAGTGAAGGAGAGAACAAAGTTGATATTGAAAACAAAAAGATGGAAAACAATGAAAACTCGAACAATGAGGACAATGAACTTGAAATGAAAACAAATATACAAAGAATGAGATCTTGCAAATCAAACGATTCCGAGGTCACTTTGCCTGCCATTAGGCCTAACCTCGTGATAGATACTTCATGTAACAATGCTTCTGCTTATGACTGTGATCCTAGCGAGGGTTGCATCATAGGTAAAAGCATTTCACGTGAAGATTTCAAGAGTAAACATAGCTATATAACGGCCTGGGCTGAATGCCAGTCTGAAACATGTCTTAATCGTGATTCTCCTGATAGTGATGCCTCGAATAACGGCGATGACATGGATTTAGATGCAATTTCGGTCGTAGAGAAGTTTTCGCATGATTGTAGCGAAAGAAACTCCCTCCTCGATGTAGAAAGTGAGTTGCCTTCTCGTGATATAAAAGTCAACTCTCAGTTAGGCCATCCACAACCGACTCAAATTCACTGCGAAACAAAAGGCACTGAAACTGAGCAATTGTCTAGCAATATATACACGGATTCTCTTACAAGTGTCATATCTGATCATGTAAAACAGCCAACCCAGCCAATACACAATACAATAAATACGGGTTTGATAAGAACCAAGGAAGAGAGTGAAAGCCACCTCAATTCAGAGCTCAAATGTTATGACAAAGTGAGTTCGAAATCATTTATAAATACAGTAGACTCGAATGGAATCGTGCGAGTCACACATGGTTGTAATGAGAAAGGTAAGGGAGAGGCTTGTCAAATCTCAAATGAGATAGTGCCTGAAAGAGAAAGCCATAATATATCAGATGAGGCTAACGTAAGGCAGTGCCTCAAAATTACTCTCATTCGCAAAGGCTGTGGTATATGGGCTGTGAAAACATTAAACGAACGAAAACGATCAGAAAGTGAGTATGACAATTTTACAGGCTTGGCAAATGACACTCCAGCAATGACTGAAGAGAGAGCCAACCAGCACTGCAAAAGAGTCAAACTCACGGTGGCTGACCATAACTCCTCTCAAAATGCGAAACTCATTTTCGATAAAAATTTGCAACACGAGCCTATTTTAGGCTGTGGTAAGTTGGGTGTGAAAACGTTAAACAAACGAAAACGATCAGAAAGTGAGTCTGATAATTGTACAGAATCGAAAAATAACACCTAGGCGATCCTTGGGGAGAGAGCTAACCAACACTGCAAAGAGTGAAACTCACGTTGGCTGATGATAGCTCCCCTCAAAATCTGCAACTCACTTTGGATAAAAATTTGAAACACCAGGCTACTATAGACTGTCGTTCCTTGGCTGTGAAAACATTAAACAAACGAAAACGATTGGAATTTGATTATGATAATTGTAGAAACTCGAAAAATGACGCTCTGGCAATCATTGAAGAGAAAGCTAAACAGGGCTGCAAGGTTCCAAAAAGAATGAAACTCACTTCGGCCCCAGATAACTTCTCTGAAAACGTGAAGCTCACTTTGCCCGAAGATAGCTCCTCAAAAAATTTGAAACACGGGCCTATTCGCAAAAAGAAATTTAAAAGCCTTCGAAGACTAGCTACAGCTATAGGTGCAATGAAATCTCGTATACTCAATAGGCCTATGTTAAGGAGAGTAGCAACTTTTAAGCCCTGTTTGACATGATGTGCTTCCAGGCAAGATCTCATTCTATTTGAGGAAAAAAGAGAAATATAAGGTAGATGCTAAGATCAGCAATTAAAGAGTAGATTTGGAGACCCAAATAGCGAATTAGTGTATCATAAATGACAAAATGTACTGGACAGAAAGGGCCTGCAGATTTCTTAGAAGCTCAATGCTTGCATTGTTTCCAATGTAAAGGTGCCGGGCATCAGACCACAGGTTTTAGGAGAAGTTTAGAAGAAAATAAAATTATTATGACATGAAGAATATACATTACCCTGTCTCCTTCTTGTGTTTGTCTTTCTCTCTACCTTCTGGGGCAGCAAATAAGCTTCTCTTAGGTCCAAAATAACAGTAAGAGCGTGCAGTTAGGCCTTCGGTGATTTTTCAACTGCCACTCAAAGAAGGGTCAAATTACAAAACCTCGCTTTCAATGAAGACCCGTGATCAGACGCTCTAACTGTCCACAAATGCAATAATGAAAATATGGATATTTTAGTATGAGAGTATTTGTCAAACGAATTATGTTATATCAGACCATAGATTTGCAGTTGTTAGAGTACCTTTAGAATATTTGTAGAGACCAGCTGTATCGGACCACAGATGTCCAGTTGTTAGCGTAGGTTTGTCGTATTAGTTGAAAAAAAAATTTGTTGGAGTTATTTGTTAAAACGTGCAAGTTGATATTGTCTGAATGAAATATGAAATGTAAATTACGTTGTATTATCTCTTTGCATTATGACTTCAGCTTCATTCTTGAAGCAATCACATCTCAAAACGTAGTTTGATATGATATGAAACATTGATGTTACACAGGGCTCAATGATAAATCCTTGTTTCTTCGTTATCGCGCTAAATGACATGATTTACGCAGGAAAAAATCACGTAGTTGACTAGCAAATGTGGAAAATTATTGCATTGACATTTGCTCATACCATTTTATCGAGAGTGTGAATGAGCATTAACACTTTTGGCAGGCTGTTGAAGTATGTGGCCAATATTAAAAACAGAAATATCAATGTATCTGTCAAAGGCAAACATAAGATTACTCGTCATTTAGATCAAGGAATGAGAAAGGCGCTGGCAAGGAGTTTGTATGATAATGAGAATTCCACATTTGTTTCTAGTCCACTATTTCCTTGGCATTGACATTTAGATCCAATGAAGTCACATGCCGTCCGTTCAGCAGCCAGCCGAACGTTTTAACTTTTTTCTGACTCACCAGGTAGAGTTTTGGGCGATCTTGTGTCAACTTTATTATACAGAAAGGACCAAAAAAGTCGGAAAAATGCTTTTAAGTTTCAAATTGTAATGACCAGGTATGGGCGAATTGCAGGTGGACGGAAACTGGCGTTTACTTGACGGTACGATAGTGAAATATATTTTGTAGATTCCATGTTGAAAGATGATTAATCAGCAACGCACTCAAAGGTTGATCTTAAATTACAAAAGTCCAAATTGCTAGAACTTAAAAGGAACGCACCTCGTGGTTGGGTAAGAATCATTTTGACTTTGGTTTTGATTGAGTAATCATTGATTTGATTTGTTAAAAGATTGGATAAATGAAGACAATTTTCTATGTTTTATTTCTCTTCGCTGCCAGCCTGAGGCATAGATAATGAACAGTCCCTAATTTGAAGAGCTCGCCCGACTTATGTTTGCTAATGTTCGCAAATTTGGTGCCATAAGAGTAAGAAAAAAGTTGGACTGATAGGAAAAATAACAATGACACGTTGAAGTTGATGAACTTTGAGAATAATTATCAACGTTAATGAGAGTAAAAAGTTACGTGATTTGAACACATAATTAGAGAAGAAATTAGAATAGGTTTTAATTTCTTAATAGGTTGGTCTACATTTTTAAATGCATCTCGTTTAACCAAAGAAGTTTAGCTCTTTCACTATAATTCTGCCATTGGGCCTCTCTGAGATCTTCATTATGTTCAGGATTGAAATTTTTCTCCTGTTTCAAGACTTCACAAAGCAAGTTGAAAATTTTTAAACTACCATAATTATCAAACTTTCTGGGGCATCACAAAGATTATGAGTTTCTACAGTATGACATAAGCAAAAGTCTGTCAGTCTCCTGGTTAGCGATTTAGTAAGAAGTCTGCTACAGCCTATGTCATCTCATTGGCCCATCCTGCTGGGAAATCAATAGAACATTCGAAGTTTACGTACAATGAAAGTACTAGCAAAACACCCTCAATCAAGGATTGAGTATGAAAATTTCTTGCATAATTAAATAGACTTTGCAAATTTTCGGTGGCAGCAGATCTCTTGGCCTCCTGTTAACTTCACTTCAATACCATTGTAGCATGCTAAATGGAAGGCGGGTGCTTGGGAAGAAAAAGACGCATTGAATGATTGAAGGGAAAGAGAAAGGAATGATATGATGATCATCAAATGTGAGAACTAATACATTTGATAATAATGTTAAAAGTAACATAGGTTGATATTTGCTTGATATTCTTCTGGTATATTTGTCAACTAAATCAAAGTTATAGCAGATCGATTTCTGGTACACATCACTTCAAAGATAGTGCCATCATAGACTCATTACAACTGCAGTAATTTGAAGTGTCAAGCAAACAAATCGAAATCTAACATCTATCACAGAAACACTAAATTTGACAACATTTGTCCTGAGGCAGAACATACGTCACAGATTTGAAGCTTGGTATATGCTGTAATGACGATGTCTACTATCTACATAAAGGTAGGTCCATATTTATAAATGAGGCAGAAGTCTGAAAGACAAATCTGAAGAAAATTGAGCAAAAACATAAAGCCTATTTCTTTTGAGAGAATGATGTCAGAAATCAGTGAAACTTCTAACGAAAAACTCATGCAATATTCATTAAAGTTTGCAGAATTTTGAAATTCTTTACTACAGCGTTGAGCTGTTAAGCATTATGCATTAAGCACGTTGAGACTGTATTAACTAAAAACATCTTACGTGCAAAACTCTTTTCGTTTTATCTCTAATGCCTAAGAAGCGAATATTGAAATCTCAAAGTTTGCTACTTAACCTACACGAGAAGCTTCAGTCCTGAACGATAGACCTCTTAACTACTTTACAAAAGAGCCTGGATCCATTGTTGCTTTTACAAATGTTTAAATGCAAAGTGCACATTCGAAACGATTCTACAAAAATGTGACAAAATTTCGTTCGATTCTGATCCTTTTCAGGATAGCTAAAGGTCTATTGAAAAAACAATAACCACTTCTCAACAAATCTCCAGTCTATCCTTGACATCTGTTTTGAGTATCTTATGAAGCCATGTAACGAATTTTCGGTGCTTGCTCTCCAATCAAACTGTACTTTTTGATTTGTAGGTGCTTCTCTTTTTGCTGTTGTTGCAAGGAACTTTGAAATTCAATGCTGCATCACGAACTCGTAAGTATGCTAAGCACGTATATGTGTCTGAAATATCCCTTGTTACCAACATTCACTACAGTGTAATTAATGGGGAAGCTGGAGCAAGGTAGCTTTCAAGCATTTCAAAGTTTCATCTAAAGTACTTATGTAGTATCTGTGCAAAGAAAATAATCATCTAACCTTTTTATTCCTTTCATGACTTCATGCATTGGTTCTAGAGAAAGTTAATAATTTTTCATTTCTTCAATGTTTCTTGGAAGTTTGGTTGCCGATGACTTGATTCAACTGTTGAACAAAATCTGATATTATTTCAAGAACTAATATGTTCAAGGAAACAAAATACTACGGAAATATTTTTCAGGATTCAGGAAACATCACTCTACCCAAACATCCTTTTTACGATATCTGACGATCTCTTGGTTAGTAACTGCTCTTATCCAGATGGATTTGAGTAACGTTTTTGATGCTTTAGAACATGGAATTCTGTTATCAAAACTAGTTAGATATGGCTTGACCCTCATAGTATATACTGGGTCAACAGCTATCTCAGCAGCAGAAAACAGTATGTTAAGATCGACACAGCAGTCTCAGAGGAAGCAAACATCATGTTTGGTGTCCCCCAAGGATCCGTCCTTGGGTCATTTTTAAGCATCCTGTACTTAAATGATATGCCAACTGCTTTTTAAAGATGTTTCACAGCCATCTCCATTTGCAACCTCTATGCATGCAGATGATACACAAATCTATACGTCCGGTAAACTAACGGTACTAGCATTATAACAGCAAATCAAGGAAGACTCAAACATCACCATTGACTGGCTAACCGAAAATAAAAATAAAGGTAAATCCAACAAAATTCCAGTATATGCTGATTGGCACGCCCGTTATGCTGAGCAAAATCCCTGAAAATCACAAGGAAATCTAAATAAAAGGTGCAACCTTGCCATGCGCTTCTAAGGCAAGAAACCTTGGTATTACGTTTGATAGCTTTCTCAAGTGGGATCATCACATTGAAGATGTTAGGAAACGTTGCAATGGCAAACTCATTGCCTTGAGCTATTTACGGAACATGATGAGTGAAAAGGCTTTTGCTAGTGTAGTTCAAGCCACTGCATTATCAGTAGTTGACTACTGTGATTTAGTCTGTGGCAACGCCACTCGTTGTGTCTTATCAAAACTGCAAAAGTCTCAGAACTTTGCCGCTCGAATCCTCACAGGGGTTAGAAAATATGATCGTGTATTCCCAGCCTTAGTAAGACTGAACTGGGTACCATTGAAAGAAAGAAGTCTTGAGCATCGACTGAACTTCATGCACAAATGCGTTAACGGAGCTGCTCCAGCCTATTTGAGTGACTGCTTTGGAAGAAATGATAAAATTCATTCATACGATTCAAAAAACCGTCTTTCATTGACTATGCCGCGGCGAACTAGTATTGTCAAACAGCGGACAACGAATGTTCCTATACAAAGGCACAAGCGACTTCAACAGCCTACCAAACATTAGAAATGAGCCGACCGAATCGTCACAAATACAACAGCGCTGTTTACAACCATGTAAGGGGATCTTTTAATAATCAATAACTTTATTTACATAGACATCAATTCATTATATCTCATTTAGCTTTCTATATCATATTTTATATTTGTTTACATTTATGTATTAACTTACTGCTAAGGTTTTTACTATTCATTTTTTGGTAACTTGTAAATTTTTCTCTTAACTAACAACGAAAAACCGTGTAAATGAAATTGTATTTGAAATCATTTTGAAATCATATCATGGAGATCATATGTTACCTGACAAAAAGAAACCACTGCTCCTAGCATCTGGTAGATCAAAAGACTTTACATTGTTGAATGACAAACCTTCTTTTTAGGCATCATGATCAAGCATGGACAATATCATATATCAGTAGCGGCTGGTGATGGCAGACTGTTCCTATCTCAGAATGATCCACCTCTCATATTGTATAAGCACCCTGATGACAAATTATGGAATGAAAAAGGTGACAAGTGCGTATCACCAGAGGCTGACTTTCGTATGCATCTTAAAGGTAAGTTCTCAATCTGCAAATCGTCATTTTATTGACTTATGAAGGTTGCAAATGAATGTTGCAATCTGTTTGGTGTCTTTTTTGGAGACAATATCTACTTGCTAAAAATCTTATTGTAACTGCATTGGACTTATTTGTAGATAGAGACTGCATTGACACTTTTTCTGAGTTGAACATTTTCTATTCGACTTCAAGTTTTTACTTTTTCATATGAAAGTTTCACTTCCAATAGACCATTATGCTAAAGATAACGGTGAGGAACTTTTTACCAAGATGTATTGCGCTCTAACTGCTAATCTTTAACGATTCTGTTGGTATTCGATTAAAGACCGCAATGCATCCTGGCAAAAAGTTTCTTGCAGTAATCTTTAGCGCAATGGTCTATTGATCAAAATATGCAGAGTACTAGTTCAAAGTTACTTTAGCTTTAGCGGACCGGAATTTCCTCTTAATGACATTTACACTAAAGTTACATGGTCTCAAGAGTTCGTTGCGACAGCACAACAGACTCCTATTTTGATCCCTATTTCTCAGTTTCTGATTGCCTACGCGGCCAAGGCGTCACTGTTATGACTGGTAAGGTAATGTCTCTTGGTTTAAAAAGTACACCACGCTAATCGTTACATGGGAAAACTAGGTTGTCAATCAATAAATTAAAGGGCAGGCACGCCAGATTGGGAGCATTGCCCTACCTTGTCTGAAAGCCCGCAGCTCACCAAAAAATTCTGCAAGTTTAGATGACAAATCTCAGTTGCTATCTTTCTTCATTGTGACAGACAAATGTAACTTGATGTATCACCCCGGGGGGTAACTTGAGTTTCCAAGATACGGGGTTGTGCCATTCAAATCGTAAAAGTACCACCCATAAATCCGGAAAACTTTCTCAAAAGTATACCCATAAATCCGGAGAAATTTCTCAAAAGTATACCCATAAATCTGGAGAATTTCTGAAAATCATTCCCATAAATCCGGGAATGCCAAAAAAGCTCACCAGTAACTGAATTCTGATAGAAAACAATACCCATAAATCCGGAAGATGCAACGAATTGTTGAAAACCATACCCATAAATCCGGAAACTATCATGAAAAAGGTACCCTAAAAAATGGCACAACCCCGTACCATAGACAAGTTAAGTTACCCCCCCCCCGGGTGTATCACCCAAGATTTTGTCCCAAAGACCAGTAGCTTTGATCCAATACTGCATTTGAAGGGAAGTGGGAATCGTTGCCATGAAACATGAATGTACATGTGTTCCAAAAGCGGTTTCCGGAAAAAGTTAAAGCCGCTTGGGCTTCGGAAAATTCCGGACACCGATATCGAGAAATAGACCTTTTAGCTATTCTGAAAAAGAATCTCAATCGAATGATACTTTGCTACAAATTGTAGAATTTTCGAATGTGGACAATAGTGATAGAAGCTCTAACGCCACTCGATCGAATCTCGTGTATAAAAATGTATAAAAATAACGCTCGATCCAGGCTCTTTTGCTGAATAGCTAGAAGGTCTATTAGGAGAAAATGTTTTTTCGGTTTTTCCACAAATTCGGTGGAAAAAGGTGGAGCTGCTTTGTGAAATATCGTGATTCTGATCATCTATGTATAGATTTGGAGGACAACGTAGGGCTAGGTTACAAATACGAAACTTAATTTCGTGACAAATTAAAAAAAAACTAGTTGTTTAGGGCAGGAAAGTCACACTCCTATTTCTACTTCTACTGGGTCAATTTACTACTTCACAAAGAAAATTATGTCGAAAATTATGTATTGTGTGATGAAAGAACTGGCTATTTTCGATTCGTTTGGGCAAACCAGTGTTCACATATTTTACTGCGCTTGCCTTCCAGGAGGCCACATGGCAAGCATAGGGCGCAATCTTTTAAATCTCAAAAAAGTGTGGGTGTAAAATTGTATCGCATTCTTCCGTGAATTGAATGAATTGGAAGAAGTTTTGGGTAATTTGGTGTAAATTTGCGGTGGCAATTTTTGAATATCTTAATTTTTTTAAAATGGTAGCATTCTGATTACTTCCGTCAAAACTCAATGCATGGAGATTTTGGCAAAACTAGAATCATCATGAATTTTGCATCACTTGAGGAAAATAGATATTGTCTTCACGAACGCTTTTGTTGATGAAGGCTAACAGCATGGTTGCATGCAGAAATCTGTAGCTCTTCTGGTTAAGGATTTAGAAAATTGATAACGTCAAAACCTCAAAATCAATAAATGCCACCATTTTGAAACTAATCAAGATATCTAAATATTGCCACGGCAGATTTACAGCAAATGATATAAAGTTCCTTTCCAGCACATATAATTGAAATTTTTACCAACCTTTTAAAGATTTTCCAATATCTTGAGCAAAATAATACCATTCACCGCTATTTCTATCGAGGAACTCCTTTCAATATGGAATGAGTCAAAAAAGGAAAAGTTTTCAAAAGTTCAGTTGCATATTCACCGATTCAAATGATTATTTTTTGCAGATAGATGCTCTTTCATCTTCACGTTCAACAAGAATTTTGCCAGTTACGAAACCAAGATAGATTCCAAATCATTCTGTTGGATCATGAAAGATACCACAATAATCGAATTTGCTCCCTGCGAGGGAGGTCCTCATGGATTTGTTGAAGGTAACAATTCACGTTCATCACGAGGTAGTCTTTAATTTGAGAGTTTGCCACTTCAGACAGGACATGATAATTTGTAATTGCACAGCAATCTTTTGGATGCGTGTTACACAATGTATCATCGAAAATATACAAATTAAGTATAAATATTTGTGCCGTGAACAGAGCTTCACTCCAAACGACGTTTCGGGCTTAAGCCGGCTATCGTTTGTTTCAAACGACGTTTCGGGCTAAAGCCGGTTATGATTTCTTTCAAACGACGTCTCGGGCTTAAAACTATTGTCATCACGTAATAATGGGTTTAAGCCCTAAACGTAGTGTGGATGAAATCTCTGTTCAAAACAAAATTACTAATACTTAATTTTTTATTTTCTATGATAATTCGTAAACAAGGCCGAGTTCAAAGATTAATCATGTAATCTATGGTCAAAGTTCAACAAAATCTTTGGCAACTTTTTGTTCATTTGCTTACAAACTGCTTCCTGAATTGCATGCAATTCCTTATGAGCCACTGGTTTCGAAGCAACTTAAACAGATAGAAAAACATTGATAAAGCTTGTAAGGACTTTTTCATCACCAATAGAAGGACTTGAAGCTACAACTGCACGTAATTTTTTATGAGAAACTAAGAACTTGGGCTACTACTGAAAGCTTCTTTAAAACTACCAGATTTCCAGAACTCAGAGTTTATCAGGAGTTTCTTAAAGGCTCTATAACATTCTCTATGTTCACAACCTGTTCCCTCCTAAAAATTCCAAAACTAAGTATTTTGAGGCAATGCCAATGTTTAGACTTCATTCAAGTTCATTTCAAGTAACATAATACTGAAAAGAAATAAGATATGAAGGGAATTACCTTTTTGAGAATAGATGGTATCCAATGTTACATTTTCCCAGTACTGGAGTTTCTAATTTTTTTTGGCGATCTGAGCGTTGAGTTTCTTATAAGCAGTTTCTTTTAAAGAAATACGTGTACAGTGCAAATCTACAAATTTTTATGGCTGCCATAGCTCAGCTTGAAAGAACGTAATGTCATCAACTTCCAGCTACAACAGCCCCTGCTACAATATGATATAAAGTCGAGTCGAGGCCAGACAAGGTGAATTTAAAACCTTAGCCACGACTAAGATGCAATTCGTAGAAAATTGCCATTTAGCTCTCATCGATAAGATCCATATCAATGCTCTTTGAATGAGAAAATATGACTTCTTCTTTTGCAGTGATACTCCCAGAACCGTCTCCAACACCTACGACATCATCATCATCAATACTGAGTATTGCTCCATCGCAGAGCACCCGTAGCACATCGTCAACATCAGCTAGTAAGATTTAAACATTACTGACTTGCTAACACTTTCAACGCTTCATTCTATACCCTCTTCTACTGCATTAACAATGACACAGTTAAACCAGCTTATCTACACTATGTTACATTTTAACCTATTAACTGCCTTCGATTTGTTGAACTGACCATTTGATTACCTATGTTTAGTTTAAGCTGTCTTAACTTACCGTGTGAATGGGGTATGAGTTTGAAAGGACAAAATACTTTTGAAACTATAAGATCTCTGATGAAACAAATCAAAATAAAACAGGATGAATATTTTTAGACACGGAGTAGGTTTCTGAAATCAAAATTCATTGAAATATACGTTCTATCACGATTTAGTTATAAGGTATGGCCACGATGTGAGACTCTTCTTGCCTTCCACCGGGTGAGTAAAATAAACGTCCGGCGTTTGAAGACTACTGCTCCCTGAAGCAACGATATTTTGCAATGTTTGATTAAATAGCTAACATCTTCAATTATTTTTAGAAATTTGTCTGGCTAAAATCGGTCACTCCGTTCAGATTCTGTAGGCAATTTTCTAAAATGAATCCTTTTGAAAAACCTTAAAAATGGTGCTAACATTAGAAGCAAAAGTCCCTAATGGCACCTCACAGCGATGACTTTCAGCACACTTTAACAAGAAGTTTCATATTGGGTGGTTGAAAAGTCTTCCCCCAAGTGTGAATAACTTATTCAAGGGGATTCCATTCTCCCATTAAGACAAAATACATGAGCACATCCAAGAGTCATTATTGCTAGGCAGGAGAACAAAGGGAATGTTTGGTTGCTGTTTTTTTACCCTAATTTGACATATCTGGGATAAAACAAGACAGTTTTCAACATCATTGCTGTGATATTCAGGAATAAGGATTTTTTTCTAACGCCGGGCGTTTTTATTGACTCACCCGGTACTATTTGCTACAACTTCCCTCCAAAAAAAGCAAAAATCCCGAAGTGAAGTTAAAATAGCTACCTTCGCAGATAAAGAGATGGTAAGGTTCTCTTTCCAGATCACCGAATGTAAAAAACTGGAACTTGCCTAAGGCCCCATTCACATTGCTCCGTTTTTGTACAAAAACGGAGAGAAAAGCCTCCGTTTTTGTGAAAGTGTACACACTCATTCACGCAAAAGCGCCACAAAAACGGAGGTTTTCGAAAACGCTGTCAAAAGTGGATATCCACAAAAACGGAGGCTTTTAAAAACGGTGTAGATCGATGTGAACGCACAAAAACGGAGGTTTTTGGAAACGCCCCAATATTCAACAATAATGGGTTTCCCAAAAACGGAGCAATGTGAACGCTCAAAACCGTTGTTTTCGCTGCGCTTTTGTTATAAGGCAGATCAGCGTGAACGCACAGCAAAGGAGGTTTTCTCTTCGTTTTTGTACGGAAACAGAGCAGTGTGAACGGGTAGCTTCGATGCAACAAAAACGGATACTAACAAAAACGGATTAGTGACAACGGGGCCTGAGTAAATGCCTTCTTTGCAAAAATATTAGTATCTTTTCCCTTTCTAGATTCTACGTTCCTATTTGGAATTCAGCTTTTATTAATCTATGAGAAACGAGGAAAAGGTGGGGATGGCTTAAATTGGAAGGCAATATTACACAATAAACATTTTCAAAACCATGTTTTGGAAAGTACTCATAGCTTAACCTGACCAGGCAACATCTCAGTAGATATCAGGGCCATGCTGACACAAATATTTTGTTTATATCCATTCGTTTGAATAATCAAGGTACGGTCCAGCACGTTTTTCTTGGACTCGGCCCTTTCTATGCGCATACTAACCGGTTCTGTGTTGTATACGAAAATATAAAGCCGGAGGTCTTAAAACTACAGACTGAGTTTGCGAGGTAAGTGCATAAGACCTAAAGTTTCATATTTTCTTGTACTACGATCCGGTTAGTATGAGTTTTATTACCTGATAGCTCCAAACTTTGACTCGAATCAACTAGTCAATGAAAGTTTGTTACTGTCACGTCATTTAACTTCATTGTGAATCTCACAGGCCTAAAGACGCTGCTGAGGCAACAAAAACGCATCATTGTATCTTATTATACAAGGCTACGGGAAAATCCGTGAGAAATGTGCGATCAACCAATAAGAGTGGCATGATTATGTATCGGCACATTTTTGAAACATCAGTCCGGTAATATACTATCTAAAACTGTTAATATCAATAGGCCTATTGATGAGTAGATTTGATGGGAAAATGTTTCTGATTAGGTCTACAAGAATGGCATGATAAAAGAGAGACTTCTGGACAAATGTTTTTCATTGATGAATTAAATGCAAATAAACGTCTCACTGGATTGAAGATCACATCCAAGTATGTTGCATCATTACAACAATGCATGCAAGAATGCCTCATAATCAACAGTCCAAAATGCCAATCAATCAACTATGAAAAGAAGGAAAGCAATGATGGTCATTTATGTGAATTAAATGCTGCTATGGATCCAAACGAAGTTACAATGTTTGTTGATGATCCGAGATTTGCTTATTACCAACTTCCATGAAGCTGAATGACGAAAAGATAAAAGAGTACCTTGCTTGGAAAAGTTATCTCCACTGCTTTGAAATGAGACTAATGTTATATGCACATGATATATCATATGTACCGGGTGAGTCAGAAAAAAGTTTGCGCGTTCGGGGGGCTATGGAATGAAAAGTATGAGGGCAAAATTCGAAACTAGTATGTTAATCTATAAGTCAAAGGCTAACTTAGATGAAAAAACTTTGTTTGGTAAATCACTTATCATCATTTAGAACCAGAAATTAGAAAAAGCTGGAAGGAGAATGTCTTGGGATCAAGACTTCCACATTCCATTCTGGTCCATGATTTATTTACTATCACACTGGGTATGAGACTGACAATAACATTGAATGCAAACTTCAATGTCATATAAATCATGGAAAAGAACGGAACGCGGATTTTACGATTCAACTACAAACCCTTGTAGGCACTTTTCTAATTGCAGGGCCTTAAAGTTTTGTGCATTGACCAAACAAAATTTCATCATCTAAGTTAGACTTTGACTGATAGTTTAACATGTTAGTCTTAAATATCGCCCGCATACTTTTCATTGAAACTGCAACACAACAACGAGATATGGAAATCGTTGAACGATCTTGATTTACAACTGTACAAACGCAATACCTAACTGAAACGGAATTCTGCCAATGTAGACTTCAAATTTCTGAAAATTTATAACTAGCCATACCTATGAGCCTCTTTAGATATAATTTTCATTCCTAGTTTTCTACAGGAATAGCTTTTAAAAATTCGTGTTTCGTAGGGCCTGATTTCAATCGTTTTCTAACAGTTTTTTGACTCATTAGGTATATACTTCAATTTTTAGAGGTGACCAGCGGTAGTTCTTGCACATTTTAAAAAAAATAATGCCATCAAATCTTATATGTAGTTACTTGGTTCAAAAGAAAGACTTGTTAGTTACTGTCGTCACATACCTACTCTAGTTAACAGCTGTTTTCATGTTCCATTCTTAGTTTAAATTAAAACTTGTTTGCAAGTTAAGTGACCAGAACCTCATCAGTGTGATGCTCATCACGGGCTTTGCTGATTATAGTGATAGACATAGATGTAGATGTCATGAATATGAAGTTGTTTAAAACAGGTAGTCTTCTCTTCATGTGCAAAAAATGTATTCTTTCTACCACCGACATCAATTTTTCTTGGGGAGTACCAGGTTGTGAGTACAATGGTATAGCCTTTCTTTCTGATAAAATTGAAACAACGATACAGTTTGACAAAAGAAAGATTACGCGTAGGCTACATTCATACCGACTCTGCCACTTGAAGAAGATGCCGAAAAGTATACTGCATACATTTTCAATACGGTAATGTTGCTGTCATATTAATCAGATGTCACCATTTCGGATCGATTTGCTTCCCGTTCGAATGATTGCCTTATTTCCAAGTAACGTCGCAAACAGGTCAATCGAATGTGGCACAAAACCGTTATTCATCCTGTTGTGCTGTTATCAACTTACTGAGCACACGTACAACATTTCGCTGTTTACAATCGTGATCATTTACGAGTTTCAAGTCGATATATCACAGATTTTGAAAGACAAGGTGATCGACGGAATAATTCGAAGTATCGAGATGACATATTCGAAGAGAATTGCACGTTTGCCGTCGAGTTTGGACTTCGACAGATTGGTAAGTTCGGCGTAGTTCGCCTTACATCTGCATCTTCCTGTAACTCCTTAAGTCTCAAAACATTCTAATTTCTCTCTTTTGATGTGAAACATTGACAGGGAGAAGGTTGGTTTTGATCCAACGATTAGTAAGAACTTGAAAACTAAGCACCTCATTAGCTCGTTAAAGATTTGGGCGCCGGGCGATACCCAGTCATGATTCATGTTTCAATCGCCTTTAGCCAAACGGCGAACTCCTTGCTTGAGTTTCATACTGTATAGAACAGATTCCGAACTTTGCGTCAAACGCTTTCGAAACATAAGGTTCTCACAAAGGGCAAAGGCCTAAAAGGGAGACTGCAACAAAAGTTTGAGGAAGTTTGGAGGGTGGCCTAGGTATTTGGCAAGGTTGCCCGTTGTTGCTACGGCTGTTGTCAAGAGGAAGCAGCGGCCTCGTTCAGAGAGGATTATGGCATCCGCCTCGTTTAAAACCATCACAGTTTTCTTATCTTTTACAGTTTTCATCACATTAATCACTTTTCTAAGCTTTTTGGACAAGTTTCCTCTGTAAACAATAGAAATGCAGGGACAATTGCACTTTGGCGGACACAGCTTTCAAGGAAAACAGAGGTTGAACTGAATTGTGTTGTTAGTATTACATGCTGATTGGCTTCCTTAACAATAGTGATTAAAATCCTACCATCTAATTGGATAATGCTAAATCTAACCGTGATTCGACTTCGACTGATTCGCACTTACTGGAGAACGTCAAGATGACCTAAATGTGGCCTAAATCTGCAGCAAGGACCGGCAATCTATGTATTCGTTTGGTTCCAAAGTTTTGGGGGCTTCCGCCCCCAAACCCCCCCTAATACAGTTTGGGTATGCTTTAATCTCATTACTGATGCGGTTAACATTCACATTCGGTGCAACATTCAGACACGAGGAAATGTTGAAAGTGTGTCCGCTAAAGTGCAAACTAGCCGAAATGCAAAATTCCTTGTGAAGATTAACGAGATAATTTAAGCTTCCATAGCCGGTTTTCTGCAACAAATGGAGTCTATAAACACATGCTAACTAAACATGGAACGCTTGAATCAAAGGAACTAGAGATGAGTTCATATGCTGTCTTCTTCAAGATTCTTGCAGATTTTGCCAAGTCATTTCCTCTGAGGTCTATCGAGTTGGAGTTTCCTCTTTAGATGATACTGGTAGGAATTTCGTCAAAACTAAAAACTTCCAATTTCTGCTCATTTTAAGTTTGCAATGCTTCCACTATGGTCTTTATTTGTCTTTATCTAAGCTAAATCATTCAATTTTCATTGCAGTACAAGAAAGACGACCATGTCGTTCGAAAGAATCTCATTGAGAAATATCAAACTTTGCTGAAAAATACTGGTGAGATCATCTTATAGCTTTAAAAGTATTAACATTATCTTGCACTTTTTTTCTTTGTTATAGCCACACGGACAAGCAGATAATTAAAGAATATCTTACCACAAGCAAATCTTTGTCATTTCATTTCTATGGCTTGAAAGGGACGTTGTTGAACAAAATTGCACAAAGTATCCAATGAATTAGATCCAGTGATGGAAGAAACTATGAAATTGCAACTGAAACTACAGTACAGTTGGAAAGTTTGAACAAGAAGTGGGCGGGTTTTGTGATGGCGGTAAAGTGACAGGCATAGAATTGGCAGGAATTAGGATAATTTATCGTCACAAATTGGCACATCCTAACACTTGGGTAGATCATCTAATTGCAATGACAACATCAAAATTTAATATTTCAATTCTTACGTTTTGTAGATCTTCTTGTGGACATCATTAGACAATTAACTGAAATAACCGATGAAGATCGATGAATTGGTGAAAAACTGCAGAACGATTCATATCGAAGATTTGCATTCAGACAGGTAAAGGACTTCAAATAAATTTGCCAAATGATTATTATAACTTTCTGTAGTTGTGATCATCTCTTCAGTACTCCTCCCTTGGACCTTTTATTCGGTAGCACAAACATTTGTCTGTGGTCATATGACGAAAATACGCAAAACTAACTTTAGGAATCAGGTGCAGTGAACAGAAATTAAGAGAACAAATCCAGCATTGAAGAGGCATCCTTCAAACATTCGAAACCAGATGTCAATATATGCTTTTACATTCATCTTTTTACTTCTTTGAGAAATTTTAAAGAAATTTCCTAAGGACAAACTAACTGAAAAATTTCTCTACCACGATATTTTGAATATGGAAGACTGTTCAGGGTATTTGAAAATCGTTCCAAATCTATCGTAGATAAAACGATACGTGAATGTATGTCTGAACGATCTCATCCAAGTCAATGCAATGGTATGTGCTTAATTTTTTTCAAGTCAATACCAAGTTTACAATTTTACATTATTCGAATTGTGCATGGCTCTTTATGGTGCAGAGCATATGACACCTTAATAGGAAATGATAGATTTCGATCAATTTTAGAGATTTTTCAACAGCCTACAATATATTCTTATAGTCATCGAGCCTTTTAACATGGTATTCTTCCTTTGCTAAGATGGAGCTGTCAGAATTATATAGGATTCTATGGATACTTTGCAACTTTTAGACGTGATGATTTCAATAAGGATGCTCTTAGCGAAAGGAATTAAAAGTAATTTGGCTTGGGGTATATCTCCTGTTGTGGTCAAGAATTTAATGCCTAGAATTCTATCGAAGATGTTATAGCCTTAACCACTGACGTTTATGAGTTACAGTTGTGATTTTACAAGAGAAGACGCTTCTTTACAAATACTTTCCTCCAACTTTAGATCGATGAAGACTTCATGACATCGAGACTTCAAAGAATGGGAGAAATGATAAAGAAGGTGATGGAATCATGGGATATCATGTTTCATGGAATTGAAGTCACTGTCAGGGTGAGTCTGTAAGATTGCAAATTGATTTATTCAAAAATTAGTGCTTTGTTTACCTTTGATCAGTGTGTTTTAAATTTCCACTTCGTCTCTTCTTACGAAGTTCGATGAACGTGAGCAAAAAATCATCAGGAACAGCTTCGTCTTATCCACAGTAGAATTAACTACATCCTCAGACAATAACTAAGAGATTTGCTTCACCTATCAAGTTGACTCTAACATGTTTCATTAAGGGAAGAAGATATTTTAACAATAGCAACAGTTGCTTTTGACTGAAAATATGTCACTTAGCCGAAATACTAAATTATTATAGCAAACCTAACAAGCTGTTGTCATCCTGGATGGCTAACTCAATCATTGTGCATGGATAAGCAAACAGGGACGAAAATGATCATGTTTCGAACGAAAAATGATTTTACATTCTATCCTATTAAAACCTACACAAAGAATGTTACCATTCGGATATTTTTCGTTTATTATTTCAAACTATATTCATATTTTGAATCATAATTCAAGCACCGAGCATAGATGGTGTAACCTATCTTTGCATTTTCGATATGCAATAAGATTTCGTAAAATAAAACTTCCCCTTAAGACAGTAAGAACTCGCAACTTTCTCGAGAAATGGTACCCTCATAGAAAAACCTTTCACGAGTTTCAATGAGACACAAAGCAGGCTGTTTAAAAAAATGTTTAGAATTTTCGGGAGTCTTTATGGTATACTGATATCTTGTTTGGCTAGTTCTAGCTTCTGAAAAAGTTTCTCTTTTATTTCAGAACCCAAACATATGCACATCCCTTCCACAAGAAATTAAACTATTCCACGACTTGTCCTCTATTGACATGAAAGAATTCGTTCTGTCTCTTGGGCCATTCAAAGAAGAGATAGCGTCAACATTGTCTTTGTGTCAACTGAGTTCAAAAGAAAAGTACGATGTCTGCATGTCCAACAGTTTGAAACAATTTAAACTAGGATCACTCAGGTTTGATAAACTTATTTTAGCCGGAGATTATGAACGTTCAACGAGTGAAGAAGAGAACAAAGTTGATATTGGAAACAAAAAGATGGAAAACAATGAAAACTCGAACAATGAGGACAATGAACTTGAAATGAAAACAAATATACAAAGAATGAGATCTTGCAAATCAAACGATTCCGAGGTCACTTTGCCTGCTATTAGGCCTAACCTCGTGATAGATACTTCATGTAACAATGCTTCTGCTTATGACTGTGATCCTAGCGAGGGTTGCATCATAGGTAAAAGCATTTCACGTGAAGATTTCAAGAGTAAACATAGTTATATAACGGCCTGGGCTGAATGCCAGTCTGAAACATGTCTTAATCGTGATTCTGCTGATAGTGCTAGCTCGAATAACGGCGAAGACATGGATTTAGATGCAATTTCGGTCGTAGAGAAGTTTTCGCATGATTGTAGCGAAAGAAACTCCCTCCTCGATGTAGAAAGTGAGTTGCCTTCTCGTGATATAAAAGTCAACTCTCAGTTAGGCCATCCACAACCGACTCAAATTCACTGCGAAACAAAAAGCACTGAAACTGAGCAATTGTCTAACAATATTTACACGGATTCTCTTACAAGTGTCATATCTGATCATATAAAACAGCCAACCCAGCCAATACACAATACAACAAATACGGGTTTGATAAGAACCAAGGAAGAGAGTGAAAGCCACCTCAATTCAGAGCTCAAATGTTATGGTAAAGTGAGTTCGAAATCATTTATAAATACAGTAGACTCGAATGAAATCGTACGAGTCACACATGGTTGCAATGAGAAAGGTAAGGGACAGGCATGTCAAGTCTCAAATGAGATACTGTCTGATAGAGAAAGCCATAATATATCAGATGAGGCTAACGTAAGGCAGTGCCTCAAAATTACTCTCATTCGCAAAGGCTGTGGTATATGGGCTGTGAAAACATTAAACGAAGGAAAACAATCAGAAAGTGAGTATGACAATTTTACAGGCTTGGCAAATGACACTCCAGCAATGACTGAAGAGAGAGCCAACCAGCACTGCAAAAGAGTCAAACTCACGGTGGCTGACCATAACTCCTCTCAAACTGCAAAACTCATTTTCGATAAAAATTTGCAACACGAGCCTATTTTAGGCTGTGGTAAGTTGGGTGTGAAAACGTTAAACAAACGAAAACGATCAGAAAGTGAGTCTGATAATTGTACAGAATCGAAAAATAACACCCAGGCGATCCTTGAGGAGAAAGCTAACCAACATTGCAAAAGGGTGAAACTCACGTTGGCTGATGACAGCTCCCTTCAAAATCTGCAACTCACTTTGGATAAAAATTTGAAACACCAGGCTACTATAGACTGTCGTTCCTTGGCTGTGAAAACATTAAACAAACGAAAACGATCGGAATTTGATTATGATAATTGTAGAAACTCGACAAATGACGCTCTGGCAATCATTGAAGAGAAAGCTAAACAGGGCTGCAAGGTTCCAAAAAGAATGAAACTCACTTCGGCCCCAGATAACTTCTCTGAAAACGTGAAGCTCACTTTGCCCGAAGACAGCTCCTCAAAAAATTTGAAACATGGGCCTATTCGCAAAAAGAAATTTAAAAGCCTTCGAAGACTAGCTACAGCTATAGGTGCAATGAAATCTCGTATACTCAATAGGCCTATGTTAAGGAGAGTAGCAACTATTAGGCCCTTTTTGATATGATGATAAAAATCGATGTTTTAGTTGAAATTATCTGTCAAACGAACGTTAGATCGGACCATCTCATTCTATTTGAGGAAACACGAATAGAATGTCGATAGAAGGAAGATTCTAAGATCAGCAATTAAAGAGTAGATTTGCAGACCTAAATAGTGAATTAGAGTATCATAAGATTACAAAATGTACTGGAGAGAAAGGGCCTTTGGCATAAGACAAATTTCTTAGGATTTCAATGCTTGCATCGTTTCCAAAAAGCATGTCGGGCTGCAGATACCCTAACTGTCAAGAAATATAATGATTAAGATAGATATTTTAGTTTGAATGTATCTGTCAAACGAAGTAGTTTATATCGGACCATAGATATGCAGTTTTTAGAACAGCTATAGGATGTTTGTAGGAAACAGTTGCTTGATATTAAAAATTGTTAAAATTTGTATTTTGATACCGTTGGAATAAAATATGATTTGTAAATTATCATGTGTTATCCCTTTGTATCACGACGTCATCCTGGAAAAGTTGCACTTAACAGCGTCATTTGATATGAAAATTTTCACGATAAATGACCCTAGTAAAAGAGAAGCAAGGGTATTAGAAAACAGGCCCTGCGATTGATTATTTATTGAACTTGTTTTGGTGCCTGTGTCTTGTTTTCTTGCCTTGTTTTCTGCTCTGGTCCTTCTTCAAGCGATTTGTGCAACTGAACGTGGGTTTAGGCCCAAGAGGTCTCAAGCTGTCGAAATATAACTCATGAAATATAACTCACTTGTCCTGTGTCTTTGTGCACCTTCGCAGAAGAATGGTTTCAAGGCACAAAAATTGCGGTAAGAGGTCTTTCTTCTGCGAAGGTGCACCATTACAAGGACTTTATATATGGAACGTTGTTTGCGTCTCTATTACAATTGATCTTTTTTCATGATCTTTGTCGATTTTGTATGGCAATGCTTTACGTTTTGTATGGTGTTTGTCTATTTCAAGGTCAAAATAATTAATTCTAACTTTTGTATGACCTTCTCATTTCGTATGGCGTTTTAAGTTTCGTATAGTAATTAAAATTCTTTAAGACGTTTGAACCAAATGCTTTCATAATATGAGCATCTTTGCAAATAATCTAATTGGCTTTAGACCTGAAATGAGAGCACCGAATAACATCTTCATTCTGAAATCAATCATCGATCAAGCCTTCATAAATAAAGAAAAATAGAACTGCTGCTCTGTAGATCTATCAACAGCTTTGACACAGTATGGATGCAAGCAATGCTGCAGAAGCTCTGGGAATATGGACTTCAAGGTAAAATGTTAGATACCATAAAAGAACTGTAAATAGGTACCAAAAATAGAATTATTCTAATCGTTAAAACGAGCAACAGCTTCAAAAGAAACATAGGTGCTAAACCAGCAGATCCACTGTCCTCCTTTCTATTTAAAGGCAGTCTGTCATGCATTTGATTGGGTGATTTGAACAATACAAACAATGGGAAATCTCAATGGCAGCTAATCCTCCGACTCTCTACGGCCGTAGAAAGTCAAGACGGTTATCCCTTCTTTGTTTCAAATACACAGATTCACGAAGAAATCTGTTGTGTTGAGCGCTGACTTTGTCACGGCCAATCAGTGACGTGACAGACTGCCTTTAATGTGCACATGAACGATCTTTGCAAAATACTTGGCAACTTTGATAGAAATAATGCTCCGATGATACATGGTATACAAGTGTCCAGTCTCCTATTTGCAGATGACATTGTCTATCTATCTATCTAAGTGCCATGTCCACCGACGTTGACGATCATGGTAGTCCAACTATCTCTGTCCTTTGTACTTTGTATGATTTTATTCTCATTCTATTGTATGACATTGTACCCATTTCAAAAACAAAGGAAGGTTTACCCAAAAAAGTATGGACAGCTTGAGTAACTTTTGTGATAAATGGAAAACGAACATCCATAACGAAATAGCAAAGATAGCAATCTTAAATAGAATAGGTAAATAACATAAAAACTCTTATTTCAACGTAAACAATAAAACTGTTGAAATAAAAAACAATTTGAATACTTGGGATATTTGCTAGATTGCAATGGATTTGGAAGCACTAAAATAAAACAAGAAGAGCACTTTATAAAATTTATCGATTATCAACAGATCAACATCTTTCACATACTACCATGAACAACCTATATTGCTATATGGATCTGAAACGTGGGGATACCAATTCAAAAAGAAACGTAAGAAATGAAATGCTCAAACTTGTTTTGCAAAACACATAATTGGCGTACATTGGAAATCTTTCATCAATGCAGTGTTAGGAGAGCCATGACTGTGCCCATTAAAAATTTGAAACTGAAATAAATGCTCTGAAGTATATGACTTACATAGAGCAAAGTAACAGCAACCTGTTAAAAGCTGCATCAGAACTCTACAAATAGTTTGCAAATGAAAAATCTTGGTATGCAGGTGTTCTCAAAACAATGAAAGAAACATCATTTAACCCGGATTCAATAATCAATAAAAGTCAATTCAAAGAAAATAGCGGACCAAATATCAATGCTAGAAACAACTAAATCACAAAAACTATCGTCGTTAACTTTTAGCAGCAAAACAAAAGCTTGAATGGCTTGACGTAACAAGTACGTAACAACAGTAAATTGGATTTTTTTGGTATTTTAAAGATACTCCAAAACTTGAAGACTACATAACAAGGATTAAAAGAAGAACACACAGAACATCATTAGTACACACAGGTTGAAAATAGAAACAGGCCGATACAATAACACAAAGAATAGAGAACAAAAGGATGAAAGGAGATGCAACTTCTGCATGCATTGAAATTGGTAAACTTCGCGTAGATGATGAAATTCTCTTCCTTTTCAACTACTAAATCAACATGCTTTTAAGAATGAATTGTTCACGAAAATCGAAATTGACGGTAGCAAATACAAAAATATCTACTTTATTCTGAAAGTAGACATTATCAAAGAAGTAAAAAAAAAACCGTAAATGCACAATGGGACTGAACTATTTAGCAGAATTTATATACAAATCTGAAATTTGATTTGAAAATTGAAAAACAATTTGATTGATTGAAATGATCTCTTCTGTAGTCATGAACCTCGCATTAGTTTAATTATCGAATGTTATGTCATGTTATTAGACTGATGATTTTCGTCTAAGTTTTGCTCCATTGAATTGAATTGTTACTTACTGCTATAGTCATTCCGCTAAAAGTGGAATGGGTATTATGGGGTATGGTTGGGGTAAATGGAGCGAAAACAAGGGCTTATGTAATAAGTCTATCATGTTATCAGTCTTAGTAGATTCGTAGTGAGCCATCTTACAATAAATATTATATTGCTCTAAACTGCTAGGCCCTATCATTGGGTAATAAAAATATGAAAATTGAAAATATGATCTATTTCATTCTGCATGGCATTTTAAATTTCATGTGGTCTTTTGCTTTTAAGTCTCTTCATTTTAATATGGTATGATGCATTGCGGCATGGTATGATTCATTGAAGCATGGTGCGATGCATTGTTACTTTCAAGGACTTAGCGGGAAAACAGGCATTGATGATCCATGTCAGTTTGGCCTATGTTGCTTTGCATAAAATGACAACATCTGAGGGGCTGCCACAAGAATTACAGAGGACGGGTGGGCTACCAAAACAGTTGCAAATCACAATAACGACGCAGCTAAAATACAATTTTTGGCCATAGAACTACTATTATTTTCTAGAATAAGGTAGACTAGACATCATTTGAAAGAGTTTAGGAAGCGGAACTTGATTTTTTAAGAGACCAACTTTGCTTACTTAAGGGAGCTTTTCCTTCCTCGGGAATTAAGGGGGCCTTGCAAAAAACTTTGGTTTCCAATGAAACTGTGATGCCTTCTTATTAGAAATTCGTGAGCAGCATACTGAAAAATTTGTTCCTTACAAGAAGGTGAGCTCAGGAATAGCCTCTGGTCAAGGATATTTCCGCCAAGTTTTATTAAGAAAGTATAGGAGCAAAAACTGACCACAGTGTATTCGGGGACGGTCAAACGAGTCCATTGATGCAAAACCTAACTTCATATCTAACTGTTTCCGAAGACCTGCGCTTTTGAATGATGTATAAGAGGTACAAAAAATTTGTGAAACAAAAAACTTCCTAAAGTTCCCATGAAACTAAAGCCCCTTAAATGAACAAAAAGTTACAACTCTTGAGGGAATCAAGCTCCGCTTGCAAAGCTCTCTCGAATGATATCTAGTTTGCATTATTTTGGAAAAAATGGTAGTTCTATGGCCAAAACCATTTAACTTTACATAGTTTTTGGTTATACTTTATATCACGAACGTGATGCATGGAGCAGAGAACAAGACAAGAAAGCAAGACACAAAGATTAAAACAGGTTAGACAAGTCATGAATCAAAATTTCTGTGTCCTAGCACACTTGAACAAAGTAGATAGATGACCATCAATCAAATTCATTACATAGGGGTCGCGGACTCGATTAGGTCTGCTCTATTTCTGCGATCCCAGCGCTTGGCGCTGAAAAACGCAACTTCACCTTCACCTTCACATAGTACATATAAGTACCAGATGCGTCAAAAAAGTTTACCTGTATGGCGGGCTGTGGGTTGTGGCACAAAAAGCACGTGGTCAATATTCAAAACTGAAATACTGTACTAATGGCCAATAAGTACAGTATTTCAAGATGGCGAGTAATGCAAGATGGCCGCCCTAGCCACAATAGCCGCCTTAGCATCGTACCTTGTTCAAGCCAACCAGATAAGGGAAATTTTAGCCAAAGAACACTAGTATGCTGGATCTGCACCTGGATGATCACATATCTATATTTACATTTTTTTTCTCTTTCAATTTATTCCTATATTACCGTTCATGTTCCTTATGTTTCCGTTGATTATAGTTTAGTTGTTCTTAAGGTCTAATTTAGTTTATTTTAGTTTAGTTTTACTAATAGCTGCCATACATAACTTTATGTAGTGCTGTATAGCAATGATGATGATGATGATGATGATGATGATGACTAATGTATCAGTCGAAGGCTAACTCCTGTGCAAAATTTTTAAATCACCCATGTTTTAGTAGCCTCACGACATAGTCCCAGATATCGTAACAACAACAGCAACGATGATAACAACCACAACAACATTTTCTCTGTCAATAGCGATCACTACGAACATGTCATCAGGCTAATGTTTTAGAGCAAAAAATGAGGAAATTGCTGGCTAGAGGATCATATTGGAAAGAGGATGCCATGTTCGAGGCTGGTCCACTATCTACTTGCCATTGTAATTAGATTTCTATTTCTGAAACCGAAACTAACAATTGCATCAACCTCTAGTTTTAATGATGAGTAAATCATGGACCACCGTCGAACGTGGAATTCTTTTTCCAATTCAAACCCTGTACCAGAGCGCGTGGCCGAGTAGTTAAGGCGTCTGACTCGTAAACCAAATGTCAGAACGGCCGTAGGTTCAAATCCCTGGCTGGACAGTTTGGTCGCTGTCCGTAACACTAGCCCGGGTCGACCAGAGCCATGTGAGGGAAATGTGGTAGCTGCGGGCGGGTAGCTGCGGCGAACTGATGGTAAAACATCCGTGGCCCCTGCTGGAAATAAGTCTCTCAGACTTTCGCGGGTTAGCCACGTTAAATATAAATACCTACCTGCCTACCTAGAGATTTACCAAACAAAACCTTTAAATCTACTTTAGCCTTTCACTATGACACGCCGTAACGTCAAAAATCTACTCTTTTGTGAATATCAAATTTGTGTGTGGTGTATCTGTCAGTGGTGTGTTATTTTTTTGTTTTCAATTTGTTTTGAATGGGCTTATCAAGATTTCTAGCTACTGAAAGCGAATTCAGGCACACTGTGCATGCCGCATCCAGGCATGGGACCCCTAGTTGAGGGTCCCTTAGGACGACTTGTTCTCGTTTTCATTCATTCATTCATTCATTCATTCATTCATTCATTCATTCATTCATTTAAGAAGGAGGGTAGCACTTCGGCAAAAGCCGTCTTTCAAGGGGTCCTCCGATAAAAACATTATTATTACAAAAAATACAAAATAAACTACCCTAACTTACCTAATTACAATGAAAACCGTAATATTAAAAAACATATTTACAAGAATTGATTATATACCTGGTGTCCCAAAAAACGCAACAGATTTAAAAGAATTCTAATACAAGCTCTTTTACACTAAAAATTCAATAACTATTTTTCTCAAAATTTACAATGATAGGATTAAATTTTGAGATATTTTTCAGAATTTTAGGTGACCTGGTTGCAAAGCTATAAATCAACAAACTCAAAATTTGCTATCATGGCAAAACCAGACCTCCCACAGCTAGTGTAAAGCATAATGCAAAATTAGCAAAATTATAAGCGTGGCATTATCTGCAACTTTACAGGATTACAGACAAGTATATAATTTGATCAAGAAACTGTGTCAAAAGAGATCCCTTGATGATTTGTGAGTTATCTAGTTTCGAGGGAGCTCTCAGTGTTCATTTCCGATTGAAAGCATAACTGTTAGAATGGCCTAGTCATTTTAGAAAATGCAACTTCGCCATGACTGAAATCTATGTACAAGTATCTGTTCAATTTTCAATTAACTTTTGTGTTTGAGCGCTTGTCAGCAATCTTCGGTAATTGCCAAGACAGTACTTTTTTTATAATTTGACTATTTAATCAACAATTGCTAATGTAGCAGCTCTGGTTTCGACCTGGAAGCAATTTTGAACATTGCTAACTTTTAACTTTACAACCAAGTCATTAAAAATACTTGAAAATATATCAAAATTTATTCTAATAATTGTAGATTTCAATAAAAATAATTGTTTGCTGACAAGTATGAAACAGTTTCCATTAGAATTATTCAAATCTGTTTCGTTTTTTTCGGGACACTTGGTACATGTGTGCATATAAGAAATAAAATATGAGCGAAGAAAAAAACAAATCCTTGGTCTCTGACAGGGGCAGACCCCGCAGAACCAACACCGGCCGCCCCCAACGGCACGACACCCCAGAGCGAACAGCTATCAAAACCACGACCTCTATTCGCTCCAAGCCATCCCACCACCCAAGAACAACCAGAACCATAAATAGACTTTTTGAAGCTATGGGTGAGTTGCGTTGTGAGGTCAGGCCTACGAGGTCACCCATCTGGAATTTTACCTCACTCGACCGAGCTTAAATTCAGTTACATGACGAGAACTTGTTTAAGCCACTCAGCCAATCACCCTTGAATATCAGTGTATATTTCAGTTGCGTGTGGTTTGTGTGTCAAATTTACTTTTGCATTTCAAACTCGTGTGTGTATGCCAAACTTTTGTGTGTATGTCAAACGTGTGTTTGCATTTTAGACTTGTGTGTTTATGCCAAACATTTGTGGGCTTATGTCAAATTTGTGTGTGTATGTCAAACCCGCATTTGACTCTACCCAAAAATTTCATACTTTTCTTTGTACGCAAACTGTTATTTAGACAACGCAGAGAACTTGAAGATAGTCTTCGGTAGAAGCTTCTGCCTTACTACATAAGCTTATTATTTTATTTGTCGTGTGCTCAAGGATAGCTTTCAATATGAGGCCTTGTGATGCCGGATTCAAATTTCAATGGTAAGTAAATTATGCACTACCGGCAAACGAGGAGTTCTCGTTCCAAAAACCAATACCAGAGATTTATCATAAAAACTTTCACCTCTTACTTAGCCTTTGACTGATAGATTAGCTTTTTAGTTTGGAATATCGGTCACATACTTTTTATTCCACAGCCCGCGCTACGTGCAAACCTTTTTCTGACTTAACCAGAAGGGTTAATGGCAATCTTGCAGGAAAGTTCCTTTTGAGAAGCGTGGAAAGGACCAACAAAGTCAAGTGAAATTCATCCAAGTTCCAACACCGGAATGAAGACAACGATAAAGTTGAAGATCCTTGCAAAACAGTTTCCAAACAACCTTCCCCACAACTTCTGCACATCTCGACCTATTTTACGGAAGCTGATGTTCACTTAAGGTGACTCTGCAACACGCTCTGATGAGCACGGCAAGCCGGTTTTCAGAAATCTCCTCTCAAAAAACTTGTTAATTGCTCTGCAACCAATTGGGCTATCAAATTCTGTAAAAGTATAGGATTGATTGCTCATGCTCTTTTGTTTTGACGGCTTTGGAGAAGACTCATTTCAAAATATTTACTAGCTTCAGAAGAACTACATATTCCACTCCGCTAATCTAAAAATTTTGATCAAACTTTTTAACCAAACACACGATATGCGCGCAGACATAAATGTAAAATTTGAAGTTAAAGTCTTGGTCAGTTTTTCCGCAATAAAATTCTAAAGTTTGGTAGCCTACTCGATAACAAACGGAAGGAAAATTGGCCAGTCGGAAACAAGTAGGCATTCTATCAAGACTGACAGTGCAAATCTGTCAAGTTATACGTATGGAATCGTTTCGTCATTTTCTGTCACACACTGCATTGCAAACTTCTTCTTTTTTCTTCGCCTTGGGACTAAACAAAGGTATTCTCGTGCAAGCACAAAAGATTTGTTTGAAGTCAATAGAATGGCAAAAAGAAGCAAATTGAATAGATTTGAAAATTAATCACAGAATCTAGGATGCCAAAAAAACATGTTCTACTATCCTCTGTTCCATTAATGCAATCTTCAATGAATCCAAAGCCATCGACTGAATTGGTGTTGGTCGCCTTCAGAATATTGCAGATGTCGAAAAGAAGTCAATTGAAGAGATGTGAGAATTCATCGCAGAATCTGGGATGCCAAAAAAATGTACTTCTATCATTGGTCAAATCGATTTATTATTCCATGAATCAAAAAACATCGATGGAATAGGTGTGAGAGGCCATCAGAATATTGCAGATGTCGAAAAGAAGTGAATTGAAAAGAAGTGATAATTCATTGTAGAATCTGGGATTCTAAAAATCATGTACTACTATCATCTGTCAAATTGATGTATTATTCCATTAATAAAAAATATCGACTGAATTGGTGTGAGATGCCAATTTAAATATAGCAAATGACGAAAGAAGTCAATTGAATAGATGTGAGAAATCATCACAGAATCTAGTGCCCCAATCACAGTGCAAGTTAAACCAGCTTAAACTAAACCAGGTTTTCGAATAAGGCCTTCTGATTGGTCAATCCAACAAATCCAGTCATTTGATTGGTTGAAATTTAAACTAGTTTAGATAAAGCTGGTTTAACTATGTCAGTGTGAATGGGGTATAGGATACCAAAAAACATGTACTAATATCATTTGTGAAATTCATGTAAAATTCCATGAAACAAAAAAAAACATCGATTGAATTGGTGTGGGAGGCCATCAGAATATGGGACATGTCGAAAAGAAGTCAATTGAAGAGATTTGAGAATTCATCAAAGAATCTGGGATGCCAAAAAACATGTACTAATATCATTTGTGAAATTTATTTAAAATTCCATGAAACAAAAAAAAACATCGATTGAATTGGTGTGGGAGGCCATCAGAATATGGCACATGTCGAAAAGAAGTCGATTGAAGAGATTTGAGAATTCATCAAAGAATCTGGGATGCCAAAAAACATGTACTAATATCATTTGTGAAATTTATGTAAAATTCCATGAAACAAAAAAAAAACATCGATTGAATTGGTGTGGGAGGCCGTCAGAATATGGCACATGTCGAAAAGAAGTCGATTGAAGAGATTTGAGAATTCATCAAAGAATCTGGGATGCCAAAAAACATGTACTAATATCATTTGTGAAATTCATGTAAAATTCCATGAAACAAAAAAAAACATCGATTGAATTGGTGTGGGAGGCCGTCAGAATATGGCACATGTCGAAAAGAAGTCGATTGAAGAGATTTGAGAATTCATCAAAGAATCTGGGATGCCAAAAAACATGTACTAATATCATTTGTGAAATTCATGTAAAATTCCATGAAACAAAAAAAACATCGCTTGAATTGATGTGGGAGGCCGTCAGAATATGGCACATGTCGAAAAGAAGTCGATTGAAGAGATTTGAGAATTCATCAAAGAATCTGGGATGCCAAAAAACATGTACTAATATCATTTGTGAAATTTATGTAAAATTCCATGAAACAAAAAAACATCGATTGAATTGGTGTGGGAGGCCATCAGAATATGGCACATGTCGAAAAGAAGTCGATTGAAGAGATTTGAGAATTCATCAAAGAATCTGGGATGCCAAAAAACATGTACTAATATCATTTGTGAAATTTATTTAAAATTCCATGAAACAAAAAAAAACATCGATTGAATTGGTGTGGGAGGCCATCAGAATATGGCACATGTCGAAAAGAAGTCGATTGAAGAGATTTGAGAATTCATCAAAGAATCTGGGATGCCAAAAAACATGTACTAATATCATTTGTGAAATTCATGTAAAATTCCATGAAACAAAAAAAACATCGATTGAATTGGTGTGGGAGGCCATCAGAATATGGGACATGTCGAAAAGAAGTCAATTGAAGAGATTTGAGAATTCATCAAAGAATCTGGGATGCCAAAAAACATGTACTAATATCATTTGTGAAATTTATTTAAAATTCCATGAAACAAAAAAAACATCGATTGAATTGGTGTGGGAGGCCATCAGAATATGGCACATGTCGAAAAGAAGTCGATTGAAGAGATTTGAGAATTCATCAAAGAATCTGGGATGCCAAAAAACATGTACTAATATCATTTGTGAAAATTATGTAAAATTCCATGAAACAAAAAAAAACATCGATTGAATTGGTGTGGGAGGCCGTCAGAATATGGCACATGTCGAAAAGAAGTCGATTGAAGAGATTTGAGAATTCATCAAAGAATCTGGGATGCCAAAAAACATGTACTAATATCATTTGTGAAATTCATGTAAAATTCCATGAAACAAAAAAAAACATCGATTGAATTGGTGTGGGAGGCCGTCAGAATATGGCACATGTCGAAAAGAAGTCGATTGAAGAGATTTGAGAATTCATCAAAGAATCTGGGATGCCAAAAAACATGTACTAATATCATTTGTGAAATTCATGTAAAATTCCATGAAACAAAAAAAAACATCGATTGAATTGATGTGGGAGGCCGTCAGAATATGGCACATGTCGAAAAGAAGTCGATTGAAGAGATTTGAGAATGCATCAAAGAATCTGGGATGCCAAAAAACATGTACTAATATCATTTGTGAAATTTATGTAAAATTCCATGAAACAAAAAAACATCGATTGAATTGGTGTGGGAGGCCATCAGAATATGGCACATGTCGAAAAGAAGTCGATTGAAGAGATTTGAGAATTCATCAAAGAATCTGGGATGCCAAAAAACATGTACTAATATCATTTGTGAACTTCATGTAAAATTCCATGAAACAAAAAAACATCGATTGAATTGGTGTGGGAGGCCATCAGAATATGGCACATGTCGAAAAGAAGTCGATTGAAGAGATTTGAGAATTCATCAAAGAATCTGGGATGCCAAAAAACATGTACTAATATCATTTGTGAAATTTATGTAAAATTCCATGAAACAAAAAACATCGATTGAATTGGTGTGGGAGGCCATCAGAATATGGCACATATCGAAAAGAAGTCGATTGAAGAGATTTGAGAATTCATCAAAGAATCTGGGATGCCAAAAAACATGTACTAATATCATTTGTGAAATTTATGTAAAATTCCATGAAACAAAAAAACATCGATTGAATTGGTGTGGGAGGCCATCAGAATATGGCACATGTCGAAAAGAAGTCGATTGAAGAGATTTGAGAATTCATCAAAGAATCTGGGATGCCAAAAAACATGTACTAATATCATTTGTGAAATTTATGTAAAATTCCATGAAACAAAAAAACATCGATTGAATTGGTGTGGGAGGCCATCAGAATATGGCACATGTCGAAAAGAAGTCGATTGAAGAGATTTGAGAATTCATCAAAGAATCTGGGATGCCAAAAAACATGTACTAATATCATTTGTGAAATTCATGTAAAATTCTATGAATCAGAAAAGATCTATTGAATAGTATGGGAGACCATCAGACTATTGCAGATGTCGAGAAGAAGTCAATTGAATAGCTGTGAGAATTCAACACAGAATCTGGGATACCAAAATACATCTACTACTATCATCTATTAAATTTATCAAATATTCCATTAATCAAACAAAATCGACTGCATAGCTGTGGGAGGCCATCAGAATATTACAGATGTCGAAGAAAAGTCAATTGAATAGATGTGAGAATTCAACACAGAATCTGGGATGCAAAAAAACATGTACTACTATCATCTACCGTATGACCCAAAAAGTGACCGACGCGATCTGTTATAGAAAAACAATTAAGATGCCGATTGAGATGATTCCGTTCTGTTGCTCAAAGACTACGCTACATTATGATTATTTTTTGCTATATATTGAAGAACTGCAAGTTTTAAATCCCTATAGAGTCGGCAAAAGATCGGATCGATTTAAAGCTACTCCAGATCTTGAAAACAACGAGGAGCGTGATGAACTTTTGGCTCGGAACAAGCAAAAAGTTTCCAGAGAAAGTTTCTAGTCCCTAGGTACCTAAGTATTTGGAATTAAAGTTCCTTGTAAACTCATGGAATTTCAAAGGAAGTCAATTCTCAATGCAAATAGAAATCTTAAAGAATGCCTTTCAGAAAAAGTAGGAGTATCCTTGTCCCTTGAGACAAGAAACTTTTAGGCATCTTGGGACAATAAACGGCTATTACTAAAATAGGGAATCTGGGAATCGGGGATTATGGAAACGGTAAGAGGTATCGGTCTGTAGTTTGTGGTATAATAAATAACTACCATATACAAATCTATTCCCAAGAAAGTCAAAGGAATCCCCCATGGGATCTAGCAAGAATACTCAGTCAAAGTGCCACTTCTGAAAATTACTAAACTAGGGAATATGGAGACTAAAAGCTTTACAGAAGAAAAAAGTATATCAATAAATAGCTCTTGGCCTCCAGGTTTCAAAAATTCAACAATCTAGCTCATATGTTAAAGATGGGTTCCACAACCGGGAAACAAAATCAGGGAATCAGGCAATCGGGCAATCGGAGAATATGGAAACTACATAAGCTATGAGAAAATTTTGAACGAAAGCATGTAGTTCTCCTTAAAATTAGGTCAATTTTCAAGTTTCGTATTTTTACCTTGGATAGTTTAGCCGTATCGGAGGTCTAAAGTTCGCATTATTTTGTCATGTGGGAGCATGCAGATATCCAAATTATTTCTGCGATTTGAAATTTCATCAATTTAGTGTTAATCAAAGACATATCAATCTTATTTGGAGTAGAAGATAGTATATTAGCAGATCTGGTGATATTAAACTCGGTATTAAGAAATCAAGTAAGAGGACAGAATATGACAATTACAATTTGTTATTTCATAAATTCAATGTTAATCAAAGACATCTGAATCTTCGTGGCAGTAGAAGAAAGTATATTTTTAATAGTACTAGAAATGTCATTATATTCATGACAGATCTGGTGATATTAAACTCGGTATGAAGAAATCAAGAATGAAGACAGAATACAATTGCAGTTTGTTATTCTATCAATCTAATGTTAGTCAACGACATCTAAATCTTAGTAGGAGTAGAAGATAGTATATTTCTAATAGCACAAGACATGTCAGTATATTCATGACAGATCTGGTGAAATTAAACTCGATATGAAGAAATCAAGTCAAAAGATTGAATATGACTGTTCCTAATTCAAGTTTCATCAATTCAATGTTAATCAAAGACATCTGAATCTTAGTAGGAGCAGAAGATAGTATATTTTCAATAGCACTAGAAATGTCAATATATTAATGACAAAACTGGTGATATTAAACTTGGCATGAAGAAATCAAATAAAAAGAATAAATATGACCTCTACACTTTGAATGTTCATCAATTTAATGTTGATAGAAGACATCTGAATCTTAGTTGGACTAGACGATAGTATATTTTTGATCGCACTAAAAATTTCAATATATTCATGACAAAAATGGTGATATCATACTTGGTAGGAAAAGGTCAAATTAAAAACTGAATATGACTGCTAAAATTTGAAAATTCCATCAATTGTATGTTGATGGATGGCATCTGAATCTTAGTAGGAGTAGAAGATAATATACTTTTAATAGCGCTAGAAATGTCAGGATATTCACGACAATTCTGGCGATATCAACTTGATATAAACAAATGAAGTCAAAAGAATGAATATGATTAATAATATTTGAAATTTCATCAGTTTAATGTTACTAGAAGACATCTGAAGCTTATTTGTAGAAGAAGATACTATATTTTGATACCACTAGAAATGTCAGCATATCCATGAGAAAACTAGTGATAGTAAACTCACTATGAACAAATCAAGTCTAAAGACTAAATATGATTGTTACAATTTGAAATTTCATCAATTGAATGTTGAAGGAAGACATCTGAATCTTAGTTAGAGTAGAAGATAGTATACTTTTATTAGCACTAGAAATGTCAGCATTTTCATGAAAAACCTGTGACAGTAAACTCGATATGAACAAATCAAGTCAAAAGACTGAATATGACTCTTACTATTTGAAATTTCATCAATTCAATCTCAATCAAAGACATCTGAATCTTAGTTGGAGTAGAACATAGTATATTTTTGATAGCTCTAAAAATGTCAATGTATTCATGACAAAACTGGTGATATTAAACTTGGTAGTAAAAAATCAAATTAAAACTGAATATGACTTCCACAATTTGAAATTTCCTGAATTGAATGTTGATGGAAGACATGTGAATCTTAGTTGGAGCAGAAGATAGTATATTTATGATCGCACTAATAATGTCAATATATTCATGACAAAACTGGTGATATTAAACTTGGTAGTAAAAAGTCAAATTAAAACTGAATATGACTGCTACAATTTTGAAATTTCCTGAATTGAATGTTGATGGAAGACATGTGAATCTTTGTTGGAGCAGAAGATAGTATATTTTTGATCGCACTAATAATGTCAATATATTCATGACAAAACTGGTGATATTAAACTTGGTAGTAGAAAATCAAATTAAAACTGAATATGACTTCCACAATTTGAAATTTCCTGAATTGAATGTTGATGGAAGACATGTGAATCTTAGTTGGAGTAGAAGATAGTATATTTTTGATCGCACTAATAATGTCGATATATTCATGACAAAACTGGTGATATTAAACTTGGTAGTAAAAAGTCAAATTAAAACTGAATATGACTGCTACAATTTTGAAATTTCCTGAATTGAATGTTGATGGAAGACATGTGAATCTTAGTTGGAGTAGAAGATAGTATACTTTTAATAACACTAGAAATGTCAGTATATTCATGAAGGAACAGATGACATTAAACTCAGTATGAAGAAATCAAGTCAAAAGCCTAAATATTACTTTTACTATTTGAAATTTCACCAACTTTATGTTAATCAAAGACATTTGAATCTTAGTTGGAGTAGAAGATAATATATTTTTGATAGTACTAGAAATGTCACTATATTCATGACGGATCTGGTGCTTTTAAATTCGTTATGAACAAATCAAGTAAAAATACAGCATATGACTATTACAATTTGTTATTTCATCAATTCAATGTTAATGAAAGACACCTAAATCTTAGTTGGCGTAGAAGATAGTTTATTTTTAATACCACTAGGAATGTAAGTATATTCATTGTAGAAAAAACTGGTGATATCAAACTTAGTAAGAAAAATTAAATAAAAAACTTAATATGACTGCTACATTTTGAAATTTCGTCAACTGAATATTGATGAAAGACATCTGAATCTTGGTTGGGGTAGAAGATTGCATATTTTTAATAGCACTAGGAATGTCAGTATATTGATTGTAAAAAACTGGTTTTTTCAAACTTGGTAAGAAAAAATCAAATCAAAAAACTTAATATGACTGCTACAGTTTGAAATTTCGTCAACTGAATATTGATGAAAGACATCTGAATCTTAGTTGGAGTAGAAGATTGCATATTTTTAATAGCACTAGGAATGTCAGTATATTGATTGTAAAAAACTGAGTTTTTCAAACTTGGTAAGAAAAATCAAATCAAAAAACTTAATATGACTGGTATAGTTTGAAATTTCGTCTATTGAATGTTGATGAAAGACATCTGAATCTTAGTTGGAGTAGAAGATTGCATATTTGTAATAGCACTAGGAATGTCAGTATATTGATTGTAAAAAACTGGTTTTTTCAAACTTGGTAAGAAAAAATCAAATCAAAAAACTTAATATGACTGGTATAGTTTGAAATTTTGTCTATTGATTGTTGATGGAAGATATCTGAATCTTAGTTGGAGTAGAAGATTGCATATTTTTAATAGCACTAGGAATGTCAGTATATTCATGAAATAACTGGTGATATCAAACTCGATATGATGAAATCAAGTCGAAAGACTTAAAATGACTTACACTATTTGAAATTTCATCAACTTAATGTTAATCGAAGACATTTAAAACGAACTTGGATTACAAGGTAGTATATTTTATTTTCCCTTTAAATATTATCATTTTCATGACAAAAGTGATGATATTCAACGTGCTCTGAAGAAATCATTTCAAAAGACTAAATATGACTGTTACCATTTGAAATTTTACCGATTTAATGATTATCGAGGAGATGTGAAATTTAGTTAAAGAAGAAGCTGGCATGTTTTCAAAAACACATGAAATGTCTGCATATATTTGACAAAACTTGTGATATCAAACTCGGTATAAAGAAATCAATTCAAGAGACTGACTATGAGTGTTACAATTTGATATGTTATGAATTAATGATTATGAAACTTAGTTGAGAAGCTGGTATATTTTCAATATCACCTAAATTGTCAACGTCCTCATTTCGGTCCAAAACTGGCCAAAAGGCCATGTTGTGGACGAGGTTGCTAGTTAATTATCCAACTTTGAGTGCGTATCCTGAAAATTTATCTGGATGGCTTTACCCGCAGAAGCCCTCGTGCTAACTCCCAAAAGTTAATTTTCTATCTTCTATCTACAACATCGATTGAAGCCCTTTCTGTCGATGTTTTAAAAGACGAAATAGTGGCAATTATCTGACGATGGTACTGTCTATAACACGTAAGAGCTAACCCTTTCACTCCATGCAAAATCTAACTTCTTATTAATAGTTATGAAGACAGGTATGCAAAGGAAACTTTTACATTTTAAGTTCTAAGA
Organism: Aurelia sp. 4 Dawson et al 2005; assembly: GCA_964019985.1. Lineage (NCBI taxonomy): Eukaryota > Metazoa > Cnidaria > Scyphozoa > Semaeostomeae > Ulmaridae > Aurelia > Aurelia sp. 4 Dawson et al 2005. The sequence continues at coordinate 18,014,286 of OZ026496.1, read as the reverse complement.
AGTCAGTTTTATAGCCCGGGAGAATCCGTTTTCATTTGCAGCTGTTGTCTAGTTGTATCAAGTCTTGGTGGAGGTACATAACATGTTGAGTGTACGTGCATGCACCACGCATGTTTGTTTGTCGTGGACCCTGGAATATCAAAAAAAGGTTTTCTTTTCGCAAGTTCCCTTAAAATTGATCGGTTTTACCGGCGGACAGCGTTGGAAATGAGTTGCTTTCATCATAAAGTAGATGAAATGGTAAATTTTGGCTTTTAAAAGTTGGTAGCTATCCGAAAACAGGGCTGCAAACCCCCGTCCATCTCCAAGTGGTGTACTCCCTCCTGGTACGTAGTTTGCGGTATGCTTCAATAAAATAGCAGCTTTCTCACCAAAAACGTCTCAAGTCTACACAGATTTTGGGGGGTAGTGTTGTTGTAAATAGAGGATTCTTGGTGTACTACTGTTGATATAATAGCCTGTTCTACAGGATTGTGCAGATTTTGCCTCAGATTTTATTTTGTGGTGTTTGGGCACCATTTCAAAAAACCCCGCAAACAAGAACATAGCAGAATTAGAACCTGCAGACTGATGTTGTGGAAAAAGACACCCAAAGATAAGAACCAAAAACAGACTGATTTACTTCAATGTTCTTATGAGATAGTATACTTAATTGAACTAAGAAATTTCACCATATCATTGCAAACAAACTACCAAATATTGATAGCTGAACACCTCTAACAGTTTTCAGGGATATGCAAATTGTTTTATCAAGGGCGTTAGGACACTTTATCATTCTTACCACATTATTATTATTATTATTATTATTATTATTATTATTATTATTATTATTATTATTATTATTATTATTATTATTATTATTATTATTATTATTATTATTATTATTATTATTATTATTATTATTATCATCATTATTATTATTATTATATTTGTTTAATCAGGGCGGTGTCACGAGTCTTTAATTCTTTTCAAAAGTGGAAAATTGAAAGGTTGAAGTTTAAAACAGGCACTTTGGAAAATATCCATGATACAAATCATAGCTGGCCCTCTTTCAAAACCTCTGGCTTCTGTTGAAATGTATATTTCGACTTTGCAAACTTGTATCTTTGGTGTTTGGGCGATTTTTACATGCAACGTATGTAGAGCTAAGTTGAAAAGTGATGAAGTTTAGCTATTCACTAGGACAGTAATGATATATTACCGTTTCGTTTCTATTTCCAGTCAAAAGGGGGTACCTTTTTTAGACACCCGGTATGTATAAGATTGTTTCGTTGATGTACCATCCTCTAAGTAGTGTAATCTATGATTTTCTTGTAATCTACTCGTTGATTTGAATTGTTGAGTTTGGAGGCGACTTGATAACATTATGTATTTTGCGCCTCTATCTCAAGTAGATCGAATTGAGTTGTTTAGTTAATGTACTCTAACGTTATATTTTTCAAAGAAAAAAATAGGCAGGCTTCCATGATTGGGATTTCAAATCTAGAATGGACTGCCAAATGAAATGAAATCTGCAGAAAATCTAAGTACCTTCAAAAACATGATAAAATAGTGGGATGGCCCGAACTGTAAATGTAGCGCTTTTTGTCATATATCTCGAAATTAGTTTTATTTTATTTACTTAGATTTTTTAAAGAATGTAAAAAATATTTATTCATGTATAATAAATTCATCGATTTAGATTAGTTTACCTTGTTCATTTGTATATGGTAATCAAGGCTGTAAATAATCGATGTAAAATAAGTTAGAAAACAAACAAACAAACAAGGATTAATTCAATTATGACGAGCGTGATGCATCACACAAAGAAAGTCGCATCGCGTATGATTTCGCTAATCTTTGTTTCGCTAGATTTTGAAATCTTCATAAATAAAAGTCAATATATGCAATTAGTGTAGTTGTTTAAGTTTGTATGCAGCATATTTTAGCTATAACCAAGAAAAAAATTTCATCTGGTCCCCACATCCCGCTGGGAAAATCAAGAGAACATTTGAAGTCTTTATTTGCTCAATGAACGAGCAAAACACCTTGAATCAAGAATCGAGTATGAAATTTTCTTGCGTAATTAAAACAGATTTCGGAAATCGTCGGTGGATGCAAATCTCTAGGCCTCTTGTTAACTTCGCTTCAATACTTTCGTAGTGTTAGAAATGGAAGGCTGGTGCTAATGAAGCAAAGACTCGCTGAATTGTTGAGGAGTAAAGAGAAAGGAAGGGTCTGGTGATAAGAATATGTGAATATCTATACATCCGAAGAAAATATCAAAGTAATCTAGACAAACATTGAGCGGTTATATCTATCAACTTAATCAAAAGTTATAGCTTACTAGTTTTAGCTATTGTTATCCAACTGTAAAGAAATTGATAATAATAACAATGATGATAAAGATAGTAATAATAATGATAATACAGAGACTATGGAATAAGGAAGTGAAAATCATCCCAGTTGTAGTTGGTGCACTTGGTACCACGCCAAGGCTGCTACCGAAGAGACTGAACGACATCGGAATAGAGACCCGTGTTGTAGACTTGCAACAAAGTGCCATCCTTTGCTCTGCAGGGATCCTAAGGAAGTCGCTGAGGTTTGAGGAGACTTGTTGTCACCATACCTCAAGGGAACATCACTGCTAGATATATTAGCATATATCAACAAATAGGAGTAATGATAATAATAACGAGACTAAATCTAACATCAATCGCAGAAGCAATTAATATAACTGGAAGGCGTTATTCCTTAGGAAAACCATGCGTCACCGATTTGCAAATTTCGCATATGCTGCTAGGAGGAAGAGATCTACCTTTTACATAGAGGTAAGTCCATGCCATCTTTCGAGCAATAATCATTGCTTTGAGAACTATAGTATTTTAGGATTGCTGTATTCCATATATATTCTCAAACCAGCGAAAACTATGTCCCAAAATTCACAGACCATTCAAAGTATATACACCAAAAATTGCGACCGCAATCCAAAACAAGGTAACTACGCATGAGAAAATTGATCAAAATGAATAGGGGGACCGGGGCTAGTTGTAAAACTTTTGAGAAAAATGAAATTTTCTCCTTATCAGCAAAACACAGACCTGTCTTTGTACCACCATGTGTTGTGTTTGAGGATTGACTATTGAGCAAATGTTGTCTCACAAATATAGCGCTTTTAGATTTTCGGTAAACTGCCAATGAAAATCAAGATTGGAGTGTTACAACTTGCCCTGAGTATGGGGTGTATGAAGTCTGTATGCTGGTATGATCCCACTTTTTACATAAAATAGCCTCAAAATCAGGTAAAATATGATCAAATAAACTCAAAATTAGATTAAATATATTTCATTCAGTACATATTTCATTACTTGCACAACAGACGTCTTAGTTACTTCTATGATCTGAAAGTCTAAAACATCCCCTTCTTAATGTACGCTAGATTTCACTCCTCGTAAACTCTAATTCTACATCAAGCATATCAAACAATTGTTTACGAATAGAGAAAGTTTTTGACTGAATAGCTTTCAAAAAGAACTTGTTTATTTTTGGTAGAACTTTTTGTTTTGTTGCAACTTGCCCAGACAGACAAGGAGTGAAAATGCCATGTTCTGGAAATAACATTCTAAGATAGAATCCTAGGTTCATTTCAGGAGAAGCAATGCATACCATAAAGCTCTATTAAGCCCCCCTCTCTAATAAGCCCCCTCTCTAATAAGCCCTTCCCCTCTGAGTCAAATTTTTAAAAGAAGCCCTCCCCTCTATTAAGCCCTCCCCACTTATACCTTATTCTAGAATTTACCCAAATGTTTTCCATTTATTTAGCTACACAACCTTGCACGTTAAAGTGAATGACCTGAGTTAAAAGATGAGATCGCATAGGTTTATAAATAGCCTATTGTATTTGGTAATACAGCTCGTGGAGAAAGAAAGCAAGGTCAACGAAAATAATGCAGGGATTAGGCACTTCTTTGTCCTATTTTTAGGAAAGCGCTATATTTCTCAGGTCATTCACTTTAATTCTAGTATGGTTTGGGATAGAAACTGTGTCGAATTTATGTATTTGGAGCCACAAAATCTTATGTTGATTCAGCAAAATATGTGATAAAAGAACTGAAAAGCTACCAAATATATCCTTGTCACATAATTTTGTGAATAAGCCCCCCTCTCCAATAAGCCCTCCTCTCCATTAAGCCCCCCTCTGGAAGGTCCAAAATTAAATAAGCGCCCCCCGGGGGCTTAATATAGCTTTTACGGTATTTTACTCCAATACTGCATGGGAATTAGGAATGCACACAAACTATGGGGAGTTGAAGAGCGCTACGTTCTAAAGTTCAAAAATTTACTTTCAGTTCAAAAAATGGGGATAGCAATGCTAAATAACAGTCGGCGGCAAGAACAATAACAGCCACTGTTTAAGTTGAAGGTAGTAACAAGACATTCATTCACACAAATGCTTGTGAGCACAGCCTAATGACGGCAGAGAAATACCTTCTGTTACAACTTGTCCCCAGCTACTTCTAACCCAGGTATCCCTTTACCCAAAAGAGCTGTTTTTCGAAACTGACATCAGAAAATTTCTGGCTATTTGTGATTTACCAAATATGACTCCATAAAATTATTGTTTACCCGAAAAAAGGCATCTAAAAGAAGTGGCACATTCTGTAGCAGCATGTGTGGCAATTACTCCAGTCCCCCTCGGGTCAACAAAAGGGATCCCCTTTTGAGAAATCACTTTCCCCAGCACGTCAAGCTTATGATATTGGGAAGCATACCATTTAACAGCACACATGTTCAAAGTGACCTCAAAACTTACCTGACCGAAATCGGGGGAACAAACGCTCTGAAATTATTAGAGCGTTTCTGCAGAAAGCCTTTTCTAAAAATCGTCAAAGCAGGCTAAAAGCGACGACCAACCAAGATTTCCTGAACATTCTGCTTCAATATTTCTTGAGTGGTTGCTCTCCAAATTAAATCGTACTTTTCCATTTGTAGGTGTTCCTCTTCTTGCTTTCTTTTCAAGAAGCTTTGAAGTTCAGTATCTCTTCCGCGCAACCAGTTCGTAAGTATGTTAAGGACATAAAGTCTCAAGAAATTCCTTTTTATTAACAAAGATTTAGCCACTGTGTATCAGGTGCATCGAGAAAATCAAGCACAGTAGGTTTGTGAGCATTTGAAAGTTCCATCTAAAGTATTCAATATTCATGCAGAGAAAATAGTAATCTACTCTTTCGTCATTCCTCTTGTGAATTCATGAATTCATTAACTTCCATTTCTTCCGCTATCTGGAAGGGTCTTGTTATGAATAGACTGAAACTCGATCGTTCAGTAAAGATTTTAAAGCATTCCAAGAGCTGTTGTGACTTAGATGCATCGAAAGCTGACCCTTTAAATCACAAGGTTTGCTATGAGGTGAAGGTGAGGTTGCGGTTTAGTTCCAAACGCAGGGATTGCAGAAATAGAGTAAGTCTACTGTAGTCCCTGACTCCTTGTCATAACGCTCAAGTAGTGGGGCTCCGGGGGGTATCCAGCCCTATCCGCCCTGGCCGCAAAAATCCGAGGATTAAACCACTGCACAACAACGTCCCATGACTTCGTGACCTTTATACAAATGCAAGCAATTGGTGTACTTGACTTACCTGATTTCAATTTCAGTCTTCTTTACATTCATATAAAATATCACAATTTGGAATCACAATTAAAAGACATGTTACATCTACATCCTACTGTAATTTTAATTACTATACAAACCATAGAAACACAACATGGGTATATATGTATGTATGTACGAATTTGCCACTAAGACAAAATTTAAAATGGTTAAATAAAAGAAAAAAATAGATGAAAAAGTAAATATTTACACTAATTTTACATAGCAAATTGACTTATACAAGTTAAAAACACCCCCAAATTATAGTGGCAGGGATAGCGTTAAAAGATCGAGTTGACCTTTTTTCCAAAATGATCCCCTTAGAGGTGATTGCAAAAAATCATAAATCGTTATGGACAACAAGTAGGACTACAAGGAGCAAGGACAATGACCACCCTGTCGCTATTAACATAGACATGCAAGTATATCCCTGTTAGCATCATTAGGGAGGTTTTTATCACAAGAGTTGCGTTAGAACCTCATTTTTCTATATATATAATCCATTAAAATAGACGCAAAGACTTACAGCTACTGTGCCTGTCATGGCTGGAGTAGGCACTAAGTCATCGGAGTTCCCACCATGAAAGACACTCAATTCAAAACTTTCATTTTTTTAGAGAAAAGAAACAATATTAAGTCTGTCTCATAGTTGATGTCAGGCAACGACCCCTACAAGGCTTAAATAGACCTTTTAGCTATTCTATAAAAGAGTCTGGATCGAGCGATGTTTTTATACGATCTTATACACGAGGTTCGACTGAATTGTGTTAGAGCATCGATCGCAATTGTGAACATTCGAAAATTCTACAAAATCTAATGAAATATCGTTCGATCTACATTCTTTTTCAGAATAGCTAAAAGGTCTATGAGTAAAAACACGAGTGCAAGTCAATGAGCATGGAACTCCTATGTGCAGGCAAAACTGCCACTACCCCCTGCCACCCGCAGCACCCCAATCGGGATAGCAAGAGAGAAAACAAAGGGCTGCAGCTATCCAGCCACACAGCAGGAATCCCATCCACCGATTACCCGCACCCGGATTGTATGATAACAAATTTTTGAAGCTTTAATCACCTAACATCAAATGGGAGACAGAGTTAGAGTTATGTAGCTCATTTGTATGATTATGAAACCACTGCTACTAGCATCTAGTAAATCAAATGACATTACATTGCTAAATAACAAATGTGTTCTATTCAGGTATCATGATCAAGCATGGACAATACCATATATCAGTAGCTGCTGGTGATGGCAGACTGTTCCTATCTCAGAGTGATCCACCTCTCATTTTGTATAAGCATTCCGATGGCATGCTAAGGAATGAACAAGGTGACAAGTGCGTATTAGGACTAACTGGTATATATCTCAATGGTAAGCTTTCAATGTCCAAAATATTACTAAAACCTGGTTTCCATATAGCCGAAAGATGCCGTAAGGTTGCAGGCGCCAGTCTTCTGCCATGTTCGATCTGTCCCAGGTATCGCAGTCAAACGATGTAAATGGAAACATCTGAACGTTGTGCCGCAACCATCATGGCTGAAGTGCCGTTACATACCGGTAACTATGCCGGTAGCTAAGGGATGGAGTGAAGACAATGAGAGACAAAACAAAGGAAGACGATGATTTGCCGGCGGCTGCCGCAGGAATTCTGTTCCCATATAAATTTCGTGACTGAGATGCAGCAAAGTTTGAAAAAAGGTGAACTAATTTAATTTTTTCCGGGTCATTACGGTACCGTAACTATGATGGTTGCGGCTGCCGACGGTACCGGGAGAAGTGGTTTCCATATAAATTGAAATGGCTGCGGCAAGCCGGCGGCCATGGTTCCGACAATGCAGCCTTACGGCACCTTAGGGCCATATGGAAACCAGGTTAACTTACGAAATTACTAAGTTCAATCGTGTAACCTATTCAACGTCATTGGAGATAAAATCTATTGTTAAAAACAGATTTCAATTGACCTACTTTGGGCGTGTTTGCACATAGTGACTATATTGAAATGTTGTCTCATTTTCAAATCTACTTTAAACCTAAAAAGAAGGTGCATGATCTTTTAAAGTTTCATGCAACAACAAAACAGATCCCTCTTCCCCAGTCACTGATGGCTTACATGGCAAAGAGATGACTGATATGGCTGGTAAGGTACCGTCTTTCGGTACAAAAAGCACACCACTCTAGTCACCAAACCGAAAAACTAGGTTATCAGTCAATACAAATACAGTGCATAAAGTACCCAAAATCTCCAGATTTAGCAACGTGACGATAATTGTCCTATTTCAAAGCTATTTCAAGTAACCTTCATCTTATCTCTTTCCTTTAAAATCCGTCCTTATTTGGTTATATACCCACTTGCAAAGCACGTCTAATGTTTCTTGTGTACTTAATGTGGGATTCTTCTTCTTTTTAATATTTCCTCCTCGTATCTATTGGTTCTAGAATTCATTGGGTCATCCATAATTTTCTTGCTTTTTGCTGTTACTGGGACACTGCTTCATTGGCAGATTCTTTGATAGCTCTTTTCTGTTTTGCCCAATTGCTCATCTACGTCTTGGATACTTTCCACTTTTTTATAGAAATCTGTTTCTTACGGCCACTTGATACCTTGGTCTTATTTTAAGCGATTCATTTTCAAGTGTGGAATTTTTCAAGAAAAGACAAGTTTCCAAGCTTTCTATAGCATAATCTAAGGGGAAATCACTCCAGAAATAGTGTACGAGAAGAGTTGGGATTTTGAAAATCTCTTAGACTTTTCAAAGCTTTTTGAGATCTTGTGGGACTTCCAACGATCTGTTTGGACTTCCAAGGTTTTTTCAGATCCTTAGGTTTCCAAGATTTTGAAAGATTTTTGAGATTTAGGCAGATTTTTGAATGATTTGCCGAAAGGTCCTATTACGAATTCGTATGAATTTTTGGCCTAGGAAGCCGTAATGTTTGGGACTTTGACGATAATGAGGATTTCTTTGGAATTACTACGATTTTGTGAAGATTTTTGCGAATTTGAGAGACTTTTTGAGGTTTTAGGAATTTTTGAAAATCTTCAGGATTCTTTAAAAGCATGCACGAATTTTTCGCAGTGATTTGCCCAATGGCATAGTCATTGGTTTCTATACAAATTGATACAAGCGAATGATTTTTTGCAGTAAATTGCTTGACTCCGTTCACGTTCAACAAAAATATTGCCACTTACGAATACTTTGGAAACAAAGGACCTTGCTGTTGGACCACAGAAGCTACCACCTCAATCAAGGTTGCTCCATGCGGCCAAATCCCTTATGGATTCGTTGAAGGTAACTATTCATAGTTATCACAAGATATTCCATGGGTGTCGTGGACACGATTTGGGTGTTGATCGTGTCCAAAATACCTGGCCTAAATGTTCCTAAATGAATAAATGTATTTCGTTACCTTTGCAGTCTTCTATTCATTGTTTATCTTCTCTTTCTTGATTTGGAGCTGACGGCTTGCTTTCTTCAGTTTGAAATGGACCTAAAATTCAAACTGTACTGCGCTCTGAAAATTATGACCTGACACCTAGTTCCAGGTCGACGAGGCCTATCAGTCGTTAAGAATTAAAAATCTGCAGATAAGAACGAAAAATATTCCGGTATCTTTACTCTGCATGCTATGAATTTCTATTTCTGAAAGATAAACCAGTGTCCAATGGGCCGCAAATAGTATTATATTATTGTTGGTGCAATTTGTGCAACAAATTTACGACTTCAGGAAAGAGGTTAGGGAAAAGGCTTCAACTTCTGGCTACAGCTGTAGTCAATTCCTGAGTCGGCAGGACCACGATAATTTCCCAGAATGTCTATAAACTATAGCGTGATGTCGTGGCAAAATGGAGCAAAATTTGAAAAAGAAAACCAAAATCGAGGTTCAGAATGCCCTTAGACAATTGACCAAAGGGGATAAGAATAGAGTAAGTTAGGTAGAGAAGTAGTGCCGGTTCACGTTCCGCCAAAAATTTTACACACTAGAATGCGGTCTCAAACTTTTGGCCAAGACTGCACAATACAGGGTGTCTAAAAAAAATGGGGCCATGTTTGTGTGGCTACTGTGGAGGAGCTGTAGATTTGATTATCATAGTTTTATACATTTTCATTGATAGGTCAGGTTTCCACTTAGAGTTTGAGATCTTTTTATTCAATCTGACACGTGATTGCTTATTTATGGCAGAGAAAGGCAAACTTAGTTGCCGCTTCAAAAACTGCTCCAAGAGTAAGATACAATTCACAGAAAATTGCCAATTATCTCCCATCGATTAGATTCATATCACTGTTCTTTGATTGAGAAAATATGACTCCTTCTTTTGCAGTGATAAATCCAGACACATCTCCAACACCTACGCCGTCATCATCATCAATACTGAGTACTGCTCCTTGGCAGAGCACCGGTAGCCCTTCTTCAACATCTGCTGGTAAGATTTAGACATTACTGGCTTGCTAACACTTTCAGTGCTTCATTCAATACCCCCTTAGCTCCTAGAACAAATATTTTATCGCCTTTGAGGAAAAAGAGATAATCGTTGAAAGAAAGAGTTTAAAGATGAATTTACTGATAGACTGCTCAATGGTCGTGTTTCATAGTTCTGCTGATTGTTAAATTGTTAAAACGGGACGACTATTATTTGAAACCTGGTAGCTTTGTTATAAGAAAGAGTTTAAAGATAAATTTACTGATAGATTGCTCAATGGTCGTGTTTCATAGTTCTGCTGATTGTTAAATTGTTAAAACGGGACGACTATTATTTGAAACCTGGTAGCTTTGTTATATCAAAATTTATTGAAACATACTAAATCTACGACGACTCAGTTCAAAGGTAGGGTCCCGATTTGGGACCCTCGTGATGACCATAAGCTACAACTCCCTTCCAAAAAGCCAAATTCAAGAACTAAACTCAAATGAATTAGTTCGCAGTTAATGTGAGAAAAACATCTTCCGTTTCCAGACCACCATGTGTAGAAATACAAACATAGATTGGAAGTCGCCTAAGGAAATGCTTTAGTCCCGTTCACACTGCTCTGTTTTCATCTGAAAACCGAGGAAAACATATCCGTTCTTGCCTTGCGTTAACATTGGTCCGCAATAAAAACGGGGCTTTTCGAAAATGCTAATGAGAAAACACATAAATTTGAAAACGGAGCGTTTTGAAAACGATCCATTTTCAGTGTGAGCGCCAAAAACGGAGACATTTGAAAACACTTTAAATTCCCTTATTAAAATGCTATTGTTACAATGGTATTCAAAAATCGCGATTGGTGCCTTTTTGATAGATATCAACAAAAGGCTTTGTTTTGAATTGGGGATTAACAACACCATTTTGCTGGCGCAATGTTAACACATATCGTTTTCATAGCGTATTTATTTGAAAACGGAGCAATGTGAACGGGCAGCATTTTCATCAACGAAAACCGATAGAAACGAAAACAGGGCAGTATTAACGCAGCCCTTATTGGAAAAAAGATCAGTATCTTCTCCTTTTCTAGATCCTACAATCCTAAGCCATATGGAAATCAGCGTTTGTTGATCTTTCAGAAATTACTAGAACATTGTGGGGATGGTTCAAACTTTAAGGCAATATCAAACAATCAACATTTTTAAAATATGTTTTGGAAAGCGCTCACAAGTTAACCTGAACAGGCAGCATCTCGAAAGATAGTATGGCTTTCCAAATAGGTGCTGATGCATGTCCTTCGTTGATATCCATTAATCTGTAAAGAAGAGTCCAAGAAGACTTTTGGAGTCACCCTTTATATTACTATCTTATACTGTTAATATCATTATGAGCAGATTTACTGAGAGAATTTTTCTGATTAGGTCTACAAGAATGGCATGATAAGAGAGAGACTTCCGGACAAATGTTTTTCATTGATGAATTAAATGCAAATAAACGTATCACTGGATTGAAGATCACATCAAAGTATGTTGCATCATTACAACAATGCATGCAAGAATGCCTCATAATCAACAGTCCAAAATGCCAATCAATCAACTTTGAAAAGAAGGAAAGCAACAATGGTCATTTATGCGAGTTTAATGCTGCCATAAGCACAAATGAAGTTACAATGTTTGTTGATGATCCGAGATTTGCTCATTACCAACTTCTTTATCAAGCACAATGAAGAAAGACAATGATATGATAATGATATGATATATATTATTATTCATACACGAAAACAAATCCCTTCAGCTTAATTAAATAACAAAAGAAACTGCACTAAAACTAGCCTAAGATGGGTTCTTCCAGGGGGTCGTGTTTTTAAATAGATTGGTGTTTTAAGTCAGCTCTTCAGTGTGACATTAGAGATATTTTGCCTGAAAAAATTGGATAAACTGTATGTAGATGAGAATAATCTTAAATGTACATCATATGGCTGTTGCCACACTGTTTTAAATTTCCGTTGTGATGTGAATTGCTTCACTTTCTTGTTATTTGGTTTTGCTGCCAGAAAGTGCGGCAACTTAAAACGGTACAACGACACCCGGTCATATAGTGATATAATGTATCATGTGACAACCAAGCAAGGCTGCAATTGGTCATATTTCTAAGACAACGCTAAGGTATAGCTCGGAACCTTGTTCAGCCCGTTGTTTGCATCTGATGGTTTATTTATGGAATTAGCAATGTTGCATATAAAAGTGAAATGCGACTGTCTGGGGAGGATTCAGCGGAGTAAAACGTGCAGCATGATAGAAAGCAATGTATCATAATACACATTTCAATTATTCTGGGGTGACCAGAGGTAGGTATTACACATTTTGAAAAACAAAGCCATAACTTTTATACCGTGTGTCTCTTAAACTTAAGTGCACATTCCTTGCATTTCAAAATCGTCCTCCGAACATCGGAGATAAGAGTTCACAAAGTAGAGTTTTGGAGTGCACTTGGTAAGAGAGGTTTTGTAAAAGGGCCTAGCTATGACTTGATATCACAAGCATATTGCAAAAGGATTTCAATTTTGACCTTAAAGGCAGTCTGTCACGTATCTGATTGGGCTCTACAATCAGAGATCAACACAACGGATTTCTTTGTGAATCTGTGTATTTGAAACAAAGGAGGGCTAATCTTCTTGACTTTTTATGGCCGTAGAAAGTCAGAGGATCATCAGCCATTCAAATTTCCTATTCTTTGTATTGACATTATCACCCAATCAAATGTGTGACAGACTGCCTTTAAGCTTTTTCTATTGAAAATAATTGTTCCTTGAAATGCTTCAATTGATCTACAGATGATTATAACTTTGAGGAATCAATTCATACATTACATTCCATCCGAAGTGTCAAAGAAGAAGAAAAAGTGCACATGCATGCTCACTTGGGAGATGCGGCATGATTTTATCATTCTTACCACATTTTCATTTAATTTGTTTAGTCAGGGCGATGTCCACGAGTCTTTTATTCTATTCAAAAGCGAAAAATTGAATTTAAAGCTTACATGTGCTTTGGAAAATATCCATGATACAAATCATGACAAGGCCCCTTTTCAAAACCTTTGGTTTCGGGTGAACTGTAAATTTTGACCTTGAAAGGTTGTATCTCTGATGTTTGATGGACGATTTTTTTAAATCCATGATGTGTGAATCTAATATTGAAGATTAATGAATTTAGCATTCCACTCGGACAGTAATGATATCTTATGGCTTCGTTCCTATTTCCAGTCAAAGGGGGAACGTTTTTTGAGATACTCAGTAAGTAGTTACTTGGTCCGAAAGAGGACTTATCAATGACCTATATAAGGCTCTATAAAACAAGTATTTTTCTTCTTCACATGCAAAAAGCACATTCTTTGTAACGCAGACACTAGTTTTGCTTGAGGAGCACTCCAACTATGTAGACTATGCGTATGGCCTTCCTTTCGGGTATAATTAAAAGAACGATTCAATTTCAAAAAGAAAGATTGCGCGCAGGCCATACTCATACCAACTCTACCGCTTTCAGAAGATGCCAAAACGTCTACTGCACACAGTTTGACTAGGTGGTTTGACTTGGTAAGGTCGCTGTCAAATTAATCAGATGCCACCATTTTGGATCGATTTACGTCTCATTCGAATGATTGCCTTATTTCCTAGTAACGTCGCAAACAGATCAATCGAATGTGGCGCAAAACCGTTGCGTTGTTATCAATTTACTGAACAGACGTACAACTTTTCGCTGTTTACAATCGTGATCATTTACGAGTTTCAAGTCGATATATCGCTGATTTTGAAAGAGAAGGTGATCGAAGGAATAGTTCGAATTGTCGAGATGACGTATTCGAAGAGAATTGCACGTTTGCCGTCAAGTTTAGACTTCGACAGATTGGTAAGTTTGGCGTAAAGTTCGCCTTGAATCTTCTAGCAGCTATTTGGTTATGCTTTCTCAAGTCTCAACGTTTTAATTGAACTCTGTTCGTGGGACAAATGGACAAGGATAGGTTTGGCTTATACTCAACGATAAATCGTAGCAAACCTGAAAACCTAAGGCCTTATTTAGCTCGTTAAACTTTCGGGCGCCAGGACGATATCCAATCATGTTTTAATTGTATTTAGCGAAAGGGCAAAAGCCTTCCTTGAGATTCATAAAAAGCCGTTAGAATTTCCGAGCTTCGGCCAAAGGCTTTGGGAGAATGAAGGTTTTCAGCAAGACCAAAGGCCTGATAGGAGATCGTAAAAGTCTGAGAAGGATACGCTGATTGCCTAAGTTGCCCTAACCGCTGCAGAAAGCGCTTGGCGAAGGTAGCTGGTTGTTGCTATGGCCGTTGTCAAGAGTAAACAGCGGCCTCGTTCAGAGACGATGATTGCAACCACCTCGCTTGGAACCATCACAGTTTCCTTTGATATCCTTAGATAGTCACTTTTCTAAAACTTCTTGGACGAAACCTCTTTTTAAACACTAGAAATTGAATATTTTCTCGTAAAGATTAAAAAAACAATGTAAAACTTCGTGCTTTCCGCAGCGAAGACAATCCATCGCTAAACATGGCAAACATAAAAGGCCTTGCCTGGAGTGAGCTACAGCAAATCTCATCAAATGGTCTCTCTGCTTAAAGATTTGTGCAGATTTCGTCAAAGCCATTTTCTCTGAGGTCTATCGAGTAGGAGAATTATTAATCTTTGGGTGAAACTCGTATTTGGAACTTCGTCACAACTAGGAAGTTCCCCTTTCTGTTCTTTTTGAATTTGCATAGCTCGCTCTGGAATCTTCCTTTTCATGTATGGATCTTTATATGTCTTTATTTATGCTAAATCATTTAATTTTCATTTCAGGTCAAGAACGACGACCATGCTATTCGAGAGAATCTGATTCAGAAATACCACATTTTGTTGAAAAATATTGGTAAGAATTTTTGAAGTTTTAAGAGTATTTAAACTATCATGCGTTTTCTTATGGATGCAAGTACAAAGAAAGTCATATGAGATTATCCAACTTGAAAAAATTCTTTGCCATTTACATTTGATGGCTTGAAAGGGCTGTTGATGAACAAAGTTTTACCAAATATGTGATGAATTACATTGAACCAGAAACTTTGAATGACAGGGAGGACGTCTATTTTGGAATAACTGAATAAGATAGCCTGGAAACGAACAACATTTTGCTCTTTGATGACATTAAATTGATGCTCGAATTCTTCGCCACTTTCTACAAAAAATTAAAGTATAAAATTGGCAAGTATAAAGAAATGACAAGTATAAAATTAAATAAAATAAAATATAATTAATAAAATATAAAGTATAAATAAAATAAAATTAAAGTATAAAAGTATGAAATTGGCAGGATTAAGAATGATTCATCTTCAAAAATTGATACATCCTAACGATTCGGTAGATCATCTAATTGCAATGACAACATCTAAATGTTGTATTTCCACATGACAACATCTAAGTGTTACACTCCCATTCCTATTTCTTTATTAGATCTTCTTGTCGACATCATCAGACAATTAACTGATATAAACGATGAAGATCGACGAATTGGTGAAAAACTGCAGAACGATTCATATCGAAGATTTGCATTCAGACAGGTAAGGAATTCAAATTAATTTGGTAAAGTATTGATATCATTCTCTGTAGTTATGATGATCTCTTGAGCTCCTGAGTGGCCGATTTACGGGGGGGGGGAGCAAGTGGGGGCAACTACCCCCTTCACGATGAAAATTCATCATGCGCCCCTTTGTCGAGAAGTGCAATCCTCGTCCTGACCCTAAGGCACTCTTTTTAACTGTTTCCAGGAGAAGGAAGGGCGAACATACAAATCAAGACATTATTTAATACAATAGCGATGAATTTTCTCATATAGGAGACACGAAAACCTTAGCGGGCCTTCGGCGCGCTTTTTCTTGCAATACTTTGGGCGCCCCCACTGCAGGCTGCCCCTCTTTTAACTTCGGGCTGGATCCGCCTCTGAGCTCCCTGAGCCTACTGAATTCAGTAATAACAACATTTTCAATGAATTGCTTTGAAAATAAGGTAAAGTGAACGGAAAGGGAGAGAACAAATTCAGGGGTTATTGAAGAAGCATCCTTCAAGATGATTCGACCTAAATAATGATTGGAAACCAGGTGCCAAAATATGTTTCTTTTTAACATACTCATCCTTGAACCTTTTTCAGAGATTTTCAAGAAATACTTAAGAGTTAATTTTTGTTTAGAAATTTCTCTACCACGATATTTTGAATATGGAAGACTGTTGAGGGTATTTGAAAATCGTTCCAAATCTCTCGTAGATAAAACGATACGTGAATGTATGTCTGAACGATCTCATTCAAGTCAATGCAATGGCAAGTACTAAATTTCTTTCTCAAGTTGATGCCAAGTTGCATTTTCACAACATTTGAATGGTGCGCGACTCTTTATCAAAACAAATTTTACCGGTAAAATCACTCATCTTTAAGGCCTAAAACTTAGGAAAATGTCTGTAAGGGGCTTGTATGGGAACAAGAATTCCACGTCTAACTTTGGTCCATTATGTACTTGCTAAAGAAATAAAAATGATGGGCTAATAGGCTACTCATAAAAACGAATCTACGCGTGTTTCTTATTCAATACTCATAGAAAAAACATGGCACTCCTGATAGCTAAAAAATCGTTATAGACTTTAGAACTGGAAATATACACAACACCCCGATAAATCTCACCTAAGTTGGTCTTTGACTGATAGGTTAAAATTTTAGTTTTCAATATCAGCCGCATACATTATATTTCACGTAAACTTTTTGACTAGCCCAGTAGAACGGCGTTGCAGAACTCAAGTAAAAAGTCTAATTTGTCTACAACTGACACCGCACAAACAATAAGACTAAATGTTTCAAATAACATTGGCCACAAATAAGTCCCTAAAAACAAATGAGACCTGAATAAGAAATGATTGATTTCTTTCAATTTTAAGAGATTTTTACAACGGCTTACAATACATTCTTAATGTTTTTGGTCCTCTCAAGCCTTTCTATTCTGGTATTCTTCGTTTGCTAAGATAGAACAGTCAGAAATTAGATAGGATTCTATGAATATTTTGCAACTTTTAGCGAAGATTATTTCGGCAACGTTGCTCTTAGAGAATGTAAAAGTAATTCGGCTTGAGGTATATTCCCTCTTGCAGTCAGGACTTTGATGCCTCGTATTCTCTCGAAGATGATCTGTAGCTTGTAGAAATAGTTGTGATCTTACAACGGAAGCTGTTTGTTTACAAATGCTATCTTCTGATTTTAGATCGATGAAGACTTCATGACATCTAGACTCCAAAGAATGGGAGAAATGATAAAGAAGGTGATGGAATCATGGGATATCATGTTTCATGGAACTGAAGTCACTGTCAGGGTGAGTCTCTTAAGATTACAAATTGATATATTCTTCAAAAATTGATGCTTTGTTTACTTTTGATAAGCTTCTTTCAAATTTACATTTCGTTTCATCTTGCAACTATCAACGAACGCAAACTAAAGAGCCATTGGTACTGCTTCGTCTGATCCATAGTGGAATTAACTGCATCCTCAGAAAACGACTGCGAGAACTGCTTCATCAATCAAATTGAGTATCCTTTGTTCCATTAAGGGATCTCATATGCTGCTCTTATAGTGGATAGCTAACTCAATCATTGTGCATGGAAAGGCAAACAAGGGCAAAAATGAGAATGTGTGGAACGAGAACTAATTTTACATTCTATCCAATAAGAAGCTGCACAAAGAATGTTAGAATTCTATACTTTTCGCTTACATTTCAAACTCTTAATACTCATATTTTGAATCACATAACCTAAGTACCGAACATGGATGTTTTGCCCTATCTTTGTACTTTCGATATGCAGTAAGGACTTCCAAAAATAAAAACCTCTTTTTAAGAAATTTATCCCCGACTTTCTTGAAAAATGGTGCCTTCATAGAAGAACCTTTCATAAGCTTCCATTGGAGTCCAGCCAGGCTGCTTCGAAAAAGTTTTCAAACTTCCGTGCTCTTTCTGTATACTGATATCTTTGTTAGTTCAAGCATTTTGACAAATGTTCTTTTATTTCAGAACCCAAACATTTGCACATCCCTGCCACAAGAAATTAAACTATTCCATGATTTGTCATCTATTGACACGGAAGAATTCGTGCAAAATCTTGGGCCGCTCAAAGAAGAGCTTGTGTCAAGAATGTCTTTCAGCCAACTGAGTTCGAAAGAGGAGTATGATGTCTGCATGTCCCACAGTCTGAAGCAACTTAGAATTGATGATTCGCTCAGGTTTGACAAACTTATTTTGGCTGCAGATTATGAACGTTCAACAAAAGAAGAGAACGAAGTTGATATTGAAAACAAAAAGTTGGAAAACAACAAAAATTCGAACAATGCAGACAATGAATTTGAAATGAAAACAAATATACAAAGAATGAGATCTTGCAAATCAAACGATTCCGAGGTCACTTTGCCTGCTATTAGGCCTAACCTCGTGATAGATACTTCATGTAACAATGCTTCTGCTTATGACTGTGATCCTAGCGAGGGCTGCATCATAGGTAAAAGCATTTCACGTGAAGATTTCAAGAGTAAACATAGCTATATAACGGCCTGGGCTGAATGCCAGTCTGAAACATGTCTTAATCGTGATTCTGCTAATAGTGCTAGCTCGAATAACGGGGAAGACATGGATTTAGATAGCAAAAGAAATTCTCTCCTCGATGCTGAAAGTCAGTTGCTTTCTCCTGATATAAAAGTCAACTCTCAGTTAGGCCATCCACAACAGACTCAAGTTCACTGCGAAACACAAAGCACTGAAAGCGAGCTATTGTCTGACAATGTTTACAAGCATTGTCTTAAAAGTGTCAGATCTGATCATATAAAACAGCCAACCCAGCCAATACACAATACAAGAAATAAAGGTTTGATGAGAACCCAGAAAGAGAGTGAAAGCAACCTCAGTTCAGATCTCAAATGTTATGACAAAATGAGATCGCAGTCAGTGACAAATAAAGAAGACTCGAATGAAATTGCACGAGTCACACAAGGTTGCAATGAGAAATTTCACGGAGAGGCTTGTCGAATATCAAATGAGATACTGTTTGATAGAGAAAGCCATAACAAATCAGATGAGGCTAGCGTAAGGCAGTGCCTCAAAATTACTCTCATTCACAAAGGCTGTGGTATATGGGCTGTAAAAACATTAAACAAACGAAAACAATCAGAAAGTGAGTCTGATATTTGTACAAAATCGAAAAATAGCACCCAGATGATCCTTGAGGAGAGAGCCAACCAGCACTGCAAAAGAGTGAAACTCACGGTGAATGACGATAGCTCCTCTCAAAATGCCAAACTCACTTTCGATAAAAATTTGAAACACGAGCCTTTTCTACGCTGTCGCACCTTGGCTGTGAAAACATTAAACAAACGAAAACGATCGGAAAGCGAGTCTGATAATTGTACAAACTCAACAAATGACGCCCTGGCAGTCATTGAAGAGAGGGCTAAACAGGGTTGCAAAGTTCCAAAAAGAATGAAACTCAATTCGGCCCCAGATAACTTCTCTGAAAACGTGAAGTTCGCTTTGCCTGAAGACAGCTCCTCAAAAAATTTGAAACAAGAGCCTATTCGCAAAAAGAAATTTAAAAGCCTTCGTAGACTAGCTACAGCTTTAGGTGAAATGAAATCTCGTATACTCAATAGGCCTATGTTAAGGAGAGTAGCAACTATTAGGCCCTATTTGATATGATGCCCTTGAAGGCAAGGTCTCATTCGATTTGAGGAAAAAATATAAATATAAGGTAGATGCTAAGATCAGCAATGAAAGAGTAGATTTGCAGAGCTAAACAGTGACTAGTGTATGATAAATGACAAAATGTATTGGAGAGAAAGGGCCTGTGGCATAAGATAGATTTCTTAGGAGTTCAATGCTTGCATTGTTTCCAATATAAAGATGTCGGTCTGCAGATGCTCTAACTGTCCACAAATGCAACAATCAAAATATGGATATTGCAGTATGAGAGTATTTTGAAAAGAATTATGTTATATTAGAGCATAGATTTGCAGCTGTTAGAGTAGCTTTAGAATATTTGTAGAAAGCAGTTTTATCGGACCATAGACGTCCAGTTGTTAGCGTAGGTTTAGCATATTTGTTGAAAAGAGTTGTTGGAGTTATTTGTTGAAACTTATATGTTGATATTGTTGGAATGAAATATGAAATGTAAAATATGTTGTACTATCTCTTTGCATCACGACTGCAGCCTCAATTCTTGATACAATTACAGCTCAAACAGTAGTATGAAAAATTGGTGTAACACAGAGCTCAATTCTAAGACCATGTTTCTTCGTTCTCACGCTAAATGACCTGATATACGCAGTAAAAGCCATGTAGGTGACTAGCAAATGTGGACTATTATTGAATAGAAATTTGTTCATACCATTATACCTGATGATAAATAAACATTAACCCGTTTGGCAGGCTATGGAATAAAAGTATGCGGCATATGTTCAAAACTGAAATATCAATGTATATCTGTGAAAGGCGAACACAAGATTACTCATCATTTAGATCCAGAAATGAGGAATGCGCTGGCAAGGAATTTATTTGATAATATGAATTCCACGCTTGATTCTAGTCAATTATTTACTTGGAATTAAAATTTAAAGTCAATAAAGTCGCATTCCATCCGTTCATAAACCTATCAAACGGTTTAACTTTTTCTTACTCACTAGGTAGAGTTTTGGGCGATCCCGTTTGAATGCTATTTCTGAAGAAGCGTGGAAAAGACCAAAAAAGTCTGACAAAAATCCATCAACATTCAAATGCTGACAATGACGAAGTTGAAGATATTTTCAAAACAGCTCCAACGAGAATATTCTCAATAATTTCAAACACATCGCCCGAGTTATCGAAACTAATGTTTGCAAATTTTGTGCTCCAGGACTGAGAAAAACGTTGGACCGATAGGGAAAATAACGATGATAATGATACAATGAAGTTAAGGAACATTGAGAAATAAATGTCTAAAGTTATTGAGAGTACGGAAAATTAAATGATTCGAGCACAAAATTTGGGAAGAAAGCAGAAGAGGTTTGAATTTCTTAATAGGTTGGTCTACACTTTTGATGCATCTCTTTGCACTGAATTTTAAAGAATCTTTACCTCTTTCGCTATAATCCTGCCATTGGGCTTGTCTGAGATTTTCATTAAGTTGAGGATTAAAATTTTTCTCCTGTTTCACGAATGCGGAAAGAGCGTTGAAACTTTTCAAAACAAATACAATTCTCAAACTTTCTGGGGTACCTATAACAATATACTTTCTATGGGAAACTTAGGTTATGAGCTTCTACAGTGTGACATCGAGCGGAAATCCGTGAGTCTTCTGGTTTGCTATTTAGAAATTTGATTACGTCACATCCTCAATTGAACTGAAATAAAGAATGCATTGTACTGTATGGAGTGTCGTTTGCGTCTAAATGCTAATGGCTAATTTTCATGGTCTTTGTCAGCTTTATGCGCTGTTTTCGCTTTCCCTTTCTGTTTTCTGCTATTCCCTTTCTGTTTATTCCGTTCCCTTTGTCTAATTAACAACATTTTCCTATTCCCTTTGCCCAATTCTCATTCCCTTTATATTTGTTTATCATTCCCTTTATCCTTATAATCATTCTCTTTGTCTAATTGCAGCATTTCTAATTCCCTTTGACAATTCTCTTTCCCTTTGCCAAATTCTAATGGTCTTTCTTACGTGCATTTCTTATTCTTATTCTCTTTTATCATTACATGATGCATTGCGGCATGGTATGATGCATTGCAGCATGGTATGATGCATTGCAGCATGGTATGATGCACTGCGATTTTTAGCGCGAAATTTTAGCCGAATCAACACACCTGGAAGAAACAGCCTAAGTTTCCACGGTCTTCCTAGAGTGAGACGAAATTTGAACGGTTGTCCGGCTCTTCGAAAAAAGAGTTAGTAAGAGAAGCGATAACACGAATAACTCAATTGGCAACTGAAGGAGAAAGACTGCTAATCAGGAAAGCGAGAGGGAGATTGCACATCCTCAAGGGAAAGTGAAGAGTTTTCCAAAAAGTCTGGGTCAACAGTCTCAGCATCAGTGTTTGAAAGCTCCCTGAAACATCCTGAGCAGTATCGATAAACCCCACAAAAGCTTCACCAGGATCAATCATGGCCTTTGCAAACCTGTCACGAATCTACTTGCAGTAATTTGTCACAGGGGCGGATCCAGACCGAAGTTGAAGGGGGTGCAACTGGGAGAAGGTGTGCCAAAAACATGATGGAAAGTAAGCACGCCAAAGGCGCTCAGACATTTTTGGGCCGTTTTTCGAGAAAATTCTCTGGCTTTTCTTCTGAATAAAGCCTTAGTTTATACACTCAAAGACCAGTCGGGAACAAATATGGTACCCTTTAGGGTACTCTGGAGTACCCTTTGCGAGAGTACTCTGGAGTACCCTATGTACGGTACTTCAGAGTACCCCTAATGGTACTTTCCAGTTCCTCTAATGGTACTTGAGAGTTCTACTGATGGTACTCAAGAGTATACCTAAGGGTACTCCAGAGTATACCTGAAGGTACTCCGGAGTATACCTAAAGGTACTCCAGAGTATCCCTAAAGGTACTCTAGAGTATACCTAAAGGTACTTCAGAGTATCCCTAAAGGTACTCTAGAGTATCCCTAAAGGTACTCTAGAGTATACCTAAAGGTACTCTAGAGTATACCTAAAGGTACTCCATAGTACCCCTAAAGGTACTCTAGAGTATCCCTAAAGGTACTCCAGAGTATCCCTAAAGGTACTCCAGAGTACCCCTAAAGGTACTCCAGAGTATCCCTAAAGGTACTCTAGAGTATACCTAAAGGTACTTCAGAGTATCCCTAAAGGTACTCCAGAGTACCCCTAAAGGTACTCCAGAGTATCCCTAAAGGTACTCTAGAGTATACCTAAAGGTACTCCAGAGTACCCCTAAAGGTACTCCAGAGTATCCCTAAAGGTACTCTAGAGTATACCTAAAGGTACTTCAGAGTATCCCTAAAGGTACTCTAGAGTATCCCTAAAGGTACTCTAGAGTATACCTAAAGGTACTCCAGAGTATCCCTAAAGGTACTCCAGAGTACCCCTAAAGGTACTCTAGAGTATACCTAAAGGTACTTCAGAGTTCCTCTAATGGTACTCCAGAGTATCCCTAAAGGTACTCTAGAGTATACCTAAAGGTACTTCAGAGTATCCCTAAAGGTACTCTAGAGTATCCCTAAAGGTACTCTAGAGTATACCTAAAGGTACTCCAGAGTATCCCTAAAGGTACTCCAGAGTACCCCTAAAGGTACTCTAGAGTATACCTAAAGGTACTCCAGAGTATCCCTAAAGGTACTCCAGAGTATACCTAAGGGTACTCCAGAGTATACCTGAAGGTACTCCAGAGTACCCCTAAAGGTACTCCAGAGTATCCCTAAAGGTACTCTAGAGTATACCTAAAGGTACTTCAGAGTATCCCTAAAGGTACTCCAGAGTACCCCTAAAGGTACTCCAGAGTATCCCTAAAGGTACTCTAGAGTATACCTAAAGGTACTCCAGAGTACCCCTAAAGGTACTCCAGAGTATCCCTAAAGGTACTCTAGAGTATACCTAAAGGTACTTCAGAGTATCCCTAAAGGTACTCTAGAGTATCCCTAAAGGTACTCTAGAGTATACCTAAAGGTACTTCAGAGTATCCCTAAAGGTACTCCAGAGTACCCCTAAAGGTACTCCAGAGTATACCTAAAGGTACTTCAGAGTATACCTAAAGGTACTTCAGAGTATCCCTAAAGGTACTCTAGAGTATCCCTAAAGGTACTCTAGAGTATACCTAAAGGTACTCCAGAGTATCCCTAAAGGTACTCCAGAGTACCCCTAAAGGTACTCTAGAGTATACCTAAAGGTACTTCAGAGTTCCTCTAATGGTACTTCAGAGTACCCCTAAAGGTACTCCAGAGTACACCTAAAGGTGCTCCAGAGTACCCCTAAAGGTACTCCAGAGTATCCCTAAAGGTACTCTAGAGTATACCTAAAGGTACTCCAGAGTACCCCTAAAGGTACTCCAGAGTATCCCTAAAGGTACTCTAGAGTATACCTAAAGGTACTTCAGAGTATCCCTAAAGGTACTCCAGAGTACCCCTAAAGGTACTCCAGAGTATCCCTAAAGGTACTCTAGAGTATACCTAAAGGTACTCCAGAGTACCCCTAAAGGTACTCCAGAGTATCCCTAAAGGTACTCTAGAGTATACCTAAAGGTACTTCAGAGTATCCCTAAAGGTACTCTAGAGTATCCCTAAAGGTACTCCAGAGTATACCTAAAGGTACTTCAGAGTATCCCTAAAGGTACTCTAGAGTATACCTAAAGGTACTTCAGAGTATCCCTAAAGGTACTCCAGAGTATACCTAAAGGTACTTCAGAGTATACCTAAAGGTACTCCAGAGTACCCCTAAAGGTACTCCAGAGTATCCCTAAAGGTACTCTAGAGTATACCTAAAGGTACTTCAGAGTATCCCTAAAGGTACTCCAGAGTACCCCTAAAGGTACTCCAGAGTATACCTAAAGGTACTTCAGAGTATACCTAAAGGTACTTCAGAGTATCCCTAAAGGTACTCTAGAGTATACCTAAAGGTACTCCAGAGTATACCTAAAGGTACTTCAGAGTATCCCTAAAGGTACTCTAGAGTATACCTAAAGGTACTCTAGAGTATCCCTAAAGGTACTCCAGAGTATACCTAAAGGTACTTCAGAGTATACCTAAAGGTACTCCAGAGTACCCCTAAAGGTACTCCAGAGTATCCCTAAAGGTACTCTAGAGTATACCTAAAGGTACTTCAGAGTATCCCTAAAGGTACTCCAGAGTACCCCTAAAGGTACTCCAGAGTATACCTAAAGGTACTTCAGAGTATACCTAAAGGTACTCCAGAGTACCCCTAAAGGTACTCCAGAGTATCCCTAAAGGTACTCTAGAGTATACCTAAAGGTACTTCAGAGTATCCCTAAAGGTACTCCAGAGTACCCCTAAAGGTACTCCAGAGTATACCTAAAGGTACTTCAGAGTATACCTAAAGGTACTTCAGAGTATCCCTAAAGGTACTTCAGAGTATCCCTAAAGGTACTCTAGAGTATCCCTAAAGGTACTCTAGAGTATACCTAAAGGTACTCCAGAGTATCCCTAAAGGTACTCCAGAGTACCCCTAAAGGTACTCTAGAGTATACCTAAAGGTACTTCAGAGTTCCTCTAATGGTACTTCAGAGTACCCCTAAAGGTACTCCAGAGTACACCTAAAGGTGCTCCAGAGTACCCCTAAAGGTGCTTCAGAGTTCCTCTAATGGTACTTCAGAGTACCCCTAAAGGTACTCCAGAGCTCCTCTAATGGTACTTCAGAGTACCGTAAAGGTACTCCATAGCCAAAGGCGCACAGAAATTTTTGGGCCGTTTTTCGAGAAAATTCTCTGGCTTTTCTTCTGAATAAAGCCTTAGTTTATACACTCACAGACCAGTCGGGAACAAATATGGTACCCTTTAGGGTACTCTGGAGTACCCTTTGTGAGGGTACTCTGGAGTACCCTATGTACGGTACTTCAGAGTACCCCTAATGGTACTTTCCAGTTCCTCTAATGGTACTTGAGAGTTCTACTGATGGTACTCCAGAGTATACCTAAAGGTACTCCAGAGTATACCTAAAGGTACTCCAGAGTATACCTAAAGGTACTCCAGAGTATCCCTAAAGGTACTCCAGAGTACCCCCAAAGGTACTCCATAGTACCCCTAAAGGTACTCCAGAGTATACCTAAAGGTACTCCAGAGTATACCTAAAGGTACTCCAGAGTATCCCTAAAGGTACTCCAGAGTATCCCTAAAGGTACTCCATAGTACCCCTAAAGGTACTCCAGAGTACCCCTAAAGGTACTTCAGAGTTCCTCTAATGGTACTTCAGAGTACCCCTAAAGGTACTCCATAGTACCCCTAAAGGTACTCCGGAGTACCCCTAAAGGTACTCCAGAGTATACCTAAAGGTACTCCATAGTACCCCTAAAGGTACTCCGGAGTACCCCTAAAGGTACTCCAGAGTATACCTAAAGGTACTCCATAGTACCCCTAAAGGTACTCCGGAGTACCCCTAAAGGTACTCCAGAGTATACCTAAAGGTACTGCAGAGTACCCCCAAAGGTACTCAAGAGAATTCCTAAAGGCACTCTAGAGTACCCCCAAAGGTACTCCAGAGTATCCCTAAAGTTACTACAGAGTATACATAAAGGTAATCCAGAGTACCCCTAATGGTACTTCAGAGTTCTCCTGAAGGTACTCCATAGTATACCTAAAGGTACTCCAGAGTATCCCTAAAGGTACTCCAGGGTACCCCTAAAGGTACTCCAGAGTTCCTCCAATGGTACTCCAAAGTACCCCTAAAGGTACTCAAGAGTACCCCTAAAGGTACTCCAGAGCTCCTCTAATGGTACTTCAGAGTACTCCTAAAGGTACTCCAGAGTACCCCTAAAGGTACTGCAGAGTACCCCCAAAGGTACTCCAGAGAATTCCTAAAGGCACTCTAGAGTACCCCCAAAGGTAATCCAGAGTACCCCTAATGGTACTTCAGAGTTCCTCTAATGGTACTCCAGAGTTCCTCTAATGGTACTTCAGTGTACTCTTAAAGGTACTCCAGAGTACCCCTAAAGGTACTCCAGAGTTCCTCTAATGGTACTCCAGAGAATTCCTAAAGGTACTCTAGAGTACCCCCAGAGGTACTCCAGAGTATCCCTAAAGGTACTACAGAGTATACGTAAAGGTACTCCAGAGTACCCCTAAAGGTACTCCAGAGTTCCTCTAATGGTACTCCAGAGAATTCCTAAAGGTACTCTAGAGTACCCCCAGAGGTACTCCAGAGTATCCCTAAAGGTACTACAGAGTATACGTAAAGGTACTCCCGAGTACCCCTAATGGTACTTCAGAGTACCCCTAAAGGTACTCTGAGTACCCCCAAAGGTACTCTAGAGAATTCCTAAAGGTACTCTAGAGTACCCCCAAAGGTACTCCAGAGTACCCCTAAAGGTGAAACTCTGCAAGAAGAGTGCATCTGGGTCAGGATAAGGGCACTTTTCTTGTCAAAAAGAGGGCGCCAAAGCTGAGTTTTCATCGTGAAGGGGGGGTGGCAGTTGCCCTCATCTGCCCTCCTAAATCCGCCACTGATTTGCCGTAGTATTCCACTAAACCAGATTGAACCGAGAATCGACGTACACATGTTGAGCATCGAAACTGAGGCCGTTTCTTCCATGTTTTTTGATTCGGTTAAAATTTCGCGCTAAAAATCGCAGTGCATCATACCATGCCGCAATCCATCATGTAATGATAAAAGAGAATAAGAATAAGAAATGCACGTAAGAAAGACCATTAGAATTTGGCAAAGGGAAAGAGAATTGACAAAGGGAATTAGAAATGCTGTAATTAGACAAAGAGAATGATGATAATTATAAAGGGAATGATAAACAAATATAAAGGGAATGAGAATTTAGCAAAGGTAATGGGAAAATGTTGTTAACTAGACCAAGGGAACGGAATAAACAGAAAGGGAATAGCAAAAAACAGAAAGGGAAAGCGAAAACAGCGCATAAAGCTGATAAAGGCCATGAGAATTAACCATTAGCATTTAGACGCAAACGGCACTCCATAGTACTGTAAGCAAGTGGGCTAAAGATGGCGTAGAGGAAGACCTAATCAAGCTCCTTTGCGGCATTGAAGAAATCAGCCGATCAAATCTATCGAAATTCAATGTGACGCAAAGCATCATGAGGAAAATTCCTGTCCACCAATTTTAGCTCGGTCGTCTATTTCGAAAACATGTTTGAAAAGTTTAATGGCAGAATTATAGATTCGTAGCTTAAGTTTCCTTTAAGTCATTAAATTCAACGAGGTAAGTCATAGAATTTACACCGATCTATGGAACCCTTGCTGTCTTGCTTATCGTTGACAATGGTTTTGACACAAGGTTTGACACAAGGAGTGTGTGGTATATAAAAAGAAATTTATCTTGAGGAATCGTTCTGCATGCATTCAAGATAATAAAAGAGCACGGCAATGG
Source organism: Aurelia sp. 4 Dawson et al 2005 (assembly GCA_964019985.1). Classification (NCBI taxonomy): domain Eukaryota; kingdom Metazoa; phylum Cnidaria; class Scyphozoa; order Semaeostomeae; family Ulmaridae; genus Aurelia; species Aurelia sp. 4 Dawson et al 2005. The sequence goes on along the minus strand of OZ026496.1, from coordinate 17,986,144 downwards.
GACAAAAATGGATTACTTCAACTTTGACGCACGTTGTCCACCAAGCAAAGAAAGCCACAACACGTATGAAATCGCAAATTTTTGTTTGGTTCGTTAATAAAGTCTTGATTAATAAAAGAAAAATTCTCGTTAATTAGTGTACTTTAGTTGTGAATACCTTTATGGTGAATATTCTCGCTTTTCCATAAAAAACGAGAAACAACGATAAAGAAAGTAATAATGAAATAATTGCCCTTTTTAGTCTCAGGAAATATATCCCTTTAGGTTCATGACGCAGTGGCCTTGCAATGCCATGCCTCCCTAAATTTGAGATGCTTTCTACAACCCTTTTCATCTCGTTCGCCAATCCTGCTGGGAAAATCAAGAGAACATTCGAAGTTTTTGTATAATAAAAGAACTAGCAAAACACCCTCAATCAAGGATTGAGTATGAAGATTTCTTGCATAATTAAAGAGACTTTGAAAATCGTCGGTGGCTGCAGATCTCTTGGCCTCCTGTTAACTTGACTTCAATGCCATTGTAACATAGTAAATGGAAGGAGGGTGCTTGGAAAGAAAAAGACGCATTGAATGATTGAAGGGAAAAGAGAATGAAAGGATATTATCTTTATAAAGGATTAGAAAGGGAGGATATGATGATTAGCAAATGAGAGAACTAATACTTCTGATGGTAATGTTAAGATTAACATAGATTGATATTTTTCAGGTATATTTGTCAACTACATCAAAAGTTATGGCAGATCGATTTCTTGTGCACATCACTTAAAACATAGTGGCATTGTAGACGTATTACAACTGCGGTACCTTGAAGCATCAAGCAAACAAATCGAAATCTAACATCTATCACAGAAACGCTAAATCTGACAACACTTTCCTGAAGCAGAGCATACATCACAGATTTGAAGTTTGATACATGCTGTAATGACGATGTCTACTATTTACATAAGGGTAAGTCCATACTTATAAATGAGGCAGAAGACTGGCAGAGAAATTGGAAGAAAATTGAGCAAAAATGTTGATCGATTTCTTTCGAGAGAATGATGTCAGAAGTGACTGAAAATTCTAACGAAAAGTTCATTCATTATTTTGAAATTATTTTAACCTAAGTATCAAACTGTTTGAACGAAGTTGAATGCGAAACTCTTTCGTAAAAGTAATGCTTACAAAGCCTCAACTCGACTCATTCGAGGCTGGAATATTTCATTCATTAAAAAAAGTGTACGAGATTGTTCAGAATAAAAAGCTCTTTATGGATTCTATGAAGGATTCTCATTGAAAACAAAAGGAGTTTTGCCAAAGAAGTTCAAGATTTTTTAGGAGTGAAAATCTCCCTCGCACTCGAGCATTTACTTGCAACAAAGGGAAATTTTGTTTAAATACAATCTAGTTATCAGGCTTTTTGATTGTAAGAGTGATTTGTCATTCTCCATGGTTCGAAAACCAATTTTTGATAGATACTTATATATTGTAACAGTTTGCCGCGATGGCCCTCATATAAAATTGAAACGTGCAATGACAAAGGTTTACTTAGATGTCTTCGACCTTCAGTAGCTATGATCAGTAATACTCTTTTATACATTACATTAAAGATCTTGAAATACATATCACGAATTACTCCGCCTACAAACAACTCAGCATTACTACGAGAACAACACCATGTGAAGAACAAAGGCAATGATTACTCGATGACCAATAAAGAAAAAAGGCTAATCTACACAAAATTTTGAATAAATGCTACCTACGATAAAAAAGAAAAACCATAAATAGCGTAGCTGTTAGGCTAGGGCTGTAACGCCACGAGCGAAAATCTTTCGTTCGTTGTATCTCCAATACTTGGAGAAACGCGCAAAATTATATTTCAAACTTCATTATCTCATCTGAATGAGAAGCTTCAGCCCTTGCCGTGGAAGAGAAAAGAAGCACTTTCTACAAATCTCTTGTCTATTATTGACAACTGTTTTCAATATCTTGTGAAGCCATGTTATGGCTTTACAGTGTTTGCTCTCTAGTTAAACTACACTTTTTAATTTCGTAGGTGTTCCTGTTCTTGCTTTCTTTGCAAGAAATTTTGAAGTTCAGTATCGGTGCTGCGCCACCAATTCGTAAGTATGTTTAGTACGTAAGTGTGTAAGAAATGCCTCTTGGTATAAACTATATCTAAATAAACTTTAGCTCTTGTTTGTCAGGCTCATGCATGAGCGATAGAACACCCAGTGCGTAGCAATTTTAAATCAAAATCAGTAGCGAGCCACCTTAACTTATTGCTTTCTTGTGTTTTGAATTTATTTCTACTTGGTATGCAGCCACTTTTCACTGTTCGGAAAATTTTGAAGTTTTCAGTAGTGAGCCACCTAAATTGCAAAGAAATTTAAAAAAACCTTTAAAATCTTCACCTAAAATATCCAGTACTAATGTAGGTTTCGCGATACAAACACAAGAACATGCCTTAAGCACTGAACTATTTTCACATGGAGATAAACTTCACACTACCAACATATCTTAGCTGAATAGGAGACTTGGACTCTTAGCACACTGAAACATTGAAACAACAGGAGACTTGACTTTACAACAACAGCCGAATTTTCATGATCCATAGAAAAATAGGAAGCAAATTTTGACCCCATACGGTTGTCACATTTTCCTGGCACATGCCCAAGCTGCCTTGGACTCTAAAGAGTGACAGCGAGAAGCAATTACAATTCTGAGTGCACAAGAAAAGGAAGACTGGAATCGAGTATAGTGTACATCCAAGTCTTAGAAACAAATGGATTAAGAACTTATAAGCTGAAATGTTCAATTAGAGCATCATTTATCAGCTATGTTAGAAAATTTTTTCGTTGTCCATCCTTATGTCGTTGTCTATATCAAGAGGTATTGTTAGCAACTGAAATGACAATCAACCCTTTTTAGTGCATAAGAAACTTCATTGCCAACGGAATTATATAGATTTCTCTCTGAAACAGTGCGTTATTAACAGTGTCACACTACAGTATTCACATTTTGAACAAATAATTAAAAACTGTCCACAATCAAGCACATCTATCAGAATTAAATTGCAAAGAAGTTATATCATTTTCAAACTTTGTCACAAATAAAAAAAATTGTTCATGGTCCACCCAAGACTGCAAATTATGCGGTAGCCCACCTAATTTGTTGGAATATATTTCGTGGCCCAGCCATATTCCCTCCAGCTCACCCTTGCAGATAGTTGATAGTTAATGACCGGTCCGCGGTCACTAAGGGATTTGTATGGGAACGAGGATGCAATTTTCGATTCTGGTCCATGATTTAGTTGCCATGGGAACTTTAATTCAATATAACTGTCACTTTCGGAAATAGAATCCCAGTTTCAATGGCAAGTAAAGCATGGGCTAGAATCGAACATTGCATCCTCGTTCCCATGCAAACACCTTGCCAGGAATTTCCTCATTTTTGGCCTTCAAATGATAAATGATCTACCAAATAAAATTTCACATTGAGTTATCATTTGCTTGATCGAATAGAGGAGGTGGGTTACGTAAAGTAAACAAGCTGCTGGTGGAACGACGATTTCACAGCTATTGATAGGCCATATCACACTGACTTTCCAATATTTTAGTCAAAGTGAAAGAGGAATTTTGAAGATGAACTTTCAAATTTCGTAAACGGACAAATAAAACACTCTAGTGTTATAAGATTACAGAGATGCCAATAAATTTCCACGAATAAACTTAATGTAAATTCACCCCATCCACAAAAAATTCGCACAGAACACACTGGACACGGGTGGAAAACATTATAGATCATAGAAATAAAGGGTGTGTTTCCCTTTACATACCCCCATCATCTTTAACCCTTCAGTTTTGGTTATCAACCGTGTGCGTTTTATTCTACGGCCCTCCAAATGTATTTTACTTACCCGGTAGCTCATTGCTACAGAGATCATAAGTCACCTGACGAAAGGAAATCACTGCTCCAAGCATCTAGTAAATTAAACGGTAGTACATTGCTAAATAAAAAATGTGTTTTCTTTAGGCATCATGATCAAGCATGGAGAATATCATGTATCACTTGCTGCTCATGAAAGCAGACTGTTCCTATCTCAGAATGATCCACCTCTCATATTGTACAAGCATTCCGATAACACGTTAAGGAATGACAAAGGTGACAAGTGCGTGATAACATTATTGAATCATCATATATATCTCTTCGGTAAGCTTTCAGTTTGCAACGTATCACTGACTTACGAAGTTTCTGAATTAAATGGCGTAATTTATTTAATTCGGGTAGCTGAATCTCGCGGCCCATGGCCGGAAAACCTTTAAAGTCTCATTTTCAAGGGCCAATCAGACGGCGAATAAACAAAGAGGACAGACGAAATGAGTGAAGATTTTTCTAACTTTTACCCACCTTCATAGAGCGAGACCAGGACAATAAACTGCTGGAAATTTCCCGTTTCTTTTTAAGATATCTACTCGCCAAATGTTTGGGTATGATCGTGCAAAACACCGAGCAATACAAATCAATATATTATCAATATAGCTTTGATCAATATAAAGACACCGAATCGACTTTTAGTGACCTACAGGGTGTCTCAAAAAAATTGTTCGACGTTTGACTAAATACTAAAATATAACGATACGCCGAATACATCCTTGGCATGCCCTTGGTTAAGTCACCCTTTTTATGAGATTTTAGATTAATTTTTGACACAAGAACCTTGCAAATCCGCTAAAAGTTTATGGAGTTACAAGTATTTGAAGTTCAAATTTGTGCGAATGCTGAAACCAGAGGCCTCGAAATGGCATTTTTGGTAAAAGCTCCATAGGCCGTCGTTTCTGTTATTTCTCAATTGTTTCAGGCGAATCAAGTGGGATTCGAATAGGTTTTTGATAACCTAGCTGTCAAGCATATGGATGCTTTGAGGAAACAGATTCAGTCTCTCGCCGATTATGTTTTGAACCACTGTTTTTGGACTTACGCAATGATAAGGAAATTTAGAGAATGATCACAAGAAATAATTTACTTTAGAAGTCCTATTTGGTTTGCTCTAATATCAACGAGAGGTATGACATTGGATAAGCCTCTCTAACCTCCGTCTTCGAGCTTTTTGCAATACCAGTTTTCTGGGGGGTCTCTGGTTTCAGCTATCGCATATTTTGGATCTTCGAGAGCTCGTAACTCAGTGAATTTTCAACCGATTTGCACGATTTTAGTCTCTAAAATTATTTCATAATCTTAGGAACATATGGTTGTCTTTCCATGAGCTTGTTCACGTTGTCCTTATTTTTCAATATTTTATCAAACGTCGAACAATTTTTTTTGACACACCCTGTATGAAAAAAGGACTGAGCAGTTTCGCAGCTTTAAGTGAAACTGTGGTGCTCAAGAATGCAATACCACGCTCTGTTTCAAAGGGGATGCCTTTCCTTTTGAATGGTGTTTAACCTGGAAAATTTCATGCAGATATGTTCGAAGAACGCATTTCAAAATGACCATAACCACCAAAGGCGCGACCATGGGGCTAAGCATATACAGTTGAAAATGCTTATTTTAATGTGGACGCTTTCTCTGCTCTTGGGGCAGATAACAAAAATGTTCTCGGTAAGATCTTAGATCAACTCATGAATAATGCGGAGGAGTCATGATATTGTTTGTAGTACGCTAAAATCTAATGCATCGTATCGATTTTAGAGTCAGTGGTTTTGCAGCGAGAAGCGGCGAGGAGATTTGTTTACATCTGTGTTCGTCATAGGTGACGTCAAGACCTCTACTGTTCCTATTGTTTAATGAAGCAATATGATTGGTTGTTTCCGATATAAACAAAGTCGCTGATTGGCTCAGAACCCATTTCCCCCTGTTCTTATGACTGAGATGTACAAAACTAGAAATGACTTAAATCCCTCAATTTTGCAGGAAATTTTCTGTGAAAATACGGCTCACTACAATTTGCGTAAAAAGAATGAATTTATTCAACCAAGAACGAGATCAGTCAAGAACGGCTCAGAAAGCATCAGATTTAAAGTTCCGCAGCTTTGGCAAACTTTGCCACTAACAATACGCAATTCAGAATGCCTTGATCAGTTTAAAACAAAGATAAAAAATTGGTACGGAGAAAATTGTCCATGCAGGTTATGCCGCACATTTATTCCGAATTTGGGCTTTTTATGATATACAGTTTGATTTTGATGATTTGTAAATGTTCTATCCCCATTTTTATGTAGTATTTGTATTCTGTAATTGTTTTTAAGTTGGAATTAATTAGCTAACTGTTTCTGGCTATTTTATTCTATCCAACTGTAAAGAAATTGATAATAATAAATAATAATGATACTCGGGGGTGCCGTATTCTTTCAAACGCCGGGCCCTGTTTTGTCTCACCCGGCAGAAAGCTGCAATATTTGGGACTTTGAAGATTTTGAGGACTTTTTGGGATCACTAAGATTTTGTGAAGATTTTTGATGATCTGTGAGACTTTTTGAGATTTTAGGAATTTTTGAAGATCTTCAGGATTTTTTAAAAGCGTGTACGAAATTTTTATTGATCTGCCCATTGGATTCATTGATTTCTCAGCAAATTGATACAACAGAATGATTTCTTGCAGCTTTGTGCCACATTAAGTTCACGTTCAAAGAAAATATTGCCACTTACGAACTCAAGACAAACGGCAAACCTTATTGTTGGACCACAGAAGCCACCACCGTAATCAAATATGTTGAATGTGGCCCTGGCCCTTATGGATTCATTGAAGGTAACTATTCATGGTTGCCAAAAAGTACTCTTTAATTTTAGACTTTACAACGTTCCACAGGTCAAAATCAATTACACGTTTTTTATAAGAAACTGGTTTATAAAAAACTACTACTAAGATGGCCGAAATTTTAAGAAACTCTAGTACTACGTCTGAGAAGTATTAAGAAACTTTTCAAAGTTAAAAGCATGGATATTATAGCAAATAGATCGTTATATCAACTATCATTGTTTACTCTGATATAATGTTTTAAATGTCAAGAAACATTTCTGCAACAGTATTAGCGACCACACTGACAGTTCATTCATTCAAAAAATAAGAAACCAATTAAGAAACTTTTAGCACTAAAACTGACTAAATTTCATGTTAAATTAAGAAAATCTTAGTACTATGGCCTGATTCAAGTTTCTTACAAAAAGAAAACGTGTAAACACATAGGTTTTGTTTTACTTTGTTGACATCCTATGCTGCTTCTCGAATCCACCTTTTCAAGGTAAGAGGTGCGAAAGCGAAAGTCTTTTGTTGTTAAAGATTTTGCATTTTTGAGTCTAAAATCTTGTTCTGCGTACAAACTTTAGCATGGCAGCAAATTTTCACTTTCATATCTGTCTTCGTTTGGAAGTTATGGCGATTTAAAGAATTTGAATTCATAAGAGCTTTGACCGTGAAATCAGATGTTTGGACAAATTTTTGTCCAAACTTTGATTTCACGGTCAAAGCCTTTATGAGTTCCAATTATTCATAATGCCATAATTTCGAAACAAAGACAGATAGGAAAGTGAAAATTTGCCTCTACTCTAACCTTTGTATGTAGAACAGAAATTTGGACTCACAGATACAATATCTCTAATAACAAAAGACTTCCGCTTTCGCGCCTCTAACCTTGAAAAGGTGGATTACATGCAATTTCTTCATCATAGTTCCGCGGTTATGCAAAATTGGCCTAAGTCTGAGTGCGTGGGGCTGGAGAATATTCTGCAAAATTTACGTATGAGGAGAATTTCATTTATTCGAAAACGTGTACGGCATATACAGCAAAATGATTTTTATCGATTTCATGATGGATGTTTCCTGAAAACAAAAGGGTTTTTGCCAAAGGTGTACAATGATCTGATAGAAGTTTTTGGAAGCAAGGGAGTATGACCCTCGGGGGTTACTTAGTACTTTCATGGTACGGGGACGGGCCATTTTTTAGGGGAACTCTTTTCAAACCGTTACGGAATTACGGGTATCTTTTTCACAATTTCTATACATTTAACGGAATTATGGGTGTCCTTTTCAGGGGATTTTTCATAATTTCCGGAATTATGGCCCAGATTTCCATTCGATTTACGGAATTATGACCCTAAAATCCAAAAGAATTTATGGAATTATGGGTACCAATTTTTCGGGCAAAATGGCACGTCCACGTCAGTTGATAGGTCGAGATACCCCCAAGGTATGACCTAAAAAGGGCCGGGAGCAAGGGCGCATGAATAGACAGAATTTACGGAATCATGGGTACCAATTTTTCGGGCAAAATGGCACGTCCACGTCAGTTGATAGGTCGAGATACCCCCAAGGTATGACCTAAAAAGGGCCGGGAGCAAGGGCGCATGAATAGACAGAATTTACGGAATCATGGGTACCAATTTTTCGGGCAAAATGGCACGTCCACGTCAGTTGATAGGTCGAGATACCCCCAAGGTATGACCTAAAAAGGGCCGGGAGCAAGGGCGCATGAATAGACAGAATTTACGGAATCATGGGTACCAATTTTTCGGGCAAAATGGCACGTCCACGTCAGTTGATAGGTCGAGATACCCCCAAGGTATGACCTAAAAAGGGCCGGGAGCAAGGGCGCATGAGTAGAAAATGTGGGAGCACATGAATTTCTGGAAAATTGATTTGAAAATTTGATACCCTTTCAGTTAAGTTCCTTGCGCTGTAAGAGGTTTTGCTAAATTTTTAAACGGTTGATAGTGCTATCTGTTTCGAAGTGAGATGTTTCAACCCTTCAAAAATGTAGTAATAATTTTGATACGACGCCATAACTCTTTCTTTGAAAAGTTACTTTGCTTTGGCATTGCTGGAGAACAACAGAAGGACTTTTTTGCAGCAACCACCTAGTTTACCTTTTCTCTGCCATAAATCAGCAAACTTGTCTGATTGACTCAAAAAAAGTCTCAAATTCTAAGTTGAGGTCTGACCTATGCAACTGTTTAAAAATTGGAATAAAGGAAAATGACCTCCTTCACAGCAGGCACCTTTTTGGGACACTTTGTAGATTTAACCAAAGAACAACAACGAACCACGAGTCTCAGAAATTTCTACCGTGAGTACCAGATTCTCCTTGTATAAAATTGCCAATTAGCATCCGTCGATTAGATTCATATAAATGTTCTTTGACTGAGAAAATGACTTCTTCTTTTGCAGTGATACTCCCAGAACTATCTGCGACACCTACGCCGTCATCATCATCATCATCATCATCATCATCATCATCATCATCATCATCATCATCATCATCATCATCATCATCATCATCATCATCATCATCATCATCATCATCATCAATACTGGGTATTGCTCCGTCGCAGACCACTGTTAGCCGATCGTCAACATCTGCTAGTAAGATATATACATCATTTACTTGCTAACATTGTCAATGCTTCATTCTATACCCTCTAAGTTACAAGAACAAAATATCCTTATAAAATATAAATAAAATATAAATAAAATAAAATATAAAATATCCAAAACTTTGATGTGATGTGAAAATGTGATGTGATAGTGCGAGAGTGTTTGAATTTTACCTAACTAAATTATAGGTTTTTTGCATTAAATCAGTCCCGAAATCTTTCGAATCCTAAAGATGAAGACCTGGACAAGAGTGTGGTACATCTTTTTACTCTTTTTGAGCCTTGATACTTGGAAACCACTCAAAGATTTGCAAATTAAAACTCAACAACAAGACCTTTACTGCTGGCCTAACATTGAGCAACGCAACGGTCAAGCTTCATTTAACTGGAATTCAATAGTAACTAATGGCGACTGTTGTTCAACGAACGAAGAACACAATGATTTAACAAAAGGTATTTGTTACTGGCGGGTGTGTATGGAAGTCGCAAAACGAGGTAAACAACTTTCTCAAAAACAAGTTGGCAAGCCTTTAAGCTATTACTCGAACAGTCTTGCTACATTTCGTTTTCTGTTATGTTGTGGGGACGTTGAAACCAACCCTGGACCCTCAGATAACAATTTGGGGGATAAATCAACGAGTAAACAACCAAAGGGAAAACCTGGCTCTTCTTGCCAAGAATGTGGCAAAACGATTCGTCGTAATCAGAGGAAAATTGTTTGTGAAAAATGTTTTGACCAATATCACATGAAATGCCAAAATATCGCGGTACAAAACACGAATTTTATTGTATGCTCAAAATGCTTGATGACAGTACTGCCCTTTGCAACATGCCATGACAAAAATATGCCTTATAATGGGGGAGTATGGGAGGCCACAGGGATTTCGTCAGACCATCGTGATGACTGCAGTGATACCCATCTGGATGCTCTAACTTCTCATGAAAATCAACTGAGGTTCATGCACATAAATACTCAGTCTATGGTGTCAACATTTGATCAGCTTTTATTTACAATCAATCGCTACCCTTTTGATATTATTGCTATGAGCGAAACATGGTTAAACAACAATCCCCTATTACTAGAACACGTGAAAATTCCTGGTTATATACCAGAATTTAGGAACAGAAATACCTGTCGTGGCGGAGGAGTAGGCGCTTACATAAAAGAGACAATCGGGCATAAACGTAGAAAAGACATTGAAAACCTCAAATCAGAGTTAGAAACTTTATGGTTGGAAATTGCTGGTCGGAACAAAAATAGCAACCTGTTGTTCGGAGTCATTTATCGTTCCGATAAATTATTGTCACCCAGTGAATGGATAGATAAAATTGAAAGCTTATTTGGCCATATTGTATCGCAATGGGATGGCCTCATCGTTATCACGGGAGACATGAATATTGATTTATTAAAGGAGAGCGACCCCTTGCAAAGGCAATATAATGGAGTGTTAGAGGCGCTTAATTTAAATCAGCATGTTACAAAAGCAACAAGGACAACTATACGCACAAGTACCCTTATTGATCATATCATATCAAACAATCCTTCCAGGGTAACCTACACCGATGTGCTCCCTTGTGATCATATTAGTGATCATGATGCCCCATATGCATGCATAAACATAAGGGTCAACAAGTTTCAGCCTAGATTTAAATACATCCGGAACGAGAAAAAATTATCTATCAAAGATTATGTAAATGACTTCTCCGTGCTGCCCCTAAGCCTAATCTACTCCACAGATGAGCCTGATGACATGGTAGATCACCTAAACAGACTTATGACAGAATGCATTGACAGACACGCTCCCCTGAAAAGAACAAAAGTTACCCGTCCACCTGCTCCTTGGCTAAAGCATCTAGATGTCATGTCTCTCCAACAACGAAGAGATAACTTAAGGTACACAGCACATCGTACAAAATCTGGTGCGGACTGGGAAGCTTATAGAAAAGTGAGGAATGAACTCAAAACCAAAATAAAGGAAACCAAGCGTAAATTCCTAAAGTCTGCTTTCTCATCAAGACGGCCAAAAGATGTATGGCAGACAATTCACAGAGTGTTAAGCCCTAGCCCTCAACAAATAAAAGCCAATGTTAATGATCTCAATAAGCACTTTAACAGCACAGCTGAAAGAATTCTGAAATGTTCACCATCAAATATGGATGACTTATTCGAAACGGTAGAAGGGCTACAATGCCAAGATAACAGCTTTTCTTTAAAACCTGTTACTTACAACGAAGTCTTAAATGCAATAAAATCGCTAAGAAATGATTGCTCGACTGGTGCTGACTCACCTTTGTGCCATATCATCAACACCTGTATTCAGATGTCAGCTTTTCCAACAAAGTGGAAAACAGCTCGAATTTCCCCGATTCCAAAGGTAGATGATCCAAGAGCAAATGATGACTACAGGCCTATTTCAATATTACCAGTGTTGTCAAAAATTTTCGAACGCCTAGTAATGAATCAGATTGTTGATTTTATTGAGAAAGAAAAAATCCTAAACGAAAAAGTCTGCGGATATAGGAAAGGACATTCAACGGTTACTGCGTTACTCGGTATTAAAGATATGATTGTCCAGGCCATGGGAAGAGGTGAGATTACACTTATGGTTCTTGCAGATTTCTCCAAGGCGTTTGATACGATTGATTATAAAACTTTGATATACAAGATGCATGCTCTCAAGTTTTCAAACTCTTTCTTGAAATGGCTATTAAATTACCTGGATAACCGCCATCAATTTGTTCAAGTGGATGATAAGATGTCGGAACTGATGCTGACTAAATTCGGCGTACCACAGGGATCAATACTAGGCCCTGTTTTGTTCAACTTGTACGTAACAGATCTTCAAGGAGAAATGGAACAACCTTGTTTTCAGTACGCTGATGATACAACAATTGTCGTACAAGGCAGACTAAAGAATCGTTGCTCCCTTGAAAATGCCATGAATAATGACCTAGTCAAGTTAAATTCATGGTCGGTATGTGCTAATCTTGCCTTAAATCCAAGGAAGACGAAGGTCATGGTCCTTAGCACAAAGCAACTATCGCGTCATCACAACATCGATGATTATAGTCCCTCACTCAAAATTGGACAACAACAAATTGTACGTGAAAAGTCAGCAAAATTACTTGGTGTCATCTTAGACCAGCATCTTTTATGGGAAGAGCACGTAAACAAGGTAACATCATCCTGTTTTGGGGCTCCCTCTATACTAAAAAAATTCAAGAATATCATGTCGCAGAAACTGAAAAAGCAAGTAGCAGAGCTACTGATCTTATCGAAAATGGATTATGCTGATGCCGTATTTCGACCTCTATCATTGAAACTACAAAAAAGATTACAAAAAGTTGAAAATGCGGCTGCAAGTTTTGTTCTTGGCCGCTACACTAAGGAAAAGGACGTCGTATCACTTGGTTGGTTGCCTATGAAAGAGAGAAGGGACTGGCACCCTGCAAAATTAGCTTTTAAATATATATCAGATCGAAATAAGCCGGAATACATAGACATATCATTGAAAGAAAACAACAGACATCTCCGATCAAGCTCTGCACCACTAATTGCAACTTCAACCGATTCTAAAACTTTGAAGAACATTGCAGCCGAAATTTTTAATAAGATGCCAATTGCAATAAGAAATTCAAAAACAAAAGCCGATTTCTCATCAAAGTCCAAAGAACATTTCTTTACTGAAGCAAAGAAGAGGCTGTTAGTTTAAGTCCTAAAAGAGAAGAACCTAACCTTCAAATTTTAACTTATTTAGATATTTTATATAACAAACTTTAAACTTTTTAACCTTACTTTTCAGGTTGATGTAACATTGTTACCTGCTTTTAATCTTTCCTTAGAAATAAAGTATCATACTAGAAGTCTTAAACCATGTAAAGTATTTTTTAGCGACCAGATGAAGAGCCACTTTGTGGATATACTGGTCATGATTCATTATTATTATTATTATTATTATTATTATTATTATTATTATTATTATTATTATTATTATTATTATTATTATTATTATTATTATTATTATTATTATTATTATTATTATTATTATTATTATTATTATTATTATTATTATTATTATTATTATTATTATTATTATTATTATCCTGTCAGGTTTGGAAACGATTGGAACTCTGTTGAAACAAATCTAAACAAACAGGATGGATATTTTAGACACTTGGTAGCTTTCTGAAATCAAAATGCATTGAAACATACTTTCTATCACGATTTAGTTTGAAGGCATGGCCTTGATATGAGAATTTTCATGCCGACTATTTGCTACAACTTCCCAAAGAAAACAAAAAAATCCAAAATGAAGTTGAAATAGCTAACTTCGCAGTTAATGAGATAATCAGTTTCTCTTTCATATGTAAAAACACATAGAGATAGAACGGAAGCAGTCTAACGAAATGCTTTTTTGCAAAAATATCAGAATCTTCTCCCTTTCTAGATTCTACCTTCCTATCTGGAATTCAGCCTTTGTTACTCTTTCAGAAACGAGAAATGGTGGGGTGGCTCAAATTGGAAAGCAATATTAAGCAATGAACATTTTAAAAACTATGTTCTGTAATGTTGACACAGCTTAACCAGACTAGGCAACATCTTAGTAGATATCAGGCCCATGCTGACACAAATTTTTCATTGATATCTATTAGTTTGAATAATTGAGGTGCAGTCCGGTAAGTTTTTTGGGGGGGGGTCGGCCTTCATTATGCGCATACTAACCAGCATAGAGCTCAAATCTTTTAAACAGGCGGGTGTAAAATTCTATTACATTTTTCTTTGAATTAAAGTTCTTGAAAGGAACTTCAGGTAATTGGCAATAAATTTGCCTTGGCAATCTCTTGATACCTTGACTACTTTCAAAATGGTGGCATTTACTAATTTTCAGGCTGTGACATCATCAAATTTCTAAATCCTTAACCAGAAGAGCAACAGATTTCTGCTTGCAACCATGTTGTAGACCTTCATAAACTATGGTTATCTTGAAGATTGTATCAATTTCTCTCGATTAATTCAAGATTTACGATGATTTTAATTTCTGCAATTAACCGGCTTTGTTCTATGCGCGAAGGTATGAGGCCTGAGATTTGAAAAGTACAGAACAAGCTCGCGAGGTCTTTACATTAAGACAAAGGGTTCTATGTTATCTAGTAAAATGGCAAAACCGGTTAGTTTGAGTTCCATTATCTAATAGCTTCAAATTTTGACTTGCAGCATTTAGTCAATGGCATTTTCTTACTGTCATGTCACTTGAGTTTATTGCAAATCCCACAGGCTTGAAGCAGCTGTTGAGGCAAAAAAAATTCATCATTGTATCTAATCATATAAGGCCACGGGACAACCCGTCGGAAATATCCAATTTATCAATAAGAGTGGCGGGATTCTCTATCGCCTCGTTTTTGAAACTTCTTTTTGGTAATGAAATACTTTCTTACAATGTTAATATCTTGAGGAATCGATTTGATGGGAAAATTTTTCTGATTAGGTCTACAAGAATGGCATGATAAGAGAGAGACTTCCGGACAAATGTTTTTCATTGATGAATTAAATGCAAATAAACGTATCACTGGATTGAAGATCACATCAAAGTATGTTGCATCATTACAACAATGCATGCAAGAATGCCTCATAATCAACAGTCCAAAATGCCAATCAATCAACTTTGAAAAGAAGGAAAGCAACAATGGTCATTTATGCGAGTTTAATGCTGCCATAAGCACAAATGAAGTTACAATGTTTGTTGATGATCCGAGATTTGCTCATTACCAACTTCTGCAAAACTGAATGACGAAAAGATAATATAGTAAATTGCTTGAAAAATTTATCTGCACTGCTTTGAAATGAGACTGATCTTATTTTTCACATTTCAATTAATCACATTTTGAGAAACATAATACCATCAACTTTTATATGTATTTACTTGGTCCAAAAGAGAGACTTGTAAGTTATCATAACCAATATGAGATTATAGCGGGTGAGTCAAAAAAGTTTAGGCGTTTGGAGGGCTTTGGAATGAAATGTATGTGACCGATACTCAAAACTAAAGTGTTAACAGATAAAAAAAATTTTGATTGGCAAAATCAAACATCTTTAAGACCCAACAATAATCAAAATGCTTGAAGGGGTTTGTATGGGAATCGAGAATTCCACATTCCATTCTGGTCCATGATTTATGTGGCATTGAAGCTTACATTGCTAGTTTGAGATGCTGAATTCGAATTTCAATAGAAAGTGAATCATGGACCAGAATGGAATGTGGAATTTTTGTTCTCAAACATACCCTTTCCAGCATTTTCCTAATTTCTGGGTCTGTAAGATGAGGGATACTACCAAACAAAATTTTCTCATCCAAGTTGACCTTTGACTGATCGATGAACATTTCAGTTTTGAATATCGGTCAAATACTTTTTATTCCAAAGCCCTCTAACGCCTAAACTTTTTTGACTTACCCACTTTAAAACAGGTAATATTCTCTTCACATGCAAGAAGCAGATTCTCTGTAACACCGACACAAGTTTCGGTTGGGGAGTACCCATACTATGTAGACTGTGCGTATGGCATTTCTTTTGGGTAAAATTGAAACAACCGTGGGCAGCGAAATCTTTGAAGTAATAATTTTTAGTTCTAAAATTGATTTACTGCGTGTGTCATAAAAAGAATGGTCACTGAAACAAAATTATCAAATTACAACTTTGCGTACAAGACGCGTGATATACTGAAAGATTTTGGAAACAAAATCTCGCGGCGCGATTCAATTTCACAAAAGAAAGATTGCGCACATCCTACACTCATATCAACTCTACCGCTCTCAGAAGATGCCAACAAGTATACTGCATTACTGCATTCATCTTGGCTAAAGTGCGACGCTGCCATATTAATCAGAAATGCCACCATTTTGGATCGATTCACGTCACGTTCGAATGATTGCCATATTTCCTAGTAACGTCGCAAACAGATCAATCGAATGTGGCGCAAAACCGTCAGTCATCCTGTTGCGTTGTTATCAATTTACTGAACACACGTACAACTTTTCGCTGTTTACAATCGTGATCATTTACGAGTTTCAAGTCGATATATCGCTGATTTTGAAAGAGAAGGTGATCGAAGGAATAGTTCGAAGTATCAAGATGACGTATTCGAAGAGAATTGCACGGTTGCCGTCGAGTCTAGACTTCGACAGATTGGTAAGTTTGGCGTAAAGTTCGCCTTGAATCTTCTTGCAGCTATTTGGTACTGCTTTCTCAAGTCTTAACGTTTTAATTGAACTCTGTTCGTGGGACAAATGAACAGGCATAGGTTTGGCTTATACTCAACGATAAATCGTAGTAAACATGAAAACTTAGGACCTTGTTTAGCTTGTTAAACTTTCGGGCGCCCGGACGATATCCTGACATGTTTGAATCGCATTTAGCGAAAAGGCAACAGTCTTGCTTAATTCAGATTTATATAAAGCTGTTTGAATTCCCAAGCTTCGATCCAAGCTTTGGGAGAATGAAGGTTCTCAGCAAGACTAAAGGCCTGAAAGGAGGTCGCAAAAGTCTGAGGAGGCCTAGGCTGATGGCCTAAGCTGGCCTAGGCCTAACCGCTGCAGAAAGCGCTTGGCGAAGGTAGCTGGTTGTTGCTATGGCCGTTGCCAAGAGTAAAGAGCGGCCTCGTTCAGAGACAGGGAGAGCCGAAGGCCTCAGGCGCTTAGGCGATGCCTGTTCAGAGATGATAGCCCCCGCGTCACTTGGAACCAGGGAGGAAAAGACCCTGCTTGGAACCATCACATTTTCCTTGGATAATAGTCACTTTTCTAAAACTTCTTGGACGAAACCTTCTAGAAACTCAATATTTTCTCGTAAAGATTAAAGAAACAATCTAAAACTTCGGGCTTTCCTCAGCAAAATGCAACCAATCGCTACACATGGTAAACAGCTTAAGCCTTGACTGGAGTGAACTACGGCAAAGCTCATCATTTCATTTCATTTTATAATATTTATACAGGGTAAAACATTCAGCTACCTGGTTTACAATCTACCCAGTTAGAAAATACTTACAAATGCTCCCTGCTTAAATGCTCTCTGCGATCAAATGCTCTCTGCTTAAAGTTTTGTGCAGCCTGTCGTCAAAGCCATTTTCTCTAAGGTTTATCGAGTAGGAGAATTATTCCTCTTTGTGCGAAACTCGTATCTGGAACTTCGTCACAATCAGTAGGAAGTTCCAACTTCCGTTCTTTTTACATTTGCAAAGCTTGCTCTGGAATCTTCCCTTCCATGTATGGATCTTTATTTGTCTTTATTTATGCTAAATCATTAAACTTTCATTTCAGGTCAAGAAAGATGACCATGCTATTCGAGAGAATCTGACTGAGAAATATCACATTTTATTGAAAAATGTTGGTAAGAATCCTTTCAAGTTCTGAAAGGGTTTTTAAGCTATCGCTCGTTGTCTTTATGGATACAAGTACACAGAAATTTATATGAGATTTTCTAACTTGAAGAAAGTCTTTGCCATTTACATTTGATGGCTTGAAAGGGCTGCTGATGAACAAAATTGTACAAAGTAAGACGAGGAATTAGATTGAATCAGAAAGTTAGACTGAATGATGGGCAGGAAATCAACATCAATTGATGTTTGAATTTTTTAACACGTTCAACTAAAAATAAAAGTAAACAAGACGTATGACAATTGCGAAATGAAAGCATAAAATTCATCCTCAAAAATTGATACATCTTAACAATTGGGTAGATCATTTGATTGAACTGAAAACATCTAAATCTATATTTCAATATCACAACATGTAAATGTAATATTCAATATGACAACAAATAAATCTTATAATTCAATTCTTATTTCATTTTTAGATCTTCTTGTTGACATCATCAGACAATTAACTGATATAAACGATGAAGATCGACGAATTGGTGAAAAACTGCAGAACGATTCGTATCGAAGATTTGCATTCAGACAGGTAAGGAATTTAAATTGACTTGGTAAACTATTGATATCACTTTCGGTAGTTATGGTGATCTCTTGAGCTCCCTTGGTGGCTGACTTACGGAGGGGAGGGGCAAGTGGATGTAAATCCCCCGTTCATGATGACAATTCAGCATGGCGCCCCTATTCCTGAGAAGCGCACTCCTCGACGTGACCCTAAGGTACTCTTTTCAACTGTTTCCACCAGACGGTGAGGCAAACATACAAATCAAATTATCATTTAGTACAAAAGCAATGAATTTTCTCATATAGGAGACTAGAAAACCTTTGCGGGCCTTGTTATACATTGGGCGCCCTCTCTGCTGGCTGCCCCTCTCTTTTAACTTCGGCTGGATCCGCCCCTGAGCTCCCTGAGCCCCTGAATTCAGCGCCAACACCATTATCTAGATACATAAGCAAAGTATATCCATGAATTGCTTTGAAAATAAGGTACAGTGAACGGAAAGGGAGAGAACAAATTAAGGGGGTATTGAAGAAACATCCTTCAAGATGATTCAACCTAAAAAATGATTGGAAACTATGTGTCAAAATATGTTTCGTTTTACAGTACTCAAGTTGAACTTCTTTGAGAGATGTTCAAGAAATTCTCAAGAGTTAACCATTTTTAGAAACTTCTCTGCCACGATATTTTGAATATGGAAGACTGTTCAGGGTATTTGAAAATCGTTCCAAATCTCTCGTAGATAAAAAGATACGTGAATGTATGTTTGAACGATCTCATGCAAGTCAATGCAATGGTATGTACTAAATTTCCTTCAAGTTGATGCAGAGTTACATTTTTACATTATTCGAATGGTGGCACGACTCTTTATTAAATAATATGAGACCTTAATAAGGAATGATAGATTTCTTTCAATCTTAAGACATTTTTAAAACGGCTCATAGTACATTCTTAAAGTTTCTGGCCCTCTCAAGCCTTTCTATTCTGGTATTCTTCCTTTGCTAAGATAGAACAGTCAGAAATTAGATAGGATTCTATGAATATTTTGCAACAACCTCTAGTAATTCGGCTTCAGGTATATTCCCTCTTGCAGTCAGGACTTTGATGCCTCGTATTCTCTCGAAGATGATCTGCAGCTTTTAGATATAGTTGTGATCTTACAAAGGAAGCTGTTTGTTTACAAATACTCTCTTCTGATTTTAGATCGATGAAGACTTCATGACATCTAGACTCCAAAGAATGGGAGAAATGATAAAGAAGGTGATGGAATCATGGGATATCATGTTTAATGGAATTGAAGTCACTGTCAGGGTGAGTCTCTAAGATTAAAAATTGACTTATTCTTCTAAAATTGATGATTTGTCTACTTTTGATCAGCTTCTTTCAAATTTACATTTCGTTTCATCTTGCAAGTATCAACGAACGCAAACAAAAGAACCATTTGGTACTGCTACGTCTGGTCCATAGTGGAATTAACTGCATCCTCAGAAAACGACTGCGAGAACTGCTTCATCAATCAAATTGACTATCCTATGTTCCATTAAGGGAGCTCACACGCTGCTCTTATAGTGGATAGCTAACTCAACCATTGTGCGTGGAAAGGCAAACAAGGGCAAAAATGAGCATGTGTGGAACGAGAACTGATTTTACATTCTATCCAATAAGAAGCTGAACAAAGAATGTTAGAATTCTGATACTTTTCGCTTAAATGTCAACCTCGTAATATTCATATTTTGAATCACATAACTTAAGTAACGAACATGGATGTTTTGCCCTATCTTTGCACTTTCGGTATTCAATAAGAACTTCCAAAAATAAAAATCTCTTTTTAAGAAATCCATAGCTGACTTTCTTGAAAAATGGTGCCCCCATAGAAGAACCTTTCACAAGTTTCAATTGGAGTTCAGCCAGGCTGCTTTGAAAAAATTTTCAAACTTCCGTGTTCTTTCTGTATACTGATATCTTTTGTTAGTTCAAGCATTTTGACAAATTTTCTTTTATTTCAGAACCCAAACATTTGCACATCCCTGCCACAAGAAATTAAACTATTCCACGATTTGTCATGTATTGACATGGAAGAATTCGTCCAAAATCTTGGGCCGCTCAAAGAAGAGATCGTATCAAGAATGTCTTTCTGCCAACTGAGTTCCAAAGAAGAGTATGATGTCTGCATGTCCAACAATCTGAAGCAATTCAAATTGGATGATTCGCTCAGGTTTGACAAACTTATTTTAGCTGGAGATTATGAACGTTCAACGAGTGAAGAAGAGAACAAAGTTGATATTGAAAACAAAAAGATGGAAAAAAATGAAAACTCGAACAATGAGGACAATGAACTTGAAATGAAAACAAATATACAAAGAATGAGATCTTGCAAATCAAACGATTCCGAGGTCACTTTGCCTGCTATTAGGCCTAACCTCGTGATAGATACTTCATGTAACAATGCTTCTGCTTATGACTGTGATCCTAGCGAGGGTTGCATCATAGGTAAAAGCATTTCACGTGAAGATTTCAAGAGTAAAAATAGCTATATAAGGGCCTGGGCTGAATGCCAGTCTGAAACATGTCTTAATCGTGATTCTGCTAATAGTGCTAGCTCGAATAACGGCGAAGACATGGATTTAGGTACAATTTCGGTCGTAGAGGAATTTTGTCATGATTTTAGAGAAAGAAACTCCCTCCTCGATGTAGAAAGTCAGTTGCATTCTCATGATATAAAAGTCAATTCTCAGTTAGGCCATCCACAACCGACTCATATTCACTGCGAAACACAAAGCACTGACATTGAGCTATTGTGCAACAATGTTTACAAGGATTGTCTTAAAAGTGTCATATCTGATCATGTAAAACAGCCAACCCAGCCAATATACAATAAAATAAATAAGGGTTTGATAAGAACACAGGAAGAGAGAGAAAGCAACCTCAGTTCAGATCTCAAATGTTATGACAAAATGAGATCGCAGTCAGTTATAAATAAAGAAGACTCGAATGAAATTGCACGAGTGACACAAGGTTGCAATGAGAAACTTAACGGCGAGGCTTGTCGAATCTCAAATGAGATACTGTCTGATAGAAAAAGCCATAACATTTCAGATGAGGCTAACGTAAGGCAGTGCCTCAAAATTACTCTCATTCACAAAGGCTGTGGTATATGGGCTGTAAAAAGATCAAAGAAAAGAAAACAATCAAAAAATGAGTCTGATAATTGTACAGAATCAAAAAATAACACCCAGGTGATCCTCGAGGAGAGAGCCAACCAGCACTGCAAAAGAGTCAAACTCACGGTGACTGACGATAGCTCCTCTCAAAATTCGAAACTCACTTTCGATAAAAATTTGAAACACGAGCCTATTCTTGGCTGTGGTACGTTGGCTGTGAAAACGTTAAACAAACGAAAACGATCAGAAAGTGAGTCTGATAATTGTACAGAATCGAAAAATAGCACCCAGTCGATCCTTGAGGAGAGAGCTAACCAACACTGCAAAAGAGTGAAACTCACGTTGGCTGACGATAGCTCCTCTCAAAATGCCAAACTCACTTTCGATAAAAATTTGAAACACGAGCCTTTTCTACGCTGTCGCACCTTGGCTGTGAAAACATTAAACAAACGAAAACGATCGGAAAGCGAGTCTGATAATTGTACAAACTCAACAAATGACGCCCTGGCAGTCATTGAAGAGAGAGCTAAACAGGGTTGCAAAGTTCCAAAAAGAATGAAACTCAATTCGGCCCCAGATAACTTCTCTGAAAACGTGAAGTTCGCTTTGCCTGAAGACAGCTCCTCAAAAAATTTGAAACAAGAGCCTATTCGTAAAAAGAAATTCAAAGGACTTCGAAGACTAGCTACAGCTTTAGGTGAAATGAAATCTCGTATACTCAATAGGCCTATGTTGAGGAGAGTAGCAACTATTAGGCCCTATTTGATATGATGCCGTTGAAGGCAATGTCTCATTCTAATTGAGGAAAAAATATAAATATAAGGTAGATGCTAAGATCAGCAATTAAAGAGTAGATTTGCAGACCTAAATAGTGAGATACTGTATTATAAAATGACAAAATGTACTGAAGAGAGAGGGCCTGTGGCAAAAGATTGACTTCTTAGGAGTTCAATGTTTGCATTGTTTCCAAAATAGATGTCGGGCTGCAGAGGCCCTATCTGTCCATAAATGTAATAATAAAAATCAATGTTTTATTTTGAAAGTATCTGTCAAACGAACTACTTTAGATCGGACCATAGATGTGTAGTAGGTAGAGTAGCTTTAGAATTTTTGCAGAAAACAGTTGTTGTTGAATTTATAAGTTCAAAAGTTGCATATTGATATTGTTGGAATGAAATATGATCTGTAAAATACGTTGTATGATCTCTTTGCATCACGACTTCAGTTTCATTCATGAAACAATTACAGCTCACAGAGTAGTGTGATTTGAAAAGTTGGTGTTTCACAGGGCTCAAGTCTCGATCCATTCTTCTTTATTACCACGAAGAATGACCTAATGTTCGTAGTGAAAACTACGCAGATAACTGCAAGATCTCAAGATCTGAAAATTGATTGCATTATTGCATCAAAGTTGCTGATACTGTAATACTGGGTGAATGAAAAAAAGTAAACACCTTTGGCAAGCTGTAGAATAAAGAGCATTCAAACGATGTTCAAAACTGAAATGTTTATCTATCAGTCAAACGCCAAGCTAGATTCACTCATCGCCTAGATCCAAATACCGTAAATCCTCGGGTCTCTTATTTAATTCTTAAGCCTCAAAGGGAGCGCTTATTCGACCGGGGCGCTTATTCAATTTTTGAGACCTCAAAGCAATTGAAGCAAAGACAGAAAGGTAAAGCGGGATTTCGAAAGGCACGCTTTTTATGTTCTTCCAATAAACATACAAGAGAGCGTGTTGAAAAAGTTTCCTTGCTATGAAAAATGAAAATAAGACTGACAAAAAATAGAACTAGAAGAAAATTTGTAGTTTATTTCTACTATTTTTTGCCAACTGCCTTCCCCGTTCCAGTACGATAACAACGTTAGTTTCAGAATCTCGTTTTAGCTAAAACTTCGAATGAGCGCCCGTTTCTTAAAATGGAAATGGCAGGCGCTTATTGAGGGTGGGTGCTTATTCAAGCGGGCGCTTATTTAATCAACTTTCCGATAGGTTGGGCACTTGTTCAAGCGGGCGCTTATTCGGGGTATTAGGGGTAGGGGGCACTTGATCGAGGATTTACGGCATTAGGAAGATGCTAGCAAATGGGTTTGGTTTGGAAAGAGATTTCCACGTTTGAATCTAGTCCATGATTTATTCCCCATTGAGATTAAAATTTGATACAGTCGTCAGCTTCAGAATAGAATTTAAATTTTCACATCCATGTTAGCACCCAACTGATAGACCAAGATTTCAGCTTATTTTAAACATCAGGGGATTATTCTTTGTTCCACAGCTCACCAAACGTGCAAGCCATTTTTCACTTACCAGGAAGAGTTTCGGACGATCTTGTGTGATTGTGTGATTTCGACGTGCACTGAGCGCAGCCTATGATGATTTACTTTGGCAAATACTGTAGGGGCGGAAACTTTCGCGGGCAGAAAGTGTCGCGAGAAAAGAAAATCGCGAAAATAAGGACATAAACTTTCGCGAATGATGTTTTTTCACGAAAATTTCGCGACGAAAACATTCGCCGTCGAGAAAAAAAGATGTATTTTCGTGTGAAAAAAATTTTGGCGATTGAGAAAAAGTGAGGGGAAAACACAATTTTCTATTCATTTTCAGTACAATCTACAGTCTTAGTGACAATTTACAAGGTTTTATTGCCCAAGAGACTAAAGATTGGGGTGATTAAGGTGAATTGGGATCAAAAATTTGCAAAAATTGATGACTGAAATATACATGTCACTGAATAATATGAATCCATCGATTGTATGGGAATTTCATGAGAAGAAATATGTGGCCTATGACCTAAGGAAAAAGAATCTTTGCAAACTCCCAAAGGCAAAGACGACATCTTATGGAGTAGAATCTTTATCTTTCAGGGGCAGTTTCCTTTGGAATACCCTTGATGATAATGTAAAACAAGAACCAACACTCGCACGTTTTAAAAACAAGATAAGAAATTGGGCCGGAGAACATTGCACCTGCAGAATATGCCAGAATATGAACAATACAGGACATGGTACTAGTTTTTATTTAGATTTATAGTTTTTGTATTTGTGTAGGTTGGTCTACATTAGTATCTATTAATACTATTCTCTGTAAACCAACGTTAAATAATGATTATATGATATGATATGATATGATATGATATGATATGATATGATATGATATGATATGATATGATATGATATGATATGATATGATATGATATGATATGATATGATATGATATGATATGATATGATATGATATGATATGATATGATATGATATGATATGATATGATATGATATGATATGATATGATATGATATGATATGATATGATATGATATGATATGATATGATATGATATGATATGATATGATATGATATGATATGATATGATATGATATGATATGATATGATATGATATGATATGATATGTGATATGTGATATGATGTGATGTGATGTGATATGATATGATATGATATGATATGATATGATATGATATGATATGATATGATATGATATGATATATGATATGATATGATATGATATGATATGATATGATATGATATGATATGATATGATATGATATGATATGATATGATATGATATGATATGATATGATATGATATGATATGATATGATATGATATGATATGATATGATATGATATGATATGATATGATATGATATGATATGATATGATATGATATGATATGATATGATATGATATGATATGATATGATATGATATGATATGATATGATATGATATGATATGATATGATATGATATGATATGAGGAACAGCAACGCAAAAAATTGAAGAAACAAAAAAAATGATCACAAAAAACATTCGCGAGTCCAGAATTTTCTTTAATTTCGCGAGCAAAAACTTTCACGAATTTTGAATTTAAATTATGCCTTGGCAGAAGCTTTCGCGAAAAATGCCACAAAACGCGAAAACCATGAAAGTTTTTGCCCGCGAAAATTTCTGCTCCTAAAGTCTCAATAATCTCTATCCAAAAGCATTTAAATAGCTACCAGTGCGAGAGAATACTCATCACATGAAGAATAATTTTCAAAAACATGCACTTCTGACATAAACTGGTACCTGAAATGCAATTCAGCTTTGTAATGCAATTTGGTGGTCATATTGAAACAACACTGTTGGTATGCTATCGGGCTAACTTCAATCCATATTCTGTATCTAATTTTTCAACAAAATACTTGTGATGAAATCATACAGACTTTGAAATGCTAGGGCAGTAAATTGCAACAGAATTTACGTATCTTACATATCTCATGCAACATTATACATAACAGCAAAGCTTCAGGCCGTAAGCAATCATGGCAGTTGTTCAACAGGAGAAACCAAAACCGAAGCGAGAACCTCCAAACGCGGACATCTTGAAAAAGCAAGACTTTGGACACGAAAAAGTAAATGAGTCCTTCAAGGAACTGCAAGAAAGATTAAAACAAAGTTTAAAGAACAGGAAAGACAGAGATCAAATTTATAAAAGCTATATCGATCTCGGTGCAGCATTTTATAGGCTGTTTCGATATGATGAAGCAGAAACTTGTTGCTGGAAACATTTAAATATGGCGCGAGAAAAGAAATTCTTGAATGAAGAGCAAGTGAAGACTGCGTTAACGAATTTAGGCTGTGTTTTGAGACAGAAAATGTTGTATGAAGAAGCACTTGTGCATTATAAAGAGGCCGCTGAGATCGCAGAGAGAATCGAGGATACTCGGGCCTACGCAAGGATATTAAATAACATGGGGAATATTTACGAATGTATTTTTGATTTTGATTCTGCGATTGAGTGTCATGAGAAGCGAGTGGAAATCGCAGCTGATTTGAAGGACGTTGATGGACAGATAAAAGCATGTGCAAGTCTTGGAAGCTTGAATCATTTGAAAGGGGAGTTACGGAGGAGCATTTTGTATTACGAGAAAGTTGTCATTAATATCAGAATGAAACTGGGTTTGTATAAGTTTTTTTCTTTTTGACTGCATGAAGAATGATGCGTAAAAATTTGACAATGTTTTGATGGATCTTACCTAAGCAACGAACGAGAACAACTACAAAAAATCTAGATGTGATGTGAGAACGAAGATTTGTTGAAATCACTCTCCTTCGCACAGGCTGTATAGATCCGTTTCTTCTGAAATACAGCCTCAGCGAAGGATAGTGATTTAAAAACTCGTTCGGTCCATAATTCGTGAAGTCCCAATTTCTTAACTTCATTCTGCAATATCATTCTTCACAATTTTATGCACAGGGCGAATCTGAGAACTTTTTGTAGTGTTCGCAAGGTTGTAGCTTTCCAATTTATCAATAGGATATTTTCATGACCGCTAATATCTGAGATTAGATAGCTTGGTCACATTTTTAGTATCATTCTCATAGCCGCTGCAAGTGATTTCATGAAAAACCTTTTAATCTCAGAATTCTTCAAAAATACTAAAGCCTTGATAAAATTTGTATAAATTTCGTTACAATCTGGTCTCGTGGAACCAAAAACAAGACGATAAACGTCTGTATCAGCTCCTAAAGTATATTTACGCAACAAAATTTCATGAACTGGGAGGGCTCGAAGAAGAAAAATCGTATCAAAATTGTGGCTTCACTCTATAAGGATCCTCGAGTTACGCTCATGTCATTGAGTTGAATTTTTGTTGTTGTTGTCGCTCTACTGAGAGCCTTATTTCCCGAGGCTTTTAAAAACGGCAAAAATGTCAATCGACGACGAAATACTGTCAGCCCCTTCCTTGCGGATTAGAAGGAAGGTGGCATTTGCGATTATGCCAATAATGATCCTTTACCGGCGTAATGATACCTAGTTTTAAGGTACAGCAGTTCTAGGAAAGTAATTTTGAAGCATTCTAGTCCCGGTGGTCGTGAGAAAAAAGTAGCAGGTTATTTGTGCCCAGCAGCTTCGATTGTAAAAGAGAATCCGAATCTAACAATAGCTTGATGCAATTCGAATGTATACAATAGTGATAGAAACTCCAACGCATCTCAATCGAGCTTTTTGCGGAACAGCTGATACGTTTCAGGACAGAGCTAATCCGTTTTTACGAGCGTAGGAAAATGAGTCGCAGTTGTAGCATAATCAGTTCAGGCTAAGAGGGAAACTAAAGCCTGGTTTCCATATGATCGCAAGGAGTCGCAAGGAATCGCAGCGAGTCGCAATAAAAGTGGTCAAGTTTGCTTGCGACTCTCTGCGATCATATGGAAACCGGCTAAAACTTTGTTTGCGACTCCTTGCGACTCCTTGCGATCGCTGTCGCAGGCAGTCGCAGAGACAGAAAATTTTCTCTCTCTGCGACTCGCTGCGACTCGTTGCGATCCATTGCGATTAATGGAAACCACTGTTTACAACTTTTGCAACTCCTTGCGATAACAACTCTATTGTTTCTGGGGATAATCTCATTTCCGTGATCACAATTTTGGTTTGAAATTTGATGAAAGTGAAGTTAGTTGGGATTCTTTGCGATCCTTTGCGATCATATGGAAACCACTTTTTCAAGTCACAATAATTGCAACTCCTTGCGACTCCTTGTGACTCTCTGCGACTCATTGCGACTCTCTGCGACTCCTTGCGATTATATGGAAACCAGGCTTAAGGTATGTAATTGAGTCTAGCAAAATTGATTACGAAATAAGAATTAAGGATCGAACGATTCTGATACGAAGCATTTTCATAAGAAACCATTGTTATTCGGCCGGTCCGGCAGGCATTTGACCAACTCTAACAAATCAGTTGACATTGTAGCCATACACAAGTGACTAGTCATGAATGCGAAGAAACATGATACTTAGTCACAAAACTACTGAACATTTTTTTAACTATACCGTAAAAGGTCTGCTTGACACTTGTTGGTCCTCTTCAGAACTGATAAACTATAAAAATAAATAATGGTCATAAGTATCAAATCGTTTATATTTAGCTTTTCATTTTTGCAAACTTGGTTTAAATCCGTTTCATGCTCTTTATGTCATGGCAATGGAGTAGTCATTGCAGTCTGCTCCCGAGGTAATATCCTTGTACTGTCGCAACGTGGTTTATATGCAGTGTCTTTTTTCTATGCAATAAAAAGTTTACAAAAACGAGGAACTTAAGACTATGCTTACAAGCTACTGAACTACATAACAAGGATGATGACCCCGGGAAGCAAGAACCCATGACTTTCCCGAGGGTCATTACATAAAACACCAAACTAACTCACTGACGAATACATACAAATGAAATTGGAAACAAAAATAAGGACTAAAATGCGCCAAACGATTAAATACAATTAGATACGGATACCCACCAGGATCTGTTTCACATTGGACGTCAGACCAGCACAGGCGACAGTGCTGAGCCGTAGAGGCCCTGTTAGAGAGAACATCACCGACAACCACAGTCGCCGCTACTGCTCTCCCCTCAAAGGCCCCACCCGCTCAAAAATACTGCACCTGTGATGTCACAATATGCAGTGTGTTAAGTTGTTCGCTAGTGTTAAATCCCTGCTTTTTCCTTTTAGTAAGACAACAAGCCCAAGTATTGAGGGAAAAAGAAGCAGCGCTGAAAGAGGCAGAGGACAGAGAAAATGGAATTTTCCCTGAAGCAACGAATGAAACAGAATTCTATGATGAAACTGTCGATGAAGAAAATAAACAACAAGAGCCTCCTGGAATATTCGGATTTCTAAATATATTCACAAAAAAATAAAATTGGTATTTACAGTTTTACGTTGGACTTAACAAAATACAGCAAACTTTTAAAAAAGTAACCAAGGAGTGAACCCTCATTTATCAGCGGGACAGAAGAGAAGAGAATGACTAAACATCTGATACATAAAGGGGGTTACATATTTCACAACTTTGATTCATTACTCATTTCCATGTTTCTGTGCCCACCATAATCAGTTCACATAACTAATGTCAGATGGAACTGCTAAAGTACTGTTGAACGAAACTTGAAAGGAATAAGGTGTGTAAACATGAACATATTGAAATACCAAAATAATTTTTTTACTGAATCAACATTAATAAATAGTAAAAGTTTGGAAGCAATTAACTTTTCTACTTTTCCTCTAACCCAAAGCCTATCAGTAAAAAAGGCCCTATAAAGCGTTAACTTCATGGATAAAAGTACCCTTGCAATGGTGTTCAATATTCTGCAGATCGTTTCATTTTGCAAATATTTTGTGCAGGTTTTTTAATCAAATTATCAAACCCACAACTCTACAAGGATAGTCAATTACAAACTGGAACTACTTAACCAAGAAAACAACAAAATCATACAAAACGAAACTGCATGGGGGTGTGAACTTGCGTATCTCCCCTGCAGCCAACATTTCGTACCGATACTCTATCCCTTAGCCCAAAGCCAATATGCTGTTGTAGATATCACTACTTGTCACTTACTTGGAACAACTTACTATCAGCTAGCGTTTTGGTGGATAGGAAAGAAATGGTGATCAGTTTCTGCTCCATACCAAACATTAATGATGCCTTACTCATACTCATAGATAAGCAGCCCAGCCAATGTACATTTGCGCCAGATTTTCCAGTGACGTTGCTTCCTATAAACAAGAGCAAACAGTGTTTAAGCTAAAGATCCCGACCTTTTGAATCTGAATGTGGAGCATCCCATGAAGTGGTAACGTGAATGCGATGCCTCTATGCCAATTCCTAAAAACTGTATTGACTATACCATATGTATACCACATTTAGCGTCTACAAATGATTTGTGGTGCATGTCTCATCCAGGGCTTTTTCTTCTAGCTTAATGTCCCTTGTGAAAGACGGCGACGCTAAATATGAAAATAGCCTAAAAGTAAATGAACGGAGATATAGAGACATAATCTAAAAATAGCACAAAAGAACCGCAGGCACCACTTATATTCCTTTTGTTTCATAGATTGAGAAACATCAAACACAATAGGTTATATTTAGATTACCCAGTCCCCCTAGCTAAGTTTGCCTTAACCCCGTTGATTTACTTCTAATAGCGGACTCACCATAATAAACCCATGGGCATACATTGAACTTGTAACATGTAGGGAAACATATCAACTCCTGTAAAGAACAATAATCATAATATAAGATAAACCTGTAATTGGAGAGAAAACTGTTAAACCTGCAAGAAAATCAAGTAATCATTGCAGGCTTTCTTGCAGGCTTAACGGTTTTCTCTCCAATCACAGGTTTATCTTACATTTTGATCACTGTTCTCTTACTGGAGTTGATAGTGTTTCCCTACAGGTTACAAGTTTATTGGAAGTAAATGGGTTTATTATGATGAGTTCGCTATCTAACAGCTTTTAACAGTTGGAAATCTTAGCAGCTTGCTAAAAAAGTAGTAAATGAATGAATGAATAAAAGAATGAATGATTGAATGAATGAATGAATGAATGGATGAATGATTGAATGAATGAATAATTGAATGAATTATATTTGGAGTCACATACCTTGATTAGCTGATGAACTTGACCCTCGATTGACAAATTCAACCTGAGATTCTTCATTGAAACACAATACCCAGCTAAACGATCTTCCACATTTCGCAAGATAATCACAGCCTGCAAACATCAGTTTGAAGAATCATTACTGAATGAAGTGAATCTTTATATTTTGGACTTGTGCATAAGTGAATAAATTTTTTTCTACGAAAAACAAACATGAAGTGCAAAGAAAAAACAACTCAATTCTATCTACAGTTGAGATTGAGGTGAAAAACATAACGTTATCAAGTCATCTTAAAACTCAGCGGATCAAACTAAGTAATATGGAAAAGATGAAATTATGCTAATCAAATGACAATACATAAACGAAAAACTATACGTACAAGATAAAGATACTATATATATCATCGTAGTCCTGGGCTATATGTTTGGGGCTACTCCGTTCCCCACCCCAAAGAGCGAAGAAAACCGGCCCTCAACCCCCTAAGTAACTATCAATCGCCCGGGAGCCACACGGCCCTGCAAAAACCAGGAACGAACGCTCCACAGAATCCCGAAAGATCAACTGGTCCCCGTGCAGCTAACAGCTACGCAGAAAACAAGTCTGAGAACCGGCCTACCCCACCCATAAAACCGGAAAGCAGGAGCCACCCCAATCTACCCGATACAGAAGACAATGACGAAAGTATCAAAAACGTTTTGTGAGCTGCACGAATTTGATGGTGCATTTCAATATCATCTCACTCGCTAGATGAAAAATAAAAGTGGAGAGCTTCCAGCATGAAATAAGTTATGAGTTGTTGCAAATGCTTCAACATACACAAATCCCATCACAGAGGATAGCGGAAGGAGGTGATCTGAGAAAGAAGCAATGAGCTGGGAACAACAGCAAAAGTAAGCTCAAAGATGTTACCTTTTCATTCGTATTTTCTCCTGTTTCAGCAGACTGCTTTCGCTTTTCTTTCGTCCATTCAACAAGTGGATCGTACAGAAAGGTGTTGAGAACACTGTTGAAGTGAAGAAAAAATAAGGATTTAAACGAGCTGGATAAGACAATGTCAGGGGATATTTTGTTGTGGTTGGTTTATTCTGCTGAGCTAATTTATTGCGACTGTTCGACGAAAATTCAAAATAAATTTATCATCTTGGAGATTAGCCTTTGCACTATATTCTGATACAAAGTAAACCTCCATATATCTAAGCATTGCTGCGATGTAAATGGATTTCCAACAAGTATTTTCGTTGATCTTTCCCCCAAAGATCAGCCTGTATCTAGACAAGGATCTTTTCTTTTGAATTTAGCAAATCACAAAGGAATTTCTCCTTTCGAAATACGATTTTTGATGCTCAAAACGAGGATTTGTTTATGTATTTCTTATCCAGCTCCTTCAACTACTTATTGTAGGAGAAGGAATTCCCAATCAATACATTTAAATATCATCGTATATGCACTCTGAACACAATCTTGGTATATTCAGCAATCAAAACATAGTTCTAAAACAAAACGTTGCTCAGGTTGAATAATATAAACATAGGAATCACGTGATGGTATCGGATTTACATACGCCAAATATCGTAAGAGTAATTGATATACAGAGACTTTTTTCTTTTATACATTCCTTCCAAAAACTTACAATACATATTACTTAAACACCACTTACAAAATATTGTACCCTACTACTAGAACAATATTTGGAGCGAAAAACAACGTATACATTATGGCAACACAAAACAGGAAAGACGAACATAACACTACACGTGGCCACTCGAAAGACAAAGATAGCACATAAACCACACATAACTGCTGACATGTACTAGACTTATTACGTTGAGTCCTTAGTAATCGCTACCACCTACCCGCCCCCACTCATACTTAGTATGAGCGGGGGTGGGTGGGTGGTAGCGATTACTAAGGACTCAACGTAATAAGTCTAGACACGTACTACAAAGAAGGAAAGAACGTTTTCTTAGAGAGGACTTTGTGGCTGTGTGGCGCATTGAAAATGTTGGGTAAGTTAAACAAGAAGATCAGGATACATTTCTTTGGTATGCCAGGTGAGTAAAAAAATTAACAGCTTTGACAGGCTGTGGAAGAAAACAAACTTGATCAATATTCAAAACAAACATTCTAATCTATTGCTAAAAGAATACCTGAGATATGTTATTTTTTAAGGGTAAAGGACTCATCTTTCAGACCCAGAAATTTGCAAAATTCTGGAAGGGGGTTTGAGAAGAATACTGGTAAAAACTTAATTTAAGAACTAAAACATTGGTAACGGAACTTAGGTTTCCGCACTAGATTCTGTTCCATGATTTACATGACATTAATATTTAAATCATATTTTTGAAACAGAAAATTTCATCGAACTTACATGTCAATAGCAAGTAAATCATGGACCAGAATGGAACGGGGAATTGAAATCCCTGACCGGCATCTTCCATATTCTTGGGTCTAAAAGATGGGCAATGTCACCAAACAAAATTGTAGCTCAATGTTAGGCTTTGAGTGATCACATCTCAGGCTAACATCTCAGTTTTTCAATATCGGTCAAGCTCCTTTCTTATTCTACAACCCACTAGAAGTGTTAACTTGTTTTGACTCATTTGCAAAAACCAGTCTCAGGCTATCAAAGATGTAGGTTACTTCTCTTTCTTCGACATGATGGCAATGAAGGCATCCCTGATCACTCGAGTGAAGACAACTACATAACTATCTGACAGCTACGAAGCTTGATAAGCTTACGACAGCTACAAAGCTCCAAAATGAATTTCTAAGATACTATATCAAAAGATAAAACCCTCAACCTCAATAATGAATCTTTTTGGCTTCTCATCAACTTCATAGTGACCTCACATGATCTTCGAAAAATTCCTTCATAACCAAGAGGTCCCTGGTGAAAAATATTGCGTAAAATGTGCATTGCAAAATAGACGCATTTTATAATTATTCCCGATGAGTACAGCAAAAATATTGAATATTAGATGCCTTTTGCCCTGAAAGCATGTTTGCAAAGTTGCTATGATGGCCGATAAGTGGAATCTAAAGTTTGACGTTAGTACGATTTCTTTTTCAGTTAAATCATAAGTCTGTCATTAATCAGTAATTCATAGATTTTCTGATATAGTTAAAGGGCTAACTTAGAAAGGAAATGTTTTGAATGTTATTGGGTTGTTCTGTCTGTAAATATGCCCAAACTCGATTACATTGCTTGATTGAAATCTATTCAGAAGAAATTCAAAGAGTTGCAATTTTGTCAGAAAAATACCAAGCGCAACCGAGGTAGGAAGATATCTGTGGGATTTGTTGTTTCACATGATTATGCGTTTTTGATGAGTGGCTGAAGACATAAAAAGCGGACTGGTTCTGCTCAGAATTTCTGGCGCCATGGAATCGAGAATAGCGAAAGAATGACTGAAACTCTTCAAACGATTTCTGCGATCTATGTTCTCCCTTTTCACTCAGCCAGGGTGCAGACTCTGCTGAGTTCTTTCAGAGAGGTTCTCCTCCTGCAAAGTCTGCACATATTATGCAGCTATCATTGCGACCAGATTTCTTTCATGAACGTCAGTCTTTGTTCCAGAGTCAGCAGTATTTGAATTCATGGACAAAGCTGGCCAAAGAAACCTTCTTGTGTATGGGTTTATGTTTCCCCCTTCTATTGAACCTATTTCAATGAATTGGTTCCTCAATCCATGAGAAACGCACGTGCCTCAGAACAAGGAATTGGTCGCCGATGCGCAGATTCTACTGGAGTAGAACCTCTCTGGAAAGAAATCAATAGAGTCTGTATGCAAACTAATTTTTTTCCACTAGCAAAACATCAAATCAACAAATTGGACCATTAATCGTAAGCCTGTAAGTTGAACATAGAAGTCTTATGTAAGGGACAGAAACATAAATGCAAACTTAGAAAACCTTACCATCGCAGATACAAGTTGCTGTGTAAGTCGGAAAGGAACTCTTTCAGGGCACTCAAATGTCTCTCCCTTGTTGAAGAGACAATTGAAATCAACATGAAAACAATCTCCGGTTTTAGAATCAAATAAGATGTTTTCTCCATGACGATCACCTAGGCCTAATACATATCCAACCATAGACATAACTGCTGTAGTTCGGCAATAGGCCAGTCTTGCCATGTACCTGATAAAATGAAGGATAATTTAGATAATTCCCAGTGATGCTTTCTAAGACATTTATGGTATCAATCAAGTGAGTGAAACAGCTAACACCGTTTCCTGTTACTTAGCTGTTCCCTTACCTGTAATGAATGATTCACCAACGAATAAAATGACCCAGGAAAGAAAAAGTAATTGAATCTTCTTTAAGGATACTGCAGACTTTAACAGTCTCAGGGGGTTTAGTTGTTCGAACAACTTTTATTACAATTACATAAGCGCTTGGCTTGATTTAGAATAACTTTTGAAGACTAAACATCCCACTTCGTTTTGATATTAGTTTTACATAATCTATACTAACTGGGTATAAACTACTTATAGTGAATGCAGTATAAGACCTTAACTCCATACCGAAAGGAGCCTAGAAGTGTCCTGTTTTGTATGAAGTGTCAACGGTAATTTGTTATTGTAAACTCTTTACATTGAGTTTATACAAAAAAGAATGGTGCTTGGAAATCTAAATGCATTGAGCAAGGTAATGTTTTGCTAAAAATGCGGTGTTTGTACCTTGTCATGTTTGCTTATATTGATGAAACTGAAGTAAAAGTTTGAAGATATGTCAAGGAAAAAATGTTGCAATCATACCACTTTGTAGGATTTGGAAAAGTCCTCAGGAACCATTCTGGGAATACCGGTGGATATCTAAAGGAAAAATGGAGTTGATCGTATAAGACTTTCAATGCCTCAAAGCGCATGTTAATTCCCAAAATGTAATGATGGCCACGATGATCGTAGCTTTCTTGTTAATAACCTAGATTTAATCATAAAATACAAATCACTTTGTTGCAAATATGTTGATCATACATCCGCGACTCTTATCTTTCATAGGTCCTGACAACTCTGAACTTTGCTCCATAGTATGTTACAAATTCCTTAAATGGTTGATTTGGAAAGCAATTGTAGCAAAAAGATTTGTTTTAAGACCTAAAAGAACAACACGTTATTGGAAAGAAATTATGAAATGTCTGTACCTGGGGGTGACTTGGTTCTTGAACATTTCCACTTTAGTGCTAAAATACACAACTCATAATGGTAAATAACATTTCCATTTTGATATACAATAAAAATATCAATTTCCAACAACTTTTCACTTGTCAATTCAGTTTGTGACATATTTCATTCGTCTCAAAAGACCAGCTATTATTATCATTTGTTGGTTCAGATTGTTTATAGTTGAGCAATATTTCCACACTTAGTATTCCCATTGCAGATCTGACGAAATGGTGACGTTGGCGTCTTTTTTGGCAATCCGCAAACAATCTGCTCGTAAGTAGTTGTATCAATCAACTTGCTCTTTCCAGATAACAGAAAAGAATCTCGTATCACATTATTCGAAGGAGAATATTTGTTGCCATACAACTAAAACAGCGCCCAAACTTTTAAGCAAAGTGCAGGAATTTTTTATATCAATGTGAAATTAAATTCAGCGAAATAAAATATTCTGTGCCGTCTATGGCAAAAATTGACACGACGTCATCTGGTCCTGGCTATGAACGGTACTTAACAATTCCTTTGACAACAATCTAAGAGAACAAAAACAAACGAAACACAACAAAACAAAAACAAAGGAACTATAAAATTAAATCTATAAACGACGAACTTACTTCAAATCAGAATTGGTCATTGTTGCATAAAGCCGTTTAAGTTCAGATATCTTGGGACTTATCCCTTTCTCTCTAAATGTAGAAAGGAGAAAAATTAGAAAGTTGATCTGAAGACTTGAGAAGGGAGGAAGAACGATTTCACTATAAGAATTATTTTCATTTCTTTGAATCCTCTTTTTACCATTCCATGAAAATTCCACGTTTGATAAATAGGTAAATAATTTCACTTGTCGATCATTCCAATAAATTTGCTTTAACCATGCTATTTACGTCTCGAATCAAACTGTGCATCAAAATATGCAAAATTACAAAGCACGAGGCCAACTTACTTAACTAGAATGCTAATTTCCACTGAAGATATACATACAAATTCATACAGTGACATTTACCCACTTTCATTTCATTCATTTCATTTGATAGCTTACCGAAGGTGTTTCCATTTATTGTCTGCTACGAATTGCCGAAGAGAGCTTCCTCGGAAAGACCTTTCAGGAAAAAGTAACTTAAGCAATATTTATTATCTTAAAAGTTCCTAGCACTGAATGAAAACTGCGAAATAACTACTCCTTGAAGAGAAATAACACAATTATTGAAGTTCTTGGCCTTAGATGAAAGGTTCTGAAGAAAAACTCACTTGAAAAGGTGGTCAGTGATCTGTCGAAGTCCTGTAGTATTTGAGACCCATTCTAGAAGACCACATTCTTCACTGAGTGGAATTACAGCCTACAATAACAAAAGTTTGAATTATGAAAATCATGACGACAGGTAGAGTCGGCGTTACACACTTTGTTGATAGATAGTCTGTACTAGAATAGATTAAAGACGTACAAAAGGTTCATTTCTGTACAGTGAGTGTATTGAGCGACAGATCTGTACCTTAATCTTAGTCCGCAACACGATTTAAACTCTAATGGCGCATGGAATACAGTAAAACCACGCAAACAAGAACATAGCAAAATAATAACCTGCAGACTTAGAACCAAAAACAGACTGATTTATTTCAATGCTCTTCTGAGATGATACACTTAATCAAGACATTTCATCATATTGTGTAAACAAACTTCCTACTTTTGATAACTGAACACCTCTAACAATTTTATAACCAGCTGTATGACATAAATTGCTTCGTCAACAAGAAAACAGAAAACACCATACCCTCCAAAATTTAAATGCAGTCATCCCACCCTCAAATTCATTAAGCACGTACTGTATATAAACTGCTAACTTATGACACTTATGACTAATACATTCATCGTAGTCATAAGTGTCAAGTGTCCTTGCGATAAGAACCCCGCCTTAAAAAAGTCATAAGCACCTCCTCATTCATAAGAACCTAGTCAGCCTGTTTCTTTAGAACAGTATGTTCTTGTTTGCGGGTTTTACTGTACATGGAGAGACACCCTTGTGAATACTATTTATTGCCGACATATTGGTGTGTAAAGGATAAAGCTGCTTTAAAGTCTTTGTTGTCTCAAAAGAGCAGATTTAGCAAAATATGAATCGGATTCTTTCTTTGAGTGTCGTTTCGAGAGATACTACAAAAAAGGGCTGTGACAAAAGAGTTCGAAGAATACAAACAGGGCAATTGCGGAGGAGATAAACATTGAATTGATTACTTACATACGTCCTGATGTGTAACTGGCGCCTTCGGCATTCTGCATCTTTGAGAAGTAGCTTTTTGGAAGGAATAGCAGCGATTTATCAATGAAGACATTATATCAGGTGAGTGACAAATATATAGATGATTGAAAACCGGCAACTTTCGTACCGTTTTGAACATTCCTACAATTTGCTTAGTGGAAATCGGTCACATTGCTCTTAAAATGTGAGTAATTTTATAAGAACGTTTCAGCTCAATATTCTTCTAACAGGCAAAAAACTCTTTGCTGAAATTTGCAAACTATCTACGCCACAGAGGGTCCAGGAGTCTCAGTGAAGACCGTAGCTTGGTTTTTTTCTGGTTCCCTGTGATCCGGATCATGAAAACAGCAACTGCAATCTCGTCCCCAGAGTGAGTTCGTTGCTCTACCTCTACTCTGGGATACAAGAGGCCGTTCGGCAATCTGATTGGCTGCTCACCATTTTACGCAATAACTCCGTTTTGCGTTGGGTAAACGGCCACGGTATTTCAAATTTCAGCGTGAAACGATATTCTTTACCTATATCGACCATCATTTGCAATTTATTTGCAAAATTCAAAGGATAACAAGCCTTTTCATTTCGAAGCTGCGGTGAAAGTTTCTCCAATTTGCAACTTAGGCCCATTTTCGCTCCGAACAAATCGTGCTTATTTTAACATTAAACATACTTAGAAACCCCAGCTTATTGGTCAAATACCTTCAAAAAGGTTCAAATAAGGTCCTCTCGAAGTGTTTGTTTTTAGATCCTCAATTCATTTTCACCAGAATTAGTGCTAGAGCAACGGCCATTTTCCACCGCTTAGCGTTGCCTAGCCAACGGTGAAGTCCATAATGGCTTTCAAATGCATCCAGATTCTGGGCGCATTTCCTCGAAGTGTACCAAGGTGTTCATTCGGCTTCGTGATCAGCGTATGACGTAAGAACACCCTGGGAACGAGGTTGCAGCAATTGTCGAATTTGATGATTACATCCTCGTTGTTACGCGGTCGACGCGCGTGCAAGCGAGATGGACCTTGAGGTTTTCATTTCAGAAGCAGAACAGCGACCTGTTATATCGGGTGACCCAGAAAAAGTTACCCCATCGCAATCAGTTATAGAAGAAACAGT
The DNA here is from genome assembly GCA_964019985.1 of Aurelia sp. 4 Dawson et al 2005. NCBI lineage: Eukaryota > Metazoa > Cnidaria > Scyphozoa > Semaeostomeae > Ulmaridae > Aurelia > Aurelia sp. 4 Dawson et al 2005. The sequence goes on along the minus strand of OZ026496.1, from coordinate 17,946,756 downwards.
AAGTGTTCGACTGAAATGCTTCAAACTTTGCTCTGTCACTAAAAGGCTGCCCTACTTTTTAGTATTTTTGCAATTTGTTTTCAGTACTGTAGATTCTCCGAATGAAGGATTCTGTGGAAAAGGGCATGCCTGACATCCTTAAAAAGTCGTCAAAACAGAGGATCGATTTACAGCCATTTCAAATCTTTAAAACAATGCAGAGTGTATGTCAGTGCAGCCTCCAAACAGGCAATTCAGTTGAAAGTTTCAAGAGAAAATTTATACTCCTTGGTATCTTCAAATATCCGCTGGCTGAACTGAAACATGTTCCTCGATGTTTGAAGATCTAAAATGGCTCTAAATGGATCCCCTGTTTTTGACGACCATTTAAGGAAATCAAGCAGGTCTTTTTCCTTGGAATCATTAATTCGGCAAATAACCAATACAGAAATAAATTGCGACAAATACTTATAAGCTAAGTTAGTGTTTTAGCGACATAACGACAGAGCAGAAACTGCTCACGCATGTGCGAAAACTCGCAACTTTGAGCCCCCCCCCCCTCCTCTAGCTCTCTGCAACAGATCCCAAAATTCGGCAACACTTGATATGTTGTTCGTTTGGCCTTGACGTCTTGATTTATCATTGCAAAAAGTTTATCTGTTCAAACACTTCCTTATCTCAGATTGGTCGATGACGTCGTTTTACGCAGTTTTCGCCCTTTCCAAAAGAACAATGTTTAAAGCATCTTAATCGGACACTTACTATTCTCTCTAAAACAGATCCCCTAGGTTCACTTTTCTCTGGGTCACCAAGTATGACATCCAAGGGACATATCAATACGAATAAGACAACCCAAACAAAAACGCGTTTACGCAAGCAAACGTATGCACGCAAAAAATAAGTCTTTAATGCAGCGTTTAATGAGAACGCAACCTAGGACCCCGTTTACACGATGCCGGTAGAATTTGAAAACGGCATAAAAAAGTGCCGTTTTGCCCTCCCGTTTACACGATGCCGGCAGAATTTCCAAATTCTACCGGCAGAACTTTGTTTCGGTTAGCAAGACGGCAAAGTTTGAAATTCTGCCGTTTTCAAATTTTGCCGGCATCGTGTAAACGCACTTTGCCTGCAGAATTTTATGTCGCTTTCGTCACGAGGCTAGTATTCTTAATCCTCCCGATTGTCCTTATTGTCGTTGTTGTTTTATCCATCTTGATTGATTATTGACGTCAGTTGTTATTGTCTATGGAATAAGAATAAAATTCTACCAGCATCGTGTAAACGGGAGGCCAAAACGTCACTTTTTTCATGCCGTTTTCAAATTCTACCGGCATCGTGTAAACAGGAGCTTATTTTCCAAGGCGGCATAACATTCTGCCGTTTTCAAATTCTACCGGCATCGTGTAAACGGGGTCTAAGACTAGTTGATGTACCAGGCTAGTCAATAAAAAGAATCCCCGTTTGAAAGTCCACCCTTTCCTGGATATCAAGATGATGATGTCAGCAAATATGTAATTTTCTGGTAGGTACATTTAAATCTACTTTCAGATTTACTTGACTGAAATTGGCAACTCTCTTCTCAAATTATGAAGGATTTTTTCGAGAAAATTTCCTCAAGAAACTTTCAACAGATTCTAAAAGTCGTGACCAAATTTTCCTAAGATTTCTGCCTCAACACAGACCTTAAAGGAATGACGTCTAAACATGTTAGAATGAGTCATCCTATTGAAGGGATTAAATCGTCCAAAATAATACTGTTATGTACCCTGGATCAGAGTTCTAAAAAATACTCTGATCCAGGGTAACTGTTATGTTCCCTCGAATGATACTTCCATACACCAAAACGGATAGTGTGCATTTAACCATGTAAAATAAACTATTGTAAAATGGAAAATTTTTGCGATCTTAGGCACATTCTGAAGGTTCGTTGTAGGGCCTTTTTCGATAAATGAGATGTACTTTCTAACATTGTTGCCTTACATATCCAGGGAGGATCAGCCATCTAAAAGGGGGTTGCTTTTACTACCTCGACCATTAGAAAAACTACAGTAAGATCAGATTATCACAAACGTAACTGCTTTTGTCAATAGGAGGCTAAGAACCTATCAAGCTATTAGAAGAGAACTTACCTTGTTAACAAGTGAATTGAATTCCATAAGTCTCCCATCCTTACGAAGATCGTCCTGAAAAGAAAAAACCACGGAAAAATAGCACAGTATCACTTAAGATTTCTAATTCCTAGGAAACTGAGAGCTGAAGGTCAAATTCTTGTAGGAAAGAGTTGCTGGACTATCCTTAGGATTTTACGAACATATTTCTTTCAATAAAAGATGAAGAAAGAAATACTCAAGTGAACAGGAGCTTTGTTTGTACCTTTGGTTTACACATCATTGGATATCGCTTGCCATCACTTCCTATTATGACAATCTTCTTTGGTTTTTGCAATGAGTGCAAAACATCGATCTAAAATGAGGCAGAGAAATGAAGAATAGCAAGTTGAGCAGTATGACGTTGACTCTTGTTGCATTTTTAAAAGGAAAGGTAAACAATCTTGATAAATGTCTGCCTCTCTACGTTCCTTATCTTTTTAAGTTTGATGAAATAGTAGATCCTCCACTTTTCTCTATCCATTATTGTTTTGTTTCAAATTCATCATTCGAATCAGATGCAGGTCATCTCTTAGATATTGCCATGCCCGCTGATTCTCGTCCGGCTCCCACCTCTCTTCCCATCATGATATCACTTCAATGTTCTGTAGATGCTACTTCCTCTTACAAAATTTCCAAACTATCTCGTGTTGGTTTCCAGAATATATTGATGAATTTCCTTTTTTCAATAATTGTTTGGGGCACTTTCAGTGTTCGTTTCCAGAATATATTGATGCATTTCCTTTGTCAATCATTGTTTGGGGCACTTTTTCATTTGCGCTTTCTCCACAATTCATCATTTGTAATTTTCCCTGCAGCCAGAAACCAAAATATTGATTTAAACGTGAACCGCAGGTAATGGGAATCGACAAACTTCTTAAAACTGAAGTTAAAGATTTGCCAAAATTGTTTGCTTCCCACAAACATGTAGGGGCAAACGAGTAGCATCGAGGCAATAACGACTATTGTACTCTCATGGGCTAAATTCTTGAACTGCTCAAAGAGAATGTAAGTAATAAGTTTGCAACATTGCAACAAGTTAATAAAAACTTAGATTCGAGAATCCAACGAATGAGATTACCTACCGTATCTTCAAGTGCTGCAAATGTTGGTAATGAATCCGGAAAAGGATTATGGTTTGGATGCGCACCTTGGCCAGATGGAAGGATTACAGTCATAGTCGACTGAAGCGGGATTACGATTGATGAGAAATTCCTGAAGGAAACAGAAAATTTGCTTTATCTAATTTTAACTTTAAACGTAACAATGAACATGGGTGAATACTTGCAGATAGTAACCTTAACTGCTTCCACATTTTTAAAATTGCAAAAAAAGATGAAAAGATGGCAATGATTTCAGACTCGGGCAGTATGATTTCAAGTTGTTTGGAAAGTTGTTTTTGTCTGAAGCCCAAACAGATATAAGCTGCAGATGACTAAGACCTTCGCTTACCTCAAAAGAACAAACGGTTTTCTCATTAGATCTCTTATGAGTTCTTTTTAAAAGAAAGTGGATTATAAGAAACTAGTACTAACATGGCCAAAACTTTAAAAACTCTAGTATTTTGTCTGAGAACTACTAGGAAACCTTTCAAAGTCACAAGCATGGACATCATAGCAAATAGATCGTTGAAACTTTATCCTTGAGCAATATCATCTAACCATTTGTGTTGTCAACAACACAGAACACCGTTTATTCCTTTATCATGTTTTAAATGTCAAGAATCATATCTGCTGCAGTGTTAGGGTCCATATTGATGATTCTGCATCAAAAAACAAACCAATTAAGAAGCTTTTAGTACTAAAATGGACAAAATTTCATGTGAAATTAAGAAACTTTCAGTACGATGGCCTGATCTAAGTTTCTTATAAAAAACGTGTACTAAATTTTCCTGCTATAAAAGTGAAACATACAAATTCAAGCTCCAAAGGAATCACCACTATTCTAGGTTTATACTACTGGGTGTCTCAGAAAGCACTCCTATTTGAAAACTCACTAAGATTTGATTGCAAGACCAATCCTTATGCTTTGTTGAAAAGTACCGGGAGAGTAAAAGAGTTTGCCCGGTTGGCGGGCTGTGAAATAAAAGTATGAGGCCGATATTCATATCTGAAACTATCAGTCAAAGGCCAAATTAGATGTGAAAATTTTGCTTGGTAAGATCAAACATCATTTAGACCCAAAAATTTGGAAAATGCTGGTAAGGGGCATGTTTCGGAGTAAGGATTCCACATTCCATCCTGGTCTTTGATTTACTTGATATTGAAATTAAAATTTAATTTCTAAAACTGATAATGTAAACTTCATGCCACATAAATCATGGACCAGTATACAACGCAGAATTTTCGATTACCGTACAAATCCTTCTGGTGCTTTTCTAACTTTTGGGTCTTAAACAAGTGTGATTTTACCAAACAAATGTTTTCATCTAAGTTAGCCTTTGATTGATAGAGTAACATTTCATTCTTGAATATAAGTCACAGCCAAATGCGCAAACTTCTTTTGAATCATCAGGTACGGCTGGGACTGCAGCCCGCTTGCTCCAGATGAAATTTCACCTCCCCTATCTGGCGAATGCCTTGTAAATTGTTCTCGTCGTTTACATGATAAATTTTCAATCCTGGGTTCAAACATACCACACACAGGGACTGAAATCTCAGTCCTTTAGCTATCTTGTAATTGGTCTTAAGATCAGCAAATTTTGGTTTTTTAGGGCAACCTGGTTTTGAAGCATGCTGCAAAAACGCATTAATGATTACCATATTAAGTACAGTTTGTACATTAAAAGAGTCTAGTTTGGTCACGAATGTCATAAAGAAGCCCAAACTATCATTGTAGACTTGAAGAATAACAAAAACTCTCATGAATAATTGCTAGATTGCAATTTTGCTTAAAGAATATGCTCAGAATCAAGTTTTTCACCGAGTCACTTTATACAGAGTTCCGTTATACAGAGATTTTCACCGAGTCACTTTATTCATGACTTTCTCTGTACAGAGTGTCCCAAAAAAAATTGCGCCCCAATTGGGTGGTTGCTGTGGAGGAGCTTAAGATTCAATAATCTTGGTTTTTACACAGCTGCATAGGCCAGGCTTCAACTTCGAGTTCGAGACCTAGTATGAGCCAACCTGACAAGTGGTTCCTGATTAATAGCAGAGAAAAGGCAACATTAATGGCTGCTTGAAAGACAGCTGCTTGAAAGACAGCAATTCTATTGTTCTCTAGCAAAGTCAAAATAAAGTAAGTCTTCAAAGGGTTCTAGTGTTGCATTAGAATTTTTGCTGAATTCCTTAAAGAGTTAGCAGTGTTGTTTTTTCATATGAGAGCAGTTTCTAACTTTAAAAAAAATGCATCGAAAATCTTAATGCAATGCCAGAACCTTTTCCTTGAAAACTTACTTTATTTTGACATTGCTGGAGAAAAAATAGAAGTGCTGTTTTCGAAGCAACCAATAAAATTTGCCTTTCCTCTGCCATAAATGATCAATCACGTGTCAGATTGACTCAAAAAAGGTCTAAAACTTTAAGTTTAACCTATGCAAGTGTGTAAAATCCAAGATAATTGAATCCACAGCTCCTCCACAGCAGCCACACAAACAGGGCACAATTTTTTGGGACACCCTGTAGGAGCCCTGTAGCTATAATAAAATAAGCGTTTTGCTATATATTTTAAAATACATTAGAATGACTGAAGACGGGGGTTCAAATAGACAATTTCACGATAGATTTGACAAAAAATTTATGGCTATCCTGCAAGAATACCTCGTGGTAAAATCATGGTAGCTTCTTTGACTAAACAGAAACAGATCAACAACTTACTTACCAAAGAAAAAAAATTACATACTTATCACTCAGCAACTTTTTCAGAATCTGAAAATCACCACTCATTGTTAATTTGGTATCCTTACGGCATGGCTTGTTGCAGACTTCTAGCAGTCGATCTGTCAGTTTTAAACTATGCTAAAAACAAAAGGGAGACACGATTACAGAACCGGCATCTATAAACTGTTTCTTTTAAATATGCTTGAAGAGACGAAGATGGATTATCGAAGACATGTCTTCCTTGTTACGAAATGCATTTGCGAGGTTGATCTTTCACACACAGGTCAAAACAAACTTGGCACAGTGTCTAGCGGTGAAACTTCTCATCCAGCCCCTTTAAGAACCCAAGATTGCAAGAAGAAATAATGATGCGGTAATGACCCACAGTTAACAATGATCCTTTTGGAGCAGAATGAAAGGCAACGAAAACTGAAATGGGACAGGACCTGAACTACTCAAAGATCGTATGAAAGTCAATTTTGGGCAGCAAAGGATCATGATTAGCGATAGGTCTTGAAAAAGATTACCCCTCCCCCCTTTTCCCCCAGTTATGGGCCCTCTCATGGAACAATTGGAGTTAAGCAAAATGAGCACTAAACTTTTCATGCATCTAAAATACACCCAACACACCGACTTTTGAACTTTTATAATTAAAATTTTTAAGGCAAATCACGGAGATAAAAGTCAACTTAAATCAGTGGCCTGGAAATTCTAAATATAGCCTTTTGTATTCCATTAAATTTGATCATCTCAATAGATGATCAAAACAATTAAACAAATGGAGAAACGTGGCATTCGTTTGTTCTACTTTTAAGTCAAATCACCATACTTTCGCCATTTGTCTTTAACCAGCTGAAAGTTTAAAAGCCAGAAACAAACCAATTTTTACCACACGGTCGTAAAGGCAATTAACTAGATACTTTTGAAAAATATGTTTTGATTTATCTGAATTATAACAAATCTATTGCAATGACAAAACAAGCTATCTCGTTGATCACCTATCACAAAAAATGCGATATGATTCAGATCAAATTCAATCTAACGAAATTATCAATCTAATTACCTCAATGAATTGCCGCATACTCTTGTTCTGCGAGCTAAAAAATTGAGAAAGAGATAAAGTTAATAATAATGTTTCCAAACAGAGAACTCTCAGGTTGAAATACAAGTAAATAAATGTAACTCTAAAATAAAATTCTTGAAATACGCAGCACTTACCAGACTCGATTGAAGATCTGACTGCAACGGTCTTTCCTTGTCCTAAATGAAGACTATAAAGAAGTCTTCGATCAAACCAATGAAGCATATGTTTCTCTCTTCAAGAAAATTTTTCAATAGCAATGAGAAGCATTCTTTGCTGATTTTCTCATGGAATTATCCAATTGACTTTAAAATTGAAAAGTGACAGATTAGAAATAAAGAGGATTTCAACCCTTTGCGTTTTTCTTCAAGATGAATATGAACCTAATTTTTGGTGGTCAAATAATTCCTAACCTTACTTCTAATCCATTGCTTTGATAGATAAGACATTACAGAAATTTATTGTAGTGAAGCAAAAAACACGAAACAGTGTGACGAAATGATGGAATTAATATACCTTGGAAACTGCAACGATGTTCCAGAAGGCTTGATCTTTGTAAGCAAGAAATATTCGAGCAATGATATCCTATAAAAATATAATTCGTTTAATTAACGTCATCATCATCCACGCAAATGGAAGCAATCAATTTAACCACATTCAGGTAATAGCTTCGAGTCACCTTAGCAAAACTGTCCGTAACAGCGAATGAAAGGGTCTACGTTCAAAACAGTCTTTTACCAACAGTGTGTTTTCTATATGTGAAAAACTGAAAAATCAATTTGCTTGAAATTGCTCACCAATTTTGAAGGCATCCAGAAGTGCTGTTTTGCGCTGGCATGACACAGTGGGCCAGATTATGATTTTCTTGAACAAAAATCGTTCAAGGCATAAAATGGTACAGAATGCTGTAAAAGTTGGAAACTGACAAAGAAAAACATCCTTAAGACAAATTTCTCTCCCTAGTTGTGTGCACAGGTGCCGGAAAATTCTCCTAAGTCCTTATTTGAAACAGGTACAGTCCATGCATCAAATAACATGTGATTAGAACACATAAATAAGGAAACAAGAATTAGTGACTATAAATCCATAATCTGAAATGATTCTTAAAAAGGACAGGCTTTGAAATAGACTGGTCAGAAAAAATTAATAGAATTTGACACCTATCTGAAACTTAATCAGCGGTGCTCTGTTCCCCACACACCTCAGTTTTTGCCGTGGCAATAACCAGCCTTGCATTTCCTACGGCACCTCTCGGCAGCCAAATGTAAATCAAATGGTTAAAGGATGCTTTTGTACTTGTAAATAAGCAAAGAAGATGTTTGGCGTTGCAAGCAAAATTTTGAATTTAGCTTTAAAGCACAGCGTACAAATTGTAAAAACAGGAATATAAAGTACTTTGAACAAAATCATGATTATGGAACAGGAGTCTGTGCTCAATCGAAATGCAGTCAGGTACACTTAAATCACCGCCTGTGAACGTTATGAAGAGGCTATCGAAATATCTCTTGCTGAAAAATCAGTGCCTGAAAATGCAGTTGGTAAAATTGAAGTTGAAAACTGTAAGCTGCTTGCAGCATTCAATAACAGTTAACGTCCTGTGATTTGAAATTGATTAATCGATAAAAAGAAATTTTTGGGATAACGTTGAATGTGCTTTCCTTACTCTATGAGGCATATGATATCAAATTCCACTGATAAAACTTTTATTTAAATTTTTTCATTTCTTTATTTTTGTCCACCCTCTGGCCCACTGTGCATGATTAGCAAGGGCGAATTTTTAAAACGAAGGCCACAAGTTCAATCAAGACAAAATAATTTGGCAGCCTCACAATAGATTTCACACCTTCCGCTCGGCAAACCAAATTGCTCTTCTATCTCTGTTTATTTTGATTGGATTGAGGAGACCTCACAGGTTTGAAATCGATCCTTCTGAACGGCAAATCGCTGTTTTCACAGAAATCTAAATTTCTATTTGACAAAATTTGCAACGCCAATTCTAGTATGATCCTAAATATCGTATACCAACCAAAGAAAGAGGAAAACAGATCTAGAAAGTACAGGTAGACCCTTACTTCTAAAAGTTCCCAAACGGGAGGACTTGGATGACAAATTCGAGAAATGATCTGAGAAAAAGCTGTCAGGAATTGATACGCTGGTAGTGCCTTTGAGAAATCTCTTGCGACCTGCGAGAAACAAAGGGATTAAAAGGAGACGATTCAAAATTAGTCATGAGACGCTATAGGAAACAAATGTTTTAATCAGAATTATGATCAAGTAACACAAGTATTATGAAGACACAATTTCAAATGGCTAAAAAGGAGAGCATACGGGTCAAATCTTTCAAATCTTTAAAAAGGTGGGTGTAAAATTGTATCACATTTTTCTTTGAATTCATGTGCTTGAAAGAAACTTTGGGTAATTTGCTGTACATCTACCGTGGCAATTTTTTGATTTATTGATTATTTTCAAAATGGCGGCATTTCGACTTATTTTGCAAAAATTCATAGAAAATTTTGAAGAAATTAAAATCATCGTAAATCTTAAATTAATCGAGAAAAATCTTCAAGATAACCATAGTTTATGAAGGTCTACAACATGGTTGCAAGCAGAAATCTGTTGCTCTTCTGGTTCAGGATTTAGAAATTTGATGACGTCACAGCCTCAAAATCAATAAATGCCACCATTTTGAAAGAAGTCAAGGTATCAAGAAATTGCCACGGCAAATTTATTGCGAATTACCTGAAGTTCCTTTCAAGCACTTGAATTCAAAGAAAATGTAATAGAATTTTACATCCACCTTTTTAAAGATCTGATTAGACTTGCAGCGACACCAATTTTATCACAGACGGCCTAAATCTGCCAAAGTCACGTCAGCAGCTCACCAGAAGTTAAGATTTCCCGCCGTTTCAAAGGTGCCCCCGCGGCGTCTTCAAAGGTCTTGCGCATGCCCAGACGAATGTCCCCTGTGCTAAGTAACACAAGTATCATGAAATGAAGATACTAAAGGCTTAAAATGAGTACGTTCAGCAACCTGTTCTGATTACAGAATAGTCCACCATCGTTGTTAATTGTGTCCACCTTTAAAAGCATAGGTTCCAAATGAAATTCTTTTCTTTTTATAATTCAAGAAAAGCAAAGATTTAATACCAATACTGTGACATTTGTAGCGAGGAAGGACACAAGGTCACCGGGTCCTCACAACAAATGCCACTTACAATTTCCTATAAAATATTGACGGTAAATTAAGGTGGTTGCAGGAAAAAACTTTCAGATTTTTTTTAAAAAAATTATCAAGAAAGTTAGAGCTTTCTCCTCCAAACACCTTAACGGTAATAGAAAAAGACAGAACAAATTCAAAACTAAGTTGAAACTGAAGTACCCCCAAAACCCGCGCAAACAGCCAACCACCCACCAAGCCACAACCACGACAGCACATGCAGGGAGAATGGAGCTATGGTGCAGAGATCCAACTCCGAGGAGAGAAAAAAACTTCCAACTAATAATAGAACTCCCCAAGCCAACACCCCCGCGGCAGCAGCCCGATAAGCATAGACAGCCCACGCAAAATTCTGGGAGCACTTCAGTCAAAAAAAGGCTAAGGCTGCTGTTTTTCCGGAAAGTTTAATTAATTGAAACGTCCAGAAGTTTTAACAAACGAAATAGTTGCTTCTAGGATGGTTCTGTTTGCAAAGGTGCTTTCATTTGGGTTCCGACATAATAACAGATGACAAAGATCCTTTGAGTTCATGCTAGCAACATCATATCCGACATCCGAGACGTGACCAAGGAGATCTTGGCGCTGAGCTGTAAACTGGTGGCAGTGCAGGAAGTAATTCTATGAAATTCTATGACCTGTCTCCATGGGTGAGAGAAAGCAAGATGTTCAGTCTTTAATAAATTGTGTAAACAAATTGTAACAGTGTTTTTATCATTGCTTCTGCCTGCTTTTCCTCCTTGCAGACTTGGTTCGATTCAAATCATGGCAAAACATGGCCTTACTCATGTTTTCTGTGAAAGTTCGATTCCAATCATGGCAAAGCATGGCCTTATTCTTCTTTTCTTGATTCCTGTTTTCTGCACAACACTGCAAACGAGGACAGCCTCGCTTCTACAGAAAACAAGTGTTAGGCCATGTTTTATCATGAGTTGAATCGACCTGAGACTGCAAGAAGGAAAGGCAATCAGAGACAACGATGAGGCACAGGAAAGATTTGTTTGTACGATACAATTCATTCATTAATTGATAGACATCTAGTTTCCTTTCACCCATGATTTGTCTTTTAACTGCAAAGGCTTGAAAGAAACATCAGCTACTTAACTACAATCTTACCATTAAACTTTCAGCAATCATCAATATTTCTCCCAATTACAGCGCTTGAATATTTAAATTCAATGGCGGACACGATGTCACCTAATTTCTGAATCGTAAACCAGAAGAGTGAAAGTCTTACGCCGGATAACTGATTGTAGACATCCAAAACTATAGCTTTCTTGAAACCTGTTTCGTGTGCTGTCAAAAGTATGGAAATTATGATGGAGTAAAGTCTTTTTAAATCTATTTTTGAATCCTTAAGAAAGAAAAAACCACTTTAATTCTGAGAATACTGTCGAAGATTTCAGAAAAGTCCAATGGTAGGATTTTGGTGAAAATAGTTAGCGTTATCATGAGGCCATTCAGTTCAAAGATCTAGGCATGGATTGTTGGACATTGCAGCTATGTTTCAGTGTACTTGCTTCTGCTGAGGAAAAATTATACGTTTCTAAGTGCGAGGTTTGACCGACCCCTTACGCTAGCTCCTCCACATTAGCAAATAACTTTATCCTCCGCAAAAGAACAAAGCAGCGGCAATGAAACACAACTCCGGTGTCTAAGCACCCATGATTTAGGTGAGGGGATTTTGCGTCAACCTTTTTGAAGATTTGAAAACTATCTTCTATAGGTAGACTGGGTCCAGATTTGGGTTTATGCAACTGAACAACGGTTTATCAGTAACGAAACAAGAATGAAACAATTTACATACCTGATTTATCGCTGCTAGCTTATCTCTGTAAACCGCCTTCCTTGAATGAGGGCTCTCCTTGTCTGCAAAATCAAAAATCTAAATAAAAAATCAGGCCATTCGAATTCTAGAGACATAAAAAATCGCTGATAAAAGTATGGTTGCGACGGAAATCAAGTATGATTATTGTCTCTGTGAAATGATTTCCAGGAGTGTCTGATGCCCTAAAAAGCCCAACAGATTTTTTTGGCTCCTGAAAAATCTGAATTCAGCTTTATTTGATGGCTAACCACTCTCAAAATGTTCCCCGATCGTTAACTTGAACTTAGGTGCATTTGTTTGTTGGCATTGGTACTTCGATAGCAGGCATATTAACCTCGAAAGCTCAAATTTGAATCAACCTGAAAACTACCGGGTGATTCAAAAAACGCCCGTCGTTTAACAAAATTGTCCTCCCTGAATATCATAGTAATGATATTGAAAACTATCTTGTTTATTCCCGGTACGTCAGATCAGGTTCAGTAATTGATCCGGCTTTAATCGGCCATTCCTTCCCTTCGAAATGAGAGATTTTTCTGCAGAAAGCCCCTTTCGAAAACCTGCAAAAACGAGTGAAAACGCCAAGTAAGATTTCCCTTTGTTCTCCCTCTTCGCACCAATGACACTTGAATGTGTTAATGTATTTTGTCCTCTTGGAAGAATGGAATCCTCCTGAATAAGTTGTTCATACTAGGGGGAAGACTTTTAAACCTAACAAGAAGAAAGCAAGTGTTAAAGCGTGTTGAAAGTCAACGCTGTGAGGTTAACACATTATGGAAACTTGGTTGCAGATTTAGCACATTCTTTAAGGTTTCTCGAGGAGAAATGTTTTAGAGAATCGCTTACAGAATCTGAACGTAGTGACCGATTTTAGTCAGGAAAGATTCTAAACATAATTGAGCGATTTGGCTATGCAATCAGATGTTGCAAAAAATATCATTGCTTACATACTCAAGGAGCAGCAGCCTTTCAAACGCCGGGCGATTTTTTTACTCACCTCAGTAGAACTTTTGGGCTAAAAAAATTCTTGGGGCACGGCAAATAAGGAAATGATAGCCTTGATAAAATTTGAAGGATGTTACATCTTAGTATATTTTGTTTGCAACGAGCCACCCCCAGCCATCCATTGAGCACATTCTTAACTTTTCTCTAATTTCAGGTATCAATTTCGATGTGCTTCAAGAATTTGCTTATAGGCCGAAAGGCCAAAGCTTTGGTTCGAGGGTGGGTACAGATATGAGCTTTTAAGATGAATATTTCTGCTCTCAAAGCTCCAATACCAACGAATGAAATATGTATGTTCAAAATAACTATCGAGAAAACTTTTAAAATAATTAGCTTATTAGAGATTAATTGTCCATCCATAAAATCGTTTTAAATCTGCACCTCAAAATCAATAGAAATTCTAAATTTTAAATGAATTGCAAAAGTGTGGAGCTTGAACTCCATAACGGGATTCAAGAAAAGTTCCATTTGCCTGCTTTGTCCGTAAAATGTAAGATTTTGCTTGATGTGCGAAAAAAATGTATACTACAGAAGACAATGTCCTGTGGTCCAAACTTTAGAGTATTGCGGAGTTTGAATACTAAGTTGTGAAACTGACAAGCGGTTGTATGCCGTCACAACCTGTGATGTAAAACATAGAAGGAATGGAGCATATCTCCATCGCTAGATTCCCAACCTTGTTCAAACGATTCTCGAGCAAAATCAGAAAATTCGCATTTTGGAGGTCCCATGATAGGCAAAAAAATCGCGAAAGATTATAAGGCTCCAACTTAGTCCTTAAGCAAGAGATTGCCGTTTACATCGTTCAAAACCAAACAATGGTTGGTTTTCTGGAACATCTCAAATGAAAAAACTTTTTTGGGAAATCTGGTAGGAATACCTTGCTCTATGTTGTAAGCCTTGACACCAAAATCTAGCCAAAGAGTTAGTAATGTCGGCATTGATTGGTAGATGTATTTGCAGCCATACTGAAGTGAAGATGCATGATGACGCACAACAAATGGAACAAAGTCGCTGTACAAAGATAAATCAGGGATAAATTATCAAATATCAAGTGCATAATTATTATGTTTTATCAGACATAAAGTTCTGCTTTGTTTCTTGCACAATTTGTAAAAGGAATTGTTTTGTTTGTTTTCAATTTATTTTGAGTGGGCTTGTCAGGATTTCTAGCTACTGAAAGCTAATTTAGGCCCATTGTGCATGCCACATCCAGGCGTGGGACCCCTAGTTTAACGTCTCTTCCGAAGGACGACGAGGTGAGTTGTGAGGTCAGGCCTCTGAGGTCACCCATCCGGAGTTTGACCTTACTCGACCGAGCTTAACTTTAGTCACCTGACGAAGACTGTATAAGCCACTCGGCCACTCACCCCGTAACGTACCTAAGTTACTTTGTTACAAGTTACTCAAGTTAGTCAAATTGCATTACAGTCTATGCAGCTCATGTCAAAAGGTATTTTGTCATTTTCATGGCCCTATGACTGGGAAGACAAAATCATTTTCCAACCCTTCTACCCTAAGAAATTCAAATGTAGGTTGATAGACCTACAATATTCTTCCATATAATTCCAATGTTCTTATGAGATGGCACACACATAAGGGAAAAAAGTTCATCATAACAGTGCAAACGAACTCCCAACTTTAATAACTGGACACCTCAAACAATTTCAGGGAAAGGCAGATTCTTCTATCAAGTTGTGTGATATAAGCTGCTCTGTAAACAACAAAAACTCATATGCTCCAACATACAGCAGAGAGCAATCATCTTACTCCTAAGTTTACTAAATGCATACTACACAACTTGTTTTATTCATCATAGTCATAGGTATCCTTGTGATGTGAGCCACACCCTGAAGACATCAGAAAATATCAGAAAATACCACATTTATAAGAACGAACCTCGATAGCCGGTGTCTTAGAAAAGAATGCTCCTGTTTGCAGGGTTTTATTGTATTCAATGGCTTACTAAATCAAAGAGGAGATGTGTGACAAGGAAACTGATGTAAATTATGAAAAACCCTTACAATATTTTCATTTTAGATTTGTCATCATATGCATTCATCACTTTTTCGTAATACTTTGCCAAGAAGAAATGTCCTTTCTCCCAATCCCCACATTTATTGACAACATCCTGAACAGAAAAAAAAACAAAGAACTGCGAGACATGAAGACCAAAATAAAGTTGCAAAACTAAAGTACCATACCAATACTAAACTGCTTTCCGCGGGCAATGCTGAAAACTATCAAACCTATGACATTGTAACTTTTTATTACAATAAACAAGGTTTACAATAAACATAAGTAGAAACAAAATGCGTTTGACAAAATGATATGATTCAAAAATAAAGCTGCCAAGTCATAAACTCAGATCTGCAATTCAAGACCTTGGGCTTTATATTTCCTTGTACAGCACAAAAGCAGTTAGTATGGGCATAATATTACCCTGTGCAAGGAGATGGTATTGGTTTACTGCAAGAACTGGATGAGAACAGAAGCAATCTATTTATTCAGTGATGTGCTAGAAAAAATGCAAGAGTTAGTACCATTCTGTCGAGGGCCGCTCTTGGTATACATGTGCCTGGCCGGGTTTTGTAGCCTGCGTGCAGACTCTACAGTCAATGCGAGGAGCGAAAAGGAGAAGAAAGCTCTCTACAGGGAACTTTCTTCTCCTTTTCCATCCTCTGCACTGACTGTAGAGTCTGCACGCAGGCTAGGGTTTTGGGTCGATTTGCGATATTTTTTCCCGGCTTATAGGCCATCTTTTGTGAATTGTTGCCCTGGTTATGAGTCAGCTTTGCAAAGATTTGCCTTAGGTATGGGTAAATTTTAACAACTTATAGCTATTCTTTAACTTATGACAAAAACTTTCGTAAAAAGGAACTTAGTTCCACAAATGATACGAAGAATAGTCCGTTCACGATACTTGTCGAGCATTCTGCCCTTTTCATGAGGTCGTATCTGCATTCTTCCCTACTTATGGAGACTTATCTTGAAAATGTTGGCCTGGTTATGGTCCTAGCTCTGAATATAAGCACATATATACCAGACCCCCTATAGTATAGAAGTTAACCCTCTCGCACCTTGTATCCTTGAAGATGGGCAGTACGGAAAATATTTGCCATTCCTCGGCCGATCAAATTTCTTGTTGGGCTCCCTGCCCTAAATATCGGAGATATATTACGTGAACAGCTAAAAATACATATTAATGTCTACGAATTCCGAAACTTAAAGTTAAAATCAAACGAAAAGCTTTCAGTATCATTAGTTACCATGTCAGTTTTAACGGAAACGAGTAAAATCTTGCACTACCAAAAATTTTTTAAATCATGACCTACTTTGTATTTGTTAAGAATTGGTTGTGGCTCATGACTTTCCGTTTCTTCCATCCATCTGCCAACAAGAAGAAGCACCTACAGTCGAAAATAAACTCATCTGATTAAAAACTCAACAAAACCAGATAAAGGCGATTTAAGGAAGTTTTGGCCTGACTTACCCACATCCTTAAAAGCGCAAATCAGTCGTTTGAGCTTTGATGTCTCGATCAACGAAAATTTCTGCATCAGCTTCCTTAAGGTCGCCAGTTAATTGCTGCAAACGATCACAACATGAAACATTCACGTAGACTTGAGCATGTTATGCTTCCCAAAATTGCCCAGTGGCAACACAGCGTGGCGCAAACTTTTCCTGGGTCTTTGGCCCGGCCCTTTTCATTTCGTTCATCTTTAACTATTTATACATGTTGGTCCCGTCAATCGATGACTGCTTTACAGCGGACAGTGTTAAAATCTTACAAAATTAAGATAACCTATCTAATAAAACCTAATTACAAGTACTATAATCGAAATATTTCACTAAATAGACGATGACGGTAAAGACGGCGGTGAGTAAATTTTAACCAAGATTCATTGCACTCTTTGATCGAAGTCCAACAGAATTGTTAAGGACTCGTAATTAGAACGCAATGCATCTTGGTAAAAAGTTCTTCTCCGCCATTTTCGGCGTAACTGTCTATTGCGTATGATAGAAAATTGAAATGAGTATAAATCATAACTGATTAATGGAACAATAAATTACAGTAACACGTTCAAGTAGACGGCTGCAAATCATTTTTTATTTGGAATTCAAACGAATTAAATGAATTCGTTTGTTTTATATTCAACGGATTTAGATCTCAAGTTTTTGTGCTGCAAACAAGACCCCAAATTTTTCTCTAGGGGGGGGGGGCTTTCAAGTTGAAAGCCCTTTTGCCCAAACTAATCACATCCGCTTTTGCTAATGCAATGATCTTCAATACCCTGCAAAGTTTCTGTCATAACAAAATTTGTGGAAAACTATCACTTTTGGTTTTATGCAGTTCTTGAGCCAAACTTTACGCATTGTAAACTCCGTTGAAAACATATGATGGTTGCTGCATCATTACTAAATGTTTGAATTTGACAATACTCGTAACACGGGGGGGTCTTGCCTAAATGTTGGGTAGGGGTCTGCCACAAGCATATTCAAAGTAGTATCGCTGGTTAGAATTATCTTTTCGAAAATGGTACCAATGCCTAGACCCATTGGCTAGACGAACAACTGACACCCTTGACTAGCTTCATTTCCAAGCCTTTTCGAGTCAGCATAAATCTCAAAATCCTTTAGTTTGAATTCGAGAATTTCAAAATGTCAATTTTCTTTTACTTGCTAGTTTATTATCAATAAAAATGAGTTGTTAGAATAAGATGACTACTTTCAAACGCTTTGTATACTACTATAGCTGGAAAATGAAGGTTCCCTAAACCAATGTTGTCAAATATGATTCCTTTGACTAGATCGTTGCTAGACCAAAATCGCAATAAAGTTTCACTTAACTTACAAATTGAGGAAGTCAAGTGACACATCATCGCCTGTATGAATTAGCGAGCTTTGCATCACGTAGTCTCCTCAGATTTTCTCTCTAAACTACAGAGCTGCAAAAAGTATTAGGGCCTGAAAACTAGGTTCCCAGAAAATTTTCAGCCTTGCCAGAAAATTTATCAGTAAAAATTTTCCCAAAAAAGGAAATGATTGTCTTCTTGCAATCTTTTTTGAAACAAAGAAAGCTTTTTCACCTTCTATACTATTCATCATAAGCTCTAACAAAAAAGC
The DNA here is from genome assembly GCA_964019985.1 of Aurelia sp. 4 Dawson et al 2005. NCBI lineage: Eukaryota > Metazoa > Cnidaria > Scyphozoa > Semaeostomeae > Ulmaridae > Aurelia > Aurelia sp. 4 Dawson et al 2005. The sequence goes on along the minus strand of OZ026496.1, from coordinate 17,928,557 downwards.
GAGGTTGCACGCTTTGGGAAAATCAGAATGGCAAGAATTCTCAAGAAGTTTTGATAAAAATAAATGATAAAAATTCTGAAGAATTTTAAGGTTCTTCACATAAATGATCAATTTTTTCAACTAGTAGCCTTTGCTTTGATAGACCCTGTAATTTGGTGTGAATAGCCTTTTGACCTTTTCAGCAAATTGTGACCAGCAGAAGCAACAAGTATTTGGATAACATAACTGACTTTGCAGAAAACTTTTTCCACGTTTGCCAGGTTCCCAGAAAGGAAAATATTTTTTACAGCTCTGCCTTTATATTCATACGACCAGCACAACTATCTATGAACCGATGTTTGCAAAGTGCATAAAATTGTTGCATTGACTTACTTTGGCAACGTTTTGCTTCGAATACATCGATTTGATGTCGTCATGTCCTTGGCAGCTTTGTATGAAACTGTAGATCAAAGGAACAAGTTATAACCGTGCAAGTAAGTAAAACAAACAATTTAGTTGTTCACTAGCTTTTGTCGTTTAGATGCTCTACTGTTTTGGTTTTTTCTCTCTTGTTCTCTTTATTGATATTTTCGTCATACACTCGTTGCTCTTTGCATATTTGTTGCCGTTTTTGGTACCCTTAGTTACTTCCCTACTTAAGAGCGATTTATGGCCACTTTCAAATGCTGGTGACGGATTTTGGAATTGATATGAAACGTTCTAATCAAGTTATGGCTAAGCCACTTATTTTGATGTCACTTGGCTTTGTCTTAATAATACTCATGGACAGCCAATTTGTCAACTTTTTCAATGGACTAATAGAAAAATATGCCGAAATATAAAAAATATGCGGTGTTATGAGTTTAGGGTACGTCCAAATTAGACGCCATGCCGAAGATTAGGCCGGTCAGACCGACTTGTGTTTGAGACGAAAATTTCCTAAGACGAAGAAAAGGACGGTCGTTGCATTCAAAGTCTGCTTTGAGAAAGAGTATGTGAACATTTTTATCGTTATTTGCCGTGTCCTAGTGCATCTCCTTCTTTTTAAATCAATTTTATCTCGCAACTCGACCATTTAGGGCGACGCTTCTCTATGCCGAAAATAATACACTGAACACGGTTTTCTTTACTGTCATTCTTACGCTCCGATTTATTGTGAGACTTCGATTTCCGCCTGATGCTCAAATTTCCATAACAATATCCTCTTGAAAGCCAGTTGTTCTCGGATATCAAGGCAATTATATTGGTCAAACATTACTCATTAGAGGACATACCATAAAAGCTCTATTATGCCCCCTGGAGCTTACTTAATATCGGGCAAATCGGGCACTCCAGAGAAAATCAAATGAGACAGATACGAATAATGGCTTCTAGTTCTTTTACTCCTTATTTTGCGGACTCAACATACCATAATTATACGAGTTAAATGCATAAAGTTCACACAGTTTTTGTCTCAAACCAGATCAAAATAAATATTCACGCTCATTTAGCAAATCAAATGGAAATCTTTGGTAACTTCTAGATTTAATCTAAGTGGGGGGAGCTTAATAGAGAGAGGGGCCTATTTGAAATTCTTTCTCAGAGGGGAGGGGCTTATTAGAGGGGAGAGCTTGATAGAGAGGGGAGGCTACATATAGCTTTTACGGTATTCAAATGAATTCTTAAATGACATGTCCGGGGTTTGTACAATTGTCGATCATTTAAAAGATTATACTGCTGTGAATAGTGTGAAGTGCTTTTTCGATTTTTTCTCTCATTTTATCAGCGAAACTACATATTTTGTCTTTCGGAAGGGACGTTAGACTAGGGGTTCCATACCTGGATGCGGCATGCATAGTGGACCTAAATTAGATTTCAGTAGCTAGAAATCCTGACAAGCCCATTCAAAAAACATTGAAAAACAAAACAATACCAAAACCTTATTTGTCATAGGAATTTACAAAAAATGTTTCAAGTAAAAGAACTCCTTTTGAAAATTCCTATTGTTGCGTGCAATGCAGTTGTACAAAAATAAAAAGGTAAATATAACCACTTTAATATGAATTGAATATAGCACAGCAAACACAAAAAACTCTGAGGGACACATATCACCTGACACCACAGCCATTTTGTGCATAATTCAATTCACATCAAGGTGCATATATTCTACTTTAGCCCTTTAAACTTTTAACCTAATATTCAGAACTTTTCTGGAAAAATAAGAAAAGCTGGAACTAAGAGTTTCGTATTAATACCAGTAACATTACCTTGCATCTTTCTCAAGATGGACCAATGCTTTGTGTCGATCTCCCTATGAAGGAAAAATATCAAAATCAGCTGCATATATTCGAGGAAAATGAGACATAGCAGATATTGAAAATCCATTGAAAATTTACAAATGATGAATGAAAATTATCAAAATTCATATGGAGTCGATAAGCAATTTGCCGGATTTTGATAGGAAAAGTTAATGGCAATGATACAAAAGTAAAGCTAAGAGATAAGTAGTTTTCTTACTTGAGACCAAAGCCATTTCGTTCTTTCGATTATCGTATCTGTTCGGTTGGTTTCGGTGACATTCAGCAAAGAACTGTATGCAGTTTGCACATGTCCAGCCCTGCAAAGCAACTCAAGCATCAAAGAAATTTACGTCAGGCAGTTCTCAAAAGAAGTGATAAGTTCTCACAAATCTCAGAGAGATTCATCTTCGTATTAGGTTTGAATCAGGAAATTTCACAAAAAATGGGATTTAGAAATTGTCAAAATAGCAAGTAGCTCTTGAAAATAAACCCCATCTTGTCTGGAAAAAGAAGCAAAAGATAAGACATCGAGATTTCCGCAAACATAGTTATAACTTTTAATCTTTGACCTAAATGCAAATACCCTTCATTTAAAACTTGTCCATCAAACATTGGAGATGTGAGTTTCCAAAGCCAAAATTTAGGGTGCAACTGACAACTTAGGTTTTGGAACATCCTAAACATGATTTGATACCATATGCATTTCTAAAAGAATTTCAAAATTTGAAGCTTGTCTCTTTCTATGCTATTTAAAGGAGTTATAAAATTGTTGATTATTTAAAAGATTGTACTGTTTTGAATAAATCTACATTTTTCAATCTGTGAAATGCGCGAAATGACGTCATTTTCCATTACGTCACTTCATTTCGGCCAGAACGAGGCTGCCAAACGTGTTGATATGAAAATTCCTTTACCAATTAATGACAATTGGAGATGTCACAACTTAGAAATATGCCACGATTGGTGTTCGGCAGTTTATAAGATTGCTTTTGACAATGACTTTATTCAACCCCGGACTTGTCCTTTGTGGTAAGAATAATAAACCCATGCCATGTCTCCAAAATAAGCGTGCATGCGCTCCGTTTTTCCCTTCTTGGACAGTTATATTTTTTGCAATTGGAATGTAAGGATTCCTCACAAGAAAATCACTTCATGGACAATGGAAGCATCTCAATGTATCAATCTTTTCAAGAGTAAACCCAAACATCAAAGTTGAAGATTCCTTTGCAAAAAGCATGTGATATCAAATCATGGCAAAGCACTTATCGAAACATTTGGTTTCAGGTGTATTGTGAACTGTCACCATGCCTGCTCGTATCTCCGTGTTTGGTTTTCAAAATGCAAAGTTTTCGGAGTTACGTTGAAGATTAACGGAAAAAGTATTGAACACACAAATTCCCGATATCCTGTGGTTCCATTCCTTTATTCAGTCAAAAAGGAAGGCATCTTTTCAATCACCCGGTAGAAAGTGTATTGCTAAAGATTGAATAAAGAAGAAACAATAATCTAAAGCTCACTTTCTTGCAATCTTTGCTATTCTTAGCCAGCAGTTGTCTTGCTCGTTCGTAATTGTATCATTCCTTACAAAAGATAAAGAACGATTAAAAAAAAGATAAATAATACTGCTTTCCCAAATTTTGAGACGGGGTGTGACTTCCAAGTTTCTACATTCACTTGATCCGAAAAAGTAGACCTTTATCAAAGTTTGATGTCTCGTTTAAAATAATCTTATCCAAGATGCTTACCAACGTATAGACCAATAAATTCAGTATCTTTTAGGAACTACGGGGTTCGCAATACGCTAGAGTTTGATTTTGAGACTGAGAGATAGTTTTCTTTGAGAAATGAGTCTTACGGTTCGTGAATGCTATCACAAAATGGATCCATAACACCCTACACAATGATAGTATGAAACGCAAGAAAGACAAACCACAAAACAATTTTGTTAATTACCTTGGAAAGAGATCCAAGAGAACTCTGCGCAGTGATAGGATCTGTTCACGAGTTCTGTATGACGCCTAGATAAATGAATCAAAAGTTAATGGGAGAATGTGGTCCAAAGTAAACACAGAGCGCTCAATTTGTTACAGGAACAATGAGCGTAATTATGTAATCAAAAAACACTATCTGCCCTCCCGGTTATCACATACTGGCTGCATGGCAACTAGTAAACTTGGGCAAACCAGCTTGAATTTGGGTTTCTTGAATACTGAATCAAAATTCAAAGTCTTCAAAAACTGTAAAACAGTACCAGAGGTTTCTAGGTAGATGAGGTTTCTCGGCTGACCTCGGATCTGCCTGGCCTTTGGTTTTGGGCTTGATTTCTGCTGAGTCGGCCATCGGGATGCTGAGTGGGCCTGGTGGCATATGGAGGAAGATGAGGATGCTGCCGGGTCTGCACTGAGTTGGACTTGCTACAAGTCTCTCTCGCGGAAAAAACAGGAGAAGGAAAAAAACCGAGAGAGACTTGTAATACTTGGCATTCTCATTAATATTCATGAGCAATCGAGCCTTGCTTCAATTTTCAAAAATGACGGGGTTGTTGTCAACTGTTTCATCGAAGCTTGAGTCTGCCATTGTCAAAAAAAAAGCAGAGCCTCGCTCTGTTATATCATTGTCCTTTCTAAGCATATGATTGGATATGGTTTTTTGTAAGAGGATGCCGACTGGACAGAATCCTGTCCAGCCAATGACCCAGGCTGCCAAGTATTACAAGTCTCTCTCGCTTTTATTCCTTCTCCCGTTTTTGCCGCGAGAGAGACTTGTAGCAAGTCCACACTGGGTCTCTGTGGTCGATTTTGCAAGGATCTGGCTTGGGGTTGGTGGATCCCTTCGTCGTCTGAGAAGCCTCCTTGCCCAAGGAAAAACAAAAATTAAGGTTTTTCTTTTTTTAACCTGGACATATTGTAAATATTGTATTTTATAAACATAATAGCTACAATTTCCATTTTATGTATTTATTTCTGTAACATTGTCTTTTTAAATGGAGGACCCCTTGAAAAACAGCCTTTGTTGAAGGGTCACTCTCCCTAAATGATTGAAAATGAAAATGAGTACCCATAATGAAATGTCATAGAGATATTTTACAGTTATTATCAATAATTCGCAAAAAGCTTTGAATACCTGTGTGGCTTGATATCTCTGTTCCCAAAGCTTGATCAAACCTAGTGTCCTGATTTCTTGAGAGTTCTTTTTGGTGAGAAGACTAGCACACTGTTCAACTTCTTGCAGCATGTGAAGCCTATGGATGGATCAAAACGAAAAAACAATAGCAAATGTTTTGAAAGGTGTACCCTAACTTCCTTATTAGTCTCTATGTTTTCTGCAATCAACATATGACATGTATTCTGGAAGAGTTTTTTCTAATTTTGGCTGCGTCATCTACTTTGGAATCAGCATTTAACTAATACTAACAAAAAAGATAACTTCTTTTCTGTTTGCTCAAAAATATTCAAAAGCAATAAGGTAAGGTTTGCAAAATGGATCCACATCCCATGGGACAATGAGAGATTGCAAATTCGTTCATCTCACTGTTGTTTTACGTCAGTTGAAGAAAATCAGTCTTTAACATTAGCAACCACAATTTTATTCATTGCAAATGCTGCCAGTATCCCACCAATGACACTTTGCCTTAGTATCAGAAAAAAAATCCAAGGTAGCAGTTTATCCCCACTCCATCATAGATCAATTTCAGGACTTATTATAACACAATGTATTAATTGCGTAACACAGCATGGAGGGCGTTTACATGCTAATTCTGCATTTAACCAGCCTCGTCGTCAATAGACAGCAATGACCTTAGTACTCTACGTTTTGATAGTAGAAAAGGAATGCTAAAGTGAATCAAACCAAACTCATATCGAAATTTTGGAGATAATTTCGAGGCAATAATTCGTCAAAAGACAAGAAAGTGCACTGAAGCTAAAATGATGATGATGTAATCCTCACTAAGATAATGAAAGCAGAATTTTCAAATTGCTGAATAACGTTTGCAGGATAATTTTCAAACAATTTCAAACATCTGTCTTTCATTAACCAAGCAAAATACTTCTATCGGTGTTTTCTCTAATTCCTAGAAGGGTCTGGCATTCGATGAAAGGCAAAATTTCTTCCAGAAAAAAATGCTACGGTTAAGAAATGAGATAACTTCAGGGATTTTTCCATGGTGCTGCATCTTCCGCTTGAGCGGAGAATGCTAAACAGGACTTTGCGCTTGAGGACAACATGATTTCCACTGAGCAAAATTTTCCGTTTTAGTGCGTCTTTTTGAACCTATAAACAACAACAATAGAAATAAAATGAATATATGCATCATTTCATAGAATACTGAATCGTAATTGGCCATTGGAGGTAGAGAGGAAAATATCGCACTGCACAGTCGAGCGAGTTTAACTTTTCTTTTAGCCCTTGGGCGGTTCATGAGCATAGAAGATCTCTGTGTCAGCAGCACTTACGTCTTCACTCGGACTCTCTGTAAATGCAAATGCATTGTAAAATGCTTTCGAGCATCTTCCGCTCAAAAAGAAAATCAGCTCCATGAAAATAAGCCTTAAGGATGCATCCTCATACCTGACAATACATTCATAGGATTTCTCGCCTAGATCAAGAACAGTTGCAGACAGAGGTTTCATTTGCTCTTGCCTCACCAGCTTCAAATGCTTGTACAAATCTTCCATTCTCTGCAAAAATATCAGATTTACACTAAACATCAACATGAATGATTTGTTGATACTTCAACGTATCTAGAAGTAAAGAAAACTTCTTCACCAGAATAACAATCATCATTAATAATTATCATTCTATGATTTTCGTGATCCTAAGAAAATGAATTTGTACACCAGTTAACCGAGGAAAACTTCACGAGCTGCATCTTAAGTAGCTCTCTGAAATTCAAAGTTATTGACAGATCCTTTGTATCACCGTTTAATAGAAAGGCTTGGTTATTATTGGGGATGCTGCATGGTCAATTCAATCAATAATTTCCATCCAAAAAAACAAATTCAAGGAAAATGCTGAATCCTAAATTTCTCACTTAGATTGAAATCATCGTCATCCTTTTCCAGTGAAAATTCTGTTAAGATTGTACATAGCGATGGATTGGAAGCCGTTTGGGAAAATCTTTTGACATCTGTCCTTTTGACAATGTCTGAAAGTGTTGTGGCGCTGTGGTGTAATCCTCTGACTTTGCAGCGAGAACAGCCTGGCGGAGTGGGCTCGATACCCGGTAGGACCCCTCCACTTAAGCGTCATGAAAAGGGGTCGCGGACCCGATTGGGTCTGCTCCATTTCTGCGATTCCAGAGCTTCGCGCTGAAAAACCCAACTTCACCTTCACCTTCACCTTTATAAATATTGTAGGCTTCCGTGTAAATTTGGAATTCAATTTTTTCAGCATATTCCAAAACATTGACTGGTGAATGAGAACGAAGTAAAAAAAATGAACAAATTACCATCTTTTTGAGGCTGCTATTTCAGAGGGTAGTTGAAATGACCAAGCAACATCTCAAACGCCAAGCATATGCTCGAACTACATACTGATAGCTTGTTTGTTTTCATAACATTTGCCTTTATGAAACTATATACGTTCTGGGTCGTGAAGTTTATTTGGGTCAATCGGTATTAACTCAAAAGAATGTACCTGGTCTTTCACGTAAACCAGCAATTTGCCAAGTGATATGCTCCAATTGTCAAACTCTGAAACCTACAGAGAAATATGAAGTTAGATTCAAATCAAACTTGTCGGATTGCATGGTACGCTTATGAAGTTAATGAAAACAATGATTCTATTGTAAAGAGAAATCAACAAGCACCTGGTAAGTCATGCAACAGACTGGTTACGCCCTATTTCAGGACAGTTCAGAGCATCTAGACGACATAAGGTTAAGCACCCAGTATTAGATGTCGAAAGGGAGTTCCTTGATGGGAAGCTTGTGCGTTAAGTTTGCTTGTTTTCAATTTGTTTTGAGTGAACTTGTCAGGATTTCTAGCTACTGAAAGCAAATTTAGGCCCACTGTGCATGCTGCATCCAGGCATGGGACCACCGATCCGGAGTTTGACCTCACTCGACCAAGCTTAACTTCAGTCACCTGACGAAGATTGTATAAGCCTCTTGGCCACTTACCCTGTATTCCCAAGGTGGAGTGGAATTAAAGAGATAGCACGATGCATCTTTGTAATAAAAATCAAAGCTCTGTATTCTTCTATTCCTCGTTTTCTTCTTATTGATATTGTCCGTCTTATTGAAGTCATTCAGCTCTGCCACTGCTATTTTCGGTTCATGTACTTTTTTATCGGTTTCAGATGGCTATTTATTTTCTTGATCCACGTATGTTTTGGTATTGCTCCGTTCCTTCTTGTTTTTCGAATGTCCTTTTGCTGCTGTTCTTTCTAGAAATTTTAACATGTGCCTAAGCCAGCTTAATCACCATTTCTCTAATTAGATTGTGATGAGTGTTTGATATGATCTTTTATAAATTTCTTCATTTCTTATTTCATCCATTCATTTGATGTTGAAAACTTCACGAAGCAGTCTTCTATGGAAAACATCGAGACTTTCCTCAGAATTCTTGGTCAAGGTTCAGATTTCGCAACTGTATTGACCCGTAGTTAACTAAACCCGTTGTTGATTCCGTTGTTGGAAATAGTGTCCTGGCAAACCCATGAACGTAAAGCCAACATCAATTGGTTGCAGTGGGTTGCAATCGGTTGCAAGTTTTTGCATTCAATCATGATGGCTCACACAATAAATCTTAAATACAAACCCCATCAAGACTGTCTCTTAGCGTGTCCCATTGCCCAAGTCTCCATGCTGCTTCTGATTGATACGGGAGAATCTCTTTCGTCCAAGTTGACCTGAAAAGAAAGTGAGCATTTCAAATTTAGTCCTACATTCAGAAACACCTCAATAAATTCCTGATTTCCATACCTAGCAGGAAGACTGATCACTAATCGTTATGAAAATGGAAGATTTTATATTTGATAATAAACTGCTACATAAACAAAGCACAACTGCAGCATATATGATCTTTGGTTGATATTTTGCATAAAATTCACCTAATAAGTAAATCTGGTGATACCATACTAGACGCCATCATATGCATCCAAAAGCCTCTCGTCAACAGCTAACGTTCAGTTACCCTACTACCCAGATTGCAGAATTGTAAAGTATTCTTATTCTAAAACGAAGTGGAATACCTCTTGGTTATGATTCCACTGGCATCCATCAAAGCTGTGTTCAGCTGGCCAAGACGGATAAGGCAGTGTAGAAGACCCTGAAAATAAACAGCACTTGGTTATCATAAAGCTGATTTTGCATCAAAATAACAAGGAAAGATTTTGTAATACAATAGCATCAGTTGCTTTTGACTGACACCTCAATTTAAAGGGATTAGCGACTGCAAACAAAGAAGATTCTAATGAAATTCTAGTAAGATACTAGTGAGGTAAACTAGCGTCTTGTGTATACGGAAAGTGGTTTCTAAGAATCTTCACGAATTTACAAAGAAAGCAGAAGTTTAAATCTAAAAGCTTTACCTGGTGAATTTCGTTTATGTCATTCAGAAGCTCAGAAGTAGCAGCTAAATTTCAGCACTAAATATACAAGAATTGTAATTCCTTCCGCTCGGCTTCTGAATCAAATAAATAAAATCCACTAAGCAGAATTGTAGATTTACCCTTCTTCTTTCCTTATCAGCACATGACATCTCTTAAAAACTACCTTTCGAGTCCACAAGTGATAGCTTACCCCACTGGTTTCAAGGCAACGGTTTTATGTTCTTAAATTCCTGATTACGAGAATTTCCATTGTCTGCAATCGATAATCGTTTTGAATTGCAATGTTACTTGATGCTATTGAGTTACAAAATCTGTCCTTGTTTATCAATATGAGTTAATCACAAGAATACTGCCATCCACCCTAAAATTAGATCAGATCGCATCCTGTCAAATCTGTTTAGCTGCTCTAAAAACTCAAAGGAAATCTTTCAGAACACTTAAAAAATCTATCATTGTAACTGTTCTTCAGAGTAAGAGAAATAACTTAAGAATTAACGGAATTAACTGTTCTTCGTATTCACTTTCAACAATAAAGCCTACCTACGACGTGCTGACATAAATTGTGATTAACCTGGTGATGTGAAACTTCATTCCTTTCTTGCTGAATGGCTTTCTCATAGCAAGCAGAAGCATCACGAAGTCTACCTATGGTCAGAAAAAGTCATGAAATAGGACTTGGAACTAAGTCTGTGTTTGCATACCTTAAAAGTAACTATTTGGAAAACAATTTAATGGTTCTTAATCTAAAATTACAAAATATCACAGTGGAATGTGACGATTTAGAAAGCAGAGTTGTCTTGAAAATATTGTCTCTTTGTATCAGGCAATGGCATCATGAACTCGAGCTATAGGCAAGAAATCAAAACTTGCAAAAATAGGTCTGATTAGGTGGTAAGCTTGACAGACAACGACTTCAAATATCAGCTCGTTTAATAACACTTTCAGCCAGCATAGAGCTCAACTCTTTACATAGATTTGAAATGAAATGTATCAAATGTTGGTGCCTAATTCTTTCAACTGGAAAGACTGCAGGGAAATTTAGGTCGTTCGCTATAATTCCAGAGAGAACATTTCCGATATCATGATAATTCTTGGAATTACAACATTTTAATCTTTATGAAAGGACGTACCAGAAGAGGCATTGGAAGCTTTGACAAAGATTAAAAGATCTATGAATTATAAACTGATTGCGGAAAGTTAAAATGACCAATACGAGAAATATTCAGTCTTTGAAGATCTACAAGATGGTAGCAAGCAAAAGTCAATAGATTTTATGGTTTACAATTTAACAATTTGAAGACGTCACATCTTGGAACTAGTGGAAATTTTACAAATGCTGTGTCGCTGAAAATAATGACGATATCAAAACTGCTCTTTCTAGAGTCTTAACGAATGACCTAAAATCCCTTTGATCTGTTCAGTGAAAGAATTTGGCAATAACATTAAAAACATTCAGTTTTAAAGTTTTGCAAAGATTAGAGCCTTATACTCTTTCAGACAGACAGTCGCATACGACATAAAAAGTCTCTCGAACCTTTAAGGACAAATCCGGGGTTGTTATGTTGTTGATTATTCAAGAGATTACACTGTTGTGAATGGTGTGTAGTAATTTCATTCAATTTTTCTTCCTTTAATCTGCGAAGCTACATATTTCAATCTGCTAAGAAGTGAGAAATGACGTCATTTTATAAGATGCCACTTCACATTGACCTGAACGAGGCTGCCAAATATGTTGATACCACCCACATTGCTAGCCTCCTTATCGCGCCTTCGCACACTCGTACAAAAAATACAAAATTGCGATGATATTTGGCCTAACTTACGAAGAATAATCGTCGAATTTATGAAAGTTGGAGGCATCAAAACTTGGAAAGAACTCATGACTGGTGTTTCGCAGTTGGCAAGGTTGTTTTTAACAATAATTTTATAAACCCCTGACTTGTCCTTTAAAAGACTTGTTTTAACGAAAGGCAATATAAAACCCACCCTAACAAAGGCCATATCATCAATCTTCAATTTCAAATATAGTTTTCTTAGTTAGTTAATAACAAAAGAATCAGTGATTTCCTGAGCAAATTTTTACATTGGTGTAATATAATAATACCCTCAATCATTCTCCAAACTTAGCTATGTCAGAGCAATCACGGGCTTTCCAAATGCTAAACTCGCCAACTAAATTTGTTACACTTAATCTATTAGAATGGCTTGCTATCATTCAGGAAAATAGTTTACCTTGACTTGAGAAATCGTTCCTCAGTTTGTGAGGATTCCCAGGTTATATCACATAACCAAATCAAACACGTTCGGCGAGGAACATCAATTTGAAATAGTACTTACCAGAGCTCTCATGTTGCAGAATTTGTTCCTTCAATGAAACATCTCCCTTCCTTACTGCAGAAACTCCATTTATACCATCAGGTTCATCCAGGGCATAATAGATCTTCTGTAACATTTCTAAGTTCTGTTGGAGTTTATCATCACTGTTGTCGATGTGTGATTCAAGATACATCAATGCCCTTGGAGTGGCTTTGCAGCAAAATGCAACAGATGCCAGTAGAGTCTGATAAAATAACAACTGAGGAAGTTAGAAGGGTCTTGTTTATCTCAAAGCATGCTTAAAGGCTGCATGTTCCCTATAGACCTAATCACCTAAGATTTATAAGCAGCAGCGGGGCCGGAAAAAGTTAGTGGAGCTAAAAGATTGTCAGACTAGAGCCAAAGAGGCATACCCAGACATTTTATCCCATTTAATTACAATTTTTGCCAATTTCCTTAAAAGAGGGGGGCAATTGCCTCTTCATACCCTTCCCTGGTTACACGACTGTTTGTAAGTCATGTGACCATACTCTTGGGAGGTTTTGGCATTATTCTACCCTTTCATTCACAGCACAACTTTGCATGACACGAAATATGTTAGAGAAATCAAAAGATGTTCCACCGAGAGAATGATAACCTGACTTGAATTGGGAGTAAAGAAACCTTACCCAGTTTTGCTATTGTTCAAGTTTTTTCACGGCCACAAAATCCATGCATTACTGGGCCTCTATGACCTTGCTTTCTTTGGATAAAGCAAATAAGTGCATACTTTTGATAAGTCAAGAGTCAATTCACTTACGCATACAAAATTGTCAAAGTACAATTCAGAAATATACCAGACTTAAAAAACGTTTGGATATTCACCTTCTTACAGTAACCTAAGGACCAGCACACGTAAGATATACAGCAGAGATCTCTACCAATTTGCATTATTCAATTGCAAATGTCACAACGAAATGTTTCCTTTTAACCCTCAGGATGACACGATAAAAAAGACTGAGCAAGTTGTATTTATTCGACGAATCCAAGTGGTATTATAATGACAAACCCATGCGAATTTACATTAATCACGAAGCGAACAAACAGAATGCAACAGACTATTGGAAGGCTTGTAGTGAAGGTCATTACTCCCAGCAAAATTGTACCAAGCTTTGTTATTTGCAAGTTACAATTTGAAATACTGCAGTGGTCACATCGAAAAATATCCTGTCTTCTAGACTGAGTTGATTTAATGTATGTTGTCTGAAAAGTTCATTTTCCTGTCTCGTCACTAACTGCATATTTCATAAATAAAGAAAAAGATTGTGAAGGTGACCAGACTGCTCAGTACAGTGATAGTTATAAATGGTTTTGTTTCAAAAGGTACAGTTATGTTTTTGTTCACCCGGTCAGTTTTTTGCAGCATGAAAGTCAAACCTGCGCATAGATTTCACTTTATTTCATTTCATTTTACATTTTTTATCCACAGTAACCCCGTGAAGAGCAGTCCCCTGAAAAGATTAAGTATTTGAAGATTGAAGTCTTTGAAAAACAGTGGTTCTTACCTTTGAAATATTGCATATGAATGTCTCTAATTTCTTCTGGGTATCCTCTTGAAAAATTCCTTAAAGTTAAATCAAAACAGATTTCAGTACTACAAAGAGATTTCACGGGATAATTACACTCCAGTTCAAGCAACGATTTTCAAAATATCTGATAATCGAGATTACATACGTTAAGCTTTCATCTGTCTTCACCCATTTGTAACTACCTATCGGGTGAGTCAATAAAGAGAATCCCCGTTGGAAAATCACTGTCCTATGAACATCGAGGTGATGACATTTATATTTTTGCCATTAAAAATTAAATTACAATATAAAATTGATAAAACGTAAGTGTTCTAAATTACAGGAAGATAATATTTACAGGTAAATAGTTAAAATGAAGATTAAAAACACCCCAGGTTAAAAATGGAAGGGGTAGCATTACAAAGGTCAATATGACCTTGTTCCCACAATGGTCCCAATGCGACACGTGTTCAAATAGATCTCAAAATTTACCGGACTGAAATCGTTCACTCCGTTCTAAAGTCTTCAGGGAATTTTTCTAGAAAACCCTTTCGAGAAATCTGAAAACAAACTAAAACAACGACCAAGATTTCCTGAAATTTCTGACTTAAGTCAATGAATTCAACACATTCAACATATTTTTTCCTCTTGGGAAGATGAAATGTCTGGAATAATTTTGTTTTGGCCCAGGGATAGCATAGCAACCCTCCCAAAGGGAAAAACACACTAAAAATATGTACAGGTCATTACCATAAGTCACATGCAAGAAATTTGGCCGTAATCATATGAAATTTTTGCAAATTTCTTGGAGGGGATTCCTCGACAAAATCTCTTATAACTTCTAAAAGAAGTGACCGCCTTCAGGCAAGTAAAGATTCAGAATATATTTTAACACGTTCAGTATTGAATAACATATTTGCCAATATTATTGTCTTGCTATCTAGGAAGCTGTCGTCATTCAAACGGGGATCTTTTTGACTTGCGTGGTACTATCTATGCCAAGTAACACCAACCTGTGTAGATTTGTCCAGACACTTTGTATCGAATTTGCTTAGCATTAAATATCCACATGCTAAGGTAATCGAGTATTGAAAAAACCACCTGAGCACTCATCGTTGCAAATCCTGCAAAAGAAATCAACTCTTTCTTAGTTTCAGCAATTCACAACGAGAATGCCAATCATTTCTGAAAATAGAGCGAGTCAAAAAGATTAAGACTTAAGCTTTCAACAAACCGTTCCACCTACGCTAGCAATTACTGTACTTGGTTGCAAGCTACCTTCACACTGTTTTCCGTGCATTCAAAACAGTCTTTTACTTAATAGCAGTAACTGTAGATGGCCACAGTCTAGACATACTGTGGTATTTCGTACCATGTGGCATTCTCTCTGTAGCAATGTAGCATAGTTTGTAAGTATTGTAATTAGTATTATGTTCGTAAATTTTCATTGGAACACAAACACCCTTCAAAGACAGCAGTCTTCTAAACTCGTCGGATTTCATCATGTTGATCACCATTGTGAAGCCACAAAATCAACCAAATATACAAGTATCAATGGGTAGAAATTTATCGTATTGATCCTATTCAAAATGACGTGTGATGTTTGAAAAGCACCCTATATCTCGATATGACGATAAGATAAGTCCCAAAAGCGTGAATTGCTCTCAGGATTGCATCAAGTAGCTTTGTGTGGGTATTGTATTAAAATACGCATGGTATGGTATTTTTTCTGTGCTTGTACTTTCTGTATTAACCTCGAATTAACAGTAATTGTGAATAAGGTCTATCATCTTGAAAAGCAATGCGACCTTACGAGTGTTTTAACTTCGTTTTTCAGAAATGGCCTCATTCTGTGATTAAGATATGCTAATCGATGTAAATCCGAATGAACTTTGTCCTTTACTCTTGTTTGGTGATCAAAATTTGGGTACAGTTGCAAACAGAATCACATTAGAAGCAACCATCTCCTTCGTCAAAGCCTCGGCAAGGTTAAATTGATGCCGAAATGTAGCAGCAGCACCCATTTTTTTTCGTTCTACTCAACTTTTGTTTTTGTTGAATTAAATTTGTGGTTGAATTTTAAGTGGAACTCAAAGTGAGGACCCGGTGACCTCGTGTCTTTCCGCGCAATGAATGTCACAGTTAATGTAATTGTAGTTTTTTCGTAGTTGAAGTTGTTATTTAATTGATATAGAAAAAATAGATATGCTGACGCTGCTGACGCTTGTTCTACCGCCAATCAAACTTCGCCCGGTTATCTAATAAACTGATAATATCAATCCAAAAAATACTTCATCACTACTAGAAGCAAAGATTTTAGAAAAAGAGGGGATGTTTAATAAGCGGTAGGATCGAGAAAGTAACGGAAGAATTTGGCGAGCGAAAATAGAACACCCAGAATCAAGTTGAAGCATAAATTGACAGTTACATTGGGAGCGGTTGGTCCAAGATATACACAGAGTGCTCAAGTTATCGTAGGAACAACGAGCGTACGTTGTTATGTACCAAGAAACCCAATGGTTATCACCATGCTGGCCGCATGGCAACTCGCCAACTTGGGCACATGAGGTACGGTACATCGTGTTCCTGAGGTCAAGAGTTTCTATGCGGCCAGCATGGTAATAACCGGGAGGGCACATTGGGTTTCCTGATTACATAAATTGACGGTTCGAAAACTGCTTGCAAATGCATGAAAACTGCAAAGATAGCGCTGATTATTGCTAAAGTTTGCAGAGTGTAAATATTCTCAAAACCTGTCTATGAAGGAAATTTTAAGCATTCAGCTCCTTAGCAGTCTATAGCATGGTGCATGACTACATGATACTGGTCATCCAAGTCGTAAAATCAAGCAGCTTGACAATGGCTGATAACAGCGAACATGAAAAATTAACATACCATCTGGCTTTTTCAATACAGCTTGGAGCACAGCATCGATTTCAGCCAACATCTGATAAGAGGGAATGTAATAAACACTTGAGTGCCAAGTAAAAGGTAACTCATGACTTCCTGTCAACAATGACACTGCCAAATGAAGTAAACAATTAGCAGGTACGCTGACTTTTTAAACGCTTTTACTCATTGCTGCTCTCCAATTCCTTCATTTCACAGAGCACAGACTCAGTCTCCTTTCCTGTGCTAGCGATATGCTTTGCAGTTTCTTTTATGCGGAGACAAACACTTGCTTTTTGAAGCAAATGGATTAACCTTGAAACTAACAAGTAAGTTTATTTTGGAAACAGAACGACTTGATCATTCTATTAATTTCCTTACGAATATCCCTATACACCAACCCTCCCATCAGTTTGATATCCTCATTTGCAATTGCATGATAGTTTCAGGTAGCTTGCAGCCATGCAGACAAATATTGAAACCCAAAGATTTGGGTTTATAGTTTGAGCTCTTCATAAATGTGCAATTTGTGGTTGCAAGCTACTTTAACTAGCTTAACCTATTTGCTTGCATATTGTTTGTCAATTTTTTTGCTCCCCCGTTGTTTTCTTTGCAAAAATGTTCTTCTATTAACTTCATCTTTCTCATGTAGCCATACGGTAGCCATGTCATTTAAAAAGCCAGCCAATGCAGAAAATATGTAATTTCAATGCAGCAGCTAAACTAACAGACAAACTTAACCAAAATCAAGTTATTCTATCAGTTTGAATTGCAGTATGGATCCATGTTTTGCACTAAGGTCATAGGAAGCCCAAAATTGCTAAATAGATGTTGTATTAATGCCGTCTGCCCATGATATGATCATTTGGTGGAGCAGACATAAAATCGACTTGTATCAATGACTATTTTATCTTTGAGAAAGGAACTTAACAGTTATCATTCACATTGTCAAAGCATGCGTGTTGTTTCATTTGTGTATCTAACTCAAGTATATAAAAGGTATCCACCCAGTAGTGTCGTACAATCGCAATTAGCAAACATAGCAGGATGTAGCATATACCGTAAATATTCATGTCAATATGCATTCAAAAAACGTTTTCACTAAATCACAGTCATATTGCATTGAATGAACCACAAGAATTGGAACAAACTGATATCGTAAGATTTAAAATTTTTGCTAAGGAAGGACTCGAAGAAATTTAGGGTTCGCAATAAACAGCTCAGGATAATGTTGATTGGTGAATTATACCTCTCTTGCAACAGCATCACTTTCTAAGATCCCAAAGAATGCTGCATGTGGCAGAATAAATATGGCTGTCTTCAAATCATGCTGAAATCAATTAAAAAGTAAATCTATTAGAAGAAGAAAGTATCACAATATCCTTTCTTGAAATATTACTTTCTTTAATTCTTAAAGTGAATGACCTGAGATATATAGCGCTTGTCTATAAATAGGACAAAGAAACACCTAATCCCTCCATTGTTTTCGTTGGCTCTGCATTCTTTCGCCACGAGCTGGATTATCAAATACAATAGGCTATTTATAAACTTATGCGATCTCATCTTTTAACTCAGGTTATTCACTTTAAGTACTGGCACAAACTACAGGGTGTCTAAACAAATTGTTCGAGGTTCGATTAAGTGTTGAGAAATAGCGATCAAACCAACGGCCACAGGGTAGTCATTGTCTTTTGCTCCTTGTGGTCTTGTCCCTGTAGTGTTGTATTGTAGTAGAGTAATTAGAAAGTATAGTAGAACGTAGATGTAGCATGTATTGTAATTTTTATATGGATATAAAAAAAAACCAACAAGATCCTGGGAAGAAGACGCCATCCCTGCAGTTTTGAAATGATTTTATAGAGACCAGAATCTTGCAAATCGGTCGGGAATTAATTGAGGTGCGAGCCATCAAAGATAAAAATATGCGACAGCTGAAACCAGAGACCCCTAGATGACTTGCAATGCAAAAAAGGTGGAAGATCAAGGTAAAAGAAGGCCATCCAATGACTTTGTAGTATTCTAGCATATTGACTTTTGTACTGTGAAATACGTAAATGCTATTGTCAGTGTATAGTTTACAGTTCAGTGATCAACAGCAATGTAGCCTGTATGTCTTCCCTCTCGCCTTCCCTAAACGAGGAATGTTATAGTCTCATCGAAATTTGCTTAAGATTGCATGGATCAAAAAACAGTGACTCTAAGAACAATCGATGAGAGACTGAATCATTTTCCTCAAATCATCCATATGCTTAAAAGCTAGGCAGCCCTTGAAACCTTTGCAAATCCCATTTGATTTCCCATGAAACGAACAAGAAATGCCGCAAATCATATCACAAGTGACTTTTACCACAAATGCCATTTAAAGGCCTCTGGTTCACCTTTTGCACAAACCTTAACTTCATGACGATTAGAATGAAATTCTAATCGGAGTTAAAGCAACGAACATGCTTTGTATTGTTCTTGTTACAGATTTACAAATCTGGCAATTTAGACTACCTTTGTTTTAACTCTCTAGAGATGCAGCGTTTGTCATCATCTGCGTGTTCATTGATAGTCGTGCATGTGCGTGGTTTCTTCCATGCAGTATAAAAGAGAGTTTGATTTGAGAATTTAGTAAATTTTGCACACTCGTGCTGAGTGGTTGCAAATCAAAATCTCCCACCCACCCGCCTCTTTCACATTTTCATGTTGGATCTTCTTTCTTTTGCAGATGCATCTGGAAAGTTTTGTCCAACATGGACGAGGGGATTAGTTTTGCGGGAAAAATGCAGGTTTTCCTTCCAACCCCACCTTCGAGAGGGTTATTTGCTTTTCGGGAGATGAGCTAATTCCCTCAAAGCCCAAATTGCCCTAATGATGAGGAAATGCAGCCTTATGTTTGTCTGATGCTTATGAGGAAAGATTTACGAAAAGGTTGAAAGATATCTGAAGGGCAGCCAAGCCCCAGCAGCATTGGGCAGATTTATGGGAGTGTAGCTTTAAAAAGGCATGTAACTCGATGAATTTTTAATGGATTTGCAAGATTCTTGTGTCAAAGCTTGATTTAAAATCTCAGGAGACGGGTTACTTATTCAAGTGCTCATTCGTCATAAAGTTATTTTCTAATTACAATCAAAGGTCTTTTGAGACACCCTGTACATCGATTGGGATGGAAAGGCAATACAGATTCAGGGGTCACTAACTCTTCTTAAAGGACAAGTCCAGGGTTGATAAATAATTGCTAAAACGCAACCTTACCAACTGCTGAACACTAGCCGTGAGTTAATTCCAAGTTTTCATGCCTTGAACTTCCATAAATTTGGCGATTAATCTTCGTAAGTTAGGCCAAATATCGTCGCCATTTTGCATTTTGTATGAGTGTCCGAAGGTGCGATAAGGAGGCTAGCAATATGGGTGGTATAATATCAACACATTTGGCAGCCTCGTTCAGGACAACGTGAAGTGTCATTTCGCACTTCTTAGCAGATTGAAATATGTAATTTCGTATATCAAAAGAGAAAAACATTGAAATAAAGTACTACACACCATTCACAACAGTGCAATCTCTGGAATAATCAATAATTATACTGACCTCGGACTTGTCCTATAAGAGTGAAGTGCAATACAGAAACATTAAAATTTTACCTTAGCAATTGATGTGCATGGACGAAGAACAGGAGAGCTTTTGTCGGCAGTGCTCTACAAAAGTTTACGATACATTTAGCTACGAAGTTGTAATAAATCTTAGCAAATTAAAATTTCACGTTCTGGTACTGACTTCATAAGTTTGCTATAGCAGCTGTACCAAGGTACAGAAATAATGCAATGGAATGAGGGAATATGATGTACTTTGATGAAGCGTCATCGTAAGTTTGTAGAATACAATTATACCACTATTGAAGCATATTTGCACATTCTAGCTGACAAAAATCAATGATAAAGACCTGACCCAACATTCCTGATGCGCTAGTGCGCTACGTTAAATTCACAATTCAATTCAATACAATTTTATTCTTAAAATACGAGCAACTCACGCTTATTGACTTGAGAAGAATAAATGACTGAGTCCAAAGAAAGAAATAAAACTAGAATATTTGTACCTGTGAGATAAGAAAGCCGACCCAAGTGCAGACCCATTCTCTGAAACTCTTTCCTTTTGGGCTTCCAAATATTGGCCGAGACAAATTTGTCCAATTGTCTGAACTTGAGTGAACGTACCTAAAAATCAAACCCCATGGTTGACATAAGAATGTAAAACCAGCATTGTAGCAGAATAACTGGAATAGCTTCACATCTCCAGCAACGTTCAATCGATACGGATGCTAGGATAATCGACAACCGGTGTGTGATAATCAGAAATCGTTGTTTTCATATATCAGCACAGTCTCAGTTCTCAGTAGCTGCCGGCCTATGGACGTCGAAAAGCATGTTTGTGTAGAACATTGTTCAAAAAGTGCAGTTTTAGTATGAATTGTAACATTAGGACCACGACGATCATCGCCTTGAGGGTCATTTCAGAGATGACAAACCAATATCGTAGTTAAGTCGATATCTTCAGTTAGTTAAGATAAATCCAGTTGTAATGTTGTAAAGTATTAGAAGACTAGGCCATGAGTAATGAATGAGCGTTTCGAGACGAACTTGTCTCATCTCGAGCTAAATAAAAGTTAAATATTTGTGTGGTGTTTGGTCTGCAAGTACAAAGAAGCAGCTTTTTGATAAGCAGGGCTTTATGCAGTCAACTTAATTTTGTCTGTGAATGCTACAGTAGTGTAACCTAGAATCTTACTTTCTTTGCAAAAAAGAAATCTGCGTAAAATTCTCGCTTCAACTCTATAAATACTTTACCTAACCATACGAAACTAACTTTGAGTGTAGATGAGGCTTTAGCACTTCTTGTGTTTGTTCTGGAAATTGTTGCCAGATGCCATAACCAGGACTATGATTAAGATAAATGAATCCATGAATTAAAATGGGCATCTTTTTATCAAGGAAAATAATCAAAATCCTATTTCATTCAATAAAACGTCTATTTCGTTTGAGAGATTCAGTTCACCTTTAATCAAAATCATGCAACTTCACTTAAAAGTCTGTTTGGTGCACCTTATGAAATTTTCACTTGTGATAATGGCATCTTCTTGACATATATTTCCTTCCAAGCTCGCGTGAAATTTATGGATTAAAAATCGCACAGGAACCACAGTTAGATAAGATCATCACTTTTGTAACTTGAAACTAAATTTTCCATACCTATCTTTAGCAGTATCTGAACACTGATAACACTGCAGCACCTCTTGAATTGCATAAGCAGAGCAATCCTAAAAATGATTCACATCGGTCGGGAAAAAAGCAATAATTCTTCAGGAGCAGATTTCCATCTTCTAAGGGATCGTCTCCAAATATTCGTATCAAATTCGTATAGGGAATTCGTAGCATTATACAATATTGATACGATATTCTATAAGCCGCATACGAAATAATTCGTATCGTCACCTTTTAGAATTCGTATAAATTCGTATACAATTCGTATGTGATTCATATGCAATTCGTATCAAATTCGTATAAGCAATTCATAAACACACTTCATATCATAATCATATAAGCAATTCGTATCAAAATCGTATCAAATTCGTATAAAATTCGTATCAAATTCGTACCATAATTCGTATAGAAATGAAACAATTCGTATACAATTCTTATCTCTTGTGCGGCTATACGAATTAAATCGTATAACACCTTTCACGCATACGATTGAATTCGTATCAATTCGTATAAAAGCTATACGATAATTTGAAGACGATCCCTAAGCGCCTATGAGCTCTGGGGATATATGGAACTATCAAATTACACATATCTTGTTCTAACTTGATCCGGAATTTAGATAAAACTTAAAATAATAGTTTTGCTGCAACAAATATGATATTTCTTTTCTCCATTTTATACAGAATACAATACATCATGATACAGAACTTCGCCATCTTTTTCTCTGTCAATCATAACAGCATTTTAAAGCATCCCAAAAAATTTAACCAAATCCAGGATTTCATGCCATCTATCCAGAGTCGTGTTGGTCTTAGAGTTTTACAGCACAGGAGCACAAAATTAATGGCCCTCAAATGATATCAATGATGGATAGGTTTTTTGTAGTACATCTAGCGATTTTTCTTGCATTATTCAAAAGCCATGTCCCGTTAAATAATGGAGAACTCACCTGGGCTCTTGTATCACCGGCTGCTAGAAAAGCTCTGCATAACTCATTGATCAAATCTACGGCAAACGGTTGATCTTCAATTCCATTCTAGAGAATAAAGAGTAATTAGTAAATCTTGTTTATCTTTCCAGCTCTAAAGAACATGGCAATCTAGAGGTAATGAACATCATGCAATAGTATAATTTTGATTTACCTTATAGATGATGAAATCGCCTCCTGATCGGTCTGATGATATTTCCAACCTGAGAGTAACAATTAGAGATAAAATATCAACATTCAACGTTGCTCTTTATCACAAACAAATTATCGTTATTCAACGTTCTTCTTCATTGCAGCTATTAACTCATTTTCTCTCTTCTCAGGGCTTCAGATTGATTCGTAGTTTCTCTTGCAGGATCTAATAGCTTTTCGCCGGCAACAGTTTCTCATTCTTTTACTGAAGTTGATAGCTTCTTCCTTTCCACGTACTGCCGTGTCTACTGTTGCGTATGTGGGTTTATTACGGTGAGTCCGCTGATTAAGGCCATTTTTAAATTCTGTACCGCACATCATTTGTTTACCTATTGCTATGCAAAACTTGACGCACCTTAGGGGGAAACATTCTTGAATTTTCGTACATTTATTTTTTGTGATTTTTTTGTCGGAAATATATGTAACATGCTATTTGTAATATGTTATTTGTAATATCTAAATGTAATATCAATTTTAATCTCAATGTTAAATGTTATGGAACAGGGTTGCTACGCATTTCCATGCTCCTCGTGGCATCGTCTTGCAACCTTTGCTTGTCTATTGTAAAATGTTATTGGAATGTATATAAACAAAAAATATTCTTGCAAGATCTTCTAATACAACAGTAACAGTTGCTTTAATTGACACCACAATTCAAAGCGATTAGCGATTCCAGACAAAGGAAATTCTCCTAACTAGTAAATCAAAACAAACACGGCCGCAAAAAGTTGCCCAAAACCCGGGAGGGCAAACTCTCGCCTTGTGCAAGTGAGAGATGGTTTTTAAGGGATGTTATGTGCTTACAACGAAGATAGAAGGGTAAATCTACAGTTCTGTCTCACAGATTTCGTTTATTTGATTCAGAAGCTGAGCAGAAGGAATTGCAATCCTCGCACATGTAGGACTTAAATGAAACAACAAGACACAGCTCCTGAATCAAATAAACAGAATTTGCGAGACATAACTTCAGATTTACCCCTCTGATTTCGTTATAAGCACATAAATTACCTTGAGAAACATCTGTCGCTTACACATGCCGGTAGTTTAGCCTGTCATTTTTGAGGCAACTAATGCGGTTGTCGTTGTTTTCATTTACTGGTTGAGAGAACTTCCTTTGTCTGCAGTCGCTAATAGCTTTGAATTAAGGTGTCCATTAAAGCAACTGTTGCTATTGTATTACAAAACCTGTCTTTGTCACTGCTTGCAGCAAATACATTCAACTTTAATTTTTGGGGCGCAAAATCAAAAGTTTTACAGGGAACTGGTTCTGGACAATGCTTCTTTATCCAGGGTTTATGACGAAAAACTATGTTACCTTCCTGGATCAACTGCACCAAGATGTCCAAAACAAATTCCGATCAAGTTTCTCGTTTCTTCGTCAGCCTCTTTGCAACTATTAGTCAACTACGAATGAACGAAATACCTTCTTTCAATAGTATCATTGAGTAGTCTTAAATAATTTATAAAAATATACATAAACAGAGACAAGCAAGATATGATAAGTCAAGAGCTGTGACGCATCACTACAAACAGTATAATAGGAATATCGGGTGGAAATCGCAGTCTGACAACAACTCGAAATGGAAGAACGACGAAAAAGAAAATCATGTTCGTGAAAAAATTTTTCCCAACCGTTTTTAGCATATCCATTATTGATTTTTTAACTCGCCCATTTTCAACGATGGCAAATCCATGTCACAACTAATAAGACAAATCCGTGTGATAATTCGTTAAGACAAATCCATATAGGTCAAATCCAAATGGCTAAGTCATAATAATTTAATTCACACGAACGTTTCCGACCAATTCCAAGGTCCATCATCAGCGTGTAAAATATGGCGTGAACGGCCATTAAATAGGGCAATAACAAAGAGTACCAACAAGGCAAAACCATGCAAAAACAACGACTATAACAGTATAATGATAGTTTAAAATATGGACCCAATCATGTATTTTTGACTTGGATCTTGAACAGTTAAACTGCAATACCAAACGCATACTAACCGGTTTTGTGGTACGAAGGAAAATATAAAGACCGAGGTCTTAAAAGTATAGACAGAGCTTGCTAGGTCTAATCATTAAGACCGATCGCTTCTCATCTCCTGTACAGCAACAAACCCGGTTGAATGAGTTTCATTACCTGGTAGCTTCTAATTTTGACCTGTATCATTTAGTCAAACATACTTTGTTTCTTTGTTTCTGTCATGTCGTTTGAGTTCATTGTGAATCTCATAGGCCTACGTTGCGGTGCAGGCAAAAACGCCTCTATTGCATTATACATACGGGGACCGACCTGAGGTTACCGAAGAAAAGGTTATCAAATGGCCAAAGATGTTTCTCATATAGAGGTAGAATGTAGAATGGCCTGTCAGCCGAGTCAAAGCAGGCAACCTCCTTGTATAGTTTCTAGAAAACTATTCAAAAAGTATTCCCTTTCATTTTGATTTTAGGTTTGAATTCTTAACTTCATTGTAAATAGGTTTTGAACATTTTAAATAAGGTTTTACAGTTTAATTGATTTCATAGCTTTTTATTTTCTTTCCTAAATTGTGATTAAATGTTTTTATCGGAGGGCCCCTTGAAAATCAACTTGTTGAAGGGCATCCTTCATCAATGTATAAAATGAAAATGAAATGAAATGAAATGAAATGAATGAAAATACGAGGCTATGGTAAACCCGCGGGAAATACGCGACTAAGAAATAGGAGTGGAGAGATTCTGTATTGCCTCATTTTTGAAACTTCAGTCAGGTAATAACAAAAAGTGTAAAATAGTATTCACAACTTACCACACTGCAAAGGTTGATGACAACAGGATTGACACTCTCTGATGCCAAAATGAAGTCTAACAGATATGACTGTGGAAAAAATTCATGCTAATTCAATAAAGCTTTGTAAATAGGCAATACAGTGTACAGTAAAACCCTACGAACAGCAAATACTAAACTGACTATGTTCTTATGAATATGGTAGTCTTCGTGGATTCAGGATGACGCTCTTCTCTCAATGTCACTTATGATAGTGATGATCACAAAGCATCTGATGCAACGTAGGAGAGGCATGACTGCATTATAGATGTTGGAGGTAACAGTGATCAGTGCTGGGCAAAATGAATTGCATCACACAAATTGGTCAAATTACTTGCGACCGTTAAAAACCATTGTGAGATTTTTGAACATGGAAAACTTGTGTCTTCCCATATACTAAAGTCATGTAATACTTAAAACAGTCGGATGTATCATATGATAAGAACACAGATAGAAAATCAGTCGTTCTTGATTCTTATCATTGGGTGCCTTTTTGTCCGTAGGTTCTTATTCCCCAATGTCATCGTTTGCGGGGCTTTACTGTACCATCTATTTGAGAAATTATAAGTACCTTAGTATTGGGTGAATTGGGAGAAAAACCGAAAGATCATGTGAAGCAAGGAGGGATCAAGTAAAGTCCATAATCTTTAGAAGAGCATTTTTGGTGATCAGATCTCCTTTCAAACAAAAGAATTGTAAATAAGGATGAAAGAAATTATGGGAAAAAGCCAAGCTCTCTATAAGGATATATTTGCTTTTGCGTGTTGGAAACAAAGCAATCATTTCTCGAGAACATGATGGGACAGAGATTTTGTGTCTGAAATTTGAGAATAAATTCCATAACGCCTCCATATTCATTGCCAACACTTCACAAAGATTGACTTCTTTTTAGAATTCATATCAAGAAAACTTACAACAATTTTTCATGCTACATTATTCATCTAGTTACTATACAACACCACGGGGACGATACTAAGGGATCGAACAACAATGACTACCCCATTGCCAAAACATAAAGACAAGCAACGTTATATTACATACAACTACTGTATACTACGAATGAATAGAAAGAAAAACAAATGGGTAATACACCAATTTCTGTCAGACATTAGATGACGGGTCAGTGTTGGGATGGAATCAAAAGACAGCCACGAGTGCCCTGCATTTCTGAATAACTCGGTACAAAGCACGTTATTTCTACTATCTCGGCTCTTTCTACGTAGTTCGTTCGTTAGCTACATACCTGGTGATCAGCTAATAATTGTGCCAATCTTTTTAATGCGTATTTCCTAACATCTGAATTCTCATGCTTTGCTCCTTCAATTACTAATGCTAGTTGATCTCTATAGTCTCGCTTTGACTTGATAACCATATGAGATGACTGAATGACATCATTTATTTCTTTCAACACTGGATGGTCTGGCATGAAGTATATATCTTTGAAGAAGTCTTTCATAGCGTTTCTAAGAAGAGCAGAAAGGCGATAAAGGAGTCTGCTAAATCGAGTGCTCTGCGTACCTTCTTACAGTCTCATGCCATCGTGCCCAAATTTCTGGCGTGCTTTCATGGCCTTAAAGTCGTCATACCCTCGAGCCTCGTGCACTATCCTTAAAGTAAAGCACGAATTCGAGCATATGACAGAATCATTGAATGGAGCCTTTCATGTAGCAAACTTCATCACTAACTATTTTTCAAAAAATATTGAGGCCGGCCTTCTTAGTAACCTAATTTACATATAGACTATCTCGAAGAATACCTTCTTGGGATCCTCTATGAACAGTTGACTTGGAAGAACTTCTATCACCAGTTGAAAAGTATTTTTAAGAAATATATCCAACGATGAACTTTTAAGAAAAAATACTAAATATCAAGAGGTTCTGTCAACGCATGGCTTCAAGAATAGCTAGACGCATCTTGTATGCATAACCCGGCATAACCAACAGAAATGCAAGAACTGTTTGCTGCCATAGGCTCAGCTCCGTTGCTTATGTTAAAGAAATGGTAAAAGATTCGGATGCAAAAAAATGATAAGATTTAGCAAAATGAGGCCTTTCTGACTTACGTCGTCATCAGAGTGTGACTTCAACAGTTGAAGTCACACTCTGATGACGACGTAAATAAGAAAGGCCTGAGTGTGCTTGATCTTCTCGTTTCTTGCATCCGAATCTTTTACCATTTCTTGTTAAGTACCTTATCTACCATGCTCATGTTAAATACTCTCAGGACTTGCAGTGTCTCCCCACGGATAGAAAGTTTTCCTTGAAAATGTTCATCTACTCGATGCTTCAAATTGCAACCTTGCTCAATGACATTACGATATTGATATCGCCGAAAAAGAACAACTGTACAATTAAAATCGCCGAGAAGTGAAGCATTGATTCAAAAGCGACATCAAATTCTGCAATTCAAAGCAACAAAAATGTTTTGTATGACAAAAGTGCCTTGTTCAAATTTCAGTTACGAGAAGAGTGAAAAATGAGAGACAAATCCTTACTTGTTATCAATGATCAGAAACTTGAAAATTGCAGCAACTTTCTCCGGAAATTTGTCCAACAGTGGAAACAGTGTCACAAGTATTTGTCCCAATAGTGGTCCTAAAGTCTTCAAATCGACATTATGCACAAAATAATCCCATGCAGAGGAACAAAGCTCAGCGAAACTGCTTTCCTCGATTTTCATACCAAGACGCAGGATTGCCATAACCTTCAAACGTACAACAGTTACGTGGGCAGGTCCCATCAACTGCATCAAGGCTACGAGGCTCTGCAGAGCAAGTAGCCTCTCTTCCATGTCACTGTATGTGAGAACAAAGTTGAAGAACGCTAGGACACCGAGAAGCTTCGGCTTCAGGAAATTGGCCTAGGAAGGAATAGCAATACTGTAGATTGAGTCAGTTGCAAGTAAAGGCCAAAGTCAGATGTAAGCAATTGAAGTTAGCTATATCTGACTCTTAAAGAGAAGTCGAAGGACTGGAGCACAATAAATATCCTTCCAGTGCTTTCATGTGTTTTCAGATTTGCAAAAATCGTTTACAGCTACCTTTCCTTAACTTCAGTTCATGAAAACCCAATTTTAGGAGGCTGCCTCTGAAAATATGTTAGTCTGCAATTTGCTCTTCATTTCCTCCCGAGTATCAGCAGTCTTCGAACAGTTTACGTTTTATACCTAGGAAGCTACTGTTTCCATAAATTTGTTCTGATCATATCATTAGCTGCTTATCTCATACCAACAAGCAGACAACTTGTAATGATGGATCCTCTTTCCCTCTCTCCCTCGTCCCTTTCCATCTTACCTTACTTGCTCTTCCTCTTAGTTGTCACTTTTTCTCTTCTCCTAGCCCCAATTTGTTCAAATAATTGTCGTCACTAGTCAACCAGGACTGGTACCGATACAGCTGTTGTTATCATGGCTGACACACGCTTTTTTTGCTATCTGATATTTATGCTAAAATTAATCGTTTTAATTGAGACTTCGAAGAGAAATAACATCATAGAGTTATCATTTGGATACAAGGGCATCCTCAGAGATGATTTAAATGTTGGATGCAGACATAATGATAGCGATTCGAATCGATTTCTGTGGTGCTTTACACGAGATGGCCTAAATCGTCGCCATGTTGGCTTTGCAGCTCGGCATTGAGTTGGACTTGGCATTGACAGAAAACAAAATCTGTCACTTTTGGTGGCCTTGCTGATTATTGCAGGAGATGTCAGTCAAAATCCAGGCCCTAGACAGCGATGCCATTGTCCATTGTGCAAAACTCATGTTAGAAAACGTGGCATACAGTGTGATGGTTGTGATAAGTGGGTACACCCTGAATGTGTTAACCTCAGTGAGCAAGAATACAACCGGTTAGGTGAAGTGATGAACAGTGGTATTGTCCAGCTTGTTATAATGAAGTAGCCCAGGAAAACAATTTAAATGATATGTTTGCAAACCTGCGGACAGAGATGAACATGCAACAGGGCCTAAGGGTTGCACATATAAACTGTTGCAGCTTGATTGGAAAATTTGCAGAGATAAACATGTTACTGCAAAATTGCAATATAGATGTTTTGGGCATTACTGAAAGCCATCTCAGTCAAAGAATTGAGGACAAAGAAATTGCAGTAGAAGGATATGAGCTTCAAAGGTTTGACAGAGAACATAAGAAGGGAGGAGGCTGTGTGGTATACTACAGAGAAGATCTAGATGTAATCCCCAGACCTGATTTGAAGAACAATGAGATAGAGGCCATATGGATTGAAGTAATCTGTAAATCACAAAGACTTCTCATTTGCACTGTTTACAGAGCCCCAGACAACAATGATTTTTATGATATTTTTGATGAAGTAATTTCTCAAATTTGGCAAACACGCAGTAACTTATTGATAATGGGTGACTTAAATTCAGACCTTCTACGCAAGAATGCACACACAGATTTAGGAACCCAGGGCAAAAAACTGCAGAGAATTTTGAATAGGTATACTTTAAAGAATGTGATAAAGTGTCCAACACGAGTATCAAAGACATCAGAGACCCTAATTGACCTGATTTTAACATCAAATGTTTCAAAGATAGCAAAGGCAGGTGCATCAGAGTTGTCCATTTCTGATCACAAATTAGTCTACAGCATCATAAAATTACACAGAGCAAGGCAAGAACATCGGATCATAGAACACAGTGAAAATGTACAAAAACATAGATACAGGGAAACTTAGAGAGACAATGGATAGTACTCCATGGTGGATAGGTAACTTATTTGAAGAGGTAGATGACGTGTGGAACACTTGGGAATTACTTTACAATGACGTCATAAATGAATTTGTCAAGACAAGAAAGGCTACAGTTAGAACCAATTCATTACCCTGGATTACAACAGAGGTGAGAAAGGCATTGAATAGGCGCTACAGAATGTTGTGCAAATGGCAAAGGACAAAGGCTCAACATGATCATGACAGTTATAAGAAAGCAAGAAACTTTGCAAAGAAGTCCTTAAAATCAGCTGAGTCAAACTACTGGAAAGCAGAATTTCAGAAAGCAGACAACTCAAAGGAATTTTGGAATACTGTAAAGAGAGTTCAGAGGAAAAGAACAAACAAGAGAATTGGTCCAATTGAGGACGATAATGGAGTGATTCAAACAGATGATACAATCAAGGCAGACTTGATTAACGATTATTTCACTTCTGTCGGGGAAGATCTAGCTAAAAAACTACCTACTACTCAGCAACCCAAGCATAGCCTTATTAGCAGAGTAACACCTACATTAGACATCATTGATATTGAGGAAGAGCATTTGAAAAAGCAAATTCATAAAATCAAACCAGAAAAGGCAGCCGGACCAGACAATATTAAAGCTAGAGACATAAGTATGGCAAGTGACTCCTTGACTGATGGACTGAAAGGTATGTTTGGGAGAGTAATCTGTAAAAGCAGCTTCCACACAATTGGAATTATGCAAAATTGAAAGTAGCATATAAAAAGGGAGATTCAAAGAAACGTGGAAATTACAGGCCACTTTCAATGCTCAGCATTGTGAGTAAGATATTTGAAGGTGTAATATGCAGACCAATTAAATGCCATGCAAAAAACATAAACTTTTCAGTGACAGACCATGGGGATACTCTGAAGGTAAATCGACAGAGACCCTCCTTTTGCTTCTTACAGAGACATGGAAACATATCATTGACAGAGGGGAAATTGTTGGTGCATTATTCATAGATTTTAGAAAAGCTTTTGATGTGATTGATCACCATATTTTACTTGAAAAGTTACAAGGATTTGGAATAAGTGGAAGCGCTTATGAAATCATAGAGGATTACCTCACTGACAGACATCAATTTACAGAGATAAATGGGTCAAGATCACAGGCTGGCAGCATTACGTATGGAGTACCACAAGGGTCCCTCCTTGGTCCCAAACTGTTTAAAATTTTTGAAAACGATCTTCCAGAAAGCGTGAAAAAAGGAGAATTATACATGTATGCAGATGACACGACCGCATACTGTGTGGGGAAATGCATAGAAGAGGTTGTAGATCATTTGAACACAATAACAAAAGAGCTCAATGAATGGTGTGTGAAAAACAAGCTAACCGTGAATACCGAAAAGACACAGGCTATGATTATATCTGCTAAACCCTTCATTGGCCCCCTACACAAACTATCTTTTGGGAATGACACAATCGAGTTTGTAACAGAAACAAGATGTCTTGGGATAAATATTGAATATAGACTGAAATGGAATAAACAAGTCAAAAATGTTGCGAAGGGGTTCAGTGCTAAAGTCGCTCAACTAAAGAGATTAAGTTTTCTGCCAAGGAAAGTGTTAGAGGAAATATACTACAAGTCCGTGATTGCCTGTGTTGTATATGCTATTTCGGTCTGGGGAACATGCTCGAAAGCAACATTTAATGAATTAGAGAAGATCCACGAAAGAGCAGCCCGATTAATTTACAACATTCCTGCTGCAAGGGATCCCTTATCCTCAGCTAATTGGAAATCTCTCAGCTACATATATAAGCGTCGTTTATCATTAGTAATGCATGACATATACTACGAAAATGCCCCTAAAGAGCTTACAGAAATGTTTCAAAAGCAGCACACACAGAGAGGACGTAATCAACACAATCTTGTAATTCAAAGACCAAGATCTGAACATGGAAGAAATAGTCTGATATATCGAGGGCCACTAACGTGGAATCTTTTATCACCAGAAGCAAAATCATGTCATAACAGAGGCACTTTTTCAAGAAAATTAAAAGATTGTAAACTGGATAATATTAGTTATTGTAAGGAAGCATCAATAGGAACCAATAAAGACAAGGATTATATTTATTATTAGTATTAGGACCGCTTTATTTTACATGTAATTTTTAGGCTATAGTACGTTTGTAGTAATTTTTAGGCGATAGTATATTTCTGCAGGTCCACATCAGCTCTTCTGAGTTGCCTTAGCCAGACCTGCGTTATCAAATAAATCTATGTATGTATGTATGTATGTATGTATGTATGTATGTATGTATGTATGTATGTATGTATGTATGTATGTATGTATGTATGTATGTATGTATGTATGTATGTATGTATGTATGTATGTATGTATGTATGTATGTATGTATGTATGTATGTATGTATGTATGTATGTATGTATGTATGTATGTATGTATGTATGTATGTATGTATGTATGTATGTATGTATGTATGTATGTATGTATGTATGTATGTATGTATGTATGTATGTATGTATGTATGTATGTATGTATGTATGTATGTAGCTACTACCAGACCAGTAACACTGAACCACTTGTAATCAATTGCTACATGTAAGTACTGCTTACCACTTAGTTAGTAGACTAATATTTTACGACATTTGTTAATCGAAGAACCATGAACGAGGATTCTGTTACATTTCAAACAGAACTCCAAAGACTGTAGAAGTGGAGTCCCCTGCAAATAACTGCAATTAGAGCTGCCTTTATGGGTGGTTGGACATCGCAATTGTATCGCTATAGAGGAAACATTATTTGCTACTACGGAGGAGCTAGCAAAAAATATTGAAAGATTAAATTTCTTTTAAGGCTTAAGCTAACTTGATACCTCCTCCACAGAAATAAATAAATTTTCCTCCGAAGCCGCATATCTGCTGAAACAAAATTGCGGTGTCTAAGTACCCATGCTGCCTTGTGATTAACAGCTAACTACACCACACTCATTCATACCATTTGATTGTTGGTTTTGATTTCTTTGGGTCCTTTGTACGTTGAATCATTATGAGCAAGGATTGTAAGTCCGGTGAAAACTTGATCTTTGTTTACACTCAGGTACAGCAATAGTTGATTGAAAACACTTTGACATTCAGATAACAGCAGGCTGCCAAGCTCAACATCAGTTTCACTCTATAAATGAAGATAAGAATAATAAGATGCTCGGAAATAAATGTAACAGATTTTATTTAACCAAGAAACAAGCTTACTGCTTGCCTATGTTTTCTATCTGCTGAACAAAACTCTTCGAAAAATGGTTCAAACTTCGACAATTTTAGTGCCTTAAATACAGCAATATTAATCTTTAAGTATCAATTTGCTATGGACTACCGGGTGTCCCAAAAAAAGTATACAGATTTGGTCGACCCTACCTAGAATATAGTGTGAATCAAACCGAAATGATATTCAAAACATACCTCGATAGCTAACTTGAACATAGGTACCTCGTTCGTTAATATCGCTGCGTTGAGAGTGAAGATATTAATCTTCAAAGGAAAAATTTGCCTCCGCCTCCAAACCATAGCTTTGACGTTTTGGCCTAAGCAAATCCTTGAAGCACGGTAAATAAAAGCAACAAAAGTTGACACACGAAGGAAAAACCAAAGACGGCACATTAGATGTGTTTTACATGCACTTTATGTGAGACTAGTCGTCCATGGAGCTCCGAAATCAGCTTCATTCATCTCAAATTTATTTTGCACATACTGATCATCGGTGAAAGTACTCCCCTAAGCATCAACACACTTTTGGAACAGTCGAATCATTCCTTGAAAAGAATTTGTCATCAGATCTCTTGGGAGTCTAAGGCAGAAAGGTATGGAGATTTTGGAGGCCAAAAGATGTCTCATCTTTTGTTAATGACCTGCGTGGGAAAGTAGCCTCGAAGATACGTCATGTTCAACCTGATCCAGAGAGATCTAATAACAAAATCTTTTGAAGGAATGATTCGACGATGCCAAAAGTGCGTTGAGGCTCAAGGGAGTACTTTTTACGCCTATGTGTAAATTAAACTGTTGATACTGAGATGAATGAAGCTGATTTTGGAGCTCCCTTGATGATAAGTGACCCATAGATCATATTTCGTAGGTCACATCTGTTGTATCGTCTTCAGATTTATCCTCGTGTGTTTCAAATGTTGTGATTCTAGTCACCGTGCTTCAAAATTTGCTTAGGCCAGAGCGTCAAGGCTCTGGTTTGGAGGTGGAGGCAAATTGATCCTTTGAAGATTAATATCTTCACTCTCAACGCACTGATATCAGCAAACGAGGTATCTGTGTTTAAGTTAGCTTTCGAGGTATATTTTAAACATTGTTTTGAAGGGATCCATGCTAGATTCTTATTGCTAGGGTTGACCAAATGTGTATACTTTTTTGGGACACCAGGTATTAACCAGAGCTTTAGCAAAATGGCCAAACGAAACGATCTAAGAACGTAAGACAAAGGAGCCAAAGATCGTGAATTATGGACCATTTTCTATGAATCACAGATTGTTGTACAGAGATGTGAAATGGAAGTTTGTAAACACATCCTAGAGTACAGCATCCAGTACGGACACTCTATGACACTGTATTGTTTAGTAGCTTTGAACTCAGTACTGCACATACAAGAAGCAGGTCAATGTGATCCTGCCCTCCCACCTCTCTGTATTAGGGATATTACAATGGCAAAGAGGTGGAAATGATTTATCGCTTAGCAAAAGAAGAAATAACTGAATTATCTATAGCTTTCTACTTCCGTGGTCGGAAAAAGCAAACAAGAACATCTCCAAAGAGGCCAGCAGAACTGCGTGGCAGAAATAAGTACATACAAAGAAGATATTAGACCATCAAGATAAGACTCACAAAACATAGGGTATTGTCACAACAACCTACTTCGGAGCTACTTCTGAATAAATCGCGGTCATCAGTCCTTATATTTTGCTTTAAAAATAACACAGTTACAGATTACACCGAATGCATTATCATACAGAATACATTATTCAAAGTCCAAGGAACTTAGGTTAGCCATGAGTAACGAATGCATAAATAAACAGGAAGGAAAACTACTTGTTGCAAATTTCAGGTTAGCGGTCGCAATTTTTAAACTGATACTTAGAAAACTTGGATCGATGTTTCTCAAACATTTTGCGCATCTTAACGACACAGTTTCAAAGGAAAATTGCCCATAATCCTAGAACTGTTTTCAGTCTTTCAGAATAAAACTACATTCAGAATACAATGAAAAGCCACAGACAATAGTTAAAGCCTCGGGGGGGGGGGTAACTTAATACTTTTCATGGTACGGGGACGTGCCATTTTTTAGGGGTGCTTTTTTCAAACCGTTACGGAATTATGGGTAGCATTTTCACAATTTCTAGACATTTAACGGAATTATGGGTGTCTTTTTCAGGGGATTTTTCATAATTTCCGGAATTATGGCCCAGCTTTTCATTCGATTTACAGAATTATGACCCTAAAATCCACCAGAATTTACGGAATTATGGGTACCAATTTTTCGGGCAAAATGGCACGTCCCTGTCAGAAAATAGGCCGAGATACCCCCCCCCCCCGTGGTTAAAGCAAAAGCTTCACGAGTATAAGATTAAAGCTATTCACTGACAGAAGCTTGGAAAGAAGAGCATACTTCACCTGAAGGTACTTCAGAGTTTTCTCCAGCTCTGATCCCATACAATTTCTGACCAGAAACGAGAAAATGAATTTGAAATTGAAAAAGAGCATTTCTCGTCGATTGATGTCCAATTGTTTTGCGATGATTCGAAGAATGATTGAAGATGGTTTATCTGCATAACGAATCACTCTTGGAAGTAATACTTTGAGATTGTTCTGAAAAAGAAACAGGTTTGATATGAGATCCTCTGGAATACCACAACACAAAAGACTAGTAGAGACAGGGCTGTACAAATGTAAGCTATACTGAAGAAACGTAGCTAAATGCAACTCCAGTCAACTAACAATTAAATTTGCTTCTCATGTTATGTTACTCAAAGGACTTTTTCAAATTGATCTGAAGCGGCACATAACTTTCTTGGAAGATGGCAGATGCGCTGCTGGAAGGCTCCCTCTTCGCGTTGCAAATGTTGAAGCGTAGTTGTAGGAGGAAGGTTTGTGCTTGAAATACCGTAGTTTTCTCAATTCAAGTGGTCAATAGAAACAAGAAGAACCAGAAAGACTTAGGAAATGAAACCAAAGAGCTATCTACCAAATTACAGTCATATTTAGCATGACCCATCAGGC
Organism: Aurelia sp. 4 Dawson et al 2005; assembly: GCA_964019985.1. NCBI lineage: Eukaryota > Metazoa > Cnidaria > Scyphozoa > Semaeostomeae > Ulmaridae > Aurelia > Aurelia sp. 4 Dawson et al 2005. The sequence continues at coordinate 17,891,788 of OZ026496.1, read as the reverse complement.
ATAAGACCATTGAGGGAAGCATACAATTGCTACAGAAGTATAACTGGCTAACACAAACAAGCTTTGACGAAGAAAAAGATAGAAAAATCTCTAGTTGAGGAGGTTAATAGACACATGGATGGGCATGGGCCCTTCCTGGGCAGATGCAAGTCTCCTTTCCACATCAGCAATAAAACCTAGAAGTTTGGAATTGGCAAAATTGGAATTTAGCTTTAGACACTTGATAAAATGAATGACCATGGCTAAATTGCGTGATCTGTAAATAGACCAGACAAAGAAAGGATGGACAAGCGATCGCTTCGTTGTTTTCGTTTCACTGTTGCAGGCGTCAAGATTATCAAATACGATGGGCTATATATAGACCCAAGGGATCTAATCTGAATATCAGGTCTCCATGCAGAATTTCTTATTGGTAAAAATGTCTGTTGATTATTATTTTCCTGGAATGCTTGAAAATATGTAAACAATATTTCGAAAATTGATTTCCTCATGAAGAAAGTGCGTCAGCCGGGAGTCGAACCCGGATCGATTGCTTGGAAGGCAACCATGCTAACCGCTACACCACCGACGCTTGATGGTGGAGAAAAGTTTACGAAAAATTTTACTTGTTTGGAGTCATAAGATCAAGACCACCAGTGGTGAGCTTCAAGGTTGCTAATCTCTTTGATATCACCGAAGACCTGACAACCAGCAGAGAACTTGACCATCTCGACGCAATACACCACTTCGATAAACAGCCTCGTTTGGAAATTATTCAAAATTCTTTCGTTTGAAATTATGGAGGCCAAACTCGGATTTAGCACCCAAACTTTAGTCTAACCATAAGTTTTCATGTTGCTAGCAGTCGTGGTGTTAATTAAAGTTTGGAAATCTGCAAGGGATTTGACCGTAAAAATGACTCGAGGTGTAAAGTTTCACCCCGAACGATTTTTGACGCTCAAATCCCTTATAAATCTTTCAACTTTACATTGCCATAAAATCAACATCACAAATGCCAGCAGGTTAAAAAATCTAACTAGACTAATGTTGGGTGCTAAATCCGAATCCGGGCTCGAAATTTTCAAAAGAAAAATAGGAAGGAATTTTGCCAAATTTCCAAAACGAGGCTGCTTAATCGAAGTGGTGTATTCCCTCGACTGACGTCATGTGTGAAAATACAAGAAATCAACTATTTCAAATGAACAACATTCGTTCATAGCATAGCAGATTTCATCCAGAATCCCAATGTGCAAGCTCAAAATTTTGCGAATGGTTCTAAAATCTTTGGCAACGTAGAACTGGTTTCTTTTAAAACAACGATACCAAAATAAACACAAGACAATGCAAAAAGCAGTTACTAACTTGCAAGAAAGTCTTTTGATCTTTAAGCTCGAAAACACTTGCAGTTTCAGCAATCATCTCTATCACACAATTATTATCTTTTCCACCTTCAATAGCTTCTCGAAACTTGCTTATGAGAAAGTCACAAACATGGGCGCGAAATCTCACCAAAAGATCTTTACATTTCAATTTGTGGTACCTTGCAACTTCGTGAATCTGTAAGAGTTAAGAGATACAGACAGGTTAGCAAAATAATGATGCCACTAAAGTAATTTCAATTTAAGGAAGCATAAAATGCCGTGCTTTCGGTGACATTGGGCGCTTTAAGCAACCAGGACGGCAACGCCAACTACAATCTTGGTCAAAATGCTTGGGACAAGTCACAAAATTGCACTTCTTCAGTCTTTGATTGCGTGCCCCCCGCTCCCCCCGTTTCAATGTTGCTTGAATCAAACGCCAATCGACCATCTCAACATTGAATTAGGGGGGAAGGGGGATTAGAAGTTCCTAAACGTAAGTTTGTACGTCGATATTTTAGAAAACATCATGAAAGCACGGAAATTGCCTGTGTCCCAGCTTATTTTGACCAGGATTGTAGAAGGTCGCCTTGTATCATACAAACCAAGTTTTTCATTTCATTTATTTCATTTACTATTATTTATAAACGCAAAAAGCCGTTCAGCCAATTTATATAAAAAAACTTACTTACAAATTTAGATCTAAAACTCAAGCCTAAAATCTTGACCTCTTAATCTGCCGTTGTTCCAATGAGCAAGGAATCGTGTTCTAAACGAATCTAGTCCTTTAAATGCACTTTAACCCTCTCCGACTTCGCGTCCCAGTTGAGGTCCCAGCAAAAATTTGGCTAAAAATTGAAATCTCTTCAAATTGTATCAAAATTGGTGCAAAGCCTATTTTAAGTACGCTGATTACGAATATGGACAAAGATTTTGAAAATATTGTCGCAAAAGTGCCCAAAATGGCACAAAAAGTGGCACAAATGTCTTAAAATTGAAATTGCTCAGGATTATCTCAACATTGGTACAGAGCCTGTATCAAACATGCTGATTGCCACTATGAATCAAATTTTTGAAAATATTGTCGCCAAAGTGCTCAGTGTGGCACACAAAGTGGTACAAAAAGTGGTGCAAGTGTCAAAAACTTGTGAAATCTCTTTAAATTGCTTCAAAATTTGGTACGGAGCCTATTTAGATGGTGCTTATTATGAATATCAACAAAGATTTTCAAACTATTGTCTCAAAAGTGCTTCAAATGGCACAAAAAGGGGCACAAAAATGGCACAAATGTCCAAAAATTGAAAATGCATTGAATTATCTAGAAGTTCGTACAGAGACTATTTCAAACATGCTTATTACGAATATGAATCGAGCCTTTTGAAAATGCCATCACCTAAGTGCTCCAAATGGCACACAAAGTGGTACAAAAAGTGGAACAAATGTCCAAATTTTGAAAATCTCTTTAAATTTCTTCAAAATTTGGCACAGAGCCTATTTAGATGGTGCTTATTATGAATATCGACAAAGATTTTCAAAATATTGTCTCAAAAGTGCTTCAAATGGCACAAAAAGTAGCACAAAAATGGCACAAATGTCCAAAAAGTGAAAATGCATTAAATTATCTAGAAATTTGTACAGAGACTATTTCAAACATGCTTATTACGAATATGAATCGAGCCTTTTGAAAATGCCATCACCTAAGTGCTCCAAATGGCACACAAAGTGGTACAAAAAGTGGAACAAATGTCCAAATCTTGAAAATCTCTTTAAATTGCTTCAAAATTTGGTGCAGAGCCTATTTCGATGGTGCTGATTATGAATATCGACAAAGATTTGCAATAAATTGTCACCAAAGTGCTCTAGATGGCACAAAAAAGTGGCACAAATAGCCAAAAATTGAAATTGTATGGAATTATCAAAAAATTGGTACAGAGACTATTTCGGGAATGCTCATTACGAATATGAATCAAACTTTTTTTAAAAGATTGTTACCAAAGTGCTCCAAGTAGCACACAAAATGGTACAAAAAGTGGGACAAAAGTCCAAAAATTGAAGTCTCTTTAAATTTCTTCAAAATTTGGCACAGAGCATATTTGGATGTTGCAGATTATGAATAACGACAAAGATTTTCAAAAAATTGTCACCAGAGTGCTTCAGATAGATTAAAAAGTGGCACAAATGGTCAAAAGTTGAAATTACATTGAAATTGTCTCAGAATTGGCACAGAGCCTATCTTGAATATGCTGATTACGAAATATGAATCGAGGTGTTTGAAAAGACTATCACCAAAGTGCTCCAAATGGCACACAAAGCGGTACAAGAAGTGGAAAAATGTCCAAAAATTGAAATGTCTTTAAATTGCTGCAAAATTTAGCACAGACTTTATTTTGATGGTGCTGAACATGAACATCGGTAAGGATTTTGAAAATATTGTCACCAAAGTGATCGAAGTGGCACAAAAGTGGCACAAATGTCCAAAAACTGAAGTTACATAGGATTATCTCAAAATTAGTACAAGTCCTATTTGAAGTATGCTAATCACCAATATGAACAAATGTTTTGAGATCAAAGGTGGTCCAAACTGCACACAAAGCACAGCAAATGACCAGAATGGAATTGCTTCCAAAGGCCTAATGCCTGATAGTTTCCATAGACCCTATTTCATACATGTGCTGATCACAACTATGAGCATAATTTTCAAGATGCTGTTACTAAGGTTTTCCATAAGCACAGAGGTTAGAGCAATTAACCAAACAATGAATTTGCTTCCAACTGACTGAAGATTTAAACAGTCCGTATTTCACATATGTGCTGATCACAGAAATATTGAAAATGTGAATAGTACGGAAGATCCATGATCAACAAAAAACCTGGAATTTTGATTGCTAGAAAGAGCAAAGACAGGATTTCTTTATGTCAAACTCAAAGTAAAGGAGAATTATTTTGATGAAAATAGATAGAAAACCTAATTCAAACCTGATTATATTTTACATCTGCTCCAAACCAAGAAGAAACGTGCTTGGTAAAATTATCATTTTCTGCCAATTTTTCAACTGTCACTTAACGAAATAATACACACCGTAATTGCATTGCTATGACAAAAGCAACTGTCAATTGTAAGTACATAAACGTTTGACATCAATCAACACAATAATCTACTTTTAGGTTCAAAGGTATAAGCAAGCACAGCCTGCAATCTACACTTATTTGCTCTTTTGTTCAGAATTACACAGACTGAAGTACTATCATCACCCAAAGCATGTTGAAGTGACTCCAACGATTGAACTTTGAAATAGAAATGATTCTTAAACTATCGAGAACTAGTGTAAGGTTAGAAGTAAATTTTAAGGTCTCTGTCGGAGAGAGAAGGACAATAACCAATGAAAGAGAATATTTTTAGACTCTTTCATCATTATGCTCAGATTTCGATACTTGGGATAAATTGCACGGACATGGAAATGATTCTGCCAGTGGAATACTTGATGGCACTTATGTACACATTATATGCTATTAGGTAGTCAATCTTATTCAAAAGCTAACAATGTACCGAAGCAGGCAACAAGCCAATCAGCCGTTCAGCAGGCAAATCAGCGTTCCCTGAGTACGGCAATGATGTTGGCACGCAAAATATACCAAGAGTTCAGAAGAGTTACAGATGATGAAATATCTAGTGAAGGTCGGCAGCTAAGGTGTCGAGTTTGAAAGACTTCTTTTAGATGTTTGAGTTTTGGAGTTCCATAACCAGGACACGATGACTGGAATCACTATAGCATCTCACCAGTTGTCGGTTTCCAGAGAACTAGGCACGTTTCCAAACTTACTGAGGTCATTAATTTTTCATGTTCGTTGTTTCACTCTAACTTGCATGCACTAACATTAGATCCTGCTCACCTCTAACAAAGACAGTCATTTTTGAGTTCAAGTTGACCAAATGCCATGAGCACTTTGGTGACAATCTTTTAAAAAGATTTGATTCATATTCGTAATTAGCATTTCTGAAATAGGCTCTGTACCAATTTTGAGATAATTCAATGTAATTTCAATTTTTGGCCATTTGTGCCACTTTTTGTGCCATCTGGAGCACTTTGGTGACAATATTTTAAAAATCTTTGTTGATACTCTTGATCAGCACCATCCAAATACACTCTGAATAAAAATTGTGAAGCAATTTAAAGATAGTTCAATTTTTGGACATTTGTTCTACTGTTTGTACCGCTTTGTGTGCCATTTGGAGCACCTTGGTGATATTCCTTTCAAAACCTCGATTCATATTTCGTAATCAGCATATTCAAGATAGGCTCTGTGCCAATTTTGAGACAATTTCAATGTAATTTCACCTTTTGCCAATGTTGAGAGAATTTCAATGTAATTTCAACTTTTGACCATTTGTGCCACTTTTTAATCTATCTGAAGCACTTTGGTGACAATATTTTGAAAATCTTTGTCGATATTCATAATCTGCAGCATCCAAATATGCTCTGTGCCAAATTTTGAAGAAATTTAAAGAGATTTCAATTTTTGGACTTTTGTTCCACTTTTTGTACCATTTTGTGTGCTACTTGGAGCACTTTGGTAACAATCTTTTAAAAAAGTTTGATTCATATTTGTAATAAGCATTCCCAAAATAGTCTCTGTACCAATTTTTTGATAATTCCATATGCATTTTCAATTTTTGGCTATTTGTGCCACTTTTTTGTGCCATCTAGAGCACTTTGGTGACAATTTATTGAAAATCTTTGTCGATATTCATAATCAACACCATCGAAATAGGCTCTGTGCCAAATTTTGAAGAAATTTAAAGAGATTTTCAAGATTTGGACATTTGTTCCACTTTTTGTACCACTTTGTGTGCCATTTGGAGCACTTAGGTGATGGCATTTTCAAAAGGCTCGATTCATATTCGTAATAAGCATGTTTGAAATAGTCTCTGTACGAACTTCTAGATAATTCAATGCATTTTCAATTTTTGGACATTTGTGCCATTTTTGTGCCCCTTTTTGTGCCATTTGAAGCACTTTTGAGACAATAGTTTGAAAATCTTTGTTGATATTCATAATAAGCACCATCTAAATAGGCTCCGTACCAAATTTTGAAGCAATTTAAAGAGATTTCACAAGTTTTTGACACTTGCACCACTTTTTGTACCACTTTGTGTGCCACACTGAGCACTTTGGCGACAATATTTTCAAAAATTTGATTCACAGTGGCAATTAGTATGTTTGATACAGGCTCTGTACCAATGTTGAGATTATCCTGAGCAATTTCAATTTTAAGACATTTGTGCCACTTTTTGTGCCATTTTGGGCACTTTTGCGACAATATTTTCAAAATCTTTGTCCATATTCGTAATCAGCGTACTTGAAATAGGCTTTGCGCCAATGTTGAGGCAATTTGAAGAGATTTCAATTTTTACCCAATTTTTTGCTGGGACCTCAACTGGGACGCGAAGTCGGAAAGGGTTAAGTCGTCATTTAAACATATTTAAAGTCGGTAGCTCACGGATCGTGGAAGGTGTAACATTCCGGACTTTCAAGGATGCATAATGAACACTCTTGTTGAAAATTTCTGCCCTGCATCTACGGATTTCAAGATCCTGAGAATTTCTCGCATTGTACGAAGAAAAACATGATCTGGGCAAGTATTCACCAAAAAGGCTTTCAGGACACAATCTGTTTATGATCTTGTAGGTCGTCACGTTCCTGTCATAATGAATAACATATTCTACATTCAGCCAGGAACAAGAACAACGATCTTAAGTTTTTGCATTCTCTATCACTGACCGTGCATAGGATTTTTTATATCCATCTAAAATGTTACAGTACAAGGTTACATACTACAATACTTTCTAATTACTACACGACTATACCACACTACAGGGACGATACCACAAGGAGCAATAGACAATGACTACCCTGTGGTCTTAACATAAAGTGATATCCAACGTAATTACAACTAAATATACAGTTACAGATAAATACGCATAAACAATCACTATAAACTACAGGTAGATACTGACGCCTGTTTCATGTTAGATGCCAGGCGTTTTCAGGTGCACTATGCTTATAATGTAGGATTAGGTGCCTTCATCGAAATATGTATATTTGAACATCTACATAAAATATCCGACACAGATCTTCTTAGGATAGAAGACGTCGAAGAGCAGCTAATTTTGTTTCACATAAGCTATCCCAAAAACGTAGCCATAACGCAGATGACTCTCCACAAGAGCAAAATACACACTGCAAAGCTGAGATTGTGGTAAAATATTTAGTAGTTTAGTTCAGTTGTAGTATAAGTAGTATAGTTTCCTGTACGTTACCTCCACATGTCATTAAAACATGCCTAGATAAACCTCTCTCTTCAGTTAAATACCACGGAAATCTTTCTTCCTTGATAACTAAGGCCCCGTTTACACGAGATCAGATCCAAATGGATCCGTACTCAAACTGTAGCAGATAGGCGTTGCGTTTACACAGGACTCGACGGATCCGAGCCTACTTGGATGTGCTATCCGTACCCAAACGGGATCACTTTCGAAAGTGATCCCGTTTGGATCCGATCCCAAAATGGTCTCGTGTAAAAGGGGTGGGATCGGATCCAAACTTGTACGGAAAGGAAGCGACAGGATTAAACAGAAAATCCTTTATTGACATTTCAAAGAGGGGGATCAGAGATGATACAGAGTGCAAAATTCTCAAAAGGATCTGACTAAAATAAGAGAAAAGGTTTACTAGAGCGCTGCTACGAGTTCATAAAATCCAAATGGATCCGATCCCGTGTAAACGCCAACAGTTCTGGATCTGATCCCGTGTAAACGCCCCGCAAAAAGTGGATCGGATCCAAATGGATCCAATCCCATTTGGATCCGATCCCGTGTAAACGGGGCCTAACATTCGAAATGAGTGAGTCTTACTTCAGAGGCATCAATTGGGAGAGCAGCAAGTTGGAAGTGGAACTAGGAGTTGTGCAATTGAAATGGAGAACTTCATGATCTCTCAAGGCAAGCAAATTCGCGAGAGAAACATGATATTCATTGATAATGAAATTCGGAAACAATGGCAACATTAATTAGCCATTGCAGTCACTGTCCTGGTTGCTTAAGGTCTCTAAAATTGAGTCGAGTGGAGACTTTTCCTTTTAAAGATTTCCTATATTTCATTAAACTTCTCCCAAGATCATAACACGTGGTCCAGTCAACGCAGGAACGGTTACGAAGGGAAAAACGATAATGTATACCTGATCGTATGCCACTGCTCCGATGGATTGGTGCTGTGTAATCAAACATTCCAAAAGACTTATAACTACCACCAATAGCAAGTCACCTGAAATGAAATTCAGAGGTGAATATATCAAAATGAATCGAATCGAAACGTCATATGCATCTTTAAAGCTCAAACTTCGAAACAATGCAATCTGCTGCTACAGTAACTACCGGAAAAACAAACAGATTCAACAAACTCCAAAGTATTCCCAAAAACAAAATTACAAAAACATTTTTAGATGTGAAGTTGAAATGTCAAACAGGCATCAATCGAAAGATGTCACAGAGCGGAGTTTGAAAATTAAGAGGAATTTGGGTCGCAAGATAAGAAAAAGGGGTTCATTCCCCTGGAAACTGGTCCATCTACTTGCTGGGAGCACATTTACTCCCAAGATCTTTCATACTAATACCTTAGTAACACTGCAAGCCAAACCAGCTTAAACTAACCAGGTCATAGAACAGTGGATTCTAATTGGTCGATCAAACAAATCGGATGCATTTGTATGGTTGAGATTTAACTTGGCTTGGGTAGAGCTGGTTTAACTGTGTCAGTGTCGATGCGGTATAAGAATCCCTACAAAAAATTAAATTTAGTTTTGAATTTTGAAACTGGAAAAGTTTCACACACAAATGACAAATGGGCAGGGTGGAGAGGAACAAAGTTTCCTTACAGAGGCTGACAATTCCTTTTAGAAATAACAATTCGTGCTCTAAACTAATCTTGCCTTTTTGTGTATGTATAAGGGTTTCTCTACTCTGCATTTCATAGTTGCTTGAATACAGGGATTCATGACGAAGCCAATGGATTTTCAAACAGAGATCAGAGCACTAAGAAATATTCTTGAATAATTAACTAAAAGAAGTTTACAAAACAGATGGAACAAATTTTGGCGCTTTACTGCGGTGTCCGTCTACAAGTTTCGAATAAGAATATTCCTACAATTTTTGCATTTAGTTACTAGCTAGAACTTTCAAATTTAGGATCAGATACCTTTCAAAACAGAGACCTTTAAACCGATAACGAACATGATACAGAAACCAAAAATCTTAGTTAACTAATTGAGATTTCAAGTTGGTTTTAAATTTTTACCTTCTGCAGACTTTCCTACACATCCAAGCGTCAAGACGACAGTCTCCAAAATCTTCATGTCCCCTTCACTGGATGCTTTCAGAAAAGACATCTTCAACTTGTTGACAAGTAATTCTTGGATATGCCCCATGCCAGTGCGCTTCACGAATGAACTGACAGCCTGACTGGAAGAAGCAAAGGAAATGATAAAGAGAAGCAATGAAATTTCTTGAATCAAAGTTGCGTCTGACGAGGAGAACGAAAGAGAAATAACATTATCAAGCTTTTCATGCAGTCCCGTGGAAAAGAAACTGCAGAGAGAGTAAGGATACAACTTTGATCATAATACAGGCCACATCTACGGTGCATTGTTTCTTAGGCTTATGACGATGAGTCCCTTGTATCCCTGCCGTAAACATTCACCCGCAGGGACTCATTATGATATAGAGAAAAGCTGACCCTATTTTCGTCATTCATCAATAGAATTATGATGGAATTACAGCTTCGAATCTCGAATCCCGTGGTATAATATCCTCTGCCATACGCAGAACGGCAGAGCAGACACACAATTAAGAACATAACATAAACTCTACCTCAAAAATATCATAAAGTAACATTCGGAGTCTGGACTCTAGTCTCTTTGTTCACATCATTATACGTGGGGTTGTTATCAGTTCTTCAATCGAATCGAAAATTAATCATATTTGCCGTTACTATTGTAATTCACAAATCTCGCAATTTTATTGGTACTCTAGGACGCTCAGAGTTCGAGTCTAAATAGGGTCGGGCTTTTCAGGGTGATGTTATGAGCTTCTGTTGATCGAAGCGCCATCATCAAGTCAAAGGAGCACAGGGAAACAAGGGACTCCAGGTCATTAGTCTAGTTATTGCCCATGCTGTGATAGATTGTAACCCTCTTCAAATAAAATTCATTATAATCATTCAAAGTAAGTAAAAACTTGATGCAAATTCAGCCCTCTAACCTGAAAGAAATTCGGATAATCACATCAGGGTCATCAATGAAATCCAAATATGAAGACCAAAGAGCAGTCGTTGTGTGTTCCCTTTCATCCAGAATATGATTCATGAGTTGCCTCAAGTTTCTGATGAATGCTAATTTCACAGCTCTTGATGCATCTTTTCTTAGTATTTGGAAGAATGGTATCAGTAACGAAACATCTGCAGAGGCACTATCCTTGCCTAAAAACATACACACATCAATATAAACATCAAATAAGGTAAAAACATCAAATAAGATATAAGCCTCATAGCGAAGGTGTTGTGGGCAATGGTATAATCCTCTGAGTTTGAAATGAGAACAGTCACATGGACATGGCTCGATTCTAGGTAGAACCACACCATTTGGGCTAGAGACAGCGATGATCGTTTACAAATCCTTAAATTGTCTAGAACCGACATATCTCTGAAATATCTTTTCAAAGAAGTCATCATGGGATACTGTCAAGTTGAGAAACTCTGAAACTGACTTACGCATCCCTCATTTAAAAGAAGCAATGGGCAAAAGTCATTCTCATAGCGTGGAACAGCCTTGAACCCAAGGTGAAGCAAGCGCTCTCTTTATATGCATTTAAACGCTGACTTTAAAGCTTGATCGTGGGTGGTGGGATGCCATTGGATTGGGCCGGGGTCACTCAGATTCTTTGCCTGCCATGAAGTGCTGAAATGAAGTTTAGCATTTTAGGGTAGACATGGATTCTCATTTGTTCCGACGCAGGCTGATTGCATGTCCCGCTACTCACAGTATGATCATTATGTGTTAATTCTAATTTCATTTTAGTTTTGTATCTAGATTTCTTATTTTCGTTCTTAGGTTTTTACTTGTAAATTTTAGATTGCAAATTTCTGTCACGGCCCCCGATAAAGCGGCCTTTGCCGACGGGGTTACCGTGGATAAAGAATATAGAATGAAATGAAAGTGAAATGGGTCGCTAACTCGATTAGGTCGTCTTTTAACTTCTGTGATACCAGCATTATGCGCTAAAAACTGCAATATTACCTTACCTTCACCTTCACTATTAAATGCTGCTAAAACAAGTTTTTTACAGTTCGACCAAAAACGTATCAGCACTTTCCGAAAAGTATGACCCTGAGTTATTCGAGCAGACCGCAAGCTGAATTCTTCAGAAGCTACGATATTTCACTTGAGAAAGAAAAATATTCTTAATGATCCAAGGACTTGACCTGAAGAAACGGAAAAAAGAAGCTGAAGAAGCGCAGTGGAAGCGTGGAGAAAAGGATAATACATTCTTGCGAGCAATGTTTACAACCGTGTCCAGTTAGCCACTAGTTCCAATAAATCAAATCAGTTTCAATGAGCCAGAGAAGAAAGATGATCATGATGACAAGATTTAAGACTTAATTGCATGGGAATGGACTTTCCGCTTGAGCCGAAAATTCTTGAGAGCATCCTGCGCAGCAAGCACATTAGGACGAAAACACCGCTTTTCGCATTAATGCACATGCTTCCAGAAATGCTCTTGAACCATTTCTACTCAAGTGGAAAATACAGCTCCATGGCACTATGTCCGCCAAAAATTTTTAGGGACTGCTTTCGAAATTATGTATTTGGATTAAAGTTTGTCGATGTTTCAGCGTCAGACAATAAGACCGAGTACAAACATCCTCTGGGGAGAAAGATCAAACAAAACATATACGTTTCTCCCAAGTAAAAAAAATCAAAGCAGCTTTTCTGTCATTCTTGAGAACATCAATAATACATTTTTTACTGGTTCGTTCCCAAGGTTTTTCCAACAGAAGGTCAAAATAAAGGTAGCCTATAACTTATAGAGACATTCAGTCTCGAAGTTCGTTGAAATCGTGTACTTTGAGTCTGCTTCTATGAAATGTTTGAAAGGAACCTATATGCAAAGATTTTGATCGGTTTAGGACAATAAAAACGCATCAAAGAGAGACTTTTTGCCAACATTTTTTACCTTCTTTGCAAGCTCTGCATTCCAATTTGTAGCCATATTCGATTGTAGAGCCGACGTTTGCTTGCTGAGAATCAATTTCATCATTGATGAATACAACTTGACAATTATTGGCTAAAACACATGCTACGTCTCCGCAAATTTTTGCCAATTCTTCTCGAACACATTCCCTTGAGGATCGCACAAGTGGACCAATCTCTTCCGCTAACAAACAATAAGAGGCTTGATTGATGACAGAAAGGAATCCTGGCAGACATCTGACAGCGGATTTTTGGGTATCGATGTTTGGACTAGCCTGTATATGGACAATTGAATTAATAAGTTAGCTGATTATGTACTTGGCGGGTAAAAAGAGTCATCTCTGCATGATCGTAGAAATATAAGTAGTTGACCCACATCGAATGACTTCCAATAATCTATTGATTAAAGTCTTTCTTGGACTTTCTCATTCCGGTTGGGGTTGAGTTGTCGTTAAATCTAATACCCCATTCACACTGGAAGTTAAACCAGTTTAAACTAAACCAAGTTATCGAATGGAGCCTTCTAATTGGGCAATCTAACAAATACAATGCATTTGATTGGTTAAAATCTAACATAGTTTAAGTAAAGCTGGTTTAACTGTGTCAGTGTGAATGCGGTATTAAGTCTAATGACATAAGGAATGAAGAAATAAAATTCTTCATTGAGTATAGACAATACAGCCTTGAACTGAAAGCTGCTTGGTTATTCCTTAACAACCAGCCCCCCTCCCCCCGTGACATATGACGATTTGGAAATGCTGCCTCGTAGTTAAAACACCCGCCAACTTTTGCTTGAGCAAAAAAGAAAGCTTCAAAACCGATTGCTTTTATTCAAATATAAATATTTACAATATATCATTACATTTAACTATGCCTATCCCAATTACTATACAACACTACAGGTACGATACCATGGGGAGCGAAAGACAATGACTACTTCATGGCCAACATAAACAGACACACAACATTAAACTAGCATACAGCTACAATACAAACTATTAAGAACTGGTGGAAAATGCAGTAGGTTTTGTTCTACATCAAACGTCAGGCGCAACTCGTTAGTTGACAGTAGATAAAATTCTTGAAAATGCTCGAAATCTGATGCGCATAGAATCACTTGATAAAACCGATTTGATATAGCGTTTTGACATTGTTCTTGGTCAAAGGGATTAAACGGAGTCAAACGCCGCACGATTACAGGTCTAAAATGAACGACCAAAAATATGGCGTCTGCGGGGATTTTCTTTGTCCTTTTTATTGATTACAGCACTTAGCTTAGCTCATAAAATCAAACGAAGTGAATGCTTACCACCTTTCGAAAAGGTTCCTACGAGGATTCAAAAGTACACTTACAAGAGCTGTCCTGAACATGTGGACTTTCCATTGAACATGATCTTTATTACTCAACTTCAAAATCATCTTGATTGCCATTTCAATGTACTGATTATCCATTGACGACTGCAGTCTAGTGTGTAACAGTCTCAAGTCATCCTCTTTGTGAATTCGAGGTATCCAATCAAACCAAGGTGGATCAATGCTGGCAAGCCACGGAAGATAAATCATCTCAAGAGTCCCATCATGAAGTGGACCGTTCATCTCAACATTATTGCAGCTGAACAAAGTCATGACACTGTCGAAGATCTTGATCATGGCCTGCAGCACGGGAGCTCTTTCCTTTTCTGAGAATGTCATAAAACAGGGGTTACGCAGGATTGAGTGGATCTGACAAGATGTTGCATCCAGTCGAGTGGCAAATTCTTGAAAATAAAGGGAATTACGTAAATCACCATGAAGAACTTTGCTTAGTTAATAGCCAACTTACATGCAACTCAGACATGATACTACTTGCCTAACAGCTCAAATCACTTCTGAAATTGTTTTTCAACAAGCAAGCGAAGAGCGAAACAGCTCAGCAATATTTGAAAATTCATCAAGTCTCCTAGCAGATTGGAAAGGCAAAGAAAAACCAATCATTTCAGAGCAGCTGGCTGTCAATGGAAAGTTCATCTTCACGTACTGCGTACTTTTATGAAAGGCTGACAACGTGCAAACAAATATGCTAACAGCAAGACAAAAATTTATTTACTCTCCTGTAGTGATCCTCACTTCAGATTGTCATCTGATGCCATTTATCAACAGGGCTTTTTATCTCAATAAACCGATGAAAGTTTATGGAAATAAAGCCGATACAATACATCTTTTATCACAAAAAAAGATCACATCCAAATTCATTTAATTTTATTGTTTACCTTACATGACCATCCTCTGGAACCATTCTAAACTTGACGCCCAGGTGACCAATTCAAAAATAAATTTTACTCCACAGTTAACTGTGCGAATATTGTCCGTCCGAATATTGTCGGTCGAAACAGTGTCGGTTTGAATATTGTCAGTCAAACGTTGTCGGTTCGAACATCGTCGGTCCAGACCGTGTCGGTCCCAATATTGTCAGTCAAACGTTGTCGGTTCGGATACTGTCGCTCCGAGAGTTGTCGGTCCAAAAATTATCTGTCCGAATATTGTCGGTCCAAACATTGTCAGTCGGTGTGTTCCTGTCGACAGGAAATGTTTCCAAGCATTCTATAAACAGTTTGTTTTAAAACTTCATAGGAAGCAACTTACCAATTGACAAGGTCCACTGAAAGTGACAGAAAATTTGGAGAAGTGCTGAAATAGCTCTAAGAGTCATTATCAACTCAGCAAGTTTGATCTGTGTGAAAGAAAAAGAAACTGCTTCAGAAAATTCGAAACTAAGATGTTTCTATGACTTCTTTAAAAGATAGCGCATTGAATAGGTCAAAGTTAATAGCGCTTAAAAGATACTGAGAGCACGACAACCTCGCTATCAAAAAACCTTTACCCAACGATGCATTCAACAGATTTCCAGCATATCTTGTGTAAGCCCACTAGACTTGCTACATGTGAGGCGAATTCCAATTTCCAACTGAAATAATATACGCCATTATAGCTACTACTCTTAAACTCGTTGGAAGTGAAACGATCACAATGATAACCTCAGTATCATTCTTTAAGACTGAACAAACTGTAAAAAGTAACAAGAAACTGTGCTGAAAGTAACATTCTTTGATCTACGAATTTTCAGCTATCATGAGGTAATCGTTCTTCCAGGAAGCAGTTCCATTCAATGTACTCACTGCTTTGACACTCAATGACTGCAGGTCTCAATTGAGCAACTTTGTTTCAAATTAAGCAATCAGAGTGAGTAATCAGGTAAACGCTGGTCCCTGACATGCTAGGTGCAGAAAAACGTTGAATCATTGATCTCTTCAACTTACAGATAGAGACTTTCAACTCACTGGATGACTAGGAATTTCGATGAAGCGTTAAGGAATTGCGATGTAAGTTAATACCTGCTGTTTTTCGTTATCAAAAATTGAATTCAATGCACCAAATAAATGATTCAGCTCCTCAGTCAACATATCAAGACTTGCGTTACCAATGCCAGATTTGTCCTTTTGGCTGCAACATGAAGACCAAGGGTTAAAATAGACAACAATGATCAGTTGATAATGGGATAAAATCTTATCGTCGATGGATCATAGTAGCATTGCACTTTATGTTCTTTCCAAAAAACGTTTTAAGCAGAAATACAAACATCTGAGTTTCTAAATTTTGAGTGAATACCTCATTTCCTCGAAAGAGCGAACCCGGACCTCGCTTGATGCTTACACGATTTCTATCAATCTACACGAATAGAAAATGAACAATTATCTAGATTCATCTAAATTCACATGTTAGCATCTTAGGATAAGGAGGGGGGCTCTCTCTTCAAATATTTAACCTATAAAGGGAGTCTTCATGTAAGTAATTTCCTTCATACAATTAATTTAGCCCTCTTTGCATCTCTACATTGTATCAATTTTCTGTATCATTGTATCAATTTTCCGTAATATCATCTTTGATCTTCAAAGTTTACTTATTTGCTTAATTGTATGCAGGGGAATTTCAGTTATCTGAGCTGAAACTGCTATCACATGGTGCCAGCATATTTTGAAAACGTTGAAACATGTGACGGATAGGTCACCTGAAAACGGCACATTTTTTGCCAGCAGATTTCGAAAACGGTAGATTTGAAAATAGAACTCTAACTGGCCCATTTTGGAAACGGCATCGTGTGAACACTCGAAAATGATAAAAACAGAACATTGCGCAATGCTTTTGGAACGAGATTGATTGATTCTTAAGGTTTCGGTACGTTCCCATAGCATCAAAATCTTGAAAAGAGTTGTTTACCGTCAGTTTTCCTACTGTTTTCAAATTGTGCTGGCATCGTGTGGAGGATAGCTCAAATTTGCTACCGCCACACTTTTCACCGTTTTCAAAATATACTGGCACAATGCGAACTCATTCTGAAGTGGATTTTCCAAGGTATCCATAGATCAAAGGAAGGTTGAAATGAAAAAACTTGCAAAAGATACATCGAGCTCTTCCTGATCAATCAAGTCTGTTCTCTTTCTGTCTCTTTTTCCTGCATAGGCGCCCCTTTTAGATCTAGAGCATGGCTGAGAGAAACGAGTATAAGCAATTATGCTACTCAAGTGCTTAATGGAAGTTTTCATTTTGAGTGGCATAATCACTCGTGGTTTTGACACTCATTAGCCATCCGGTGGGATTAACATGGCGCCTTCGTGGGAAGAGCTGAGAAGTTGCAACAGCATAGTGCCATCAAAAATAAGGCACAACTCGCAACATGTGAAACGACTTAAGCAACTAAAAATCCACGATGGGTCATGCGTAATTCATATCATCCTTACTTGGCTACAACCAATGGCGTTATCAACTGTTTTAAGTATAATCATTGCACCACCGTCCTCTAACCTTGAATGGTGCATGCTTGCGAGAAACAGCCTATCTGGAAAATACTGTACAGCAAAGGAAGAAAAAATTGAAACCTTCTTCGACAAACAAAGTCTCCTTTGCTAGCGATGAAAAAGCCACTTACCTTTGAAAGCTTCGCTGGTTCCTTGAGTCCATTTCTGCAGCCTACAGGTGAATAAATTCCAAACTTTTACAGGTCCACCGCATATAAAGGATGTTTCAGGAAAAACACAACCCTACTGCAACTGAAATCATAAACAACTATAAGGTTTAAGAAATGTATGCTGTCTAAAAGTGCAATCTTTCTTCTTTCTAATGATAAACAGTTTGCATACATTTATGGGATCATAACTGACATTTTAGTAAGTATACCCAATTTCAAATGCAGCATTTAGTAAGAGCAAATAAACATTATTTTCGCGGCAAAAAATCACGAAACAGAAATAGCTGAAACATGTCAGGCCTAGAAGTACCTGAGGTCACGCTCTAAGGCTTGAAAACGGAAATTTTCAGCACATTATGCACTTTCCTAGACTGACTACGATGAGTCCCATGAATCGTTATTCAAAACGGGACTTGTACACCAAACCGAGACCGCTCGTCCTGGGACCCATCGTAGTTAGGAGAGTCCGGCAGCCTTTCAGTAGCGATAACTACGGCCATATAATAAGTTTATGCATTCTCCTAAGAATGACAAAATACGTTCTGACAGAGATAGATTCTCGACTATGCAAATGTTCCACCACTTCCTAGCATCTCAAATAGACCACACATACCATAACGAAGATAGATAGCACTACCCGATGCCATGTATCACATTAATTAAAACATCATTATTTCCTGAACAATCTCGACTAAAGTCGGATTGCGTCTTTCCTGAAGACCATGTATAATAACATGCTGTCAAAGAGCAGATGGAAATTCAGTGTTTCAATCATATGCAAGTTATGAAAACGGAGTACAGTTGTTTTTTGTTAACAAGGAAAGGTTTGAAGCATTTTGGACAAAACAGAACACAACTTACAGTTCTTTTAGCTCCACAGTTTCCAGTCTTGGGCTCCAGCGCTGTGAATACTGCGATCATCATTGAAACATACATCTACAAAGGACAAAAAGTTGGAAAATATCAAGCAGATATGCTAAGATTAAACTAATTTTGCCCCTAAATCAGTGGCTAGAAAATATGAGCATGCCTCAAGTTTCAAAATACGCAAGAGGAACAAAACACTATTTTCATACAATATTTAACGTTGGCAATAACTTAAATGTACATGTACAGGGTGCTCCAACAATTATGCCCCGTTGATGATGCTGCTGTGGAGAAGCTGTAGATTCAATTATCTCGGTTTTTACACAGTTGCATTTGTTAGTCTTCAACTTAGAGTTTGAGACCTTGTATTGGTCAATCTGACAAGTGATTGCTGATTTATGGCAGAGAAAAGGCAAAATAAGTGGTTGCCTCAATAATAGTACCTCTATTGTTCTCCAGCAACGTCAAAGTAAAGTAAATTTTCAAAGAAAGGGTTCTGGCGTCGTATTAAAGCTTTCATCACATTTTTTAAAGGGTTGAAAGTGATCTCTTATGAAAAGACAACTCTGCAAACCCTTTAAAAGACTTAGGAAAAATTTTAATACGACGTTAGAGCCCTTTCTTTGAAAACCTACTTTATTTTGATATCATTTGTTATTATTATTATTAGTATTATTATCATTATCATTATTATTATCATTATCATTATTTTTATAATATAATAAACGAAACCACCATCGCCAAATGACAGAAAAAAATGAAAAGAAAACACAACTTTAAAATTCGTAGACGCTTCGATAAAAATCTTCTTCAGCACAAACTTTCCAAAGGGACAACCGAGAATTCATACTTTACATAACAACCTAAACAACAACCTAAGTTAGAATAAAGTTACAATTGCATTTTATAAAAAGAACATTATTATTACTACTATTAAAGCTTTCACGTCAGAATATCATAATCATTACTGTTATTGATTCATCTTATTTAATCACGATATCCATTCAGTATAAAAATGTATAATAAAAGATAGTAGGTTTAATAATAGATATAAAAGCCATTACTGTTCATCCATATTTTTTCCTCAGCTTAGAAAATGACTTTTAGCCCATTCTTAAACGGGATGAGTGTGCCAGACTCCCTTAAGTGTGTTGGAATAGAATTCCAAGTTTTTAGACCAGTATAATTGAAACCTTTTTACTGAAGTCTAGATTTAGCCTTGATTTCAGACTATGGGGAGAGTGGCCGAGAGGCTTATACAGTCTTCGCCAGATGACTGAAGTTAAGCTCGGTCGAGTGAGGTCAGATTCCGGATGGGTGACCTTGGAAGCCTGACCTCACAACTCACCTCGTCGTCCTTCGGAAGGGACGTCAAACTAAGGGTCTCATGCCTGGATGCGGCATGTACAGTGGGCCTAAATTAGCTTTCAGTAGCTAGAAATCCTGACAAGCCCACTCAAAACAAATTGAAAACAAACAAACAAAAAACAATTGCACAGTAATTGAGCTGATAGAAAGGTCAACCAAAGTAGAATTTTCTATCAAGCCCCATTCACACTGCCAGTTGAACCAGCTTCAACTAAACCAGGTTTTCGAATAGAGCCTTCTGATTGGTCAACCAAACAAATCCATTCATTGATTGGCTGAAATTTAAACTGGATTAGAT
The DNA here is from genome assembly GCA_964019985.1 of Aurelia sp. 4 Dawson et al 2005. Lineage (NCBI taxonomy): Eukaryota > Metazoa > Cnidaria > Scyphozoa > Semaeostomeae > Ulmaridae > Aurelia > Aurelia sp. 4 Dawson et al 2005. The sequence continues at coordinate 17,871,615 of OZ026496.1, read as the reverse complement.
AAAGCTGGTTTAACAGTATCAGTGGAATGAAAGATCAGTTCAACTACGGCAGTGTAAATCCATGGCTTCTGCTTCGGCCAAATCTTACTTTCATTTCATTTCATTTTCATTTTATTAAGGAGGGTAGCCCTTCAACCAGAGTTGCTTTACAAGGGGCCCTCCACTAAAAACATTAAAATACAATTACATACTAAAAAGAAAAATTACAATATAAAAACCATAATATAAAAGCCTAATATAATATATACAAAATCTAACATAAAAAAAGAGAGAAAGGGAAAAATTCCTAAATAGATTTTTTAAAACTATTCAGGGAAGATGCCTGTTTGGTATCGGCAGGAAGTTCATTCCACGTTTTTGCTCCTCGATAGGAAAAGCATTTTTGCCCATTACTTGACTTTTTCATGGGTAATCTTAAATCTGTTTCTGAACTGCGCAGGACATACGAAGAGCACTTAGAGTTTCGAGTTTGAGTTCAGACTTTTCGAGTTCAGACTTTCTGAAATTAAAACGTGCTCACAAAAGGTCTCTAAAGGCTGATTTCCAGTCAGTGGAATTTTCCGAGCGGGCGGAAATTCTTTTGTTTATCAGACAAAATGTCGCTCTGAAATTCAATAGATAGTTACGGCAGAGGAACTTTTTATTGTCTCAAATTCTGCCCACTCGGAAATTCCGCTGACTGGAAATTGGCCTTAAAGGCTACTGTCCATATCCAGCATTTTGAGCGCTACGGCCAAATAAGAACAAGTGCAATTGATAAAACGTTAGCAATCAATCTAATCGCAAGTGAGCGATTTTTGAGCGCTTTCGGAGTAGGAACAAGTTCCACTTCCATCACGGGCACTTGCGATCGCTACCGAATGAATCAATATCTTGGTCGCCGCTCCCTGATCTTGGTCGTAGCGGCCGCGCGCTTAAACGCTGAGTATAGAGAGCACCCTTAAAGGCAATCTCCAATTGTAGTAGCTTTGGACGGTGACTAGTGCGCTCATCTTGTGTGCATACTCTGTTTCTAGAGAGCATACGTAACAGGCAAGCGTGCAGGTCGCCGACCAAAATTGACAAAAGAACCCTGCCCTGTTGCAGAACTTCCAAAAATAACTTTCCTATCTGCGCTTGAATGACATGGGGCTCACAAAGAAACCTTTGTACGTTAAATGATGGTTAATCAGACAGTGAACTAAACGTGAGTTGCGCAAACAGACTGTATGTAAGCCATTTTCTTACTTTTGTGGCAGCATAACCAGGATTATCCAACAAACTCTGAGTCAATCGTAAAAGAGTTCTTCTAGAAATCAGACGACATTTTCCATGCATTCCAGCTCTCAAGAGACTGTTCGCCAGCTCAAAAATCAGCACCTGACAAAATAAAATTTTAAATTATTCATCTAAAAATCGCAATCATCAAAAATTGTTAGGTTGGACAAAGAAAACGAGCTAGAGCCTAGAATCTGAATTTTTCGCATGATAGAAATTCAGTTAAATTCCCAAAATGATCTCTTTCCAATTCTTTTTTGTTAATATTGCCATACAAATTGTTATTCCCCCCTAATCTAGGCCAATTATGAATGCGACAAATTGCCTTTAAACTCGTGTATAAGACCTTTCTGGGTCAATTTTACAACTGGTTGCTGATTTATGGCATATGAAAGGCAAGATAAGTGTTTGCTTCAAAAAACCAATTTTATTCTTTTAGGATTGCATTCACTTCTTTTCTTGACTTTGAAAGGGGTATACAGACTTGTTTATCAATGTGACAACACTGTCAGCCATTTTATGAATGCAGAGAAATTAACCCTATATTCAAACACTCCTGGATTTTGACATTGCTGGAGAACACTAGAAGTGCTTTTCTTTTAAGCAACCACATACTTTGCCTTTCTTCTGCAAGAAATAAGTCAGCCACTTGTCAATTTGGGCCAAACAAGGTTTTTCAAACGCTAAGCTAACGCCTGACCTATGCAACAGAGTAAAATCTGAGAAATTTAAAGCCACAGCTTTGCAAAAGCACCCAAACAAACGGGACACAATTTTTTGAGGCACTTTACATTCTTTGTCATGGAACAAAATGTTCTCCTCGAATCACATTGTCAATCATTAATTAGTCCGATCAAATGCATGGACAAATTTATAAAAGATTTCATCTGTCTCCATCCTTCGTCCAAACATTTTTAAGGCTCTTTGGAAAATTGTGGATTAATAATTCTGTGATGTCGCTGAAGTCAACAGCAGGTCACAGCAGCTCCAACAGCAGCTATGTTTCTCCTCATATGTAATAAAAACTGGATTTGAATTGAATGAAAAAATCAAGCCTGGAGTGGGCTCCACCGGTCTTGGGGTCACTGTGGTCATTTTGGGTCTCCTGCACATAATGCATCTTTTAGAATCGTACTGATTACGGAAAATATGGATTTTTAACACATGGGGTGCTCTCTACTTAATTAGTCTATCCTCTGAGAGAGCTCCGCCTTTAAGGAATTCCCAACATACAGATTTCATATGTTCTCTTCCGTAGTTTAACTTTAGGAGTTTGCGTCGTTTGTATTATGTCTGTGTCATTGTACTTGTTGTATTTTGTATTGAAACTTGTATGTTGCGTGAATCTTAAAATGAAACTGAAACCGAAGTCAAGAAAAACAAACGTTCGCAATGCACACCAATCTGTTTACAAAATAACTATCAAGTTTTATTCCAAAGTTGCTTATCTTCACATGTGTTAAATATTTTGATCCAACTTTCCTTTTTTCTCTGGTCATTTCATCGTCAAAACTGTTGCTGAATTAATTCAAAACCATACTTAGAGTCAACGTGGAAGAAGCGTACCATGTGAATTCGAAGATTATTTGAAAATAAAGTTTCATAATTGGATGACTGATCGAATATTGCTATATCATTTGCTTCCATTCTATTCGAATATTGCTTTCGGGGAGAGCGTAAAGGATCACGAAGGATCTTTACATCTACTGTCAGAGGAGAGTTCCCTCCTGAGGAAATTCTCCTTCTTGCGATACCCTTGGATTGATCATTCGCTGCTTGTTGCCATCGTCGTATGTATCGAGTGGACATTGACTGCAATCAGTTGTTAACCAATTTTATGCAATGGCCTTTTACAATATACAACTGAGCTAAAATTAAGAGGTCCTTTACATGAGACCTGACATGAAACTAAAGCCGGCATGAGTTTTCATGCCGGTACGAATTTCATATCGGGTGCTGGTCTGAGCTACTGTAGTCCTTACACGATGTCGGGGCGATATGAAATTTTCATTTCGGGGCGACATGAAAATTTCAACTCGCTTTTTCATACCGGCATGAAAATTCATGTCGGGGGGAATGAAAGTCATGCCGGCATGAAAATTTCAGATACAACAATTTTCTCCAATCAGGGCGATATGAAAACCAAATTTTCTTTGTTTTCCTTCTAAAATACCTACGTCATGTCACGTGAAAGATGCCTAGCGTAGGCAGAAAGTTTCATAACGGGTCAATATCGGGTCTCATGTAAACAGGAGTGAATTTTCTCAAATTTTCATGTCGGCATGAGTTCATGTCGCCCTAAGTTTAATATCGGGTCTCATGTAAAGAGCCTCTAAGTATAGGTCATACCATATATTTATCTTCAGTCATGCCTTCCCCGTGAAATGATCCATTTCTCAGCCAGTCTGAGACTTTATCGATGTAACTGTTCAGCTCGAAAGAGGAAAACAATGGTTTTGAGTTGACCTGGTTATTAGCAAAGAGATACTGGAAGACTTCTGTCAGAATAGATGCATATTCTTGAAAAATTTTTTCATTCCTGCAAAAAATCAAGAAAACAATTAATTTCAGAAGCAGTATGAAGATGTCGAAACTATCTATATATCAATATTAGAGGGGCTGTCATTTAAAAGAAGCCCCAGAAGAGCAGTTTTCGAAAGAGCCTGCTTAACAAAATCAAGATTTTCCTAGCTTCAAAGAACATTTTAGCCCTCCAAACTAATGGCAATGAACAAAAACTCCCTCCTAGGGCAATTGTAAAGAATGTGTATCTATGTATGACATATCTGGCTGTAAAAAATAAGTGTGAGACAACTCTAGCTACTCAACCTCTATCTAACGCAGCTTCAAAGTAAACTCCTCTAGATAAATAACTCTATAGTAGTTTTAGCTCAACAAATTGCCATACCAAAGATAGCTGGTTCACCGTAAAATGCCTATATAAACAGTGTTAGAACGCGAATAATTTTATGAATATAAAGTTACCTTGTTTTGATGCTTGCTTTCCTCTCTGTTTCGTCCTCAACTAGTGTCTGCAATATAACGTAGGTTAGGCCTAACCACTCTAAGTTATTCAAATATAATACCCTTGTGCTCTTGCGCCTTAGTGCACCTCCGCAGAAGAAAGGTTTCAACTGCACTGGGTGAAAAGAAAATTGGTGGCTTTTCGATTTGAAACCGTTTCTTCTTTGAATGCGCACTAAGACCAAGAATACAAGGGAATTATATTACAAAATCTGACAGCAATTAGACCAAAAACCACTTTCTGTTGCAGACACCAGTTGACAACAAAGAAAACAAGTGTCAAATCAAGTTGAAAAAAATTTCTAATCAAATTGTTCGTGTTCTAACAGCCTCGCTATGATTTGCTGAAATGGGACATTTCACCAAGAGCCAAAATGGGGATCTTCTTACTCAACCAATATAGGGCCACATAATTGCTGAATATAAATACCTTTCAGATGCATCAATTGAGGAAACAACATACTCCACTAATGACAACAGCGTTTTCAACAGTGCATCAATCGTGACTGAAGATGTCATTCCAGAAGTCTTCAGCAAGGACAGACCAAGAGATACTGCCTCCTTTAATATAAAAAGAGCATCCATGTAGATAACTATGTGGAACTAGCAATGATACTTAATTACTATGGCACTTGGAATAAGGAAACAAATGGCACCAACATGGATTTGATTGGATTGAAAGTACACAGTAGGCACTTCTGGTTCTTTGAATATTACAAGATGCCTTTGCAAATTACAACGATTTAATTCTTTTCTTGAAGGTGGCAAGAGATGGTGCCTGTTTAGCAATGAGTCTAAGTTTATTCCACAGCTTCAGTCCACGAAAAGATATGGCCCTTTGCCCATTATTGGTTTTTCGTAAAGGTAGCGAAAAATCAGTTTCGGCATTTCTCAGTTCTCTGACATTTTGAGTGGAAGTATTTTCAAACAAGTTGGAAAGGTACTCTGGGATGAGACCATTTACTGATTTGTGCATTGTAGTAGCAGTTTCCAAAATTCAAACTTTTTACCAGACCTACAGATGGGGTGGCAAAAATACTTTTTGTTACAATTCTAGCCACTCATTTCTGCAATTTTTGTAAGGTTTGCATCTTGGTCACCCCACAGTGCCCCCATACCGAAGAAAAAATCAAAAATGGGGCTCGACGATACCCCGATACATCTTACTCAGTGCAAGGGTGTTAGGACACGGATGCTTTGATTGATATTATATTTACCTTGTTTTGATCCCTGTTTCTTGTTTTTTGTCTTGTTTTCTGTTCTGTTTCGTCTTCAACTGAGCTTGGTTAGGCCCAACCACTCTCAGATTGTTCGAATAAAGCTCCCTTGTATCTCTGTCTTAGTGTGCCTTCGCACAAGAAAGGTAGGGAGCTCTGCTCGAACAACCTGAGACCGGTTGGGCCTAACCAAGCTCAGTTGAAGATGAAACAGAACAGAAAACAAGACAACAAAACAAGATACTGGGATCAAAAAAAGGTAAATAAATAATCAGACAGAGCATACGTGTCCTAACACCCTTGCTCAGTGTGTTTTGAGTTAAAATTTCCTGGAATAAATCAGGAACCCAATTGCAAGAGAAACCTTGTTACGGAGATTGTTAATGTGTTCTTCCAAATTTAAGTTCCTATGAATTGCAAGAAGAAATGAATCAACAGGCTGATTGATCAATAAGTTAATCGACCAGGATATAAAAGAATCTACCTTTGGCTGGTTCCGTGTTTGGATCTGGAGGCGAAAGATAATGACTCTCCATAACTCTTGGATACGTGATCCACAGTACTGACAAAGTCCATGCACTGACCTCCGCAGCAATGTGCTAGGGCACAAAATATCGAGATTAGGAAGAGGGCACAAAATATTGAGATCCTGGTGACGATAAAGGTGAAGTCAAAACAGATAAACTGCTGTGCTAAAACGATCAGGCTCAAAATAAATTTACATAATGATACACATCAAATATGAAATAAACCAAATAATCTCCTTCCAGATGATAACTTTACTTTGGAATTCAAAAGATGCTTCTCATGACCTAAATTTGTTTACAATAAGCTTGAAAGATATGATTTTGATCCTGCTATTTACTTGTTTACTTGAAGTACCCATGAAGTCGTTTCATACAATGGTCTTAAAATGAAACGCACACCCTACTGACGACGATTATCGGTCTTTTATTTAAAGGGCAGACCATAAACCTCCTGAAATTAGCCGTTTGAATTTCAGTTTTTACCAATTTTTGCAATTCTAATGCGCGCTACGAGAGAATGGTAACTAGTGGCATGTGACGTCAAAGTAGCAAGACGAAACTGCGTTATTGTGTCTTCTGAATGAAACTCGTTGGAATCTCGTTACATCATCGTCCGAGAACCATGCCATCAAAACGTGTCTTGTCACGTATCTGATAAACCGCAACAGTCAGAGCTCAACACAACGGATTTTTGTGAATCTGTGTGTTTGAAACAAAGGTGGACTAATTGTCTTGATAGTTTATGGTCGTAGAAATTCAGAGGATTTAGAACAATTCAAATTTCCTATTCTTTGTACTGTCCGTATCGCCCAATCAAATTCATGACAGACTGCCTTTAAATATGTATTTAAACATCTACTCATGTCAGTAGCCACGGCAACAGACCTCCTCGCTGCTCTGCATAAGAGTCTGGATTGAACTGACATTTCTATAAAATTTTGTACGGAAGGTTAGTGAGTAAGTAAAAATGTGCCACAAACTAAAACATTTGGAGGGGTTAAGAAAATGAATACATAAAATATTTACAATACAATTTACATAACCAATTTGATAAATAAAAGAGAAAAACGTCCCTGACTATAGTTGCAGGGATAGCATTAAAAAGATCACCTTGACCTTATTTCCACAATGGTTCCCTTAGAGATGGTTGCAAAAAATTATAAACATGATATTTTTTTAAACGAGTAGATACTATTTGTAGACTTTTGATTTTAAAGATAGACTATTCCATATTTTTGGTTCCAACTAAGAGAGGCAGTTTCGGCCAGTGCTACTTTTGCGAAATGGAAGGTTTAGAGGCAGTCTGTCACGCATCTGATTGGCTGATTTGGACAATGCAAAGAATAGGAAACTGGAATGGCTGCTAACCTTCTGACTTTCTATAGCCGTAGAAAGTCAAGAAGATTAGCCCTCCTTTGTTTGAAATACGCAGACTGACAAAGAAATCGGTTGTGTTGAGTTCCGACTTGGTCGACGTAAAACTTAGATCTTCGTGTCACTCAGCTTTGGTCGAATGGTAGTAATACTTAGTCAGCATAAGCTGGATACGTTAAATAAGTTATGTTTGTATCTTAAATTTGAGTAAGATGATCTTACAAGCATGACGACATCAACAAATCACTTTGTGCAAAAGATTCTATCTCGATCAATTTTGCTTGCATCTTCTCTTCATCAAAACTCTCTTCAGATTCCTAAAAACGCAAGCAAGCATTTTAATGGTATGTTAGCGAACGTCTAAAATTAATGAGCGAAGGACTCTCACTTTGGCAATCAAATACCACAGCAACTTCTCAAATCAAAACCAAATTTCTCAACGTTCCGCAAGAAATCTTCAAGGCTCAAAATGTCCACATTTATCTCACAACCTCATCCAATGGTTTTTAAAGTACACATTTCTTCGACTACTACTAAGAAAGATTGCAAGGAATTAACTAAGAAAGAACTAAGAAAGATACTACTCCTGTCTTCATCAAAGCGAAACTAAATTCATAAATCAGCATAGTCTTAAATGCTAAGTCTGAGGTTAGTATAACTAGTGATAGGATACAAGATTGTACTGATACGAATGGTGCAATGTACTATTTCCCATCATTTCTCATCTTCAATCTGCGGAATCGCCTACACAAATAAGCTACCAGAGGATGATGAAGTTATAAAAGCAAAGAATTTGTGTTTTTCTGCAGTCTCCTCAACGAAAAAGTGGCCACCCAATTGTTTCCTTTCCTCTTAATCGATGCTAGCTTCTTCATTGCGTTTTGATGAAACAATAGCGACGATGTTTAACCTAAATTCGCAGAATATTTAACTACTTCACAGCTTTGACAAATGCCAATATGTGGAAAGAAGTTTAAAATTCGCGGCAGCAATTGGCAACTTTGTTTTCTAGCATTAATCATGCCAACCCAAGACTTGTCCTGAAATAACACTTCAACTAGTCTATCGCAATAGCTATTACCATTACTGTTACCGTTACTGTTACCGTTGTTACGGCTACCGTTACCATTACCATTCAAAAATCTTCTTACATACTTTGACAAACATCAAGATTCTATCGATCAGTAGGAGTTTCAAAGAATTTCAGCAGCCTTAAATTACCATCTTGGAAATAAAATGATGAAGGTTGGGTTCTGGGAATTCTGTTATCTTTTTTCGTATCAACTTTCAAAGAAGAGACAAGCTTTTGGGACAACATGCAGAAGTATTGTTCATAATCATAATTACTTAAAAGAATGAATGATAGAGTCAAAAATGATAGAATCAAAAGAACTGTAGGTTTTTACCAAAAATGCTTCATATGCAAAGTGAACAAACAATACTTACCCTATTGTCTACTCCAATCTTCTGAAATCGATCTATACAGAATGTGTTGCCATTAAATTCATCAGATTCATTCAAGAACACTTTCTCCGTCAAAACTGTTAAATCTACAAAGAGAACAATTGAAAGAAACATCTTACAGGAAACAAAACTACCGGATGAGTCAACAAAGAATCCTCGCTTCAAAAGCTACTTTTCCCAGAATATCCAAGCAATGATATTAAAAAATGTCGTGTTTTACTTCCAATACGTTCAATTAGGTTCAGTAATTTACCAGCCTTTAATCGGTCATTCCTCCGCGTAGATATGGGAGATTTTCTGAAGAAAGCCTCTTCCAAAAACCTGGCAAACGAGTGAAAATGATGAGTAAAACTCCTTGGTTTTCACTACTAAAAATGATGACATTCAAATGTATTCATGCATTGTGTCCTCTTAGAAGAATGGAATCCCGCTGAATAGGTTATTCGCACCAATGGGAAGACTTGTTCATCCTCCCAAGAGGATAGCACTTGCTAAAGCGTGCAGAAGTCATTGCTGTAAGGTCCGTGTAAAACAGAAATGATTGGAAATTTGGCCTTGATCTTGAGCACGTTTTGATGGTTTCTTGAGTAGATTTTCTCCGGAAAAGCCTTCATGATATCAGAACGGAGTGGCCGATTTCAGTCAGATGAATTCAAAAGTAGATCTAAACATGTCTACCATTAAATCGTACATCTGCCGGTATAATAACTTTGATATCAATGGAGTAGTGACCTTTCAACCGAAGACTGGATCTTCTAACTCGTCCGGTAATCAGATTAAGACTGCGTTCACACGATACCGGCAAATTTTGAATACGGTGAAAACGTGACGGATAGGCCTCCCATTCACACGTAAACGGCACATCTTTTTCAGGCAGACTTACAAAACGGTAGATTTGGAAAACAGAAATCTAACCGGCACATTTTCGAAGCGTTATCGTATGAACACTCGAAAATGATGAAAAAAACAGAACATTTTTCGACAATTTGGAACGAGACTGATCGATTCTTAGGGTGTAGGTACTTTTCTTTGGCATCAAGTCTTGCGACAAGTTTTTTACTATCAAATCTCCTGCCGTTTCAATTTGTTCCGGTATCGCCTGAACGCTGGCTCAAATTTTGCTACCGTCACATTTTACCGTCATATTTTTCACCGTTTTCAAAATGTGCCGGTGTCGTATGAATTTTGTCTTAGTAGTCACGGGATTTCATTTCATTTTCACCTTGACTATGGTAGGCAATATTTGCACAAAAACTTCTTTAGCAAATACTTTTCAGACAAAAAAAATTGACTAGATTTGAATATACTCAAGACAAATCAATGAACGATCGAAGTTAAGTTTTCCAAATACTCAGAGCTCTATATGTTCGATTCGACGTCCGGCAGAGAGGCTACCATATAAGTGGAGTAAGATAACGACCTCTTTAGTCTTTTAAAAAGGTCCTGGTTTTGAATTCTGCTAATTTTAAGCTGCTGTGACATGACGCAGCCGCACATACAAGTTTTATGTTAGGATACTCTCATACGACGCCGACACTCTTTGAAACGGTAAAAAATGTGACGGTAGCAAAATATGAGCTAGCATCGACACGATACTGGAACAATTTGAAAACGGTAAGAAATTTAACGGCTACAAACTCGTTACAGTTTCCCTAATGATTTGATGCAAAAGAAATGAACATGTACCTAAAGAATCGATCAGCCCCGCTTTGAGAGCTTCGAAAAATTTTCCATTTTTATAATATTCGAGTGTTCACATGATGCCGTTTTGAACATGTGCCGGTTAGAGTTCAGTTTTCAAAATTTACCGTTTTCAAAATCTGCCGGCAAAAAAATGTGCCGTTTTCGTGTAAACGAGAGGCCTATCCACCATTCTTTCCACCGTCTTCAAAATTAGCGGGGATCGTGTGAACGCAGTCTTTAACTTGTAATGGCAACAAATATTGGGTCGTTAACATCAGCTATTTGAGATCAAAAACCCAGCAATGAATGAAAACTTTGGTGACAACTTGAATCATGACTGCTTTAACAAAATGGCGAGGTATTTAACCTTTCAAACCACTGTAAACCTATATCTAAATCTGTGTTTTGGGAGCAAAACATGTCAGAGTTGCTGAAAAGATATTTGTACAAAATCTAATGGTTGTTTGAAATTTGTCAGGCCAAAATTTTTGGGTTGCTTCAATGCTTTGATTGATCACAAAATTCCACAGTCATGTTTGCTCCCAAAGATAATCCAGCCACATAACGGTAAGTCTATAACTACTTACAGATCTGAATTCATTTACTGACCAATGCATCCACTTTATGCTTTGAAATTTCAAATCTTTGGTTACTGTTTGCGAAAAGATCGCACAAAGAACATCTGGGTTAGAATGCGGCCAAAATCTTATTCGCAACACTCTTTGATGAAAATTTTATCATCAGAGATTGCTTGTTCATACTTCATGTAAAATTCTTACTAACCTTTGACGAGGTCAATGACTTCAGCAATTATCGTTTGGTACAACACTGAATCTTTTCCTTTGATGAGCTAGGAAATAAAAATCATATTGTATATCTTCAACTATCTAGAAATGTTTAGCAAGAAATGGAGCTACGAATACAAATTCAAAATAAGGATATCATCGTAAACTGGAATGTCATTCTAAAACTATCCTTCTCAAAATTTCTTGTCCAATCAGACAATTTCGACAACGAACTGGACAAGAATTAATTGTGGCTTCTCGAAAGTTTACCATTTCACACTTCAGAAATTGTGGTGAATGGAAGCGATGAGCAATCACTCATCAGCCAAGCCAAAATGACATTACGACTATAATGGGATTTCTGGAGATTCTTAGCAAACCTAAATTGCTGCCCATGGTTGGAAGACTTTTTGGAAGCAATTCTTGCGCCTGGCACCAATCAGCCTGCCTTCAAACCTCTTAAAGTCATTTTAGGTGAAGAATCATTTGAATGCAAAGTAGTAAATACTTACAATTCTAAGAATGCTAATAAGATTCTCAGCTAATCGTTGATTTATAGAGCACCATCGCCTTGGTCACCACTATGTATTCCAGGCTGCGCAATGGCCTTGTGCAAAACTTTGAAATCAAAGGGAGCTTCGGCCTAGTCTTGCAAAAAGCACGCGAAAGTTGTTTACTGATGTCATTTCTTTGATATGTCTTCGCTTTCGCTGTTTTAAGTTCCTTCCTAACAACAGTTGCAACAAAGTTTTGAAGTTGACCTATTACAATGAACGTGTAAGCTCATTTACTTGCCTTTCGATGCTTCCACACACAATGTATGTCTATTTTGTGTCGTTTCTGAACATATCTTTCAGTAAAAATAGAATAGTATTCAGGACTGTTTCCTCCGACTCTTCTGGATTCATATCCAAAGAAATTTCACGAATCACAAACAAATTATCAAACCTATGGCTCATTCTGGAAGAGCACTGTAACTTACATAAATGCACAAAGGTCTGTCCACCATGAAACCCTCTAGTTCTCACGGCTATTGATGCATAATGTAGTTGGAGGTAACTGAGGTCAAGGATAAATAAAAGTGGGAATGAAATCAACCATATTTGCAAATCATTTCAATGAAATTAGAATTCTTCCCGTCAAGGGCTTTAACATTTTATGATGGGCTAAAATCATCATTTCTGTCATGGTCTTTCCAGGGCGTTTTGGAATAATTTTGGCGTTCTGGACCTGTCCATATTTGTGTGGTTCCAGCATAACAACACGGAAATGGATGATGTAGATCTCACTGTGAGGTATGCTGCACGAGTTAAGAAGCCTTTCTTAACTGAGTTCTTCTCCAAAATTTCTTTGGAATTGCAGGAAAATCGCTGTTTTCTAAAAAGTGGTCGGACCAGGGTGATGTTACTCTAGTCAAAGTCATATGCCTACAGAAAGTGTCAAATTTAGCATGATAAAATGATTTTGAGAAGGAAGGTCTATTAATCATGATACTGTAAACGGAACAAATGCAGCTCATACCTGAAATATTGCATGAATGACCTCAATTGCTTTCTCATGGAGCGTCTGACATTCAATTGCACATAAGATTCTTAGGAGCCTTGATATAACCCATTTGGTAAAATCTTTTAAAGAAACGTTGAATCAACGTCAAATTGTAATGAGAAAAGACTGACTGAAAAATGAATCAAGGATCAAATAAAATTATCGACTGACTGATTTATTTAATGACAGATTGTAATTGTAATTGACAGATAAATCGTAATAGACAGATAGATCTGTCAATCTGTCAAGACAGCTTGTAACTGACAGATAGATCAATAAATGAAGCAAGAAAATAAGCATAAACAAACAAGGAACACTGCTGAACTGGTTTAACTAGTTATGTGGGCAGGATTATTCCTGGAGGCAAAACATCATCAACTGACTCCAACTACATAATGATATATACAGTCTCAACATATTTGTTTCTATAAACCTTATTAATACATTAGATGCCTTAGGGAGTTTTGTATCTATAAACCTTAGTAATACATTGGATGCGTTAGGGAGTAGTATGAAATTGTTGGTGATTTTCTGTAAATCATCTCTAAATCTAATTTGAATATATTTTGTCTGCAAGTAATTTTCCAGGCCTTAGTCATAAAATCATTAGCAGGGGACATATGTTCAGGTGAGCTGCTTCAACTTTAAAACGTAGAAAACAAGAAAAAAGAGACCTCACAGAGTGCTATTTACTTCTTCAAAAATTTCTGGAGGGCAATCTACAAAGGTCTCTGTCAGCATTTAAGGGATGCCTATAGGGAAAGACCCATTGCTCTCCTAAAACAGTCAGTCTTACTGTCTGAATCCTTCACTAAGATATTTGTTCTCTCATTGTTACTTAAGTATCCACATTAAGTATCAAGTATGTGGTTGAGTGGCCGAGTGGCTTATACAGTCTTCCTCAGGTGACTGAAGTTAAGCTTGGTTGAGTGAGGTCAGATTTCGGATGGGTGACCACTGAGGCCTGACCTCGCAACTCACCTCGCTGTCCTTCGGAAGGGATGTTAAACTAGGGATCCCGTGCCTGGATGCGGCATGCACAGTGGGCCTAAATTAGCTTTCAGTAGCTAGAAGTTCTGACAAGCCCACTCAAAATCAATTGAAAAAAAAATAGGTAATGCAACCTACCCACAGACATATCATTTTCTTGATTTCCAGCTAGAGCTTTTTCAAAGCCACCATGAACTGTCTCCATACTGATATAACACTGAGGAAATGCATCAACGCAGTGCAGAAGAAATTGCAAGACAACTTGTGATTGTGGTGTGCCTCCAGTTTCACGGCTCAGCTGTGCAGCAACTAAAAAAGCAAAATTGCAAAATTTGATTAAAAACTATATCAGAGGTTGACAATGTGTAGAAAAAAGAGAATGATATTTGTAGGAATATTTGCAAGATTTTTAGGCTGCAGGAAATTTCTTTCAAAGAATCTGAAGCTTATGTTGCAGCCAAAACACAGCGGAATCTGAACCTAATCATAGTTATTAGCTATAACTCAATACTGAATTGCTGCAGTTGAGCTGAATGTTCTTGACCAAGAGGCTAATATCAAGGATAACAGAATAGTTTGTACATTTTGATTGCTTATATACAGTTACTGTGCCTATTTCATCTGCCTAAATAGCTATCACTCTTAAATCTGTGTGCAGTAGAAGTGTTCATTTTACATTATGTTGAGCTTAACCCTATTTCCACTGGGATGAAATTTGTGCATTTCTGACAAGGAGGGCGTGATTTTCACCCCCACCCCCTCTCTCTTTTTTCAGAAGCTACAAGAGATATTATAATGAAACTTGTCTCCATTGCTTGTTCTTTGGACAATGAGCTTTGCAACTGTAACAACAGAGCTTAATTAGTCACATGGTTCATTGCTAGGCAACTAAATAACTGAAAAATGGCAAAAATCTGGTATTTGACTTAAAATACAAAATTTGTCTAGATTAATCTAAGACAACAGACACAACTGTAGCCAATGGTAGCAAATAGGGCTAGGGAAAGATAGTATTTACAAAGAAATTTTTTTCAAATTGTAACTCTTGCTAATTAAGAGCAATTAGCAATTGAATAGTCTACTTCAGATTCCTATTGTCGATTATTTTCAACTTTCAGACGACTTCTAATTAGTGAGAATAGTCAGTAACAAAGGGACTGGTTTTCTGCAAGTCTTGAGATAGTATGCACTTCTCTATTCAAACTGTTGGGTGATGCAAAAAAAAGTGACTAGACAAAATCTGTTACTGAAAAATAAGTAAAAGATGATGGGAATGCTTCAGGCATTGCTCTGTTGCTAAAAGACTACCCTACACTAGAATTATTTTTTCAATTTTATTTGGCTTGGTAAATTTTGCAAATTAAGAATTTTGAGGAAAAGGACATGGCAGGAATCCCCAAAAAGTTGTCAAAAGCAGAGGATCAATTATGACCACTTCAGATCTTCAAAACAATGTGGAGCATGTTATCATTTCAGGCTGGGAATAGGCAACTCAGTCAAAAGTTTCCAGGGAAAGGTTATAGTCCCCAGGAACCTAAGAATCGGGAATAAATGTTCCTTGTAAACTCATTGAATTTGATAGGAATTCAACTTTCCATGTGATTCAAACATTCTTTACAGAAAAACAGAAGTATCCTTGTCCCTTGAGACAAGAATACTTTAGGTATCAAAGGACTATAAACTTGCTTTGAGAACTTTTGGCTGAGTTGCCTATTCCCACCCTGAAATAAAACATGCTCCTCACTGTATTGAAGGTCTGAAATGGCTGTAAATTGATCCCCTGTTTTTGAAGACGTTTTGAGGATTCCAGGCATGCCTTTCTTCCTCAAAATCCTTGATTTAGAAAATTTACTGTGCCGAAAAAAATTGCAAAACATAATCCTAATGTGGGGTAGTCTTTTAGTAACAGAACAACGTTTGAAGCATTTCAATTGGCCTCTTATTCATTTTTCCATAACAGATTCTGCCAGGTCACTTTTTTTTGGGTCACCCGGTATGATGTCATTACGGGGTGAGTCGCCGAATGGCTTATACAGTCTTCGTCAGGTGACTGAAGTTAAGCTTGGTCGAGTGAGGTCAGACTCCGGATGGGTGAACTTGGAGGCCTGACCTCACAACTCATCTTGTCGTTCTTCGGAAGGGATGTTAAACTAGGGGTCCCATGCCTGGATGCTGCATGCAAAGTGGGCCTAAATTAGCTTTCAGTAGCTAGAAATCCTGACAAGCCCACTCAAAATAAATTGAAAATAAAAATAAAAAGTAGATAAATAAATAAATAAGATGAATGGTGTCATGAATATCAAAATTTGCTGATGTAAGCAAATATAAACACTTGAATAGCCCACTTGAATAGGCATCCACACAAATCAAATAGCACCTGTGCACTTATTTGAAGGCTTACAGTAATGACTGAACTCAGGCCTGGCCTTGAGGAGATGCCAGGAGAGTCTGATAGCTCTTGCTTCCCTCCACGTTTCAATTCAAAGCTGCAGACGACTACTGATTACTTTCCTTAACTGTGCAAAAAGGCAGTTGCTCTGCTTTGCATATTTTCATTTGGGGATAACAAATTAATGCCTGTCTGCTAAAAAGTCCAAAGCCAGACCCATCAACTCAAGAATGGCAACAAAGCATTCTTGGGTTAGGAGGTGGTTTTTAGATTAAAACCAAGAGATATATATGAAAAGTGACAAAAACTGTTTACAAGCTATGTCTTCACGGTAAGGTAGGCAGCAAAAAATGATACTGTAACCTTAATGCTCACTAATCTTCACAGACAAAGACAAATGCAGGAATTCACAACAAAGCGATCATTTTGTTAAAAAAAATTAACAAAACAATGAAAAACATCTTACCTGAAGGAATATCTGTAAGTAGATTATTTACACATTCACAAATCATATTTCTTGTCTCTTGGGCTGACATCTTGTGCTCCTGTGTACTTAACCTGCAGAGTAGAAAAAAATACCATGAATTAAAATCTATAAGTTAAACTGTTACTATATTTACAAAAGTCAAACTTACATAAGTTAGGCAGGCATAAGTAAGTCAGCGTTTCCCTATGTAAAAGAAAACAGATCAGAATACGGTCTAATCCCTTACTTTGAAAATTATTTGTCTAACTTGATTTCTAAAAGCCAAATATTTGTAAAAGCCTGCTCAGGGGTCTATCAAACAAAAGTAACATTTTATACAGCTATACAAAATGAGTGCTAATGTTATGAGCTTAATTTCTTAAGAAAAAACAAATGCTTGCTGTTCTGTTTGTTTGAGGTTTGTTCTTTGATAATCAAGATCGGAATAGGCTAGACAAGACAGAGAAGTAATTTCATTTGACTCTGGTTGCACTCAGTTACTGTACTGTATCCCACTCTAAAACACCAGAAAGAACAACAAATCAAAGGAACCTAGCATAATATGAAAAAGTTTGCCTTCCATAAGAAAAGGGTGCCAGTAGTGTGCCTTTTTACGTAAACCAGGTTGAAAACAAGCTAATGTCTGATGCTTAATCCTGTTATTTACGATAAAGATATCTTACATACATGCATAAATACATGCTATTTTGCGTAATCATTTGAAAACTGAGAAATGTGAACGGATAGCGTTTTCATCAACAAAAATGGATAGAAACGAAAAATAAAGCAGTGTGTGAACTGTGAGCGTGGCCTTTTATCATTCCACTTGTTTCATGATTGTTCCTACACGCTAAAACACGAAGTTATGAGATTGAGAGTAAGCCAACACTAAAATCAGAAAAGAGTAATCTTACGTTTCAATATCTCTTTCACTGTCTCTAAGAGCCATTAAGACGGGAGACAACTTCAAATAAAATGCATCTTTGCTGCCTGTTCTGCCAGCAGGGTTCTCTTCCATCTTTCCATGTTTTTGGAATGTTGTTGTTGCTCATTCCCGCCTAATTGAATCGATTACTTCGTGTAACTTCGTGAATTGGTCACCAAATATCCCTCCGCAGTCATGTGCTACAGATTAAGAAGTCTACGGATCAAAACTCAAAGTGCTCAAGACTCTAAAGTCCCTTATCCATCCAAAATTGTCAATTACAATCAAAGATCAACGAGAATACGCAATCAAATTAGTTAAAAACTTTGCTAGTCTAGAAATTAAGTCCTTAGAGTCTGTAAAACTGATTTTTACATTTTGAATTTAAACGTCTCTAAAACCAAAAAATGTGATGTACCAAAGACTCTATAAATTCATAAAGAGAATCTAAGCACGTGGAAAGTCTCTCAAACTACTTGTGGTAAAAGTTCTAGTCAATCAGTTTTCACTAATTTTTGCTGATGTCGTCAGCTATCCAAATATGGTTTGTTGCATGGCAAGGCTTATTGTCTTTGCACTTTTTGTCGAAAATCATATTTGCATTGATTCTCTATAATGAGTCAGTAAAAAGTACCAATTTCAAGCCTACAGCTTCTCTATCTTACAAGATGGACAAAGATTAAAGAGTCTGAAGTCAGTAACAAGTAAAGATTGCAGTCACTCACCTCTTGATCCTGTCCTCTGACTGCTTGACTCTCAGACACTGAAAAAACTAAATCGTCTTGTTCTAAGATGAAGAATGTCAAACAAAACTTTGCAAAAATGGGACCTCATTTTTGATACAAGAAATATTTCTCTTCATGAACTCCTCAGGAAAGCAGCATTTCTTACAAGGTATAAATTATGGTAGAAGGCCAATCACTGCTATTATGCTATTCATCTTTGTGATCAGGGTGAGGAGAGGATTTATGGATCGCCCGGGGTCAGAAAAAACATGGGCCTTTTGCAAAGTGAGGCTTGAAAGGTACGCCAAAGGTGCACCCATCTAAGGGCATCCAGTAACCTTACCCAGGGTAGGGTTCCAGGGGCATGCTCTCCTGGGAAAATTTTTAAATTCTTTGATGCTAGAATCACTCTGGTAGCCATTTTTTTACCCAGCTATCACATCGGACTGGTTATCCTTTATGCATAAACTGTACTCATAGTCAATCTATTGTCACATATACACGTTGTTTTATAAGAAACTTTGATCAGGCCATGGTACTAAAAGTTTCTTAAACATGAAATTGGTCCATTTTAGTACTAAAAGTTTCTTAATTGGTTTCTTATTTTTTGAATGCACGATTTGTCAATTTGGTCGCTAACAGTGCTGCAGAAATGGTTCTTGACATTTAAAACATCATATAGGAATAAACAGTGTGTTCTGCCATATTAACACAAATAGTTAGTTGATATTGCAAAAGAATAAAGGTTCAAGGATCGATTTGCTATAAAATCCATGTTTTAAACTTTAAAAAGTTTCTTAATACATTTCAGACATAGTACTAGAGTTTCTTAAAATTTTGGCCATTAGTACTAGTTTCTTATAAACAGTTTCTTATAAAAAATGTGTAGGCGAAGAAAAGCATTTCTTGGATAGAAACATGGACCAGCGAGCTGGGTGAGCCAAAAAACGATTCCCAAGTTTGAAAATTCATAGCACCAAGAGCGTAGAGCGTCTGATGTATCTATATTTGCTTGATAGCCGAGAGCCGAGAAAATTGAAGCATTTCTGCAAGTTTCTTCTGTTTTTATGAGTACTGCACTAGAAAGATAAGCAAATTCGATTTCATAAAAACGTTGCGAAAGGCCTGAAAAGGAACTTAAGAACAGCAAAACGAAAAAAGGACCATAAACTAGGGGGGGCAAAACACTGTGAAAAGTTGTAACTGGAGGGGCAAGCAAGCAGGACAGGGGGCTTTTACCTCCCTAGTTTGTATGTTAAAAGAGGCCCTGAAACAGAGTTATTTTGAAAATCACCATCGTTAGTTTGATGAAATTTTGCCTCTGTTTACACATTACTCAAGTGGTTAACGGGTGTAATAAAGGTACAAAAAGGCAAAATTCCAAAGCTTCAGATAATCCTAAATGTTTCTTATTCTAAGTAATATTATACCATCATGAGTTTTCATTAATTTCCTGGCGATGGGAAATTGAGATTCTCGTGAAGAGATGGTATCTTATAAATCTACTTCTTGAGTTTTTTTACATCATCCTAAGATATTAGAATATGTACAAATAACGGCAACTGTTAAACTAGCATAAAGGAAAAATATTTCGGTCGTAGCGAGATAGGACACAAGGTCATCGAGTTCCCACTACGAACGACACTAGAAACAATTTAGTACAACGAAAATATCTAGTTTAGCCAAAATATATATACTACAAATAATTTAGGTGTGCCAGTTGCGTCAAAGAAATCTACCTCTGACTCCCCTTTTATGGTGCGCTGCGAATTGATACTTATATTTCTAGCCTGACGAAGGATTGACTTGATGAAGGAAATGGTTGCTTCCAAAATTAGTCTGTTCACAATCACATTTGCGCTTTGGCTACCAAATTGTTGTAATTCGCACATAGCCTTGCCATCCAAACTCTCAATATCAATGCCAGGAAGGTCATCGGGCTGACCAAGGAGATCTGTACGCTGCAAGTCAAAAGAAAGGGCAATGCAGGAGAAAATGCTCGAGAAAATCAAATTCAACAAATTGGCTTGCTTCACAACTTTTCAGTATAGAGCGGTGATAAATTATCGCAGGGAGGGAAGCATATGAGAAATGGTCTGAACTATTTTTTGGTAAATTTATCAGGGTCTGAAACTTCTAAAGGAGTCTGTTTATCCTTGGGTCTGAAGATAGAAATGTCAAATTTTTGATTGCTTTAAGAATATTGCAGTTTTTTAGATTTTCTCACTATTTATCAACTTTATCAAAAAGTTCTAGATAAGTCTCAGATTATAGGTAGATAGGTAGTTAGGTAGGTAGGTAGGTAGGTAGGTAATCATATTTAACATGGCTAGCCTGCGAAAGTCTGCTAGAGACTTATTTCCAGCAGGGGCCATGGATGTTTCACCATCAACTCTTCGCAGCTACCAGATTTCCCTCTCATGGCTCTGGTCGACCGGGTTAGAGTCATGGACAGCGACCAAACTGTCCGGCGAGGGATTCGAGCCTCGGCCGTTTGTCACTCTACGCAGTCGAAGGTGAAGTGTCTCTTAGGGTTTTGAATGTACGTGCTCCAAAATCATATGGGATTTGACCATGGGTCGCAGCAAACGAAGTAATAGTAAAAAAAGTAAACACAAACATACCAAGGACCGTGGAGCGATGCAAAAAGTGGATGGGCAAAGAGAACGCGTAGCGAATGCAACTTGGGGGTCCGGGGGCGCAGCCCCGGAAAATAACTTTAAGATGAAGCTCGCTGGATTGCTGGAAAACGCCCATTTTATAATACTTAACATGAAGAAAGTATCACTATCATAATGAGTAGTTTTAAGTTTTGATTTTATCTACAAAAACAATTTAATGCCAATGCCACCAATGCCTCGAGGAGTAGCAATTCGAGCTGTACGTATGCTTTAAACTTTGGCTGATTGAATCGTAGATCTATTCAGTCTTCTGCCAAATCAAGAGCATCAATGCATATCGCTCTGAATTTTTTAACGGTTCCAATTTTAGCTTCTCTTTCAGCCGACAAAGTGCTCATTATTTTCAAAATTTTGCCACAAAAATAAGGCCATTTGTTGCCAAAAAGTGGGTGAGCTATAGCCCACTCAGCCTACCCTGCTCCGCGGTCCCTGCATACCTGTGTCTTCTTTATAGTGGTTTCTTCTGCCTTTCTTGGCTTTCCTTTGCTTTCCAAAGATTTTCAGCCCAATTCATTGCTTCAATTTTGTAGTGGCCTAATTCTGTTTCTCTGCAAACGACGGCAGCCTCGCTTTTGCAGAGAAACGGAAAGCAAAGGAAAGCCAAGAAAGGCAGAACAAACCACTACGAAGACACAGGTATGTTTTGCGTTTACATTTTTAACTGTCATTTCGTTTCCTACGACCAATGATTTGACCTTGGAAAAAGCATACTTTCTAGAATTTGCTGTCAAAGCAGTATTATTACTCATTCCAGTAAATGTACCATCAGGGGTCAGAAATTTTGTGGCAAAATATTTGAGGTTTCAAATTTGTCATGGCTAGAGTGCAGGGGTCTACATAAGCGTACGGGACCAAAAAATCTAGGGGGGCGGTCCGACCCAAAGCCCATTGTTTGCAAGCATTTTTGCCCGACTAAGGGCAAAAATTTGCCCGAAAAAGACTGATTTTTGAAAATTTCTCAAAAGTTGGGGGCTACCGCCCCCCGGCCCCCCGTCCCGTACGCTTATGGGGGTCTAACATTTTTGGTGCAAATTGTCTTAACTCTTCCAGTCCTATGCTCGTTGTTAATAATGACGGCTCCCGTACAAGTTTTCAGACAGTGGATACATATTCTCCATCATCCGGTATGCGTCTTGCTGATGTCTTATATAAAAATGACAATAAGGAGATGCAAAGACTCACAGAGCTCATTGTATTTAGAGATGCTTTTACAAAAAGCAAAGAAATATGCAGGGTTAAAAATAGTCTCTCCTAACTGATTCTGGAAATAATCTCGATTTTCAAATGAGTTTAGTCAATGATAACAGAACTTCTCATCTTTTCTCTTGTGATATGGAAGAAATGTTGTAATGAACTTCGAAAAAGCTCGAAGTTATCGGATGTTTATGCAAGCAATTGATTACTTGCTGCAGTCTGCAACGTAAACAAACAGAAAGTCGGGACTTTTGCAATAATGTCTTTTAACAACCATAACAGATGTGCAAAAGATTAAAGCGTCCTACACAATTTTTTCTCCAAGTCCCTGAAACTAACAATTTGAAATAGTCACCATCCAAGAAGTAGTTGTGTATCAGTTCAGGCTAGTAGGTGGTTGAGCGAGAGACTTAATAATGATGTAGTTAGTCTAGTATGTGACCATAACTTACTCCGAAATTCTGAGCAATTCAAGGCCACCACTTTACCCACAAGTGCAATGAATGACCTCTGCAGAGGAGCTAGCTAGAAAGTAAAACATCGCTCTAGTGCTACCATGGTTTGATCTTTCTCTTTCGGTTGGGTGGAACTTAGGTTTGGTAGGTAGGTAGGTAGGTAGGTAGGTAGGTAGGTAGGTAGGTAGGTAGGTAGGTAGGTAGGTAGGTAGGTAGGTAGGTAAAAATTTGCCAAAAAAGACTAAAAGAACATAGTGAAAAGTGACAAAAAAATAAATCTACTTACAAACGTACACTATGATGAAAATCTAAAAACTAAAATGGAGTTTAATAACACCCCCAATTTAAAATGACAGGGATGGCATTAAAAAGGTCCATGCAACCTTGTCTCCATACCATAATGGCCCCCCAAGAGGTTTATATGAAAAAAGTTTTCACAAAAGAAAGGAAAAACTATATTCATTGCTCGAAAGTTGATAGTAAAGCAGCATATTTCAATATTGTTGATGGATACCTGTGTTACAGCTTTTAGAAACTTAATGATATACCGGGTGTCCCAAAAAAGTATACAGATTTCGTCGATCCTAGTGATAAGAATATATCGTGAATCATTTCAAACTTGATTTTAAAACGTACCTCAATAGCTAACTTGAACATAGATAAGTACTTCTTTTGTTGATATCGGTGCCTTGAGAGTGAAGATATTAATCTTCAAAGGACAAATTTGCCTCCATCTCTAAACCAGAGCTTCAAAGTTTTGGCCTTTGCAAATCATTGAAACATGGTGAATAAAGTCAACAAAATTTGAAGCACGAGAGGAAAAGCTTAAGACGGCACAACAGATGCCTTTTACAACACATAACTTGTGCGACACTTATCGTCAAGAGAGCTCCGTAGTCAACTTCATTCACCTCAATATCAACAATTCATTTCATACATACTATTCATCGGCAAAATTACTCCCTTGAGCATCAACACACTTTTGGCATCATCCAGTCATTCCTTGAAAAAATTTGTTGTTATGTCTCTCGGGATCAGTTCGCATGCCTTGTATCTGTTAGTTCTGATCATTCATTTCGGGGAGGATAAAACAAAATCGATACTGTTTAGTAGAAAAAATAAACGAACTGGTAGCAAAAATCTGGACATCAGAAGAAGTGACATTAAGATTAAACAACACACATCAGTCACATACCTGGGCTGTGTCCTGGACGAGGACTTGTCTGATTAGTCAATGGCTACCAGGACCCTTGGTAAAATCAATAGCAGGCTCAGATTCCTTTAAAGAAAGCAGAATTTTTTTGACTTTTCCTTTCGAAGGTTGCTGGCAAATGCACTAATTCAACCCCACTTTGATTTTGCATGCAGTGCTTGGCTTCCAGTGTTGAATAAACGATTAACCAAAAAAATTCAGACGGCTCAAAATAAATGTATCAGATTCTGTCTGAATCTGAGTAGCAAAGCATATATAGGAGTAAACGAATTTAGAACTGTTAACTGGCTCCCCACTAAGGAAAGGTTTGAGAAATGCACTGCTGCAAAGATTTTCAATTTTTTGATAATGCAGCCCCATCATATATGTCCGTGATGTTCCTACCAGTTGGCCAGAGCCAAGTTTTTATTTCCAGTCTACTAAAAATTCGATGCTCCATGAAAACTTTTTATTTCGTTTCTCAAAAACTTTTTTCTTTCTTTTCCTTTTGAATTGCATTCCTGGAAGGAACATCATGGAAACAAGGTCGCATTGACCTTTTAATGCTATACCTACCATCCTTTACCATGGGGTGTTTGAAATTACATATGTAGTTTTGCATGTAATTTTAAATCTATAGTTTTTGCAGTTAGATTTCTTTTCTTTCCTTTAATAATGTAAATATAGTTAATTTGGGATGGCAAAATAGTACATACATAGATACATACCGGGTGAGTCAGAAAAAACGTGGGGCGCTTGACGGACTGTGGCGTCGCATTGAGCCACTCGATCATCGTAAAATGATTTTTTCCGTGCAGCCAAGAGTCTAACCTAGATCATAAACCATTTCCCATCGAAATCGGTCATCTGATGCATTTGTTAAAAAAGAGTTTCTTCGTAAGACTCTGTATGGGAGTCTTGCTAGGTGAAATCTTCGACCAAGCCCCTTCAGCCGTTTAGCCTTGCCAGAGTTGCAGGTACATGTTGTATTGTCAGGGGAAACTGAAAAATTTGAGTCTGGTTCACACTAGTTCAGTCGCTTAAGTCGCTAAGATCGTGCAGAAAGAACCAAAGACAAAGACTCAGAGTTTTAATCCCTTGTCTTTTCGCCTTTCTGCACGACTCTGTGAATCAGGCTTCAGGAAACAGTGTCGTTTGTATGAAGTCCCATTGCGACAGAGCGTTTATCTGCGCGAAAGAAACCTCTTCGCAAGACGAAGAAGTACGCATTATTAATGTCTTTCAAACGCATTCTCCAAGCATGGCAAGTTATGATAAGGCATCCAAAGGGAGAAAATACTACCTCCTTATCATTTCATTCTCCCCTGATAATACCACGTGTACCTGTAACTTTTGCCACGATGAAATGCGGAAGGGGCTCAGTGAAAGATTTCATCAGTTTGCAAGGTTCCCGTACAAGGTCTTACGAAGAAATATTTTTTAAAAAATGCATCAAATGACTGGTTTCGATGAGGAAAGGATTATGATCTAAGTTAAACTCTTGGCTGCACGGAAAAACTTAGTTCATGAAGATTGGGTGACTAAATGCGATGTCACGGTCTGCCTAACGCCCCACGTTTTTTCTGACTCATCCGGTACATTATCGCTTCTGCCCCAAAGCTTGCTTGGTTGCAACATTCCCTCCATATTTTACATTAAATATGCAATGAAACGGGACTTCTGGGAAGTTCAAATGGCTCTGTCTCCTAAAAATCCTTAACAATCGGTTGAAAATCAACCGAAAATCGTTAAATATGGGTCTTCCCCTAACATGTTGGGTGGCTCATCCCCGTCATCCCAAGACTCAAATTACTCCCCCCTTCTTGGATCCAACGTTATATACTGGAAATCCAGAAGCTATACGTGTCGTAGTTTTGCTCTTTGATTGAACTGATACACCTACAAGTATGACTCATTTCACTGCAGTTCCAGAAATGGATCGATCTCATACCTCAATACAGCCTACAACCAGCTATTTTTCTCAGAAGTCCAAATCATGATTGCCAAGCATAAGGCTCAAATCTTTCAAATCTTTAAAAAGGTGGGTGTAAAATTGTATCACATTTTTCTTTGAATTCATGTGCTTGAAAGAAACTTTGGGTAATTTGCTGTAAATCTACCGCGGCAATTTTTGATATATTGATTATTTTCAAAATGGCGGCATTTTGAATTATTTTGCAAAAATTCATCGAAAATTTTGAATAAATTAAAATCATCGTAAATCTTAAATTAATCGAGAGAAATTGATACAATCTTCAAGATAACCATAGTTTATGAAGGTCTACAACATGGTTGCAAGCAGAAATCTGTTGCTCTTCTGGTTAAGGATTTAGAAATTTGATGACGTCACAGCCTCAAAATTAATAAATGCCACCATTTTGAAAGTAGTCAAGGTATCAAGAAATTGCCATGGCAAATTTATTGTGAATTACTCGAAGTTCCTTTCAAGCACTTTAATTCAAAGAAAAATGTAATAGAATTTTACACCCACCTTTTTGAAAGATTTAAGCTCTATGCTTGATTGCCAACATCGTGGCTCAGCTCAATCTTGACATCTGATGCAACATCAAGGTGACAAGAATTTATCGCCGATTGATAAATTTTCGGGGTTTACAGCTCTATGGAAAGAAGGTGTACGCTGAGGCCCAGTTCACATGGGAAGGCATTCGTTCCGTATAAAAAAAGTGATACGAAAAGTGGAACGATACGCAATCGTTACGTTGCAATCCCGTATGAACAGGAAATGCGGTGAACAGGAAGAACTGTTCCAAAACAAACGGAACGATGAGATTTTTACCTTATACTCACACATGGATGCAGTTGTTAGTGGAAAAATTAGCAAGGACTGAAGGAATAACTCTGGAACGGAACTATTGCGTTCCAGTGCAAACTGTCCTGAAGCACTTTAAGAGAAGTTATCTTTTAGAATTCTAAAGTTTCCTGATGATTGAATTGGTTGCTAGGAGTTTTGATGTTCCATCAACCATTTATAATTCATGATCGTACGAAGATTTTGATGAGAATCTGTAATGTAATAAAATAAACTTCGTTTTAAAGTTGTTTTGCCGAAAAACAACAATGTTTCAAAATCCTGAAATTCGATGTAATCACAGCAAATGGGATTAATGTTTTCGTAAAATTCATGACAAAATTATTTTGGCAACTGCGTTTAAGTAATAATAGAGACAACAACAACAGCACAAGCTTCAAAATATCAAATAAGCTGCAGTATGCTTCAATAAATATGCTACAGGAAATTTCACATTTTCCTTGTCTAACTTTCACAGCTGAAGTTGATGTTATCTCATCAAAGTCATTTCAATGTTTTTGTAACTTCAACAACAAAATTACATTGGTAATTTCATATACGGATGTTGACAGTGTTTGCAGTTAAAACAGCGACAGAGCAACAGAAAGGCATTAAAATATTAAAGATTTTTGGTTACTTGTAAATGTATGAGATTATTCGTTCGTGGCCCATTGTATGTAATTTTTTGCATATCGCACGTCCTTCTATTACAAAAAAGACTTTCAGGAACGGTGGTGAAAAGAATTAAGGTGGCCCTGAATTTCTGACATGTAAGGGTTTCAGCAATCTGATTGGTTCATTTTTGGCAAATAGAAATTTAATGTTTATATGCATAAGACCGAAATGGTGGCGACAATGAGAATGGCTATTGCATCTTTCTTTAGTTTAAATGGCTGATAAGGAACACTCGATCTTTGTTGCAACTCTACCATTCTACTTTGTGGATTTCTCATTTTCATTTCATTTTCATTTTGAAATGAAAAAATGAATGAAAATGAATAAAAATGAATGAAAATGAATGAAAAGGAATGAAAAAATGAATGAAAATGAATGAAAATGAATGAAAATGAATGAAAATGAATGAAAAAATGAATGAAAATGAATGAAAATGAATGAAAATGAATGATAATGAATGAAAATGAATGAAAATGAATGAAAATGAATGAAAATGAATGAAAATGAATGAAAAAATGAATGAAAATGAATGAAAATGAATGAAAATGAATGAAAATGAATGAAAATGAATGAAAATGAATGAAAAGGAATGATAATGAAAACTAATAGACTCCCGACATAGTACTAGTTATCGCAACAGCAACAACGATGACAATAACAATGTTCAGACTGGGGCTTATGGACTTTCATATTAAAATTGAGTCCGAAATGCACAGATTCATCTATGGACTCAGGAAATAGTGTTGTGTTTGTTGTAGTTTATGATTTATGTATCGTCCTGTAGTCATTCATTTCATTGGATAAAGTTGTCATGTGATTCATGTCCAACTGTTAAGGCGTGTTCATGTTTGTGGTCGTTGAATGTGTTGGGGGACTTTTTGAGTGGGAAATCGAGCGATCAAGTGTTCCAGTGTTCATACAATATAAGTTTCAACGGTTTCATGTATATGTTTAGCAGACCAATTAATTAATTCAATCATTGTATATAGCTTAAGGGATTTAAAAACGCGATTAAGTTGCTTTTCCTGTCTCGGATCGACTGTACCGACCGTACATTTGCAACAAGAGGCTACGGAGTAATCTCAGAAGCGAGGCAGGCAATCCTCGACAGTGGAAAATTTTTATTGGAGGCCCCCCCATATTTGTACGTGAAGCGTTATTTGGCTAATTTAGGCGCGTGATTTCGTGATTTTGATATTTTCGACTCGTGAATCCGTGATCGAAGGCTCTGTCGTGCAGCGTGATTTGCCAAAAATTTGGTCGTTATTTCGTGAAATGGACTTTTAAAGCGCGTGATTGCGCCTTCAAATTTCACAAAGAAATGCTGTTTTCCGTCATTCTGGAGGGTGTAGTGTCAAAAAATTTTCCGGGGGCAAGCCTCCGGACCCCCATTCTTACTCCATTCCCTGGCAATCTACCCCAAATAAAGATATTTGTCTCCTAGAAAGTCTTGGATAAAATAGCATTGATCTTACATGAAGAATTCCTGAGTTACCTAAAAACAATACATGATACTACTCAAATTGCAACCGACAAAGTAAAAGATGCAATCTATTTGAACGAAAATCGACTTTTTCTAAGAAGCAAATGATAGGTTACCAGGCTTTAATTTCCACAATACGGCGTTTTTCGATGTTCTAGAAGGCGAATATTCCAAAAATTTTCCGGGGCAAGCCCCTGGACCCCTATTTATCTCATTTCATTCACAGTTTTGGCTCCGAAACTTTAAAATCCATGTTAAAATTACCCTGCTTTCCCTCGTGTGTCTTCGCCAGCTATGTATTTACGTAGAAATATCTATCTGGAGCATTCTTAAATTTCTGCAGCGTGAACGTGAAAGTGCTGTTTTATAGTCCGTGATGGCGTGAAAAACGAAAAATCAACACGTGAATCCGTTATCCAGGGGTACTATGGGGGGGAGCCTCTTATTGCTGTGAGGCACTCCAGGCTCACAGTGACAGGCTTGTTGATTTCTGGATTGAGGAAACATTCGTCCGGACTGGATACTTGCAGCTCTTTTCATGACTAGTTTCAATGAAAACTTGACATTTTAATTTTGAGGTGTTTTAGTATCGGAGGCTCGGGCCGGCAGCCTTTGCCTATCTGCCATTGCCTGGAGCACTCAGCTTTTTGTACAGTGTTGCTATGGTTTCCATAACTGGCCATGAAATCGAAGGAAGAACACTTTGTCCCAATTTTCAGTGCGAGAAGCCATGAGTCGTTGTTTGAGCGTCCAGCAGTCTATAGCAGCGTCAACTACGAAAAAGCAATTAGTCTAGGTTCCAAATTTTCAAAAACGATGATGTGTAAAATTCTACAACCTATTTACTTGAACTGGATGTTTTGAAAGATACTTTGCAATTCTACCATTGTACTTTTTACGAGTCTTGGATGTTTTCGAATCCGTAGCACATTTGATATTCTAAATGATTTAAGGATGCGAAACTCATCAACTTTCTATATCGCAAATCAATAGAGTGAAACACTTGTGCTTGACGCCCATTTAAAGACATTCATAAACTATGGTTTTTTTGCAAATTATCCCATGTTTCCTCAACATGCTGAACAAATACAATGGTTCTAAGTATTTTCGCCAGTCTTCGATGCATCAGAAGGCCCGTATGAACATAGCTTGTAAGAAATGGAAAGGCCAGATCAATCAAATTTCCTTGAAAATCTCTATGCAAATAACACAATGAGACTTTTTGAAACAAAGTCATCAAATTACTGAAATGGTAAGAAAACTTCTGACAGTGTTAGCTTTTAATTCAAATTTAACTCGGATCGCTACAGCTAATAAAAGACACGAGGAGACGCAAAATATCATTTTCAACATCCTTGTTGTGTTCACGACTTCTCACTACCTGTCTATTTGTGCTTTTGTAATAAGAAAGGATAATATCTTAAGAGGAGAATTTTTGGAACGGGCTATCACTAAATAAGCATTGAAAGAATCTACTTGCTACTCAGTATGCAGGAAGGTAAACAAGAGAAGACGATATAATTTATTTGCGAGCACCGGCTATGTGCTGTTATCTATGAACAGTGAAGCTGTGAATGGCAGGTGGAAAGACAGTATTCATTTTCCAGCCTTTTACTACTCTCAGTTATAAGAGTGAAATATTTTGTCGTTCGTCGCAGAATATCAATGAATAAGACCGTTCTGTTTATGTATTAAGAAAGGAAATATCTTGAGAAGCAAATTTTGTGGGTCAGGCTATAACAACACAAGCAATGAAAAAGTCCACTTGTTCACAGCATGCCTCTTGGTAAGCAAAAAGAAGTGGGAAATCTTCTGTCACAGCAAAAATTTCGTTAATTTTCTTTGAACAGTGAATGATTGGATAACAGGATAAAAAATAATTTCTCTTTCCAGTCTCAGTAATAGGGGTGAAATCTTATTGTTAGTCGTATATTGGCAAGAAATGAAAAGCTTTCTTTTAATTTGATACACCAGCTTCATTCTCATGTCAACAGATACCAAATAGAGTTCAGATAAACTCAAGAATAACAACAAGACTGCTATGACTAGACAAATTTCTAGAAAAGAATTGTAGGACAGGCTATTGCCAAATAAGTAATTAAAAAGTCTACTTGTTGCTTTGTTGCTCAATAGGCCTCAAGGTAAACAAAAGAAGTGGGAAACTTTCTGTCGCCGTAGAAATTTGAGCAAGCTCTCCTTCTAACTATCAACAGCGAATGTTTCGATAACAGGTGAAAAGACAGTTTTTCTCTCTATTCTCATTGACAAGAATGACATCATATTCATCTCGGGGCAAGAATCTAAGAAATTGTCTTAACTCGGAAAACCAGCAACATTTTTTCTGTAAATAGATGCCAGATACTTATGAGTTTTGCATAACTGAAGAAGAAAATCATATATCAAACAAGACTGCTTATACTCTAAGAAAAAAGATATGCAAAGAAGAAGTATTGTGCAATTGTCTTTTCCAGGATGCCGTTAGGTAAACAAGAGCATGCTTTCTGTCGTAATTAATTTGCAAGCACTACTTTCTTCATTCATCTATGAAAAGTGACTGCTCCTATGCCAGATGGATGAGTTTCTTTGCAACAAAAGCAATGTAGAGATCTTCTTTTTAGATAGCATGCCGCAAGATAAACAAAAGCAGTCGGAAACTGTCTCTAGTAATAAATTCATGAACAAACCTTTTTTCTTTCACCTAACAGTGAAGCTCCGGATGGCCGGAGGAAAGACATATTTCTCTCACCATTTCGGCAGAGCAGATGAGTGAAAGTCTGTTTGGAAGAAGTGAACAGCATGTCGTCATTTAGCTTACCAGCTACATTTTCATGTCAATAGATACTAACAGAAAATTTTTAAGAAGTTTATTGATGCGCACGAGCTCCAAGCATTTGCACGATTCATCCTGCAGTTACCTATCGCAGAATATTCTCAATCAAAATCAGCTGTATAGAGTTGCAAGAAGTTTTGCTTTAAGTTAATATGTAATTGACATATCCAGTAATATATTTGCTTCAAAGAGCAAAGAATTTTGAATACATTTATTGTTGTACATGGGCACCAAACAGTTGTTGAATTCGTCTTGCTTGTGCTTAACCTATAACAGAATATTTTCAACAGATGTCATTTGTGCACAGTGGCAAGAAATTTTTCATGAAATGAATACCTATTGAATGAATGCAGAAAAATATTCGCCTCCAAGAGGTAAGAATTTTGAAGAAATTTGTTGCCGTACATGAGCTGTAAGCATCTGTATGATTCATCCTGCAGTTACCGAGCTGGAATATGTTCTGTGATCTTATTTGTGAACGGTTGCGAACAAATTTCATGACTTGAATACCTATTTTATGCATTCAGAACTGTATTTGCTTCGAAGAAGAGAGAAATCTGAAGAAGTTAATTGTTGTGCAAGAGCTTCGATCATTGGGACGATTCGTCCCAGAATATTTTCACTTTGAGTCAGTAGGAAGAAGTTTTTCATGCAATAAATATCCAGTGAAGACATTCAGTAACATATCACTGCGCAGAAAAAGGATTTTGAAGATAATTATTGGAGATGAATATCTGGTTACAAAAAAATATGGTTGCCAGTCATGAGGTAAAAGTAATTAGACGGTTCGCCCTTCAGTCAACCATAACAGAATCTTCCAGTCGTCCAGGATGCGAAAATTGTTTATGAAATAAACATCTAGCGACAAGTATTCAGATATCTATTCTTTTCGACGAAGAAGGATTTGGAAGAGTTTCATTGCTGTAGTACGTGGAGTCTCGTGGAGTCTGGGCATTTGGTCAAGGTCAGAGCAAAAGTTCAAAGTCCTGTCCTCAACATCTGCTCCTTTCTGATCTTTCGGAAGAGAATCAATCGCGTCACCTCATCAAATACAATAAATTTAACTACTTAATCAGGTTATGAACTTGAGTTTCACCTGAGTGATTTTAGGCCAAGGCAAATCTTCTCTCGTAAAGTGAGGATTTAAAATATGATAACATCTCTTGATAAGATTCTGGAAAAGCTGTTTGCATAGTTTAATTGAAGTGGAAACTAACTCGATTAAATGCTTGCGAAAATTGGAAGGTCATGTCAATATTGCGAAAAGAAGATCTTCAATGATCACCAGTGAATTTTGATCATTTTAATCGCATTTGAGCATAAAGTTAAATCTTTATAGATGGCGAGAAATTTCAAAGCAGGTGGAGACAATCTGAGGAGAAATTTGATTAAAATCCAATGAGAATCTTTATTGATAAACACTCCTCATATTGAAATTAAATGAACGACATCAGCCATATAGACTTAAGCACTTGCAAACGATGGCACAAACCGAACGCAGAGCATTCAAAGAACAGTAAACGAAAGCATAAACAAGCACTCAGAAATTTTGAACAAATGAAAACATTTGGAACGGAAATTTTGACAAACACTTTATGCTGTAGAAAAGACTTGGATCAAATTGAAATAAACTCCAGGATATCAACCGTATATAATTCAGCACTTGTAAACGATGGCATAAAGTGAATGAAGGCAGCTTTTAAACATTAAAAACGAATTGTACTGAAAATTTGATTAAAAATCCTTACAGATGGAGAATATAAATCAGCACTTGCAAACGATGATGTAATATGAAGGAAGAGCATTCAGAGAACTTTTTAAACAAATGGAAACAATTTGAGAAGAGATTTTGACAATAAATCCTTATTGATGAATAGACTTCGATCAAATTGAAGAAATAAACTCAACAACATCAGCCCTATATAAATCAGCCTTTGCAAACGATGGAATCAACTGAACGAAGACACTTTTGAAATAAGTGAAAACAAATTGAACGGAAAATTTAATTCCAAATCCTCATCGATGAGCAGACTTCAATGAAATTGAAATTAACTTAAAGACATTGGCAGAATGTAATTCAGCACTCAGACAAGCATTCAGAGAACTGTTAGCCATACTAAAACATTCCAAGCAAATAATTTGATTCACATTCTCATTAAAAATCAGACCTCGATGTTAATGAAATACTCTCGACTAAATCACCAGTAACGGGTAGTATAAACTGAGCGACGAACAATTCAAATAACCGACAAATGACAAAATTGTTCAAAGAAAATTCGTTTGGATGTTGTTCGTAATAGAAATATACGACCTGATCAAAATTTAACTCAACAACATCAACAACTTCAAAGTCAGCACTTGCAAACGATGGTATAAACGATAGCACTCAGAAAACTGTTCTTAGCCTTTGTTGAATCGAAAGATTTTCAGCAGATGATCACATTACATGCTGAAGAAACGATTTGATTTTTGGAAGTAAAGGCAGACCAAATCTTGTGAAATCTCTGATGGAATAAATTTCAAGCAGACTCTTGCAAACGGTTGTATTAAATGGCAAGGAACAATTTGACTTCTCAGGTTAACAGCAGACCAAATTTTTTTCTGAATCTGTGATTGATGGATAATTAAAGAACTTTCCTGCAGTCAGTAGACTCTTGCAAGGGATGATATTGAACTGCAAAGAGCAATTTGGGAATTAGAGGTAACGATATATCAAACTTTGATCAATCTCCTATCATCGTTGAATCAAACATTTTTCTGGCAGAGCCTAGAATGTGAAAACACGGCACGCCCAATCAATCAACCAATCAATCAATCAATCAATCAATCAATCAATCAATCAATCTGGAAGTAACAATTTCTGTATTTTCTGAATCATTAAATGATGTACAGTCGAACAGGGTTCTAGCAGTATATAGCAACTGATGGTTAATTCAATCGAAAGACTTTACGTTTTCTCGACTCGTAACTTATGTTGTATTGACTATTTCTTTGGCAACATCTTGCAAACGATGACATTAACTGCTAACGTAACAACCTGATATCTAGTATCAAAGGGAGCAAAGTTTTTCAGCACACGACAGGTTTCGAGCAGATTCTTACACAACAATAACACTACGCGAAAGCAAAAATATCTGGTTACCACAATCGAAAGAGCTTACGTTTAACTTATGCTGTATTAACTGTTTCTTTAACAGGCTCTTGGAAAATAAGATCGAAAATCTTTCATTTGTGCAGAGGATTTAACAGCAGCAAGTTCGAAGAATTGTCCAGTCAACTTCCCAGCTAAATTTGCTGGAGGATAAGCTAGTTTTTGTGTAAGGATACTTTCAGGAAACTACTCGGATTCCTCAAAGCTTGAGTTAATCAATAAAAATTCTCTCAGACAAGAACAAAGCATTTCTCCTGGTTGATAAAGTTGATGAAATAAATTAAAAGAACTGCTAAAGCGATGTAAACGAATCAGCTAAAGGCAAGGTAGAGACAAGACTTATGCACAAATTTATAGCACGGAAGTTCTTAGATGAATTTTCCGCATGAATAACATCAACCAGAGCAATAACACTGCATACAAACACGGTCAGAATGACAAGTCCTTTACAACTGAAAGAATATTTTCATGGCAACAAATTCTTAGTAGAATAGATATCTCGTTTGTTACGCTATGGGCCTAATTCTCCAGGTATTGGATAGAAACTACGGTCATTTTTGAGGTCTATGACTAATCTCTGCAGTAAAAGCATCGACATACTTCCATGATGGCGCAGACTCTTTCACGTAGCATAAAACTTGGATTTTCGGCTGCCGGTATCAGCCTATCTACAGCAGGTTTACTACTTAACATTCTAGGTGCATATGCATTAATATCAACAAGGCCACGTGGAAACAAACAAACATATCTACTAGTAAACATAAGCATCATATCTGTTTGTCTTTGCACATTGTTTATCCCATCTTGGACACTTTGGGGTATTATAAATAACAAGAGCCATAGTCGAGTTGAAGAAGTGTTATTTATCACTCAAACAGGATTCTACATGGCATACGTTACAAGTACCTTTGGGCTAACTATTGACCGTTTCCTTGCCGTTGCGAAGCCGTTTAAACATAGATCAATCGTCACGTACAGATTCATCAAGGGTTGGATTTTGGGCTGCTGGCTCTGGGCACATCTCAGTAGAATTCCGTTTCTATTCGTTTCTTCCCGCGATTTGACGAAAATGGTGTATTTTGATGTGTCGGTGAACGCCCTCAACGTCCTTTTCCAGCCAGTTACATATGTCTATATATTAATCATTTGGAAGAGACAACGAAACCAACTTCACACTGACGCGACAACAGCCTCTCCTGCAAGCATCCGGACAAAGTCAGTACGATCAAGAGATGCGAAAAGAGAGGCTGGCATGCTCAAAATTGCAGTGATGGTTTCTGCTTGTTGTTTGGTCTCGTCCATTTGTGATTTCTTATACGTTGCCTTGGGAATATCCACGCCATCATCGAAGGAGACTGTGTTGTCACCTATCAGCCTGCTGCTATGGAACATGGTTGCAGCAGTTCAGTCGTTGTTCTACATCATAACCAAATCTGAAATAAGACAACTAATTGTGAGAACATTTTGCATCTGTAAAAACTAGGAAGATTTATTTTTTCGACTAGAAAAAGAAAAGATTATCTAGGTAAAAACGATTCCTGACAACTTCAACTTAAGATGGCAAGCAAATTTAAACTTATCGAAGGGAAGAAACTTCGCGTTTTCCGCATCTTTGGCTAAAATTCGTGAAACTTTATTCCGCGAAATTTCCTACGACGGGTCAGCATAGGGCGCAAATCTTTAAAATCTTTAAAAAGATGGGTGTAAAATTTTATCACATTTTTCTATGAATTGAATGACTTGAAAGGAATCTTGGGTAATCTGCTGCAAATCTGCCGGGGCAATTTTTCGATATCTTGATTATATTCAACCTAGCAGCATTTGGATAATTCTTTAAAAATTCATCGTACATTTTTAAAAAATTGATATCACCGTGAATCTTAAATTACTTAAGGAAAACTGATACAGTCTTCATAAACAGCCATAGTTTATGAAGGTCTACAATATGGTGGCAAGCAGAATATCGTCATATCCTTGCTCAGCAACAGGTTAAGCTTGTTCAGCACTATGTCATGGTATCAGTCTGAAAGGACCTGTCTAAAAGAGTGCATAAATAATAACAGAAAATAGCTGTAACGTTAAGAACATATAAGGTTAAAAATCAAAATTAGGTAGGACTTAGATATTTGATGACGTCACAGCCTAAAAATTAAGAAATGCTGTCATTTTTTAAACTAATTACGATATCAACAAAATCTATCAAGGCAGATTTACAGCAAATGACCCAAAGTTCCTTTCAAGCACTTTCATTCAAAGAAAAGTGTAATAGAACTTTACGCTCATTCTTATAAAGACTGGTGCCCTCTGCTCGACGTAAATTTCTCGAGAGTTTCTTCAATATGTATTCAATATTATGTGATTTTATTTAACAATAACCTTGATTATTTGTTTAAAGTTGGCGTACAGTGCATACAAGCATTGGTGTCGAGGATTTGGAAGAGTCACTGACGAGTCGAGCAACATTTCAAACATTGCAACATTTCAGACAAAACGTAATGCGTAAAAGAATTCCCCAAGAAATTTCCCAGGAATTCATCCAAAAATGTTTCGATTAAAACTCCCGACAGTTTCTCCCAGTATCAACTTGTGACAGGCCACGATAAATCGCACAGTAGATCAGTTGTGAAGATCAATGACTATAAACTATTTAGTAAAAAGAAATAATTAGATTTTAAGAGCTTTTGTAAATGTTTTGGTCTTTAGTTTCCTGGTGAGCTATAAGTGAGTCTTTCAAAATGTTCGATCTCCAAGGTGAAAACGACTCAAAAACATCGATCAAGTTTTCAAAGGACTCGACATGAATGGTCATAGAGAAAACTTCTTCGTGGTAAGTTGGGTATTAAAGACAAATTTGTTATAATCTGTGTAGCACGAATGTTAGTTGCATGTTAGGAGAGATGTGATATTACCTTTAATAATTACAAAGAAATGTATTTTATTCCCTAACTTCATTGAATTTTTACTTTAGTAAAGGTACTGTGTTTGGGGGATAAAACTGGAAACAGTGGAGCGGTATGATTTAAGCCAGCATGCAGTCTCATTGAATCATCATGCAGGAAACAGCTTGGTGCGGCGGGTCACTGCAACAACCTCAACATGTACAACCTGACCAGTCATGAAACTAACACTCGTGCAGCAAATTATACTTAACAAATTTTTAGATCCCAAGATCAAACGGAAAATTTTGCTCTTTGCCTTTTCACATAGAATCTTCAAAAAATTTGAT
The DNA here is from genome assembly GCA_964019985.1 of Aurelia sp. 4 Dawson et al 2005. Lineage (NCBI taxonomy): Eukaryota > Metazoa > Cnidaria > Scyphozoa > Semaeostomeae > Ulmaridae > Aurelia > Aurelia sp. 4 Dawson et al 2005. Next base: position 17,833,548 of record OZ026496.1, on the reverse strand, counting down.
TAAAGAATCTTCAAAAATTTGATTAACGCTTTTGTTATCGTTTTAGGTATTTTTGAGACAATAATATTGTCAGTCTTCTTGTAGATGAAAAAACATAAGAATACTTTACAAAAAACCCTAGAATCTAATTCTTGATTTTAGCTAAAGATCAAGTTATAATTCTTTAACACTGACACTATGTATGATTTATCATGTTCTTTCAGGTTTATGGGATACCTTCTTCTGGTGCATCTACAATATCTTTTCTGATTGACTGAAAAGTTTAATCTCGCCCTGCATGTAATGTTTCAAATGCAATGAAGGTATTATCAATTTTGATCAAGTTCTTAAATAAAAAAATCTTTTTTAACAAATGCATCACATGACAGACCCCTCCCTCAACAAGAATCTTGATCCAACATCAGCTTACGGGACAGTTCCCCAGGAGAGGCACTTAACATGATGACAGTACCGGTATGTGCCACCCATATGGGTGCACTTTTGGGCCCATAATTCTCTAAACAAGGTCCTTTCTCAGCAGATTTTCCTTAAACATGGGTGGGTTTGGCTGAAACTTGCAAAAAATTGTAGCTAGAAATGGGTAGACATCAGCCAAAAATTTTCAAAGTGGGTAAAAAGGCAAGTTTTTGTAATTAGAGCACAGTACCATTCTGAAATCAGACGGCAGACCCCCATCCATCCCCAACTCATGTATCCCTCCCAACGCGGATTGTTCCTGCTGATATTTTTCTACTTTTACATAAAAATCCATGATGAAATGGATCTAAAAGAAAAGGAAAGAAAGTCTTTCTTTCAACCTGTAGCTCAGCCTACCATTTCTTATTCAAAAATGATAAATCATGAATATTCAAGTAGTAGGTAGTAGTTTTGAAAGTGGTAGCTCACCATAAACTCTGTGAATCATTTTATCTCTTTTAGCTTCTCAAGTGTGACAAAATAGCCAGCATAAATGACAAAGCCCCATGCTGTTAATAAAAGGGCTGCAAGAATCTGAAAGCAAAAGAAAACAATACATGACAGCTTCCTCCATCCGTTGTGTCGAAACTGTAACAGAAATTCAATTTTCAAAGGGGGAGGTGGGCAGACTATGAGAAAAGAGCCAAGTTTTTATATTTTAAAACCGCACACAGGAATTTCACCATATATATTTAATCATTCCAAAACATTGCAAAATTTTATGAACTTTCTTTGATCACTCCAAAACACATTTAAACTGTGCACCAAGAACAAGAACATGCTTTTATGCAGTTGCAAACCCTAAACTGTAACTTCTCACAAAAAAATTTGATGAAAGCTGGACATGCACAGCTTACCAACCGAGGTCTTGGTGAAGATTGCCCTACTTTCCATATGGCTAATGCTGAAATTTCAAAAAAGGTAGAGCTGCCAAATTGAATTAGAGGTCATCAACAAACATTTTTCATCACAAGTTTCTGTAACCCATCAGGTAGTGACTAAGAAACTCTGTTCACCATGTCCGTTTGTCAACATATACCACAGAAACTTATACATCATTTGACACAGAATTAAACACAGCAGATCATAAAAAGACAGTATGTTTTATCATAAAAACATATTGAACTGATTTGATAAATGATTTATTCCAGGTGGTTGGTAAAAATCAACCACCCTTGCAAAAATCTTTGTGTACCCCATTGATCATTGATGGACCACAACTATTTACCAAGGCCCTGAGCTGCAAAGCTGTGAAACAAATCTTTGATAAATCATACTGTCTTGAAATAATGCCATTTTGAAGTGATACAAATGCTCATAGCAAAATTTTCAATTTTCAGGCCTTTGTAAAAATTGGACCAGTGGATCTATCAAAAATTGGTGACAAACTTTTGTAGTTGAGTGCTATGTAACCCTGAGTGCCAAGTTTCAAGTGATCCGGTTGGCTTGTTGGACACAAAAAGACTTTTGACAAAAAAAATCTGATAAAAATCAATTTTGGGACAAATATTGAAATTTCACTAGGCCTATCAATTTTTAAAGAATAAATTGTAGCCCAGCAAAGTTTTCAGCAGAATGCTACTCAATTTTGATGATGCAATTGGCCACAGACTTGCAGAGACTTAGCATGCGAATTCTTCTGTTTATTGTGCTATCTTTTAATGGAAGACTGCGCGTATGGGAAGTTTCTGTAGCTGTGTGTAGGCCCTAATTCAACAAGGCACATAATAATAGGGCCCAATTAGTAGGAGAGCAAAATGAAATAAGAAAATCCTGGGCGGCCAGCAGGTCGGAAACTCGGGTGACTCGGGCGAATATTTTCATTGCAAAAGCCAGCTCTGATAATATTATTTCGACCTTCCTCGGGCACAGAAGACACAAATACCCTTTATTGTCCTCTAATAGGATACTTTTTAATAATTTACCCGCGTCGCCCGAGTTTTCGTTCTTATCAGTGTATGAGCAAAATTGAAAACTCGGGGGGGGCTCGGGTTAACTCTAAAGTGTCCTATTAGAGGACAATAAAGGGGAATTTGTGTCTTCTGTGCCCGAGGAAGGTCGAAATAATATTATCAGAGCTGGTTTTTGCAATGAAGATATTCGCCCGAGTCACCCGAGTTTCTTCCGACCAGGCCCTTTTTAGGCCTTACGCTAGAAACGGTTCAGTTTTATTTCGGTCATTGGCGTTTTCTGCCAATGATTTGATTATGACCAGTTTTAGTTTACTTGAATGGCAAACAGTATGACCTAGAAACTAAGATCTCTCACAGAGAATAACTGAGCTAAATTTTACAAGTCTTACCAGTCCAAAGAGGAGTTCAAATTGCGATCTTGTCATTGTTTTCCTGCTGGAAAACTGCTGTTGATTTTAATCATTGGAAGCCATTGCTATTTGGTCTCGTTTGGTATTTGGTGGTAGCAACAGCAACAACAACCAACAACAACAAACATAGCAACTGGAAGTGGAAACTGTTGGCTGCTTTTGACTTCTTCTTGTTTTGATACAGCCTCAAAGTTCAATACTATTTACCACGAAAATGAAAAAGAATGTGTGAGTATAGGTATTTTTATCAATAGCAAAATGGATGTGGATGGATTTAGGCCTAGGGTTTCTAGAGGGTGTAGTATTGTTGGGGTTAATCAGTAATCAGACATGGAAGTCTCCTTTGGGGTCCGTAGGGTACCCAGAGCTAGTAAGGCACTTCGCTTTTATCTGGCAGTGGCGGATTTAGGGGGTGCAGTTGGGGGCAACTACCCCCCTTCATGTGCCCCTTATCTTGACCCAAATGCATTCTTTTTTCGTGTTTCGTTCCGAATATGGGAAACATATATATGAATTAAGAATAAGGCGTTATTCAATTGAAAAACCAGATAATCTTTCCTGAAGAAGAGCCCAAAAATTCCTGTGCGCCTTAGGCACGCTTACTTTTCATTGTATTTTTGGCACTCACTCTGCAAATTGCCCCTCCTTAAACTTTGGGCTGGATCCCCCCTGAATCCTGGCCATAAGGTGTTGAGAAAAAATTGACTTTCCCCTGTTTTTAGACCTCACTACCAAAATACTGTCAAACTGTTCACTTCCTCCCCCTCCCCCATCTCAATGTTGTTATGGCAGTTATCAGATTTTAGGATATTTTCACAAACAACATTGAACTGGGGGAGCAGTGGGTTGCTAAATGAAAAATTCAAGATTTTCCATACATTCTCAACACTAGGATTGTAGGCTATTCATGTTATTGTGTTTACCCCTCTCAGAATCATTTTCTTTGTTGATATAGACTTCATTTCCTTGCTAACCATTATTTTCAAGCAAAAACTATTTGTACTCACCTTTAAACTGTGGCAAGAATCAGTTATGAAAACAACCTGCTTTCTCCTGTTTCCCCCATGAGAACACTTAGATATTATGGCTCCCATGTGTTTTAGGTTGCAGTTTTGGCACACCTCAAATTTCACTTACCGGGGGCAGCCCCACCCTTGTCAGCATGCCACTGATGGAGAGCCACTTGAAGGTGGAAGGAGCTCTGTTGGTAAACTTATCAAGGAGAAAATTTCTCTGTTTTAATAAGATAGGCAGTTTTCAGACAGATTTAACTTTCTGCACCCGATAACATCCATTCTTATTAGAAACAGAAGCTAAAGCTGGCAAAGCTTTCAAGTTCTTCCCTTTGCTACTCTACACAATGAACATTTATTGCTTTATGCTTCTTTGAAATATGCTTCCTTGCACAAGGTTTGCTACAAGCTAAATGCAAGTATATGTAAAGCCAGTTTTCCCTGTGGTTTTAGACAACACTTGTTTTTCATTCCACATTGTCTTTGGAAATGTTTTAGAATGGATGTTGTCTTCAAATAGGTTTTTAAACCTTTATCACTGTTTATTTCAATTTTGAATGCATATGAGAACTTAATGCTTAATAATTGCTTTGTTTTGCAGTGGAAAAAAGACTGCTGCAAATGCTAGCATGGCTGGGAGCCATGCAAGTTTCGGCAATCAGACTAAGATAAAGGCTTCAAAAAGCACATTTTATGCGATTGGAAGTCGAAGGAATGTTGCCATAGATGAGAGATCACAAAAGAGCATCACTCAAAAGGCCCTTGTACAGGTATGTTGATAAATGGTAGCATGACAGTAATTCTTCAATTTAATTGTTCAGAGTTTGAATTTGTCGTAATTCATGACCTATCAAATGCAAAGATCCTATTTTGAAAAATTTAATACATTACATGTTTTAAATCTAAGACGTCATCCAGTTACTATACATATGTTATTATGAGAAGTCAAGAATTTAGCCAGTTTTCTTAAAATGATCAGATTTTGAGTACTCAGAGTTTGTTTCAAGTTTCTTAATGGTTCTATGACAATCTTCATGTTATGTGTGCCCTCATAAACAATTTGCCACCAGATTTTGAAGTTTTTCTGATGTTTTTACATGTTCAAGTACCTTCCAAGCAGCATGATACTGGAAACAAGTGAAAAAAGTGAAAGAATTGAGAATTATTTCCTCTATCAAAATAAATTGTTGTTTCCAGTTCTAATTTATTGTTGACATGAGAGTTGAGCTCTTATCAGCAGTTTGTTAAAAAAGATGTAATGCGCATTAGATTTTTGGTACCACTGCTGCTATGTTCATGCTATCACTATTCTCATGTGAATAAGTTTTATGACCAAATTCATCATCTCTTCAAAGGTTTTTGATGAATTTGGAAAAGATGTGACACCAAAGTCATTGCTGCAAGGAGATCCAAATTCTCAAAGGTATATCCTGAGCTTTGGGTGATACTTTGCAAGCTTGATGATAACTTATTTCCTCACATCCAAGTTGTTGACCCATGCTTTGTATCACATTTGGCTGAAATTTCAATTGATCAGTTTTTAAGCTTTGGCTATTATCCCAAACACTGGTTTCAATGAAAATGGTAAAAGCCACATTTCTCATTCCAGGTGAAATAATTGTCATTGGTATCTATTGGATAGTTGCTCATTTTTGTTGCTTCAAATTGTTACATATTGCTTAATAATCCTTCAGATCTCTTGAGGATTCTTATTGTGTTAATTTGTCTAAGTTGTGATCTAAACTGATGAAGCTTGTTTTGGGTCACCTAGAGAATTCAAAAAAATTCTAAATTTAGAAGGACAACTCATGAAACATATCTCCCTAGCCTTAGTTCTCAATTTGTTATTGTCTACATGAAATATTCCTGGCAATAATAAGATTATTGACTCTAATTTTTTCCTATGTCTACACTTTTTTATAAATTGCATTAAAAATTTACAAGACATATTACTGATTTGCATGATGCTATGCTGTACTACTTAGACAATATCATTGCAAATGAATGTCTACCTAATGGCATTTGACATAAAGCAGAAAAAAAGAAGAGGAACATAAAACTACACACAACTACTAGAAAAGTAACACATATTATACTAAAAGGTGGTTGCGTCACTTGTAACTGAGTTAAGGATTTCCAAATCAAGCTGAGCATTTCTGTGAGTAAAACAGAACACCATACACAAAAATCTGCAGTAAAACATCATTTGAAATATTAGTATAATCCAAGTGATTGTAATTAAGACGAACATCAGCGAGAGGATCTGTTTTGTGATAGGACAGAGCAACCAAATGTGCTCCTTACCTCAGTACCATCGTTGGATGGGCACATTTGGCTTACGTTATCTCTGAAATTATGCCTGAATTTATGAAAAGTTTAATTTACTGAGACTGACCCTAAGTTATTTCAATTAAGATAGACCTGTTGGGTCTCGTATCCTAAAGACAGATTTTGGCAGGGGGCGAAGTTTGGATAGCAAAGTTTTCTTAAATGCATCAATAAAAGGAGAAAGTCTAGTTTCTGGATCCAGCTTGTTCCATTCTGATAGGCATTGAGTGAGGATAGAAGCCAAATTGGAATTTTTCTGTTCTTGCCCTGCAATAACATCCTGTTTGCAAGAAAAAGTAGCGAAACTGCCGTTGTGGTGGGATTGTATCCGTGGTACATTCAAGAGTTAGGTTGTTTTTAAACTTATAGAACAGAACAAGGAGTCTGCTTCACCTACTGAAACTTAGCGATTTCCAGCCAATCTCTGCATGTAGCTTCTCTCTCAACGTACCTGCCATGTTCCTGATACAGCTTGAGCGGCAGACTAATAAAAGGACTTTAATTTCCCCATAAGATTTGGCTAAGTTATATTATCCCTAAAGTCATTTACTTATGTTTATGTTTATCTACTTTCATCACGGGTGTGTAATTAAAAAGGATCACTGGATGATCAGTTTTATTTCCTTTCAGTAATATGGTCACGTAGTTATAACATACCTGATTATTTTGTATAGTCATTCCTGAAGTTTGACAAGCGTATTTGTTGTCTTCATCTTGGATCTACATTGTCTACCGGGTGAGTCGAGAAAGTCTACGTGTTGAAAGGGCTGTGGAATAAAAAGTATGACGCTAATAGTCAAAACTGAAATGTTAATCTATCAGTCAAAGGCTAATTAGATGAAGAAGTTTGTTTTGTCGAAGCACTCATCATTTAGTCCCAGAAGTTATGAAAATGCTGGTAAACGGCAATTTTGGGAACGAGGATTCCACATTAATTCTTGTCCATGATTTATTCGCTAACAAAGTTATATTCTGAAACTGATAGTGTAAACTTTAATGTCTTATAAATTATGAACCTGAATAGAACGTGAAATTATCGATTCTCAGACAAGCTCCTTACAGACATTCTTTTATAATTATTGGGTCTTAAAGAAGTGTGATTTTACCAAACAAAGTTGTGTCATCTAAGTTAGCCTTTGACTGATTGATTAACATTTTATGCCCCATTCACACTGCAAGATAAAACAGTTTAAACTAAACCAGGTTTTCGAATAAAGCCTTCTGATTGGTCAATCTAAAAAATCCAGTCATTTGATTTGTTGTAATTTAAACTGGTTTAGATAAAGCTGGTTTAACTGGGTCAGTGTGAATGCAGTATTAGTCATAGATATCGGCTTTAAATCTTTTATTCCACGGTCCACCGAGCGCGTAAACATTTTGTTACTTACCCGGTAATTTTGTTGACAACTGTTTAATAGAATTAATCCTAAATGTAACTTAAGGCAAGAATGCCTTTACCAAATTCTTAACGTTTGATCATTTTGTAGGAAAAATCAGTTAAGCAGTATGTTGATTATGGGTGATTCATCGTCAATTGGCACCGTAAGTATACCAGATTCATCCATTGAGTATCATTTCTGCCAATGGAAGAAAAGGCTTCTGCACCAGATATCCCCAGTGCACAGAGCACTTAATTTCTATTGGTTTCATTGTTTATTGGAACAAATGCTTGGTACACTACTATTAACTTTCCATAATGGTGTTAATTCGACTCTAAATCGCTTTCATCTGAAAGTTGAATTGCATACATTGGCTGTGGCTGTTTGAATGGGTACATTCGATACCGTACATTTAATCATTGTTCTTTTTATAGCTCTTGAGGCCATTCTACAGTTTGTCCCAAATAATTGCGTATCATTTGTGTGCCCTTTGTGGAGGAGCTGTTTGCTCTATTGTTTTGTTCTTGATGCATTTCCTCGGAAAGGCTGCAACTTAGAGTTTGTTTGTTTGTTTGTTTTTTTGTTTGTTTTGTTTTCAATCCATTTAAGTGGGCTTGTCAGGATTTCTAGCTACTGGAAGGTAATTCAGGCCCACTGTGCATGCCACATCCAAGCATGGGAGCCCTAGTTTAACGTCCCTTTCGAAAGACGACAAGGTGAGTTGTGAGGTCAGGCCTCCGAGATCACCCATCTGGAGTTTGACCTCACTCGACCCAGCTTAACTTCAGTCATCTGATGAAGACTGTATAAGCCACCCGGCTACTCAACCTGCAGGAGTTTAAGACCTTGCTTTAGCTCATCAACCAAATGGTTGCTGATTTATCAAAGAATCACACACCAAGTTCAGAAATGTTATTGCTACAAAAACAGCACTCATACTTTGTTATAAAGAATGCCACGGTAAGGTAAATACTGCAAGTAACGGTTGTATTTTGTGGTAGAATGTTTCCTAAAGGTTAATTGTATTGCTTACTGATAACACAATACCATTGACCCATTTCAAAATGTAGAAAAAATACAGCTACAATGCCTAGAGCTCTTTCTTTCTACGTCTAAGTAATTTGGCATTTTGGGATCAGAAAGAAAGTGGCGTATTTGAAGCGATCAATTTTTGGTGTGCTAAGCCTAAGTGATTTTAACATTTTTGGAGAATAAGGAAAGGGGTTTTTTGAAACGATCACTGTTTTTGCTTTGGTGTGCCACAAATTAGCGTGTGTGCAGTCTCTCTTTTGTAAGATTGGAAGAATTGGAAAAAAGGACGTATGCGCATCACTACGTAATTTCTTGTATGGCTGACTCAGCAAAGCGAAAATCTATAAATGCAATCTGTTCTTTCATACTTTTTATTTTTGAACAAGGCAAAAACAAAGAGTTACGAAGCTAATTGTTTTGCTGTTTGGAAAGTAACTGGCTCATGTCACGATGGATTTATTCATAAAGATACGGATAATCGCTTGAAAATGCACAGTCTTTCTATTTTCTCATTCTTCTAATTTTGCACAAAAGAAAGACTGCACCCAGGCTAGCCATAAATCAGCAACCACTAGTAAGCCTGGTGACTGGCTAAGAAGAGGGTTCAAACTCATAGTTGAAGCCTTTTCTGTCACGAACGGAATAACAGAATGTATAGCTCCTCTACCAGGACCCTGGGATCTTGTTCCGAGGAATCTGGCTTTTAGCAAAACTCAGCCAAAAGCGTGGCAAATGATGGTGCATGTGGAATGAAACAGAAAGTCGCGGGTTAAACAATAAAAGTTAAGTACGGTTTTGGTAGAGCATTATATCAATTGAATAACAACACGGGATGTTTTAAGTCTATTTCAATCCCTGATGTCTACTCCTGCAAGCCTGAGAAGCAAGATGGTCCCTTTTAATATGCTCAGAGCTGGCTGGTTAAAACAGGAGTCAAGTACTTATACTGTGAAGGACAAAAACAAAAACCTGAGAGAAAGTCTTGTCTTAAGTAAATTCTTGTCTTACCTTTAAATACCTTTAAGAGTTTTAAGAGTGTCCGTCAAAATGTATTCAATTTGCTCTAATGCTATTTTTGAAGTAAGATTCCTCTCCCTTTGCATGTTCTTTAAAGTAGCGAGAAAAAGAATACTCTCACGGAAAATTGACAGGGGAACGTATCACAGAGATGATGCTGGAAATGTTTATGTGAGTCACATGGTGAGGAAAAGATTTTCCTTCTGTACTGTTCAACACTATTCATTGCTGTCAAACCAGAATAGTATGTATGTTCTCTATCATTAAGATGGTTGCAATTTGTTTGAAATTTTCAAGGAATTTGTATTTCTTTTTTAGCCTTCTGAATTGGCATCACAATCCATATATGGAGCCAGTTTTGCACAAGGATTCACCAGGTATTCTTATGCTATAAAGAATTATTTAAGAATCTCCAGTGCTATACCGGGTGAGTCAAAAATACACTCTGCATTTGAAATGCTACTTCTCCTTGAGTATATAAGCAATGGTATTTTGCAGTATCTGATTGAATAGTTAACATGTTCAATTATTTTAGAATTTTTTCTGGCTAAAATCAGTAACTCCGTTCAGATTCTGTAAGCGATTTTCTAAAAAAAATCCCTTTGAGAAACCTTGAAAAACGTGCTAAAATTACAAGCAAGTTTCCCGAATGTGTTTACCCCGCAGCGATGACTGTCAGCACGCGTTAACACGTGCTTTCGTCTTGGCGGTTGAAAAGTCTTCCTCCTTGTGTGAATTCTTCCTAGTCATTCAGGGGATTCCATTTTCCCATTAGGACAAAGAACATGAGGAGTCATTATTGCTAGGAAAGAAAACAAAGGGAAATCTTGCTTGGTATTTTCACTCGTTTTTGCAGGTTTTGGAAAGGGGCTTTCTGCAGAAAATCATTTATTTTGACGGGAAGGAATGACCGATTAACCCTGGTTAAATTACAGAACCTGATTTGACATATCGGGCATTAAACAACACTGTTTTCAATATCATTGCTCTCTTATTCAGGGATCAGGATTTTTTTCAATCGGTGGGCGTTTTTATTGACTCACCCTGTACAATCCAACATTCGAAAAAATTTTAATTCCCATCAGCATTTTCCTCATTAGATTCATTAGATTCATGGCTTAAGTTGGAATTCTTTTCAGATAATTTTCTTTTTTCTAAAGTGGTCCAATCTATGTGAGCTGTTAGTTCTTGAAGTTTTTACTCATACAACTTGTGTAATTATACAGTCTGCTTGTATAATCCCAGATGCTTTAGGGTACTAAAGCATCAAAGCAAATCTCTGTACTTATAAATCGTTATGTCTTTCAGCAAAGGCTTTGCTCCTCTCGTTATAAAGTGTATGTGTGTATGTGTTCGGGCGTTCTTCTTTTTAACTGAAATCGCCTTTAGCTTCAAAACAGTGACTAGTCTCTTTCCGTCATTTTCCAAACCTACAAATATTTTAGAGAAATTTGTCATAAAGAATATGAAAATGACACCAGTTTTGAAGGCACATTGCATCTGCAGGTTGTCCCATTGCATTTATGTAGACTTTTGGTTTGGGCCAGAGTTCTGTTGATTTCATTTCATCTGGCAAATGATTCCAAATCTGCGGTGCAAGGGACCTTAGACTATGGACTACTGTTTGCACCCTAAAATTGTATGGTCGGGCCCGCATTGATGCAATCATTTTGAGGACGTGAATGTCGATTAGGGATTGTTTTTCAAAATATGTTTGCATAAATTCAAGATTTAACTGATTTCCTGTTTTGAAGATCTCAATACAGAAGTATCGTGGTCAACTTACCGCAAAAGCTCTATTTAGACCCCCCTCTCTGTTAAGCCCCCTTTCTAAGAAGCCTCTCCCCTTTGAGGAAAACTTTCAAATAAGCCCCCCTCTCTATTATGACCCCCCACTTATATCAAACTCTAGAAGTTACCAAAGATTTTCCATTTGCTTTTCTAAGTAAGGTTGCATATTTATTTTGATGTGGTTTGGGACAAAAATTGTGCCGACTTTATGCAATTAGCTTGCATAATTGTATGTTGAATCCACAAAATATGGAGTAAAAGAACTGAGAAGCTATTATTTGTATCTGTCTCATTTGATCTTTTCAATAAGCCCTCTCTCTAATAAGCCCCTTTCTCTATCAAGCCCCCCCCCCTCTGAAGTGTCCGAAATTCCGGCGGCTCAATAAACCTCTTATTACTTGTTTACCTCTTATTGCTTGTTTGTCTCAGGGTATAAATTACCGTTTAATGCTTAACTAATTGCTGAAGATGAACCAAGTATGGTTCGAAACGTACCACTAATTATGTCTTAGTTTTATTCAATTTGATTGTAATGGATTTGTCGAACTGGATTTGTCTGAGTCTGATACTTCAACTAGATATGTCTTTCTGATGAATGATGAATAAATTTATAATGATTGTCGTCGCTTGCCTCATCCTTCCATTTCTGGTCAAATTGCGCTTTCCACCCGAAGGCTCAATAGAGCTTCTATGGTACGTGCATATAATATGTGTTTTTGTGATATCTTGTAATTTCCTTTTTGCCTTAGATCAATGATGGGATCTATGATGGGTGGCTCATCTAGGATTTCCATAGACTCCATAACTGATGAAATTACAGAGCCAAGTCATACCCAAGATTTTTCAACAGGCCTCACAGGTATATTGAGTTGTTTTTGGCGAAATTCATCTTACCCCAACTAACTACTACCTTCTCACATCCAGAAATTGTTTTTAATGTAACATAAACTAAACAGTGTTGAAAAGACACTTGGTATATGCCGGAGATTTGCCGTTTTCAGGGTATCGTTTTCACCTGATTTTTCCACAAGAAAACCAGATTAAATGTTAACTTTCGCATTTTTTGTTTGATAATCTAAATTATTTTTATTAAGTTTGTTATTTGATAATTCTTCTATTCATAATTCGTGTTCCTCCCGGGGGCTTAATAGAGCTTTTATGGTGATTATAAACATACCCCATACAAACTGAATGCTATTCTTCCCACTGATCGCGTTCGGACATCTTAGGCGACTTAGAAAGAAATCCGTCAAGTTATTTTTGAAAGTAGAACATAAAGGGCTATTTCTGATGTTCAATGGAACTTCAGACCAAAATTTGGCACCAGAGTGATGGAAGCTCCTTTTGAAAATCCCAAATTTGTTTTGGCACGTCGATATCTATCGAGTCCCTCTTATGCTTACTTAGATAGCTGCGAATCTACGAATGTTTAAGGATCTCATAAGTTTTTCATAAAATTTTCGCCTAATTCTAGGATATTTCAATTCTCGTTTTAGATATTACGACAAGAAGGCAATATGTAAAAGAAGAATTATCAGAATCAGATTTGGATAAAATGGTACTCTCACTTTCTTACATTTTCAATAAGGGAGCCTCAGGATATGTTCATTCGATTTCGGTACTATTTAGAAATAGAAGAAGAATTGTTACGGCAGGAAATTGTTCATACGAAACGCCACTAATTGGGCCAGAATGATTTTAAAACAGAATTCTAATCGGTAACATTTGAAAACAGTGTCATGTGAACACTCAATTAAAGGATCTTTGGGAAGAAATAGGATCACTTTAACATTAAATTCAATAGATATATCATTCTTTGCAAATGCCATCAAATAGAAGTTCCACCCTCTGCAAACTACATTTGGCTTCTTAGCGTAAATCAAACATGGATGTGGAAGCTATTTGCTAGATGAGATCAAAGCACAAGTCTAGAAGCCTTGAAGTCCCTCCCATTAGGTACTACAGCAAGGATCAAACATTGACAGGAATGAAACTTCGGGCAAGCAATGAAATTCGTCAATATCAGCCCATGGTACGGTCGTGGCAAAAACCTTAAGACCACATTTTTCTCACTAACTTCTCTCGGCGTAGCGATGTTAAACCCTACCAATCTGCCTGTATACTCTCTTTAGGTCAACTTTCCATGTAGATTCCGAATCTTGATGCTGTTTTTTTAATTTCTGCCCCATTTTGCTGTGTCGGTGTAATGAAAGCTATAGAAATCCTTGGAAATTAGAGTGGCTCTGCTGACAAGTGGTGTAACCTAAAAATCGTGTTACTTGGCTGGATTTTATATCAACCTATGCTCAATTCATTTCTTTGATTTGTTTGCAAAATATCGCAACTCCACGAAGAATATTGTTGGGAAAGGTAAAGGATGTCTCAAAAAAATGTTTTCGACGTTTGATTAGATACTGAAGAATATCGATACGCTGAAAGGGCACATGGCCAAATGACCCTTTTCCTGCAATTCTAAATTGATTTTTGACACAAGAGTCTTGCAACTCCGCTAAAATTAATGGAGTAACAAGCCTTTGAAGTTCAACTTTGTGCGACTCCTGAAACAAGAGGCCTCAAAATGGCATTTTTGGTAAATATCTCATCAGCCATCGTTTCTGCTAGTTGTCAATTGTTTCATGGCGAAACAAATGGGATTCGAAGAGGTTTCAATATCCTAGCTTTCAACCATATGTATGCTTTGAGGAAATAGATTCAGTCTCCCGCTGATTATGTTGTGAACCACTGTTTTTGGACATATGCAATGTTAAGCAAATTTGGACAATGATCGCAAGGATGGAATTACTTTGCACGTCCTAATTGGTTTACTCTGATATCAACGAGATGTATGACATTAGACAAGCTCTCTTACCTCGTTCTTCGAAGTTTTTTGCATTAGAAGTACTCTGGGGGCCTCTGATTTCAGCTATTGCATATTTTGATCTTTGAAAGCTCGCAACTCAGTGAATTCTCAACCCATTTGCAAGATTCTGGTCTCTAAAATTATCTCATGATCTTGGGGACAGGGTCATCTTCCCATGAGCATGTTTATGATATCGTTATTTTCTAATATCTAATCGAGCGTCGAACAATTTTTTGAGATTCCCTTTAGTGGAGGGCTTTCAGTCAACAGCTGTGGCCAAAAAACCAGTCCTTGATTTTTAGTTTGGAGCAACCAATCACATAGCTATTCGAGTTAATTTTCAAGAATTGTTTTGTTATTCGAATTATCGAATATCAAAGGCTCTCACATCATAGGAACAGAACTTTTTTCAATCTTTTCAACGGTGGTCTTAAACTTATGGTTATCTTACATTGCCTTAGGTATGGTGGTTTTGAATTTCTGCTGTTAGTCAGGAAAGTATTTGTGGCCATTCTATTTCGATTCCTTGAAAATTGTACTTGATTTTTTACAGGTTACTTTTCAACTGTCAGAAACGGATACAATTTGGCATTTTGATATGCCTGGAGTTTCTGTCTCTAGAGATTCTGAGCTGGCTGAACAAGTGACAATGCGAAATGAAAGATATGAAGAGGTATGTAGTAAATGTTGCTTGCTATCGTCTTATAAGGGAAGAGATAATTACATATCAAGAGGCGAGTAGATGCACTTCTCTAGGAAGAACAGCACTTACCTAATGGTTGCATTTCACATTATTCTTTGCAGAGATGATATAGTACGTTTTTTTCTTCTTACTATCATTATTTTTCAAACTGTTATCTTCATGTATTAGCTGATAGGGATTCGTGGATAAACATGATTAATGAAAATATGTTAACATCTGCCGTCTAAGATTACAATAAAGATAATAATAAAGTGCATGAGATTGCCGGTGAACCGCAGGAGAATCGATCTCTATTTGTTCGCTCAATTGCCAGCAAAACAATAGAAATTGAAATGGGAATAAAAAATTTTAATCAAAGTTTTTTAGCGCTTCCTGGCAATCGCGGAAAAGTTCAAGCAGCTTGAACTCCAGGGCGGACTGCAGCGAGCGGCCTGAAGGTGTGAAAATGAACTGTGCATACTCAAAATGTAGCTATCGCTGACAAGCGTTGTGATTTGCCTCATTCGATCAGACAATTCGTTGCTGATTCATGGCATAATAAAGTCGAAAGAGAGCTTTCTTCGAAAATCGCACGTTCTTTGCTTTCAAGATATGTCCACATTTCATTTAATTCTAGATTCTTTAAGCACGGTAGCCCTATCAGCCAAGGCAGGCTGCTTTTCAGGTGGCCGTGCAAAACTTAAAGCCTAATTGCGATATAGTTGTAAACATAAATAAATATTTACAATACTACAATAAGGATAAAATGATAAATTAAAATACAGTTACCTACAGCTGGGTACATCGCGGTATAAATCCAAAAGACGACAGCGAGTGGGCTAGCTTGACATTATGTGATAGATTATGGCAAACTGTTGATCCAATCTAATTCAATAAGCTATGTTGCGTGTGGTACTAGTATGCAAATTAAACGATAATACTGTAAATAAAAGATTTAAGTACCAATGTAGCAAAGATGTTAAAAACACGACGTTTCGAGCGTATACCCGTTATCAAACTTAATAACGAGTATACGCTCGAAACGTCGTGTTTTTAGCATCTTTGCTACATTGGTATTTAAATCTTTTATTTGCAGTACTATTGTTGATCCAATCGCTGGCGATCAAGTGGACATAGCAAGAATAGGTTCTAGCGTTGAATTTGATATTTTCTACTTTTGAAACTGGTTCGGGGTTTTTTTGCACTCTTTGAAGTTAGTAAGCAATATAATTTACTCTTTTTGAATTCTGGCTACAAACACAGCAATAAAACCCTCTTTTTCAGTATCGACCTGAAAAGAATGGGATCACAGAACGTACATCTCCTCCGTACCAGCCAAACAATTGGGACACAATTACAAATGGGGCCTTCTTTGTATTTCATTTAGAAGTTGAGTAATATACACTTAGGGTACAAAAGTATGGAAACAATGGCCTAAAACATGACGGCAAAGATGTCCTATGGCCTATGAGCCTCGTAACAAAAGGGAGATTTTATCTCCAACCCAGACCTCAATTTAAACTCTTGTGGCGGGAAAATATTTGTCATTTTGCCTTCTGTTTATCAAACTAACAAGGACAAGTTTCTAAAAGACATTTGATGAATTTCGAGACAAAAACTTCACAGTAGTTTTGTCGTTTGAGCTGCAAGAAATGAAGGAGATAAGAAATTGAAAAGTTGTCAAAGCATCAATTTGCTTCAATGAAGAGTTGATTGAATGGCTTCATTTTATGCTGGTTTTACTGGAAATTTTAATTTTGAATAAAACATTTGTGAATAATCGAGAAATTTTAAGAATTTTGGCTGTGAACTTACGGAAAACTGTGAGCAAGTAAGTGACATTATTTTCTTTAAGGCGATGCTTTTATTTTCGAGCAAGATAATCTTTATGAAAGTACCTCAAAAAGCTGAAATTTGAAAAAAAAATGTTATTTTATTTTAGTCTGGTTTATTTGTATTGACTGAGCCATCAGAGTCTTTGAGGTGAAGCCATTACAAGGCAATAATTGCAACGGTCACAAGAAAAATCGAAGTTACAAATTTCCCTGTTAGCAGCATGCCTTGAGTTAAAAGCCGAAATTCTGAAACTCTCTCGATTTTTCCCAAACGTTTCATTCAAAATCAAAATGTCCAATATAAGCAGCATAAAATAAAGCCATTCAATCAACTCTTCATTGAAGCAAACTGATGTTTTGACAAATTTTTTTAATTTCATATCTCCTCCATTTCTTGCAGCTCAAAACAACAACACTACTGTGACGTTTTCGTCTCGAGATTCATAAAATGTTTTTCAGAAACTTGTTCTTGTTAGTTTGATAAACAGAAGACGAAATGACAAATATTTTCCTGCCACAAGAGTTTAAATTGAGGTCTTGGTTGGAGAGAAAATCTCCCTTTTGTTACGAGGCTCCTAGGCCATAGTACATCTTTGCCGCCATATTTTAGGCCATCGTTTCCATACTTTTGTACCCTAAGTGTATGTTTGAATCACAAACCACATCATACTGCTTACTGCCTTGATAACGGGCTATGCTCGAAGCGTCCTGCATATTTCAGTTCGCATCAGAGTGCTTACATTTAACTTTATTTACTTGTTTCGCTTACTGTTCAGCTTCTGAGTTTGATAAATTTAGATGTCAAATGTTCCAAGATGTTTTCTTCTTCTTTCGATATCTCATTTCTTCACTTAAAACTTCCCGTTCGCGTGGACAACAACACGTGTCTTGGGGCGTCGTTTGCGACGTCATTTGTTTTTATTTGTTACCCCAGATAATTTCTTCATGAGTTCTGATTTCAAGGAAGGTAAGATTCATCTGGCATTAAGAACATACTGCCAATGGCGTAATTAATGCATCAAGGTGAAAAGGATTGACGAATCCTCGTGTTATATGGTTGGTTTTGATTATTACGCTATAAGGGTATGTTTCGTCTGATTGGTACCGGTTCTTAAAATGGTAGATTCACAATTTGTATTTTATTTACTTCCAATTTCCGAAAACAGTAGGTTTGGATAGCCTGCTGAAAGTCATGCTCCAAAAGGCAGAAGATTTACAGACTTTAGATGTGATGATACGATTAAGACTTTAGAGAAATAGCGATTTAAATTTATTTTAATAGTTTCGAAGTTTCCCGGGCTTAACTCGAAGCAATTCGAGGCTAAATATGAAAACGAGACATTCGCCCCAGATCCCTAGACTGCCGCACGAGGCCGCGTGCTTGCTTATGTGAGAATCTTGTTTTTGATTTCGGCCTAGGATAAGTTTATTATTCCACTGCGTGTAAAGAAAGTTGATTGAGATCAAACTGGAAACTTGACTGAAAGTTTCTTAATTGTGTTCCTAGCAAGGCTTCGGCCACGAACTACCGCCGCTGTGTAACATTTTGGTAGCAGAGGGTAGTTCCTCTGTTGCTGGCAGGTGAAGTGATGTTTGCTTTGTGAGCTTTGTGATGCAGTTTCGACAGACTACTTAGGCCCTTCGTGCATTCAAGACGAGTTACGTAAAAGCCGAGGAGAGTACAATTTTACAGGCAGTAGCAAAAATGGAGGAATTGCAGTTGTTGCTGGAGGGAAAACTGTATGGGTTGTCTCAAGAAAAGCTTGTTACAGTAATGAAGTATTTGAAAATGGAGAATGCAGTAGTGTTGGGTGAAGCAAAGAGAAAGACCATCCAAAGAATACAGACAGAGATAGAAAGCCAAGCAGCTGGAGAAGATGGTGAAGCCTTATTGTTAGGTCTACAAAAGATTATTATGGAAGATATGCCTTTATTGGAAGGTGATGATGAGGCAGTTAGTGAGGAAGATGCAGATTTATTGAGAGCAGCTAAAGAAGAATTTGAAAACATGCAAAAGTCATTTCAAGAGATGCTTGAGTTACAGGAAAAGAAAATGAAAGAAGCTGAAAATAAGTTTTTGAGCTTAAGTAAATCAAGCTCAGGAGGTAAGCCATTACCACAAACAGGGGCTGGAATTACAGTAGGTCCTCAAAACATAATCAGGATTAAAGATTTTAAAATTTCAGGCACCATTACAAATGAAAAGAATAGATTACCTTATTCTAGTCTGAATAAGCAGATTGAGAGTGCACTCCAAAAAGGATATTCTGAAGCAGATATTGTTGATGGGGTTATCAATTCAGTTGCCCCAACTCTGCACTTAAGATCTTATTTGGAGAGCATTCAGTCTCTGTCTTTGTCACAGCTGAGAATTATTTTGAGGAGCCATTACTGTGAGAAATCTGCTAGTGAAGCATACAAAGAGCTAGCAAACTGTGCCCAAGAAAGCAATGAGACCCCCCTCAATTTTGTGATGAGAGCCCTGAAATTAAGGCAACAAGTTTTGTCTTCCAGTCAAGAACCAGGTTCCACCATACAGTATGATCAAAATTTGGTTCAAAGTGTATTTATTAATACAATTGAAACTGGACTAATTGATGAATCAATTAGAACAAGATTAAGACCCATTTTACAGCAACAAAATTTGCCTGATGAGCAACTGATTCGAGAAGTAAATTTGGCCATGTCTTCTGAAAATGAGAGAATGTCAAAATTGGGAGCCAAAAAGAAAATTTCTAAACCAATTAATGTCAACCTTGGTGTAGAAAATTCTGCAAAACAGCCATGTGTAGAACCAAAAGGAAAAAATGATAAAATTTTGGCAGCTATTGAAGCACTCCAGGCTGACGTAAATTTTTTGAAAGAAAGTCAAAAGAAACCAAAACCTCAGACCAACCAGCCATCAAACCAACCAACTTATGGAAGAAAATCAGCCTGCCAAACCTGTATTTCTGAGGGCAAAGAAAAACAATGCCAACATTGCTTTATTTGTGGTTCAGAAGAGCATTTTGCCAGAGGCTGTAAGAAAGCAAAGCGCCCGGGAAACCACCAACAGCTAGGCCAGGGGGGAGCAGCTTAGCTGAAAATCAATCCCCAAAACAACATTGTAACTTTTGCGCTAAAGTTTTGGAGCCAGAATTTTCTCTTAAATGTAGCAGTTGTCAAACAGTCTATTACTGTGGTAAGACATGTCAAATAAGACACTGGAAAGATCATAAAGTTTTATGTGGAGCCATCAAATCTCTTGCTGTGAGTGTTGAAGATACAAAAACAGTCAAAACTGCTTTTGTTAGCCACATTACTCCACAAAAACATTCTAAAATTATCAAACTTGTTGGTGAAAAATGTTTGGTTGAATGTTTGCTGAATGAAAATAAAGAACATGTGTTATGGGACAGTGGCTCACAAATTTCAATCTTGTCTCAACAGTATCTCACAGATAATTTTCCACAACTAGAAGTAAAAAATCTGAAAGAACTTCTGGGTGAAGAAATGGAACTTGACTTGCGTGCAGCTAATAACTCTTCAATTCCCTACTCTGGATATGTTGAAATTGAGTTTAAAGTGTGCAACAAAAAGAGTCCAGGACTTTTGGTACCATTTCTAGTGACAAAATCCATGCTTACCAGACCAATTTTGGGGTACAATGTGATTGAGGAAATTGTGAGGAGAGAGTCTAAGGTTGATTTTGTCAAGCAAAACAAAACAGTAGACAATGATCTGATTTCAAGTAATCTTTTGGAGGTAATGTCTTCAATTTTTCCTGACAATAAGCATGAAGATATTGAAAACTTGATTGAGTGTTTGACTATTCAAGATGAATTTCTTAGTACAGTGAAGTCACCCAAAAGAACAGTGACAATACCAGCTAAACAAAAATCTGTGATTAATTGTCGCACTAATTCGTATACCGTGGAGGCAAAAACACCTGTCCTTTTTGAACCAGAAGAGAGTGATACTTTGCCCCCAGGCTTAGAACTGTCACAAATGTTGTTACAAATCTCCAGGGGTGCATCAAATAGAATCAAATTGGAAATAGAAAACACAACAGATCATGCTATTTCTCTTCAAGGAAGAACCCTCTTAGGACGTTTAGAGTTAACCACCTCCATAACACCCTTTGCAGTAAAATTGAAAAGTGACACTGGAAATACCAACAATGTTTGTCCAGAGCTTCAGAAGCAGAGCCAAAGTGTCAAAACAACTGCTATTGATGCCAACCCAGCAGATCAGTCTTCATTTTTGAATCAATTTGACCTAAGTAACCTTACTGTAGACCAAAGAAAAAATGCTGAAAACCTTCTAATTCAGGAGAAAGATACATTTTCTTCAGAAGATGATGATGTAGGCTGTGCAAAAGAGTTGCAAATGACAATTAATCTTAGTGATCCCACCCCTGTTCAAAAGACATATGCATCTATACCCAAGCCTCTATATCCTGAAGTAAAACAACACATCGAAGACCTCCTTAACAAAGGTTTCATAA
This sequence comes from Aurelia sp. 4 Dawson et al 2005, assembly GCA_964019985.1. Lineage (NCBI taxonomy): Eukaryota > Metazoa > Cnidaria > Scyphozoa > Semaeostomeae > Ulmaridae > Aurelia > Aurelia sp. 4 Dawson et al 2005. The sequence continues at coordinate 17,812,346 of OZ026496.1, read as the reverse complement.
CACGTTCCAATTCCAACTACTCAAGCCCCGTGGTGTGTGTTCGGAAAAAAGATGGCACTCTACGCCTCTGCGTGGACTACCGTCAGTTAAATCATCGGACTATCCAAGACCGACACCCATTGCCAAGGGTCAAGGACACCCTGGAAAACCTGGGGGGTAATAAGTGGTTTTCCGTATTAGACCAAGGAAAGGCCTACCATCAGGGCTTTGTGAAAGAGGAGAGTAGACGCTTTACAGCTTTTATTACTCCCTGGGGGCTCTATGAGTGGGTCCGTATTCCCTTCGGCTTGACCAATTCACCAGGATGCTTTCAACGATACATGGAACGGTGTGTCGAGGGACTCCGTGACACTATATGTGTACCGTATCTTGATGACCTTATAGTGTTTAGCCCTGATTTCAACTCACATTTGAATCATCTTCGGCAAGTTTTTGAAAGATTGCGTAATCACGGCATCAAGTTGAAACCCAAAAAGTGTGACATGTTTAAGAATGAGGTAAATTATCTGGGTCATGTTGTATCAGAAGAAGGGTATAGGACAGATGATTCGAACATAAAAGTAATCAATGCACTGAAAGAGTTTGTACCAAAAACAGTAGGCGATGTCAGACGTGTTCTAGGGTTATTGAACTACTACCGAAAATATATAAAGAATTTCGCACAAATTGCTAAGCCACTGTTTGAACTAACTCAAAAGGCAAAGGAGGACGTCTTTCAGGATTTACAGGATGGAAGAAAACAGAAAGGCCAGCAAGCAAAACAACACCAAGTGTCCTCAAGGCAGCCAGTGAAATGGGAAGCTCACCATAAAGAAACACTACTCCACTTACTTGACTGCCTTGCTAAGCCACCAATTTTGGCTTATCCTGATTATGATTTGCCTTTCACATTACACACAGATGCCAGCAATGCTGGATTAGGTGCTGTTCTCTACCAGCGACAAGACAGCAAAATGAGAGTAATTGCATATGCATCTAGGACCCTAACATCAACAGAGCGAAACTATAACTTGCATGCTGGGAAACTTGAGTTCTTGGCACTAAAGTGGGCAGTTTGCGAACAGTTCAGGGACATATTGTACCACGCAAAGTTTTTTACAGTCTACACAGACAACAATCCGTTGACTTACATTCTTACATCAGCAAAGTTAAATGCCACAACGCAAAGGTGGGTTTCAGAGTTAGCAGAATTTAACTTTAATATTAAGTATCGCCCAGGAAAGTCAAACATAGACGCCGATTTTTTGTCACGAATGCCTTTGAATATTGATGAATATATACCACAATGCACGGAAGAACTAGCTACAGACGTATTGCAAGCGACAGTTTCGGCATGTTGCGGACAACGTAAAAGTGAAGTTGCATGGGTTTCAGCACTGTCTGCGAAGCCAAATAACTTTGATCTGCAAAACCAAGAACTATTAGACCCAAAGAGTAGACAACGGTTCGATGTAAGCGATATTGTTCAAGCCCAGGAGGAGGATAGTGTGATTTCGTCGATCAGGAAATTCAAGCTAGGTGGTAAGAAACCTTCAACGGTTGAGAGGCAACAACTAGTTCCACTTGCAAAAGGCCTTCTTCGAGAATGGGACAAGTTATTTGTTGATCCTGACAGCATCTTGTGTCGTAGAACAAATGAAACAAACCAGATTGTGTTGCCAAAGAAATTCCATTCTATGATTTACAGAGAATTACATGATGAAATGGGACACTTGGGCAGTGAGCGGGTTTTCCAACTAGCAACTCAGAGATTCTTTTGGCCTCGCATGAGAGCGGACATTGAGTATTATACAACGAAAGTCTGCAGATGTCTTAAACAAAAACGTCCTGCTATTACCACTCATGCTCCGATGCAAAGCATTACTACATCCCAGCCATTTGAATTAGTTGCAATAGACTTTTTACATCTTGAAAAGAGTTCGGGAGGGTATGAGTACGTGCTAATCATCATGGACCACTTCACACGGTTTGCGCAGGGATATGCCACAAAAGACAAATCGGCATCCACGGTTGCAAAACGGCTGTATGATGACTTCATCTTAAGATTCGGCTTTCCAGCCCGCATACACCATGACCAGGGTGGCGAGTTTGAAAACAACCTTGCGGACAGTTTAGAACAACTATGCGGTATTCGCCACTCAAGGACCACTCCCTACCATCCACAGGGAAATGGACAAGTTGAACGGTTTAATAAGACACTAATCGCTATGCTCAAAACACTGCCTGAAAGTACAAAGTCTCATTGGAAAGACCACCTGAATAAGATGATTCATGCGTATAATTGTACGAGACATGCATCCACTGGTTATTCGCCATTTTTTCTACTCTTTGGTAGATCACCACGTCTACCAGTTGATGTTATGTTTAAAACGAAAAAAGCAGCTTACCAGAAAGACCAACCGAAATATCCTGACTATGTAAAAACATGGAAACGAGTCATGCGTGAAGCATACCACATTGCCTCAAAACGTGCTGCAGAATCGCAAAGCAAGAGTAAAATGAGATACGATCAAGGAATTCATCACACTGTATTAGAGCCAGGAGACAGAGTGCTTGTGCGTAATCTGCGAGAGAGAGGTGGCCCTGGAAAACTGAGATCACACTGGGAGAATAAGATTCATTATGTCGTGAAAAGGTTGAGCGATGACAGTCCAGTATACCAAGTACTGCCTGAGGGAACAAAGGATACAGCTCCACGTACCCTACATCGGAATTTACTGCTTCCATGTGATGACCTTCCAATTGAGGCTCCTGTCGCGCCTAAGAAGAAGAGATCCGTACGAGCCCGACGAGATGCAAGACCATCGGCAACTAACCAAGATGCAAATCAACATCAGTCTGACCAAGATGATGATGATGATGATATTATCTTGTCTTTCGATCAACCAATTCAACACCCAACCGCACCATCAGAAGAAAGTCACCACTTTCAAGGAGATAATGAAGTCGCCCAGAGGGATGATGATCGAAACTCAACGGAGCATTCATCACAAGGATCGGAAGAAGAAACGGTTCCACCGACATCAGGAGAGAATACTGTTGATTCACCTTTTCAGTCCCCTGATAGAACATTACTATCTCGACCACAACGGATCAGACGTCCACCGGAAGTATTGCAATATGCACATTTAGGACAGCCGCAGTCCTTCCCTCTTTGCAATATAATACAACCTCGTTGGATGCCACTTCCGCCAAGCGCTTATTATTTTTGGCCACAACCTACTGTGTTATGAAATGGTGACGTAAGGAAATCAAGCAAGTAGCTAACGGACACAAATCGTCGTCTTCACGCCGATTTACTTTGTTAGTTTATGTACATAGTTATCTACCCGGAATTTTCGCAAATATTATCGTCGAGACAGTGACTCATTATTATCGCCATTATCGTCGAGACAATGACTCATTATTATTGCAATTAGCGTCTACGTTATCGTTGAGAAAGTGACTCCTAAATATCGGAATTATTCCATACAATTGTCGTTGAGAAAGTGACTCCTATTTTGCAAGATCCAGAACGTCGTAATATCGCAAACCTTCGTGCAGAGTCGAAACTCTCGTTTAGAACCGTCGTTACTACGGTATACCAAAACAATGTAATCTCGTATTACAGCTGATACATGTTATTCATGATACCAAAGAAACGTGACGCTGAATATCGGAACAATCGTTATACAGATGACAAAGTACTGTCATAAGATTCAGTAGTAGAGACCTTCGGATTGTGATTCAAGAAAAGAACACTTGGACCGGATCCACCAAGTTGTTACTTTGAAAAACAATCGAAGAGAAGACGCAAACGTTCGTAAGACTGCTCATTTATGAAACCACGAAACTATTCAAAAACGAGGGGAAGATGTGATGATACGATTAAGACTTTAGAGAAATAGCGATTTAAATTTATTTTAATAGTTTCGAAGTTTCCCGGGCTTAACTCGAAGCAATTCGAGGCTAAATATGAAAACGAGACATTCGCCCCAGATCCCTAGACTGCCGCACGAGGCCGCGTGCTTGCTTATGTGAGAATCTTGTTTTTGATTTCGGCCTAGGATAAGTTTATTATTCCACTGCGTGTAAAGAAAGTTGATTGAGATCAAACTGGAAACTTGACTGAAAGTTTCTTAATTGTGTTCCTAGCAAGGCTTCGGCCACGAACTACCGCCGCTGTGTAACATAGAGAGATTCCCGTCTTCACTTGCGAAACTTTGAAAGGCTAGGTAAATTTGCTTACGTTGCTACGGTAATCGGTAACTTAACTCTTTTGCCAAGCACCAGACTCATCTTCGTGTTTTTCAACTGGAAACCTCGTTTTTGCCAGGGTGAATCGGAAACCTGCTTTGTTTGAAGAATTTCGTGTTTGATTTGGAAATGTGTTTCCGTCTCTGTGAAGTCTACCATTTTAGAATTTGGCAGCTTTGGAATTGCCAATCAAACGCACCCTATGTTCTACCTGTTCATTCGTTTTCGGACTCATCGTTTGCTGTTATTCTCCTCCTCAAAGACATTTCTTAATGCATAACTGTTTGTTTTTTGTTTCATTCTTTCCAGTCATAAATGATCGCATTTCCATTGCAGATGTTAAAAAACCGAGCAGGCAATGATATGTATGTGCATCGTGGAATGCAGACATATAACAATGCACCAAAACACAAAGAGTTGCAGACCAACGCTGTTGGAACTAAGGTAACAGAAATAGTTTTCAATATGCATATACTGTGTGAGACAGAAAACTTGCGCTGTTTTTGATTTCATCGAAGTTTGAGTATATTACATATCTGAAAATTGCTCTTTGTTCATCTCCGTCAAGGACCAAATTGATTTTGAACACATTGAAATGTCTTTAAATTTTGTGAGGAGTTCCATGATGAAAAAGCCCGATTCCCAAGATGTTGGAGTCGTTTTAGACACCAAAATCTTGCAAATCCACTGAATATTCACGGAGCTAAAAGCTTTTAAAGTTCAGGCTTGTGTGAAAGCTGAAATCAGAGGCGTCCAAATGTGACTTATCACAAAAGTCGCACTGGCTATCGTTGCCTTTGTTTCTAGTTTATTTCAGAGCAAATCAAGTGGAATTTGAAACGAATTTTGATAACCATTTTAGGTAGAAGAAAGTGCACCTTTTTAGTTACTCGCGTTTGTTTGTTTCAGAATTTGTTCTGAGTGGGCTTGTCAGGATTTCTAGTCACTGAAAGCTAATTTAGACCCTCTGTCCATGACGCATCCAGGCATGGGACCCCTAGTTTAACGTCCCTTCCGAAGGACGACTAGGTGAGCTGTGAGGTCAGGCCTCCGGGGTCACCCATCTTGAGTTTGACCTCACTCGACCGAGCTTAACTTTATTCATCTGACGAAAACCGTATAAGTCACGCTCGGCCATTCGGCCACTCACTCTGTTATTTGAAGGGAAATCTTAAAGATTGTATAAGCCACGTGTTATTTATTCTCCCCACATTATTTTGCTAGGACTTTGGTTGTATGGCTACAAACTGGGACCTCTATGACACATATGCAAAAGAAGAGAAAATGACAGAAGGTACATACTTTCAGTACGAATTGCAAAATAATACACGTCGACTGTAAGTAAGATTTGAGGTTCTCCTGGTTGCAGTTACATCTGCTCCCTCCTATTGAAATGAGATTGATAGGAATTTTCCATACTTACAACGTTATTCCTTGTTTTCGTTCATTATGTTTAATCTTATGTTTAGCCTGATAAGCTCTGCTAACCTTGGGGCGTGTGGAATACATATATTTTTTATCTTACTTTGTATTAGGCTGTTGTATTCTGCAAATATAAATTGAAGTGAATTGAATTGAATGTTTGGTCTGATACATCATGTTCTCTCCATGAGCGATGCTGAGATTTGTGTCATGAATGTAGCAGTTTTCTAGGAATCCAAATAGAAGGACACATGGTACATGAGGAAGTCCCAAAAGGAGTTGAATCAAAGGAAGAATATTTAGAATTTGAAGGCTCAGTGGCGGGTGATCTCTAATCATTAAGAAGGCTGTACTCATTGAGCTTTCTTTGGCTGGGCCGTTTTCAAATATTTTATAGAGTTTTATTCAATCAAGATCTTAGAAAATGATAACCCACCTATGAAAACGAGAATCATCCCTGAGTCGGCCACACTTTTTGCCTTTTGCACCATAGGAAGACCTTCTAAAGCTAGGCTCTCACCGTAGATTTTGTCCATAGCTTGTTATCTATGGACTTTTTGACCAATTCTCATCTGCATATTTTTTATGAGTGTCCTGTTCAAATCAGCAGACTATAAACTCTTTAATAAAAGCGAGAAATCTCGAGGAGGCTTTTCAGAAGCTTTGGACTCAATCAAAAACAAATTCCAAGCAAGTCCTCCATGGTTTCTGTTTACACCGTTGATGATGCCCAGTGAAATTTCATCGTCCTACCTTATAGATTTGCCGTCAGATGATTTCTTGGAAAGTCTTAGTAGGCCTGCATCACGTGAAGGTAACAAAGCAGGGGAGACTCTACCGACAGTTATCGATGGAACTGACGTACTGGCAAGTCTACAGAAAAGTGTTAGCGTCAACTCAATGATGACAGGTTAGAACGTGTACTTTGGCATTTTACATTAAATCTCTTTCAAAGCAGCAAAAGTTTAAGCTGCTATTAGACGTATGACCTAGAGTCCCTTACTTCCCTGTGCTCTTTGTCTTGATGATGGTGCTCGTTCATTAGAGTCCTGTTGAGCAAGGTTTACCCACGGTGGGTGCAATTCAGTAGTGAAAGGTACACCACGCTCGTCCATACTATTTCGTAGAATGCCTTCTTCACTGACTATCTATTCATTTTACTGACATGTTTAATTGAAAAACAGTAGAAAACCGTAGAACGTAGGGTATAAAATTGCTTTCAGGCTAGGTAAAATTCACTATTTTCCAGGCTCTCGACTCCACCAGCATTCAACTGTTTTTGGGATTTTTTCTGGAATAAAATGCCCCTTGTTTTGAGATTCTAGGTTCTCGGATTTTGGTCCAAATATGCCTATTCTCAGTGAAATCATGGATGACGTTGAGGGTGATGTCATATCTTTACCAACATTACACCCACCGGGAGTTTAACGCAGGGATACAAGGAACTCGTCTTAATCAGGCTATGTTGCAGTATCCTGAAAAATTTCATCTTATACGAGGAGCCCAATAACAAGGTAGAAAAATTGCAAATTGTTAAACCTTATTTTGAGAATACTTTTGCCTTAAAGGATAAGTTCGGGGTTGGTATAATCGTTCATTTATCAAGAGATTACACTGTTGTGAATCGTGTGTGGTACTTTTTCAATTTTTTCTCTTTTGATCTGCGAAACTACATATTTCAATCTGCTACGAAGTCCGAAATGAACTCATTTTTTATGACGTCATTGCACGTTGACCTAAACGAGGCTGCCAAATGTGTTGCTATTATACCACCCACATTGCTAGCCTCCTTTTCGAGCCTTCTCACACTTGTGCAAAATATAAAATGGTGACGATCTGTGCCCTAACTTACGAAGATTAATCGTCGAATTTATGAAAGTTCGAAGCATGACAGCTTGGCAAGGACTCAAGACTGGCGTTCAGCAATTGGTAAGTTTGCTTTTTAACAATGATTTTATCAACCCCGGGCTTTCCTTTAAAGTCAACATTTTATTTTCTATTTTACTCTATCGTTTTATTTTTCATTTCATTTTCATTTTATCTAATTCTATCTAACTTATCTAATTTGCAGAAAGCAGAGCGAGTTTCATGACAACAAGCAATAATTCTGACACTGGTGATGTCACTGAGCGAGAGAGTGTGAGCCAAGCCAGCATAGACCTACAGGCAGAGAAAGTGCTTAAGGTAACTTAATTCTATGACAAATAGAGCACTTAAAAGCATAGGTTCCAAATCTTAAAATCGGTGTAAAAAGGCAGGTGGAAAATTCAATGACCTAGTTCTTTAAACTGAATGGCTTGGAAGAAAGTTAAGCCACTTTTCTATAATTTACCGTTGCAATTTTCAGAAATGTCTATATCCCTCATATCTATGGGAATTTCACGAGAGGAAAGAAGTAACGTATGACGTAAGAACTAAAGACCTGTGTAAACTTCCAAAGATCAAGAAACGTTATGGCGTGAAGTCACTTTCTTTCAGAGGAAGTCTCCCTTGGAACACACTTAGTGACAAAATCAAGCAAAGTCCATCCCTTGCAGCATTTAAGAATCAAATAAAATCATGGACTGGTGAAAAGTGCGCCTGCAGACTATGTTTATAACGTTTTCTGTTTAGATGCATACAGTACATTTTGTATATTATCTAATAGTTTACTTTACAGTTGGAGTGAATAAGTATCATGTACTAGGTTAAACCCAACTTTGAATAATGTTAATGATGATGATGATGATGATGATGATGATGATGATGATGATGATGATGATGATGATGATGATGATGATGATGATGATGATGATGATGATGATGATGATGATGATGATGAGGATGATGATGATGATGATGATGATGATGATGATGATGATGATGATGATGATGATGATGATGATGGTGCCTATGAAATGGGACGGAACTTTTGATGTCTATCAAGTCTTTTGAATATTCGGTTTTCAGAAATTCAGTTTTGGTTTTAATACTTCAACCACAAGTGAAGGACATTTTTGAGGCTCCATCAGCTCAGAAACATCATCAGAACTTCATTTCATCAAATCATTCACTACCCCAACATTGCACAGTATGAGAAGAAGCGTTTAGTGTTTAGTCGCTTTTCTATTCACAGACTGACAGCATGAAGAAGAACTTGTTTACAATCGAAAGAGCAGTTGTTCAAAATGTTTTCCACCCAAAACAAGCTGTTTATCGAGGTCTTGAGGCTGTATCAGGTATGTTTTGTTGGTTTGTTTTGCTAGTTTGTTTGTTTGCCCGTTTGATAATGTAATCTCCGTTGACTTGGAGAGGCATTGTTCATAAGTTGGAAGTAACAAGCCTTCTTAGATCCTGTTTACACTGTGCCTTCACATTCATTAATCGGCCTTGCTTAATCATGTTTTATCCAAAAACACATATAAATGCATTTTTAAAGTTTGTTACATTCACCTCTAAGGGGACCACTATGGAAATATGATCAAGGCGATCTTTAAATGCTATCCCCGCAACTAAGTAAGGGGTTCTTTTAACCTACATTGATTAGAATTGTTATGTAAATTGTCTTTAACTATTTTATTATATTTTACCAATAGACCTTTTCGCAATTTGGGGAAAGGGACATAGGAGAGCGGGGTCCATTCTAGCAGCCTTGGCAACGCAACTGGCTTGCGTCTCAGTCGTATCTCACTGCAAACTGTATTTATTTTCAATTTATTTGTTCCTTCCAAGAGAGACATGATACTTGTTTGGTATGGTGTTTTCTAGATTATTTAGGCGTCTTCCTATCCCTCCACCCATTTGTGAGTTTCTTTTTAGGCACTTCATTGCTTCTGTTCACTCTACTTTGAGGTTAGGCCTGTTGATCGTTCGGGCCTAAGCTTAGCCGTGCCGCTTCAAAGACCTGCGTGGCTCAAAATACACTCACTATTACATTACGTGAAAGGATGACCAGATGGCTAAATAATCCAAAGAAAACACTTACTGGCTCAAACAACTATCGTATGACTCTTTAAGGGTGCAAATAAATCGAAACAAATCAGGTTTGAAGGAAAGGCAACTCAGCCGCAAGGAGGTGGCTCCCCTTATTTTCTGCTGTTGCCAAGGCTGTCAGAATGGGCCGCGCTCTCCGTACTCCCTTTCTCCAAATTGCAAAAACGTCCATTGTAAATTTTTAGCGGCGAATTTAAACATACATACATGCTGTGTAAACGGGGTTTAAATGTCTGGATGAAAATAAAAGACAACTGGTGAATTTGGTGAATGAGGTCACAGTGGATGTATTTAATGTAGCACTGAAAAATAAGGCTGAAAATCGATACATGAGTGAGCCATCAAATCAACAATGCAAAGTGATTTTTCTCGTTTTTTTCAAACGATAAGATCTCGAACGTTTAGGCCACCTCTTTTTCAAATAACGTACCGGGTGTCCCAGAAAAAACGCAATATATTTGAAAAATTCTAAAGGCAACTGTTTCATACTTATTATCAAACGATTATTTTTATTGAAATCTGCAATGATTAGAATGAATATTGATATATTTTCCGTTATCTTTAGGGACTTGGTTTTAAAGTAAAAAATCAGCAAACTTCAAACTTGCCCCTACGTCAAAACTAGAGCTGCTACATTAGCAATACTGAATTATAGTGTCATATTATAAAACATGACAGTTCCAGCAATTACCGAAGACTGCTGACAAGGATGCAACACACAAGTTTATTAAACATTTAGCAGACACTTTTATAAAGATTTCGGTCAAGGCGCAGTTCTCTTTATAAGATGACTAGGCCCTCATCAATTAGAGTTATACTTTTAATTGGAAATTAACACTGAAAACTCCCTTACAACTAGATAACTCATGAATCAGCAAGGGATCCCTTTGTCACAGTTTCTTGATCAAATTGTGTGCTTGTAACCCTGTGACGTTTCATGTATGCCATGCTTGCAACTTTGCAGTATAGTAGTTTGCACTAATGCAGTATATAGTAGTTTGCAGCTCTGGTTTTGCCCTGACAACAAATTTAAAGTTTGTTGATTTTTAACTCTGCAACCAAGTCACCAAAAATTCTGCAAAATATATCAAATTTTAAACCAATTATTGCAGATTTAGAGAAAAATGATAATTCAATTATTAATTTGAAACAGCTCGTGTCAGAATTCTTTAAATCCGTTGCGTTTTTTTTGGGACACCCGGTACTTCGTGAGAATTCGCTTCACTGGGCTTTGGCTAGAAATAGACGGGGGTGACTCTACTTAATTGTCTTCCGAAAAATTTGAATGGTAAAAGAACGTTGCTTTGTAGTGACATGGAAACTGACAAAATATCGATGTTTCCTTCAGTCAATTCTAGAGAAGGAAAAGCCCAGGGCCGGGGGGGCCATTCAATACATGCACATGCGGGGAGGTACGTCCGATATCTCTATCACATTTTTGAGACCAACTGAAGTGAAATCATGACCATTATAGTTGTTGGTACGAAATATAGTGATTGTGATGTTTTTTGGTTCCTTAGAGGCAACCCTGATCTCAATGTGCATCATTTTGAGGATATTTCATGTTCTTTTACAAGTTTCTAGGGATAGAATGAGTTGATAATTTTGCGTTGCAATGAAGCTGAACTTATATGTCTCGGACCATCCTTCCCGTATGTCTTTCTGCTGAATGCCCCCCCCCCACTGGCCATGAATGTTATTTCATGCAAAAAATTTGTATCCGATTTTTCAAATATCAGATCCAACATTTACTGTACACCATGGTGCAAATTTTCCAATATTCCCCAGAGACCATTGGTAAAGAGTTGATCTCCTGATAAAAGTAGATTCCCCGTCGCTTTTTAAGAATATCGCCCGTTGCTCTTCCAAATTTTAATTTCTACTATTGTTTGCAGATTCGTCAAAAGATAGCTTTGAGGACAAAGGATCTTTAGAACAGAAAATGGGACCAGTGCTATCAAGACTCTGGGCATATTCTTGCGGTCTTACAAAAGGAAAGAAAGTCAATTGCATGTGCTGGAATAAATCCAATCAGGTAGTTATCATATCTCATCTTCTCTTCAAATGTTCCTTTCACATGCAAGACCTAGTGTCCTCTTGTGCGTCGATTCCAAAGTCGTTTACTGTGATACCGATAGCATTTATTGATGTGGTGTGTTAAAACGGAGTCGGCATGAATCTTAATGTGTCTATTGTCCCAAAATGATTTATTGGAGTTTGCCGAACCTTAAAATTATGAGTTATGTACCATGACAGAAAGCTTGGCTTGGGTGTAGAAATTGAATGTACTAAAATCATTCATACCATTTTATCGTTACATGTTATTTTGCTCGGGAGTTTATTTCAGAATCTTGAGAAAAGCTAGAAGTTGAAGTTAAATTTTGTCCCATTTTCAACTCTAATATGATGAAAATTGCTTCAGTTATCTTCGTTGGAAGTTGAATAAGCATCCCATACCGGGTGAGTCAAAAATGTTTACTCCTTTGGCGGGCTGTGGAATAAAAAGTATGTGGGCGATGCTCAAACCTACAATGTTAATTCATCAGTCAAACTTTAAGACCCTAGAATTAGAAAATGCCTGTAAGGGGTTTGCATGGGAATCGAGAATTCCACATTTTATTCTGGTCCAAGATTTATGTGGAATAAAACTCAAAGTCTATTGCTGAAACCGACAATTGAATTGAATTCAAATTTCATTGCCAAATAAATCAAGCACCAAAATGGACCGTGGGATCCTTGATTTCCATACAAACCCCTTAAAAGCATTTTTCTACATTTTTGGTCTTAAAGGTGAATGATTTTACCAAACAAAATTTTCACATCTAAGTTAGCCTTTGACTGATGAATTAATACTGCATTCACACTGGCACAGTTAAACCAGCTGCTTTATCTAAACCAGTTTAAATTTCAACCAATCAAATGACTGGATTTGTTGGACTGACCAATCAGAAGGCCGTTTTCAGAAACCTGGTTTAGTTTAATCTGGTTTAACTTGCAGTGTGAGTGAATGGGGCATAAGATTTTAGTTTGAATATCGACAGCATACTTTTTATTCGATAGCACGCCAAACGTTACCGCATTCACACTGATGCAGTTAAACCACCTTTACCTAAACCAGATTAAATTTCAACCAAATCAAATCCATTGACCATGTTGGATTGACCAATTAGAATAACGCATTCGACAACGGGGTTTAGTTTAAGCTGGATTCACAATCACAACGAGGCACTGTAATCTGTAGAAAGGAAACTGCTAAGGCTTTTAGAGGAACAACAACAAAAATGAAACCTGTAAGAATAGAGAAATTTTTTGAATCCTGTATTAGAAAAACGAATGAACCTTAAACCTAACAGGAAAAAATAAGTTAGTAACTGCAATCAAGAACAAAAAATTACTAATTTATCTATTTTCTTTCACATTTTAGAATTAATTCCTTCTTCTCTTGGAGGATTCAACAGTTTTCGTATTAGTTACAGAATTAATTTGGTTGTTGTTCCGTTACGGGAGTTAACAGTTTTCTTTCAACAGATTACAGTATTCCGGTTTTCAATGTTATTTTCAAGTCCTTTACCACAAATAATTTTTATTTACATCTTTGTTATACTCGTTGTTTTTGTACGTTCTTTGCCTTTTATGGTACCCCTTTTTATGACGGACCTTGGAATTGATCTGAAACGTTCTAATTAGAATTATGTCATTTGGCTTTGTCAAATGGATTGGTCCTAATCAAGGTCATATCACTTGTCAAATGGATTTGCTCTAATTGATATTTATATCACTTGGATTTGTCATCTTTGAAAATCATTCTTTTTGTCGTCGTGCTTGCCGTCCGATTTATATCTTTGTAAGTAATTTCTGCTCCTTTGGGGAAAGCCTTGGCCACGCTGAAACTCGGGGAAATATCATTAGAACTTTAAATCATGTTCAAAAATAACTGCGAAGCAAACTAATGTATAACTCTCGAATGGTATGTCTGATCCTACTGCGATTAATCCACATCAAGGTCAGGCTTTCTGCATGTGGTATCCAAGTCAACTTTTACTGCATTCATTTTGCCGTTGTGGGAAATTGAATATGTGATTTGATTTTACAGTCAACTATGTGTATTTCGAACTCTCTGGGGCATCGTAAAAATGTTCGGATTACAAAGTGAACGATTTATGCGAGTTTTCTTGACAGTCCTGGCTTTTGCCTCAGTTATCTCTATCTTTCTTCAGAGCCTTTATTCATAAAATTGCAACTTGCACAACGGTTCTATACAAAGAAAGACAATGTTTGTCAATCATTGTTGTCGTTCAATAAAAGTACTATGCAAAAGTAGGCAATGCCGTTAGTCTTGCAGAGCTTCTTAAATCTGTCATAGCACTTTGCTTCTTTCGGCTAGATATTAATGGAAATGGCTTAAATGACAGGGAAAACTCGCAACAACGTCAATTTAGGAAAATCTAATTACATGGGGTACTTATATCACCAGGTTATTTCTTAAATTTCGTTGAAAGTTCGAGCTAGGAAGGTTGTTTTCTTCAGGAGATCGACAAAATTGGCTTATAGAGAAGTTCTAATTATAGATATTCGGCTTATAAAGCTTTTTGTAAGGGGCTAATAGAAGCTTTATCATAGAATTTCGTTCGAATTATTGTCTTATAGAAAAGAACACGAATTTGAATAGAGGATTGCGCTAAAGATGGCGGCGAGGAATTTTTTACCGAGATGTACTGCGTTCGAATTACAAACCTTTAACGATTCTATAGGAATTCGATTAAAGAACGCAGTGCATCTCGGTAAAAAATTCCTCGCCGCCATCTTTAGCGCAATCGTCTATTGGACTTGATCTTTAGCTTCGAATTGATCTTTAGCTTCTAAGTACACGAATTTGAATTGGATTGAGTTGATTGTATTAAACATTTTGCATTATTTCTCTTTATTGCACTACAATTGTTTATCAAGAGTTGTAAAGAGATGCAAAAACAAAAAAAATTTAGTACACTGAGGCCTTTCTAACCTTATGCCATCATCAGAATGTGACTTTAAGCAGAATTATGTTCGTGGCAAATATTTTAAGATGATGTCCTAACTTTTTTCTTAGTTTCACATTCAGGGCGACAACGATCCAGTGAACTTGTAATCTGTACTGCGTTCTTTTAGGCCCTACTTGCAGTTGGTTATGGTAATTTTGGATCAGGAAGTCATGAAGAAGGATTGGTTTGTTGTTGGTCTTTAAAAAACCCAGAGGTAGGTTACTTTTGACTTCAGTTAATTTTTGCACTTGCTTGGTCGGCCCGCCATTCTATTCGAAGTGTTTTGGTAAGAGAGGGCTGAAGTACCAGGTGAGTTAATAAAGATTTACGCGTTTGGCGTGCTATGGAATAAAAATTATACGGCCGATATTCAAAACTGAGATGTCAATCTTTCAGTCGAAGGCTAACTTAGATGAGAAAATTTTGTTTGATAAAATCGCTCATCTTTAAGACCCAAAATTGGAAAATTGTCTGAAATGAGCATGCATAGGAACGAGAATTTCATATTCCATTCTGGTCCATGATTTACTTGCTATTGAAATCAAATTCTAAACAGAGATGGCAGTTTAAATACAATGCAAGTAATAGAACATGAAAACATGCGCCAAAGTCACTCTCCTCCGCAGAGACTTGTCAGGGGAGTGGCTTTTGGAAGGGAGGGAGGTTACGGAAGGCGTAGGTGATGATGATGATGATGACGATGATGATGATGATGATGATGATGGTGATGATGAGGATGATGATGATGTTTGTCGCACGAAAATATAGTGCAACTTGTTTTAATGATTGTCTGAAATTGTCGTAAACATGTTAATTTCGGTATCATGAAAATATCATTTCGTTGATAAATGAATGCTCTTTACTGGCAGCCGTTGCGTTAGCAAGATTTCGACGCAAGGTTGTATTGCCAAGAAATAAATTGGACATGAATTTCCTACAATAATGTATCATTCAAGTTTATTGACAAGCGTAAGCATATGTCTAAGTCAACATGAAATAATAATCTGCTATTTACAACTCTCATTTGATATCCCAGTCTGATAAATGATAGTCAGATTACAGTGAAAGCAGAAGAAGCGTGCCACCAATGTTTCAATGTTCATGATAGAATCGTATCTTCATTGGAATTTTGTTTTCTCTGTCTGAAGAAATCATTGAACATTTCTATTCATTGCTGTTTCCAAAGGAAAGGAACTATTTTTGTAATCATTCATACGCCCACCCAAAGAAAGAAATATTCGAGGCGAGCGGAAGCAAATAACAATATTCGAATAGTTATCCAATCACGAAAATCTATTTTCAAATTTTCTTCGAATTTACATGATGTGCTTCTTCCACTTTCATTGTAACAAGGATCAAGTTTTCATCTATGAATCATTTAGAATTTAAGAAATCTTAAGACTATTTACAATTGGACAATTTCTGTCAAACTTTCTTTGTACTTTTGTTATTTTGTGTATATAAAAACTAAGGAAAGCTATCTTACTATGTTAACCTCTTTTTAAAGCTGAGACCTGAGACCGCTAATTGACTTCGTTTGCAAAATGCCCCAAATAATGGAGGTAAAGATGATTATCCAATTTCATACCTCTTGTTGACATCAGAGCGAATCTTGTTGTAACCATTGTCAAAGTTACTGAAGAATGCAAGTATCCAGATAGCATTAAATGCAAGGGGTGGACCACAGACTTATGATGATGAGTCCCTTGTATCCCTGCGGTAAACCTTGCTCAAGAGGGACTCATAATGAAACAGTGAAAAACTTGGCCCTATCTTCCTTCTTCAATCATCAATGGAATTATGATGGAATCATGGCTTCGAATCTCAGTCCTGTGGGAGTGTTTTCAATTCTTCTATCAAATGGAATGCTCTATCACATTTGCATCGTAACAATGGTAGTTTTCAAATCTCACAATCTGATTGGTACTGTAGGAATTGCAAAGTTTGGGCCTAAATAGGGCCAGGTTTTTTCAGAGTAATGTTATGAGTCCCTCTTGACTGAAGCGCCATCATCAAGTCAAAGAGCGCAGGGAAACAAGAGACTCATCGTCATAAGTCTAGGTGGACCCAGCCTAAAATTGAGCGAGGGAAACCTTCAAATAAGTCACTGACAGTACGATCAAAAATATGCGCGCCAAATGCATGTGAAAATCTTGGAACTCCAGTTTTAGAAAATTCTTTGATGTTCTACCGAATAACGTCTTAATTTGCATGTTTCCCCTACTTGCTGATCGAACATTTAAAAGAAGAGTGCCTTAAAGTCACCATGAGGGGCGCAATTCTCGCTGAAATGCAAGCTTAATCGATGAGAGACAATGTTTTCAAACTTTGCTCAACAGAATTCCTCACTGTATCTGTCTGCTAGCCTGTGCGTGGACTCTATCTTTCCTTTGGTAGCATTTGCGCGCAGGCTACTATCTGCTTGACTTTATGTTAGGAACAATGAGGTTATCAAAATTCCTTCCCAAATTTAATTAGGTTTACTCTGAGATAAAAGAGACACGCAAGAGTATGCTATTTTCACTAAAAATGTTATTGAGGAGCTTCTGGTTTCGGCTTTTGCACAAACTTGAACTTCAATAGCTCGTAAGCCAGTGAATATTCAAGAGATTTCCAAGATTCTGGTGTTTAAAATCAAGTGCAGTCCTTAGGGACTAGTTAATCTTACCATGGAGCCCGCTCATTTTTCATTTTATTCTTTCATTTTAACACATATTCATATCTTCTCTTGGTTGCACGTTGAATGACTGGGCTCCCTCTTCGTGATCACTAATCTCTTTTTGTAATGAAGCGATCATTTTTAAAGATTCAAGTCATAGACATTTCCGACGGCTGAAATCAATGTCAGTCTTTCAATAAATGTTTCCACGTCTTTCAAGGTCTTACACGACAACGAATACGAAAGACATAGGACTGAAAGAAGTCGTGAAATGTTTTCTGAAAGAAATGTCTCCCATGTACCTCAGCCAGTAGAAAACATCTTTCGTTAAGAATTATGAAAAATCTTTAACACTTTGACTGTAACATCCCCTATAAGATATAGATTCATCTGTTTAATCATGGGTGGTTGGACACTGCTGCTTTACTGCCACAACTTTTTCATTTGTGGAGGTGAAATCTTGCTTCCTACCCCGCACAACATATACCGGGCGAGTTAAAAGAAAGTTTGCGCGTTTGGCGGACTATGGAATAAAAAAGGTATATGACCGAAATTCAATATTGACATTTCAATCTATGAGTCAAAGGCTAACTTAGATGCGAAAATTTTTTTGGTAGAACCACTCATCACTTAGACCCTGAAATTAGGAAGATGCTGGTAACGGGCATGTTTGGTATCAAGGATTCGTCATTCTTTTCTGGTTCATATTTTACCCACTATTCAAATAAAAATTCGTTTTCTGAAACTTGCAATGTGAAATCTAATGCCACATAAATCATGGACCAGAATGGAATGTGGAATTTTCGATTCCCATACAAATCCCTTACAGGCATTTTTCTAATTTTTGGCCTTAGAGATTATGATGTTACAACACAAAATTTTTTTCCCCTTCTAAGTTATTCTTAACTGATAGATAAACATTTTACTTTTGAATATCGGCCTCATACCTTTATTTCACAACCTGCCAAACGCGCAGATGCATGTATATGCTAAAAAATTACTATGGTGTCCAACTACCCATCCTTTAATCATTCATTATTGTCACTAATATGCAAAACAGGAGGTGCTTTGACACCCCTTCCAGTCCTGTCTTTCTCGGATGTAATTTTGCAAATATTTTCTTCACTTCCTGTTTGATATGCTGGATCGAAAAGGCCCTGTTTCTTTCTTCTGTTTCCACGAAATCGCCCATCTTTAACCTTGATGTGAATTTCTTATGCTGCAAAGTGAGACATAATTCTTTACTTGAAACCGAGTATTCATTTAATCTCTCTCGTTTCTCCTCCCAAGTTACCAAAGCGGTGACTAGTTTGCCTTTTCCAACGTTCATGTTAAATTCTTTCCATATGGTAAACAGGATAGGACTCGTGCATGCCCAGCCATGCTGCAGAGAATCAAAGTCAATTTTTGATATTGTTTTGCAAAAATTTTGTTTTCCGTTTCTAATAACTGTGAATTTAGGGTCTTGTAAGACATTTTTGATGCATTCAGCTTTTAGTCGCAGGTTCCTAACTTCGTTATTACCGATTTTAGCGAGTTTCCCGAGACTGTAAACAATTCCATCGCACTCACATGTTTGGTTCTGTTGCTGAAAGCGTTCAATTTCTGTCCTCAAGAACGCTAGCTCTAAGCGATTTCGATTTGTCTTCACTCGTTCGAGAATCATTCTAAATGTTTTGCTCTCCTGCCATAATGTCCTAGGGGTGTCCTCCTCACTATCATCAATATCTCCAACTATTTGCAGAAATTGCATGAAATATTGTGGAGTCAAAGAATCTGTCTTTACTCCTAATTCTTTCTCAATGAGTTCGAGCGATGGCCTTAACACTTCCGGGTTCGTCGATTCTTGGAATTGAAGCCAGGGATCTGTATTGTCATGCTTTGCTTTTGTTGATCTTATCCCACAATCCAACAGTCCGCTTGGCTTATCGTTAAACGCAATAGTCTTATCATTTGTTTCATGATTCTTTATCGTAACAAGTATCTTAGAGTTGCAGTTGAAACTAGTTTGTTGATCACTTAGACTGCAATATTTAACT
This sequence comes from Aurelia sp. 4 Dawson et al 2005, assembly GCA_964019985.1. NCBI lineage: Eukaryota > Metazoa > Cnidaria > Scyphozoa > Semaeostomeae > Ulmaridae > Aurelia > Aurelia sp. 4 Dawson et al 2005. The sequence continues at coordinate 17,793,000 of OZ026496.1, read as the reverse complement.
TTGATGCTTCTTCCTCGTGATAAACCAATCTCAATTTCTTTGTTGATGAGCTGACAGAATGGCCAAATCTCTTCGCTTTCATCTACCTCGACTTTTGTTATCAAAGACAACAATTTTCCAGCTAGCCCTCCCATGTTCTTCCAAACATAAACAAGCATTGCTTCACAAAGAATTTCATAGTTCGATTGGAGCAGCTCAGCCTTAAGACAGCTTTCGTAAATTCCTCGAATAGTTTCGAAGTCTTCACGTTCTCCAGCTCTGTAAATGGTAGATTCGATTTTCTTCTGCATAACGGTTGAACTCCAACTTCTATGGCAGTTTGAGACTTCATTCAGACGCTTACATGTTTTTGAAACAACTAGAAAGCTAGTTAGATCTAGGTGTTTCAAGATTTCTTCCAGAACGGATTCGTCCAAATCAGTTAATTTAATTCCTCTATCATCATAGTCTTCTCTTCTCTTATCTTTCTGTCTTGATTTTGCCGTCATCTTCCTGAACAGTCGCATGCTATCTCTTCGAAGGGGCTTGCTTCTTCCAGTTGAATCCAAACCAACTCTCTTCGATTTCTCGACAGACCTATAAGAAAACAAATCATTATTATTCATACCACTTGCTGGCAGCGAGAAACCACATTCCCACGGTAAATTTGTTTTTAAAGCTGATCGATTCTCGTGAGAGAAAAGCCCCATTGGATGTACTTTTTGTTCAGGGGGTTTATGGCAAATTTTCATTTTGGATAAAGTAAGTAATACCGTTTGTCAAATATGTGATTCTGAACGGTGCACTGACTTAATTCATTGCAAATCATTTTGTCACAGAAAGGCTTATTCATAAGTGAAAATTTATTTGGGTTAAATTTCTATACCGTTGTAGATGATGATTTTGTTGGGAGCTCTTTGTGAAAGTATATGGAGAATAGATTTATGACGATGAGTCTCTTGTTTCCCTGTGCTCTTTGACTTGATGATGGTGCTTCAGTCAACAGAGACAGAGCCCTGAGAGCCCTGAGAGTCATACACAAAGATAGTACTACCAATTTTGAGGAATTGTTGATAAAAAGTAACTCAGTATCTGTTCATCAGAGGAATTTACAGCTGCTCCTAACTGAGATTTATAAAACAGTAAACAACTTTAATCCGTCTGTTATGGCAGAGGTATTTGTTACTAGAGATGTGCCATATAATCTTCGTAGCAGTAATAATCTTGCTTTGCCTAGATCAAGGACGAATTTGTATGGCATTGATACTATCAGGTTTGTTGGTCAAAAAGTATGGCAGACTCTGCCAAGAGAAATCAAAGAGTCCCAATCATTAGAGATTTCAAAAGAAATATTGAAACTATCAGAACTTTTGACTGCAGCTGTAAATTGTGTAAAAATTTTATTACAAATTTAGGTTTTCTGTGATTAGGATTTTTGTAATTAGACTTAAGATTATGTATAGTTGGCCTTAATTAGCTAACGCTATTTTCTCTGCCAACTTTAAATAAATTATTTATTTTTATTATATTATTATCGTAACATTACCCTGAAAAACCTGGCCCTATTTAGGCTCAAACTTCTTGATTCCTACAGTACCAATCAGATTGCGAGATTTGTGAATTACTATTGTTACGGTGTAAATGTGATAGAATTTTCGATTCAATTGAAGAATTGAAAACTTTCCCACGGGATTGAGATTCGAAGCCGTGATTCCATCATAATTTAATTGACGGTGGAAGAAGATAGGGTCAGGTTTTTCACTGTTTCATTATGAGTCCCTCTTGAGTAAGGTTTACGGCAGGGATACAAGGGACTCACCGTCATAAGTATATGTGGAGGAGAAAGACTGCAAGTGTCAGTTGTCAGTAGACATTTAGCGAGTTTTCGCTTACAATTGCTCCATTAAATGGACTATTATGATGTTCATGGTGCTACAAAATCTTAATTTGAGGCTAAAATAATTTCGACATTCTTTCTTTCGCATATATGATACATTTGTATTATTGTATCTTTGATACATTACATGTGTGTTTACTCTGATGAAAGTCAAGCGTCAAAAGATAAACGGATGAAGGTGCGCTGGGATTGCAGAAGAAGACCGGAAACCCTTGTCATGATACTCAAGTGGTGGTGCTCTGCTTGGGACGGAAGGGACGTTAAACTAGGGGGTCTCCATGCCTGGATGCGGCATGCACATGCACAGTGGGCCTAAATTGAAATTCAATAGCTAGAAATCCTTAATAGGGTATCGGCGGTAAATTCCGGACGGTTAAGGTTTGGGGGTCTAAGGAGACGAGACTTTCCTTCCAAATTGAAAAACAAAATTATCACGCTAAACTTACATCATATTGTGTTTCTTTTCTTAACAGTTTGCAATTTTTTGCATCTTCCTGTGACTTCTGTACCTCTTCTTTTCCGTTGGGGTTGTTTAGGCCTAAATTCTCGCGTGGCGGTATATTCCGGACGCAAAGTTGATCGTCGATTTGGCGTGCAAAACGCTACGTTTCGTTGGCGATTCTTTTACATTTTATTCGGTTAGCTCTTGAAAGTTAATTTGTGTAGTTTTCATCGGCATCACTCTGTTTTGCTTGCATATCTGACAAGTTGAATGTCGTTGACCCGTTTATCGCAAGAAGCAACGTTGACACCATCTTTTCAAACGCACACAGGAGCACTGTTTGTTTATGAGGGATTTACAGTGAGCAGGAGTTTATTTCAAAAACTCAAGATACGTGAAAAGATTGAGAAAGAGATGGAGAACATGGAAATAAAATGCAAGTTTGCTTTGCGATTTAAGGATTTTGTAAAAACGGGTTTCATAAACCGATTGTCCGGAAAATACCTCCGTCCGGAATTTACGGCCGATACCCTACACGTTTTTTATAAGAAACTTGGATCACGCTTTAGTACTTAAAGTTTCTTGACATCACATGAAATTTTGTCCATTTTAATACAAAATGTTTCTTAATTGGTTTCCTATTTTTTGAATGCAGAATTATTGACGTGGTCGCTAACACTGCGGCAGATATGTCTCTTGACATTAAAACATCATCTAGGAATAAACAGGGTTCTGTTATGTTGAAAACACAAATGGTTAGTGGATATTTTTCTAGAATAAAGGTTCAACAATCTATTTTCTATAATATTGACGCCTTTAACTTTGAAAAGTTCTTAGTAAGGCCCCCTGAAAAGCAGTTCTCATGGACTGACGGGGCTACCGTGCCTAAATAAATAAAAATGAAAAAAATGAAATGAGAAAGTACTATTCAGACATAGTACTAGAGTTTCTTAAAATTTTGGCCATCTTAGTACTAGTTTCTAATACACCATTTACTTATCAAAATACGTGTTGCCCACTCAAAAACAAAATTAGATTGAGGTTGAATATTAAGTTTCTCATAAAAAAGCTCGTAAAACGTGAGTACATAACTCTATTAGCCTGTCTAGAACACAGGCTAAACTTTATACGTTTCCTCAGATTGTCCAAGTTGTTATCTGAAAAACTTGTTTGTTCAGAATCACTTCTCCCCTATTAGGTATACATTTCCTGGATTCGTAGGAAGTTATTAGCTATTATCTTTGTTTACTGCTATTTGACCCCCGTATCTTTTATGAAAACAAGACCAACACCAATACTTTCACATATTCATTATTTATTGATAAGATATATAATCTTGCTGTTGCTACCAATCTGAGCGTTCAATTTCATCATTTACCGCTCAAAGATACAGCGTCCTGTTAACTATGTAACCCCACTAAGCCCTGTTTCATGTTTCAGAGCATGACACCGTTAGGTCCCTATTGTAAACCACAGGGCGGCCATTTGGATAAATGGATTCAAACTTGAATTGCGTCATAAATATTTATCACACAGTCATTCAGTCAAACTCAGAGGATGTCCAGATATGTAATGTGAATTGTCATTGATATCACCGTTATCATTGTAGCTGACCTGCAGACCCACTCGAACCTACTACTTCAAACAACCATCATCGACTCGCTTCCTTCCTGAATTAATTTTCATTTTGTTTTCATTTGAGATATGTTGGCAAGTTTTAGATCTCATGTTCTACAAATTGACCTGTGCAAAAAAGACCCTAAATTAAAGAAAATGACATTTTTGTGTGCAATATTTAGATACCATTGATGCAATATACTTATAGGATTGAGCATAACAAAACTAAATAGTAAAATATAATATACGCTCATGCGGACTTTTAATTCTTTCATTCCCAAATATTGAAAAATTTGTCAAAAAAATTTTGTTCTGTACTCTTTAGCATCTTTTTCCATAAAATAGCCAATTTTCGAGAAAAAAACTGCATGAATTTTTTCCATGTTTGTCCACCTTAACTGTTTTCCAATACAAATTTCCTATTGATTTTATTCAAATTCCCATTGTTGCCAAATGGTAACGCAAATATTTGTGACGAACTTTGCGGTACTGAGCAAGGCATACGAAAAACTTGGTTTTCTGTGCTTCAACCGACAGGTTTCACCTTGGGAATAAACCGATGACAAATATTTTTCAATTTTAACTCAATATTTTCTGGATCATTATCCAGCGACCATTTCCGTAAAATAGCAGCACAGAGATTCCCCTCGTTTTCAATGCTCAATTGCAATACTTGTTATGAAAAGGCTGTCAAACATTAAAACATTTGCCGCAAATTCCGGACCAAGGAAGCTAGGAAATCGTGGAAGGCCTTGAAATGTGTGTTGCCAAATGGCTACGGTGGTGGGAGAGTGAAAGGGTTAAAGGTAGCCAGGAAAGAGATAAATCTAGTGTCCTCAGTCAGTTCATTCCATAATTTTGCTGCACGATGAGAAACTCCTTTTTGACTGAAGACTGCGATCACTACCCTCTGGGTATATTCGGTAAACAGTTCCTCCAAATATTGAGGAGCATGTGAGTTCAATGATTCATAGTCCAGTGGTGCTCTTTCTTTCTTATCAGATCTTTAATTGAATATATCTCACCTTCGGGGTGGCAGAAGGTTGCAAGGTTAATTTGCCATCTATCCTAGTTAAATCCAAACTTGGAAGCGTTCTCGTTGGTGCTGCGTTTCCCGGGTAAGGCTCGCGTTCAAAACGCATAATGGTATTAAGTAGGTTTGCCAGCGGCGCGGCAATGAAAACACTGCAAGGACAGACTGGCTACCAATCACCGGTAAACCGATGATAAGAGATTCGTGATGTGATTCTAGGAATTCAACGGACTTGAAATAGCGTTAACAGTCTTTTTGTGAATGTTGATGCGACATGCCACTTTAGGTTTCCAATAGACCCTATAAGGCCAGTTTACTAGTTGGCTAGCTCTGAAGCGACGTCAATCAAAGAGCTAATCCAAAGTATTTCAGATTATCGATATTACAACCAGAAACCCTGGCCTGGCAGGATATCCGTAGTGTGTTGAGGGATAGGGACTCTGGGGGAGGATCAGTGATGGTAGCAATTGCTGTCGTTATTGTTCTCTCGTCCTGGGTTTCTGTTGTTCAGCATCTTTCCCCTACGCTCACCTGACATCAAATGTGAAACGGATTTGAGTACTTATTTGTATAATGCTAAATCGTATGTTTTGCATTTTGTAGTTAGTCATTTAGTTGTTGATATTTGCATGTCTTTATGTTAATAGCCACAGGGTAGAGGTAGTCATTGTCCTTTGCTCCTTGTGGTCATGTCCCCGTAGTTTTTGTATAGTTTGTATAGTATTTAGAAAGTATAGTAGGATTTGGACGTAACTTGTATTGTAAAATTTTAGATGAATATAAAAAAATCAAAGAGCGAAACCTTTGTTGCGGAACAATATAAATATTAGCGTAATTACATAGAACATGTCACGTAATTCTTTTGTCGTGTATTTTAATCATTTTTTCTCTTTGTATATGTATATGTTTAATGGCCTCGGGGTAGACATTCTCTTTTGCTCCTCAAGCCATCGTTAACATGTATTGTAACTTTTTGTTGGCATATAGAAAAAAGATGTAACCCGCGTTGTTTTACATCAAGTGGAGAGATGATAGCATTTAGCCGTCGCTAGCTCTGAAAAAAATCCGAAAGAGTGGAAGGGAGGGATTTTGACGTGATTTTTCAATCTAAAGGTATACCAAACTAATTTTATGCCATTTTTCTTTGACTATTTTTGCCGACTTTTGGGATTTGACCCCAGTCCCTCCGTGGCGCCGCCTTGAGCGTCGCGGAGTAACTGTTATATATAACTTGCTACAATCCTGGCCAAAAGAAGCTGGGGCATGGGCAAATTTCAGTGTTTTCATGATGTTTCTTAAAATATAGAGGCAAAGACATAGGTTTCGGACCTTGTGATCCCCCTTTCCCCTGATTCCATGTTTAGAAGGTCAAATGGTGTTTGACTGAAGCAACATTGAAACAAGTGGAGCGGCGGGGGTCACGTCATCAAAGACCGAAGTAGTGCAATTTTGTAACTTGTCTCAAGTATTTTTGCCAAGATTGTAGACCCGTAAGTGCTTTTGCATGGATGAGGCCATTAGAAACAATGGTGAGTCTTAGAACCCTAGACGAGTTTGCGAACGGGGTACCTAACCCTGAAACAAGCTATTATTTCAGGAGCAACAACTCTTGATTGTGCCCTTTTTGGAGAGATGATATTCTAGTCGTCAGTTTTTGGTTTCTGTAAAATGACTCCACCCAAAACGTCAAATCATACTGAAATGAGGAAATAAGGAGCGGCTTCTCTGATTGCGAGATGACAGGGCTATTGGATGCAGTCACGTCATATCAGGGAGAGCCGTGTCATATCTTCATTGTCATCATTATTGTTTACAACAACTTATAAAGAACGACAAGTGTATGTGCATGAAATATGTTTTTAAATGACGAAAGTGCCTGTAAGATGTGGAACAAGCAACAAAGCTTTTGTCGCCTAGATCCCACGCTAATAAAACTTTTGAAAAAACCCACCATTATCCCAGAAATTTGAAATCTTTAGCTGCTAGCCTTCTTAAAATGTGAAACATGTGAAGTTTCTCCGGAAGCTTTAGTGACTGGGAAACTTTTGGCAGCTAAATTCACAGCATATTTTGACAAAAAAAAGGAAAGAGAGAGTCATTGCAGCCTCGTTCTTTCACTTCCTTCTAACCTTCATTCCATGCTTGATTACTTATTCAGCCATAGTAGCCCTGTCCGTCTTCAGAGATTGTTTTACAAGGGCTGTGTGATAAGATGACAAGCAAAAAGCCTAATTTACAAATTTTGCATGAAGAAAATTAAACAGCAATGAATAGAAATAAAACTGTCCATAACAAATTAACCGTATCGACGGTCTTGGAACCAGGATTTACAAAAAAGAATCAATACAACAGTTTCTTACCAAAAAGAGTGTATGCGATGACAAAGAGTTTGCCTTGTTTTAAACACAAGGAACCAACTGAAAACTCTTTCAGTGCTAAACTGGGAGCCTTTTTTCAATATTAAATCAAGAAGCTTTAGGCCACAGGGTTAATCATCTCCAAAGTTTTAAAGCAATTTACGCGGATGAATGATTGGCAGTCTGCTTCAAATTATGTCACTTGTAAATGTCCGCGAATAAAACAATTCAAGAGCTTACACTGAGTAATTCTGCGTTTTCGCAATCCAATGTGTTTTTTTATAAGAAACTGGTTTATAAGAAACTAGTTGTGCGGAAACTCAGCCCAATACCACTGCGGGGCAGGCTTATGGTTCCCACAATGCTTTGCACAAAAAAAGCATGTGCGACTATCTGTTGAAGTTTGCTAGAGTTGAAGTAAGTTGGAAGTCTTTCGAAATTCAAAAAGTTACGTCAAGCAAGCCATTTATTTATCTGCCTTACATCTGCATTAAGAACCTTCTATAACACTTGGTACCACCAACCGGGATGTATTGTTTGGCAGCTGGTACGACGAAGATCGATGAAATCTCGTTGCAGTTAGGCCACCTTTTAGGCCAAAAAAGTGTTGACAAATAATGGCTGAGCAACTAGGGACGTTGAAACGGTGCAGAAGTGCACATCGTATGAATGTTAAAAAGCAGCTCAAAGATGCACAGGAGTGTATAGATAACAATTCGAAGGACAATGCCGAGCTGTTAAAGTTGAAAGTCGGATTAGCTTCGAAATTGGATAAAATCGTAAAAGTTGATGAACAAATTCTCGTGAAGTTGTGCCAGGATGATGCGATTGAGGAAGATACAATCGCAGCCGAAACAGAAGAGGCTGATGGTTTGGCAACGGCCGTTAGGACAATGTTGATAAGGCTTGACAGCCAATTAAATAAGAACAAGTCACCTTCTACTCCCAGGAGAGTGTTACCTATGCTGCCAGTCACTTCACCAAGAGCAGCATCTGGAGGGTCTAATTTAGCGACAGGAGGCAGTCCTGGGGGCAGTCATGTGTCTACTGGACAACAGGCCTCAGTTTACAGCAAGGCAAGGCTTCCCAAACTTGAGATGAAGAGGTTTAATGGAGATATTTGTCATTGGCAAGAGTTTTGGGACTGCTTTGAGAGTTCTGTTGACAGTGATCAAGAATTGCCACCTGTGATGAAATTAAATTACTTGCGTGGACTTTTGGATGGGCCAGCAAAGGCTGTTATTGCAGGATACGAAACAACCAACGCTAACTATGCTGAAGCTCTTGATGTTTTGAAAGATAGGTATGGGAAGAAGTCTGTTATACGATTAGCTCATTTGAATGGCATCCTGAACCATGCTGCAGTCAAAGACGAGAATGATATTATTGGACTAAGGAAATTTCAGGACACTATTGAGGTTCATTATCGTGGACTGAGAGCTTTGGGTGTGGACGAAGAGACATATTCTGCCATTGTTGTGCAAAAGATTGTTGAGAAGCTTCCAAAAGATTTGCACTTGACCATCATAAGAGGAGAAGATTTTTTGAATTGGACTATCAAGGATTTGTTGGTTGCATTGAAAAAAGAACTGGAGCTGAGAGAAGAAATTGCAAGAGCTGCTGGTCCTAACAAGGAAGTGAAAAAGAAACTGTTTTCTTCACAGAAAGCAACTGCTAGTGCATTTTTAACTGAGACAGTAGATTCCAAATGTCCATTTTGCCTGGGAAAGCATGCACCAAAGGACTGTGAAAAGGTGAAGACCATAAAGGAGCGTAAGAATTCTTTACGTAAATATGCAAGATGTTTTAAATGTTTAGGAAAGGGTCATAGAGCTAATACTTGTCCAATTAATGTTTCTTGTGAGAGGTGTGGTGGGAGCCATAACCCTGCTCTTTGTGAGGGAGGGATGGGCTCTGGGGGGAATGTTGGTGCTGTAGCTAGCCCCATGCATGTGGGGGAGTCTGGGGGTCATGTGGCGATGCAAACTGCGCAGGCGCTTGTTCGGGGACAGAGTGAATGTAGGGTTCGTGTGTTATTTGATTCTGGAAGTAACAAATCCTTTGTTACAACCAGTGTCAAAGAGTGCATTAACCCTAAGGTGAAAAGAAAGGAATGGCTACAACTCACAACATTTGGTAATAGCTCTGAACAGTCTGCTCTTAGAGATGTGGTAGAACTTGAATTGTGTTCTCTTACAGGTGGAAGTGTAACCAAGATTGAAGCTTATGTAGTGCCTGTCATTTCTAACATTAAAAATGTTCATGTTGATTCTGTTAAATGCAATTACTCTCATCTTCAAGGTTTATGGTTTTCAGATACTGATCAAGGTAAGTCTGACTTGGAAATTACTGTTTTGATTGGGGCAGATTATTTATGGCAGTACCAGGGGGGCTGTGTTATTCGTGGTAGACCTGATGAGCCAGTTGCTGTACAAACATCTTTGGGATGGGTACTGTCAGGACCTATCAAGGGTAGGTTAAACGATACGCCCCATGGTGCTGCCGCAGTAAATGCTATCCGAGCTGAAACCCAAGAAGGTAATGTAGACAGTGAGATTTGCAAGTTATGGGATCTAGAAACTATTGGCATAAGGCCAAAAGATGAGGTAAGTGAGAGTTTTCAAGACAACATTGTGTTTAATGGTGTAAGGTACACAGTGCGGTTACCATGGAAGGTAAGTCATGATGCGTTGCCAACTAATTACTCAAATAGTTTGGCAAGGTTGAAAGGTTTGTTGGTAAAGCTACGTAAGGACGAAGAAGTTCTTAAGGAGTGTCAGAACATCATAGATAACCAACTTGAGACAGGAGTTATAGAGAAGGTAGTTAACCTAGAAACGGAAGATAATTGCCACTATTTACCGCATAGGCCTGTTGTGCGTCATAATGCAGAAACCACAAAGGTTCGTATGGTATTTGATGCCTCATCCAAGACAGGTAAGAAGGGTATCAGTCTTAACGATTGTTTACATGTGGGGCCGTCTTTAAATCCATTGCTGTATGACATCTTATTAAGGTTTCGAATGGCAGGAGTTGCAATGACTGCGGATATAGAGAAAGCATTCTTAAACATTGAGGTAGACAAAGCAGACAGAGATAACCTTAGGTTTTTGTGGGCTACAAATCCGTTTGATGAAGATCCAACAGTCGAAACGTACCGGTTCTGTAGGGTGGTCTTTGGGGTCAAAAGTTCACCTTTCTTGCTCAATGGAACGCTAAGGTATCACCTTCAGAATTATGAGAAAACTGATCCCCTCTTTGTTCAGCAGATGATTGACAGTCTTTATGTAGACGACATGGTATTTTCAACCACTACGCTGGAGTGTGCGTATGGAATGTATGAAAAGGCTAGGGAGAGAATGATGAGTGGTGGTTTTAGATTGAGGAAGTGGGTAACAAATGACCAGGAATTAGCTGAAAGAATCAAATGTAGGGAAGAGAGCCGTGAATGGAGTGGTGACTCAGAAAAGCAGCCAGAAGAGAGCTATGCTAAAGCAACATTAGGCTTTACAGGAGAGCCATCGATGCATAAGGTTTTAGGCCTTGATTGGAATTTTGATAACGATACAGTCCTCTTTGATTTTAGACCTATTTTGAAGAAAGCCGAAGCCATGAAGCCAACAAAGCGAGAAGTATTAAGTCTTATGGCAGGAGTATTTGATCCTCTAGGTCTCATAAGCCCATTGCAGTTGAGCATGAAAGTTTTATTCCAACAGTTGTGCAAGGAGAATGTTGGATGGGATGATGAGCTTGAGGGACCCCTTAAGTTAAGGTGGGAAAGTTGGATTAAGAGCTTAAGCAAAGCAGGTTGCATTAGCATAGATAGGTTTGCACTTCAAGGAAGCAATGAGGGTGAGACAGTTCAGAAAGGAACTCTTCATGGATTCTGTGATGCCAGTAAAGATGCATACTGTGCAATGGTTTATGTTGTGTTTGAAACAAATGAAGGGTTGAAGGCATCATTGCTTACTAGTAAGACAAGAGTAGCTCCACTTAAGCCCATGACAATTCCAAGATTAGAATTGATGGCAGCAAGAATCTTAGCACAGCTAATGGAAACAGCAAAAGAAGCCATCAAGTCACACATTGAAATCACAGATTGTTACTATTGGTCTGACAGTATGACTGCCTTGCAATGGATTCAAAATAAGGGAGAGTGGAAACAGTTTGTGAGATCAAGAGTGAATGAGATTTTAAGTGCCACCAGAAAGGATAGATGGAGACATTGCCCAGGGGAAATCAACCCTGCAGACATTGGTTCTAGAGGAATGAAGGCTGAAGATTTGAAAGACAGCAAGCTTTGGTGGGAAGGGCCACAGTTTCTTACTGACCCTTCTGTAGAGTGGCCTGAGTTTATGCACAATGAGGAAGACTTGGATGAGAGTGTTGAATGTGAAAGGAAGGTCACAACTTTAGCTGTACAAGCAAAAGAGATTCAGAATGTTGGAAATGTGATAGACATCAATCGATACAGCAACGTATTGAAACTACTCAGAGTAACAGCATTGGTGGTAAGATTTGTAAGAAACCTGGGTGCAAAGAGGAGGGGGAGTGAAAGGATTGTTGGAAATTTAGGAAGAGAAGAGCTTTTCCATGCAGAATCTTTATGGATAAGGTCAGTCCAAGAAGGGCTGAAGCAACAAAAGAATTATCAGCAATTAGTGCGTGAATTGAGAGTTTATGAAGATGATGGAATATTGAGAGCTCGTGGAAGGTTGAATAGATCAGATCTACCTCAGGAAACAAAAAATCCTATCTTGTTGCCTAGGTATCATAAGTTCACAGAAATGATCATTTTAGACTGTCATAAATTTGTGCACCACAGTGGAGTAAGTGCAACACTAACAGAGTTGAGAACACGATTTTGGGTTCCTAAAGGTAGGCAGTTGGTGAAGGTATTACTTCACAGATGTGTGACATGTAGGAGACAAGAAGGAAGGCCATATGATAAACCTGTGACAGCAGATTTGCCAGAGTTCAGAGTAAAACAGGCACCACCTTTCTCTAGAGTCGGGGTTGACTTTGCAGGGCCTCTCCTAGTTAAGGGTTTGGGAGGAGAAATGGTGAAAAGTTACATTGCATTGTTTACTTGTTGCATAAGTAGGGCAGTACACTTGGAACTGGTAGGTGATCTAGGAGTCCCATCATTCCTTAGATGTTTTAGGAGATTCACAGCTAGAAGAGGAACACCAGAATTAATGATATCAGACAATGCAAAAACATTCAAGACAACCGGAAAGAATTTGAAGCAACTTTACAATCACCCTGAAGTGAGAGCAGAATTGGAAGGCAAGAAAGTAGAATGGAAACTTGAATGGAAGTTCATTCTAGAGAGAGCGCCAAATTGGGGTGGATTTTATGAAAGGTTAGTAGGGCTTACCAAACGTTGCTTGAAGAAAGTGCTAGGAAATGCTAGGTTAAACCATGATGAACTACATACAGTTCTTGTTGAAATTGAAGGAACTCTCAATGCAAGACCTTTAACATATGTCAGTAGTGAGTTAGAGGGAGAAATTCTTACACCTGCACATTTGCTATATGGTAGAAACGTCAATTCTCTGCCAGATTACCCCATAGAGGAGGAAGGTTTCAAGGAAAAGGACTTAGGAGTCAGGTACAAGTATCTTACAGAAAGGTTGGTACATTTCTGGTCACGATGGAAAAGTGAGTATCTTGTTAATCTTAGAGAGCATCATCGTAGTGATAGTAAGGTCGGTAAGAACTTTGTGAGAGTTGGTGACATTGTTCTTTTAGGAGATGACATCAACAAGAAACGCAATGACTGGAAGTTAGGAGTCGTGCAAGAATGCATCAAAGGTAAAGATAATGAAGTTAGAGGAGCTAAAGTCCGAGTAGAGGGTAAGAAGAAACCTCTTGTATTAGCTAGACCTGTTCAGAAGCTATTCCCAATTGAAGTGAGGAATGAGAATGAGCAAGCAAAAGGTCAGAGTGATGAATTCGGGGGGCCTGCGCTGGATGCGTCGCTCGTTGCACCTAGTCGACCTGCACGCCGGGCTGCTGCATTGGATTCCCAGTGGAAGACCCAGGGTATGCTTGATTCCTAGTGAATCAGGGAGGGGGTGTGTGCGGAAACTCAGCCCAATACCACTGCGGGGCAGGCTTATGGTTCCCACAATGCTTTGCACAAAAAAAGCATGTGCGACTATCTGTTGAAGTTTGCTAGAGTTGAAGTAAGTTGGAAGTCTTTCGAAATTCAAAAAGTTACGTCAAGCAAGCCATTTATTTATCTGCCTTACATCTGCATTAAGAACCTTCTATAACACTAGTAGTAAGATGGCCAAAATTTTACGAAACTCCAGTACTATGTCTGAGAAGTACTAAGAAACTTTTCAAAGTTGAAAGTATGAATATTATAGCAAATGGATCGTTAAACCTTTATTCTTGAGCAGTATTATCTAACCATTTGTGTTTTCAACATAACAGAACACTGTTTATTCCTTAATCGTGTTTTAAATGTCAAGAAACATATTTGGCGCAGTGACCACATTGATAATTCTGCATTCAAAAAATAAGAAACCAATTAAGAAACTTATAGTACTAAAATGGACAAAATTTCATGTGAAATTAAGAAACTTGTAGTACTATGGCCTGATCAAAATTTCTTATATAAAAAACGTGTAATTACATAAAGATAAAGATATACAGCAGTAGATTATTACCTTCTACTCTTATTCGTCGATGACTGACTTTTGACTTCCAATTTTGAACTTCAATACTGAACAACAGATCACAGAAGATGAAGCTTTTTATCTGATATCAGACAACTGACTGAAGAAGTAAGTTCATGATGACCAAATGAAGATATAGCGTGTACACATTTGAATAGGTGACGACGTAATCATGAGGAAGCATGCCTTTTGTCATTAGAACAAATAATGACACGAATCCGTTATTTCCTTAATGTAAATCGCATTATTCTTTTTAATTTTATTGACATCATTTGATGTCATTCTTATTGTCCATATACACCTATTTTGAGTTGTGAAATTTGTTAGGAAACGCGTGAATAGCATTAATTGCCAATTCAATTGACTAACAGTTGACTAATGAACGTTTCAGGAGAATGGTCACGTAATCAAGGAAGTAGTTATGCTTGGTTATGCCAGCCCCTGTCTGGAGCAATAGTCAAGTTTCTTTGCCTGCCACCTTGCATTATTTTTGAAGGAAACATTGATATAAGAAACTTGCATCAGGCCATAGTGCTAAGAGTTTCTTAGTTCAACTTGAAAATTTTGGATTTTACTACTAAAACGAAGTCTCTTAGTTTGTTCATTGTCTCTTAAATCAGAGTCTATACTTAAATGCATGAATTACCAAGGTGGTCTCTAACACTGCTGCAGATTTGTTTCTAGACATTTAGAATATCATTTAGGAATAAACAGTGCCTCTTATATTCAAAACATAAACAAACGGTCGGTTGATATTACTCAAACGTGAAGGTTCAACGCCACATATATGGTCAACCACATATACGATTGGTTGATCTCGAAACTAAAGGTTCAACAACATACAAGTTTTTTTATAAGAAACTTGGATCAGGCCATAGTACTAAGAGTTTCTAAATTTAACATGAAATTTTATCCATTTTAGTAATAAAAGTTTCTTAATTGGTTTCTTATTTTTTGAATGCATGAATTGTCAATGTGATCGCTAACACTGTGGCAGATATGTTTCTTGACATTTAAAACCGTTTAAAACATCATAAAGGAATAAACAGTGCTCTGTTATGTTGAAAACAGAAATGGTTAGATGATTTTGCTCAAGAATGAAGGTTCAACGATCTATTTGCTGTAATATCCATGCTTTTAACTTTGGAAAGTTTCTTAGTACTTCTCAGACATAGTACTAGAGCTTCTTAAAATTTTGACAATCTTAGTACTAGTTTCTTATAAACCAGTTTCTTATAAAAAACGTGCATAGCGACATATAAATATATATCTATATTTATTTTTTTCACGATATATAAAATAAATTGGTTTCTAAATATTCTTGTTTAATTTTGGCCATCTTAGTACCAGTTTCTTATAAAAAAAATGTAGTTACCAGAAATTTCTTAATTTTGAAAGAGTATTTTCACTTTCTAATGAAGAACGCCCCCCCCCCTTGTTTCTTTTTCAAGAAATACGATGCAGTTTTCATTACGACTGTCATAGGTGTGTTGATATATAGAAAAAGTTTGCAAGAAACAGAGTTCTGCTACGCTCCAAACAAATCGTTTTCGTGAATCCCACCCAAGAATAGAGGCCCCCCATATTTGTACGTGAAGCGTTATTTGGCTAATTTAGGCGCGTGATTTCGTGATTTTGATATTTTCGACTCGTGAATTCGTGATCGAAGGCTCTGTCGTGCAGCGTGATTTGCCAAAAATTTTGTCGTTATTTCGTGAAATGGACTTTTAAAGTGCGTGATTGCGCCTTCAAATTTCACAAAGAAATGCTGTTTTCCGTCATTCTGGAGGGTGTAGTGTCAAAAAATTTTCCGGGGGCAAGCTCCCGGACCCCCATTCTTACTTCATTCCCTGGCAATCTACCCAAATAAAGATATTTGTCTCCTAGAAAGTCTTGGGTAAAAATAGCATTGATCTTACATGAAGAATTCCTGAGTTACCTAAAAACAAAACATGGTACTACTCAAATTGCAACCGACAAAGTAAAAGATGCAATCTATTTGAACGAAAATCGACTTTTTCTAAGAAGCAAATGATAGGTTACCAGGCTTTAATTTCCACAATACGGCGTTTTTCGATGTTCTAGAAGGTGAATATTCCAAAAATTTTCCGGGGCAAGCCCCTGGACCCCTATTTATCTCATTTCACTCACAGTTTTGGCTCCGAAACTTTAAAATCCATGTTAAAATTACCCTGCTTTCCCTCGTGTGTCTTCGCCAGCTATGTATTTATGTAGAAATATCTATCTGGAGCATTCTTAAATTTCTGCAGCGTGAACGTGAAAGTGCTGTTTTATTGTCCGTGATGGCGTGAAAAACGAAAAATCAACACGTGAATCCGTTATCCAGGGGTTCTATAGGGGGGCCTCAGAATATGGAGTGATATCTTTGCAATGATGATCTCTGATTTTTGTTAAAAGAATCTTAAAGTGAAATTCTGAGGGAGGAACTCAACTCTTTTATTTACTTTATTACTCGGTATCACCTGATTAATATCTAGATAGAAAAATGATTTCGTACGAATTGGCTATGATATGTTCACGTAAACACAGGAATCTTGTAGGAAACTGTTAGGAAACTTTTAGTATTCCACAGGGGGGTTCTACCATAGTAAAGGTACCTGGGGATGTGCCGCCCACAAGGGTATACTTTTTCGGACTTCTAGTCTAGCCAAGGGTATACTTTTTGGCAATTTTAGTCGAGTTTAGTCTAGGCAAGGGTATGCTTTGTGGCAAGTTTGGTCAAAGCACTGTAAAAATTCGGTAATTTCTGCAAAAAAATCTAATTTGAAAAAATTTTTTGTCCTGAAAATGAGAAAAGTTCGCAAGTTTTGTTTAGAAAACGCCAATTCAGGGCAATTTTGATTGAGAAATTAGTCTAGCCAAGGGTATCATTTTCACAAAAATTAGTCTAGCCAACGGTCCCATTTTGAAACTGTGGGCCGCACACCCCTACCCGAAATTTAGCTGAGAACCCCCCCCCCCGTGAGTATTCAAAATCTAAAAATCTTATATATCAAAAGTGTCTCATGAAGTTATAAGTTCTTTTCGGTTGAAAATGTTCAGATATACATCATGCCCCAAAAAAATTGTTCGAAGTTTTATATAAATGTAAGAAAAAAAGCGAATAAAATGTAAGAAAAAATTGAATAGTGTCCTGGTTAAATATCCCAGAACCAGAGATCTTGAATTAAGTTTGACATCAGAATCTCGCAAGTCTGCTAAAAATTAACGGAGTTATAAGCCATTGAAGTTCAAGGTTTTAAAGATGAAACCACACGCCCCTGTACAACTTGTTCAGACTTGTTTCACAAAGACAAACTTCCCAAAAGTTGAGGCCAATTTTAGTTTGATCTATTAGCTGAGGATGGCACGAGTTTTAGTGGAGACATTATTTGTTCGCTTACTAAGCTAAAATGTAGCTCCGTATTACTGTGAAAAACTAAGCGAACTTCTGCATTCGCATTGCATTCTTATTGTGAAAAACTAAGCGAAGTGTTTCGCTTCCTTTTGCAACTTCATTCTTATTGTGTAGAAGTAAGCCAAGTGTTTCGCTTACTTTTTCACAATACGTAGCTATTCTTTTTGTGAAAAACTAAGCGAAGTGTTTCGCTTCCTTTTCCAATCCTGTACTTGTTGTAAAGAAGTAAGCCAAGTGTTTCGCTTACTTTTTCACAATACGTAGCTATTCTTTTTGTGAAAAACTGAGCGAAGTGTTTCGCTTCCTTTTCCAATCCTGTACTTATTGCATAGAAGTAAGCCAAGTGTTTCGCTTACTTCTTTACAATAAGTAGTTGTTTCTTTTGTGAAAAACTGAGCGAAGCGTTTCGCTTCCTTTTCCAATCCTGCACTTATTGTATAGAAGTAAGCCAAGTGTCTCGCTTACTTCTTCAAAATAAGTAACTATTCTTTTTCTGAAAGGAAGTAGGCAAGGGACTTGTAAAATTTGCCATCGATGGAAGCGACAGGAACGATCACGTGAAAACCAGGCTTTAACGTTGAAAGCAAATAAATTATGAATTGATGGAAGAAAAGCAGTAGAATTTTCAAGCGAGTAACAGTAACAAAGATATCAGAAATTCTCTCACTGGAATTATGGTAAACTACATAATTTTTGCTTCAACAATTCATTAATAGATTTTTTTCAAGGCCTACTCCATATTAAATCATTGGGATGCAAAGATTTTGGTAGCCCCTATATGCGAATGTAGATTATAGAATAAAGATACTGAAGCATTGTTGAACAGAATCTGATTTTGTTAACCTAGACCATCAGCAAGTGAGAACTCTCTTAAGTAAAGTTACGGATTTGAATCTGCTTTGTATCAAAGTGAGCTTCTGATTTACGTAGGTAATTGGTTGTAAGTTATTGCAAATTCCTAGAGGGCTTGAAAAACTTTCCCAGGCCCAACAGTAGCTGCTGAGCTACCGTTAAAGTTGCAGCAGTTCCATCAAAGTAAGTATATAAAAAACCGTCTTTTAATTGCATTGCGAAAGTGCACGAAATGACATAGAACAGCCCATTTTGAAGAGCCAATCACTCCCTCGAAGAAGTGTACACGATCTAAAAAAAACAATAGGACTTCTAGGGATGTTTCTCAAAACGAAAGGATTATTACCAAAGGCGTACGAGATTTTATGGAGTGATATGTTCCTTGCCCTGTACGACGGTTGATATTAACTTTATGACCTCATACATGATAGGGATCTGATACAACTGTCGATGGCTTTTTTCTTTAAGATTTCTTTTGGTGCTTGCTCTAAGTTCAGTTGTTTTCAGCAAGTGGTCAAATTATGCATCGAGACTGAGTTTCAGAACACAAATAGTGCTTTATTTATAGAGAGAGAGGCATCATACAGGTTTGGACGAAGTATCCTATCATTAATTTCTCCATCCTCGTCTATCAGTAAATAGAGGGGGGTGAAGCAAAGAAATCGAACTCGGGACAGCATCAACAAAACCATGATTATCAAAAATGGGCTAGAGGTTATTACAATTTACAATCTAACTATTACATTCTACGGTCATCTGAAAAGGAAAGATAGGTTAGTTTAAGTGGGGGTTAGGAAGTGCAACTGCGGCAGTCAGAGAGACCTTGCTCGATACACCATGTCCGAAAGTTGGTACTTCCCTCGCTAGGGTACTCATAGACTATGGTCTGCTACTTCACAATGTAATCACAGACAGTCTACTACTTTCCCTATTGAGGTTTCCTCGCCCGGGTAATCATAGACTATGGTTTGCTACTTCACAATGTAATCACAAACAGTCTACTACTTTCCCTTTTGAGGTAGTCCCAACACCTCGTTCTCTGAGGGTACTCATAAGCCACAAGCAGGTACTTTCCTCATCAGGTAATCCCCGCAGCCTACTACTTTCCCTCTCGAGGTATACGTTTCACTGTTGAGGTCCATCGAACAGGTCCATGAAATTTTTATCTGGAGCCGTTGGAGAAGGTTTTCTAAAACCTTCCAGCTTCGAAAAGGTTAGGGAACCGCCGCATTTGCACTTCGATGTGAAACGAGCAACGATGTTCTCTGCATTAACATTTGAAAGATTCCACTTATATGTGCTTACTAAAATCATGTGAATCTTTCGTGAATCTCTCACTGTATTTTGTAAGGGAAGGGCGGGTGGGCTTTTGTTGTTCGGACAGACTTTCGTCCCAGTTTCAAATCTAACTTTGAAGATAATAAGCGCAGAGGTCGTACTGCTATCTTAGACATGTCTGAGTTATAGATTTTGGTGTCATGTGATTGGTTCATCGAGGTGTCACCTAGTTTAAGCTAACTCTGGCGGGAAAGGGGGGACCTTTTGTTCTCATGAGTTTGACCTAAGATAATTACCATCTGAGTTTGAATAAAGACAACAGTTTGATCCCTCGACATGGACTAATTAGTTTGCAACGACTACGGTTAGGTGCCGATTTCCTAAGCAGCTAATTCCCATTGCAGGCCTGGTAAGTGTTTAACTAACCCAAGAGGGTCTTTGCTAACTGAATCAAGGCTCCCCGCCACCAAGCAAACTTTGCAACGGCCGCCCACTTAATCACTTCACTCCTCTATTCAACTAATGTGTTAGACGCAGTGGCGAACGGTGCTGGATTAAAGCCTGCGGTGGTGAAATTAACCCCACGAAAGTTTCACTTTAGTGCTGCATAAAAACTATCTTTTCATGACATTTATTGAATGGGGTTTGTTCTTCAGGGTGAAAGGTGTATGAATGCTAGAAAAGGTAGCTTTTCTACCTGTAAATGGAAGCCGAAGCCCCTTAGAGCGCTGGGGCAAAGTACCCCATTAAAAATAGCTTTTGGAAACATTAACTGAATGGGGTCCGTTTCTCACCGTATTAAGGATGTCAATATGTGTAAGAATACTGGTTGAAGAGTACATGGAACAAGTAGTTTCCTATTTGTAAAGGGAAGCCCTTTTGAGGGCTGGGGCAAAGTACCCCATTCTAAAAATAATTTTGGGGCCATTTTTTGAGTTAGTCTGTTTTTAATCGTATTCAGCATGTCAAAATGTGTAAAAAGAACGAGTTTCAGGTGAATAAGACGATAATTTTCTATTTGTGAAGGAAACGGTTTAGAGGACTGGGACCGAGTGTTCCATTCTAAAAATAGCTTTTGGGGGCATTTTCTGAATGGAGTCAGTCTCTCATCTTCATGTGTAAGAATATTTATCTTCAAGTACATGGAACAAGTAGCTTTCTATTTTTAAAGGTAAGCCCTCCGGAGGACTGGGGCAAAGTACCCATTCTAAAATAGCTTTTGGGGGCATTTTCTGAATAGGGTCCCTTTCTCACCGTATGAAGCATGTCAAAATGTGCAAGAATACCGATTTTCAAGTACATGGGACAAGTAGTTTTCTATTTGTAAAGGGAAGCCCTTTAGAGGGCTGGGACAAAGTACCCCATTCTAAAAATAGTTTTGGGGCATTTTTTGAATTGGGGTTTGTTTTCATCGCATTCGGCATGTCAAAATATGTAAGAAGAGCGAGTTTCAAGTGAATAACAAGGATAGATTTCTATTTGTGAAGGGAAACCGTCTAGAGGGCTGGGGCAGAGTACCCCATTCTAAAAATAGCTGTTGGGGGCATTTCCTGAGTGGGTTCCACCTTCCATCGTATTCAGCATATCAAATTGTGTACTTGTACCAAATTTCATGCTTGTATCATAAAATGCACAATGCAACTGCTAAGCGGGCGCACTATATACAATAAGTACAGGATTGGGAGAGGACGCAAAACACTTTGCTTAGTTTTTCACAAAAAGAATAGCTACGTATTGTGAAAAAGTAAGCGAAACACTTGGCTTACTTCTATACAATAAGTGCAGGATTGGAAAAGGAAGCGAAACACTTCGCTTAGTTTTCACAAAAAGAATAGCTACGTATTGTGAAAAAGTAAGCGAAACACTTGGCTTACTTCTATACAATAAGTACAGGATTGGAAAAGGAAGCGAAACACTTGGCTTAGTTTTTCACAAAAAGAACAACTGCTTTTTGTGAAAAAGTAAGCTAAACCTTTCGCTTACTTCTGCACAATAAGAATGGAATTAAAAATGGAAGCGAAACGTTTCGCTTAGTTTTTCACAATAAGAATGCAATACGAATGCAAAAGTTCGCTTAGTTTTTCACAGTAATACGGAGCTACATTTTGGCTTATTACGCTAACATGTGTATACCCGTTTTAGTGCCGACACTTTCTGATAATTATTTGCTTGAACATGTCTCATTTAATTTATTATTATGTCTAAACTACTGGATTTTGTCATTAACATTGATATGTCAATATTTTCTTCTTGGATTTGTCTTTAACAAATGAATTTGTCATTGCTACTACCATTTCGATTCGTCGAATAATTATAACTTACTCAGTCTTTTTTACCATGTCATACTGAGGGTTAGAATGAAACTGTTCGTGGTGACACTTGCAATTAAAATGCAAGTATCCGAAGACGTTAAGACTTATTCGATGAAAGACCAGTTCATTTCAAATTGTGCTCAACAGGATTCTTCTAAGCATCCATAACCTTGATTTAAAGTTAGAAAAAGTTTGGTTATCGAAAGTGTTTTCCGGATATCATTTGATTTGCGTTGAACAAAAGAGATTTACTTTCACTGCATTGTCGATTTCGCACAAACTTGAACTTCAAAAGCTTGCAACTCCGTGAATTTTTAACGGATTTGCAATATTCCGGTGTCTAAGATTCAACGTACTCTCGAGTACCGAATAATCGTCCCCCCCTTATTAATTTTTGAAAAATTTCCAACCCCCCCCGCTCTTATTCCAACCCCCCTTTTATTAATTTTTGGAAAAATGAAATGATATTAGACATAATTTCTGAATAAACGCAAGAAAAAGTCTCAAGAAGTGCATTCAATAGAATCAGAGTTCATACGTAAATGTATCAGTAATATCACTGTTCACATAAATATATAACAGATAGGTGTTTACCTAAGAAAAGGGCTGTTTTCTATTTCTCCAAGCAGCCCCCCCCCCCCGATTATTCCAACCCCCGATTATTGTTATGTCGAACCATTTCCAATCCCCCGATTATTCTAACCCCCCCCCCGTTTATTCGGTACTTGAGAGAAGTTATTTTACCATAGCCTGTTCATTATTTCTTTATTTTTTATATTTATTGAAATTTTGAACGATCTTTGGGACTCCTTGTAGAAAAAGAGTTTCATAACATTTTTGCCATCCTAATGTAAGGTTCTAAGCAAAGTTATAACTTTGTTCTAAGAGACCAGTTTATCTTTAAAGCTGAGTGCCGCTTTTCATAAATTCCCCTGTCCAAGATGTCAAATTCTTTATGTTGCAAGGAATTGGATTATTCAAAGCGATATGACAACATCATTAGGGTGGGTGAGTTGTCGATCGGCAACTCGGGGGCACATCCCGGGAGACTCGAGGGTTGAGTACTTTCCCCTGGAGACCTTGCGTGCTCATGCCGTACGTCAGGAAGACGCCAAAGAACTCGCAGCATGACCAAACGTTAAAGAAGCTGAAACTCATTTGTGAATGAAGTCATGCGCTTTCAGTCGGTCATACAAGAATTGTCAGGAGCTGTCAGCAGATATCCTTTGCGCCCCTGAAAGGCTTTAAAGATCATGTCAGCGAGCCAATACACCTATGCAGTCATTAAGTCAAGCAACAATCGTCAGCTTTTGCATGTCATATGAGCGAGTCCAAAAAGTTTATCCATTGCTTAAAAAATCGTCAACCTCCCCACAGGGCCTTTGTCATATTGGAAATTGCAAAATGCCCTGAGATGAGGCTGTAAAACCAACTTTATAAAATTACAACTTCGAGGCTGGCTGAGAATTCAAGTAAATTCTGTGAATTTAGTCATAATTCAATATGCACAATCTTGATTTCCGATGAAAACGAACTTTTCGTCTGCACCCAAATATGATGAAGCTAAATCTCACAAAATGCCCTGGTTGCGTGGTTGGTTGAAATATATTGTGCTATCAACATTTACAAGATATGAGCTGCCCGTTTTTTGCCTTTTTTGGCGTATGTAAACTAGAAACAGGACTCTTAGCTAAATACTTTTTAGAAGAGGATTGTTCTTAGCCTGGTTTCCAAAGACATGTAAGACACATTAAGGGATCTACTTTTCAATCAAAAATCTTCACAATACTGTGGGTTAGATGAGAAGTAAAAACCCCTTTTCACCAAATTGGCCTTCCAAGTGATTCGACCTGGAAAACTGAGACTCGTGTTGTAACTCTACATTCAACATAGAGTTCATGAGTTCAGAGATAGCAGAGAAGCCAGTGCTGGCCCCAACGCAGCGGAGCAACAGAACAGGAGTGCTTCCGCCAAGGCTTATTTGCACAAGTAGATGGTCGGATGGTTGCTGAGCGTGTGATCTAGAGCGCGCTTTTTAGCGAGATTCCTCGACGCTGTAAACTTAGTATCTTCGTACCCCCAACAAAACCTTGGTAGAAAGTAGAAAGTCACTGTTTCCCACTAGTTGCCGGATACTTTCCCAATGTAACCCCTTCCTACCGGTGGACAATATATGTGACCAGCCTCTGAACAGCTCAGAAAAGCAGTGCTTAAACCTCTGCTGTTTTAAAGGGGTTCCGTTGTCAAAGTGTAAGCAAATCTTTAGTGTTGTTTCTGCACTTTGTTTGCTTGCTTCAATGTCAGAAATCTACTTGTATCGTAAGAAATATGAATGTTTTGTTTGCACCTCTGAAGTAAAAATGATTAACTGCAGATAACGATTTTATTTTGGCAAAAATTAAAGTCTATCTGTGTGATATCACCTTTCAAAAAACTACAAAATTACCTGACAAAATTTGGAGATTGGAAGCCTTATAATCTTCTGCTGTAAGTGCCAGCTGCACCAGTTTACAATATTGAAATATATCCCACCTGATATCTTGGGAGACGTCGAACAATTTCAATATTCTCAAATTTTGCTTTCTTCGTAAACCTTCAACTTTTAACCAAGCGTCTCAAATATCTTCAAATGAAAACATGAATGTTGAATCTGATCACTCCACCCAGATTAGACATCTTGAGTCTCATATCTTTGATTCTAAAGTCGTTTAAATGAAAGTGGATTTACATGTTCAGACATCTTGATCCATTCACTAAGATAAAACCAAGCCAATTAAACAAACATACGCTTTGTGCTTTCGTATTACTGCTTTTTGGGACAGAAATTCATTTAGTCAATGAAGCAAAATTTTATCGTCCACTGCAAAAATGGAATCTCTCAGCTTATGGCTTATCACATTTGAGGTGGCAATTTTTTACCCGCTTCTCCTCAGATATTGCAATGCAGTTTCTTGCAATTTGACAAATGCGTGGCTGTCATACAACATAAGCCGCGTCCTTCGAATGCAAATTTTTCTTAGATCCACGGTTTCCCCCCGGGGGGTACTCCCATTGTGACCTGACAGGGGGGTCCAGTCAGGGCTAAAGAGGGTCAAAGCAAAAATTTTGAAAAATACCCTCAAATGGCAGTATCTTTTTACAAAAACCCTCAAATGGTAGTTCACGAACTTGAAAACTGGATCATTTGGTAGCATTTAGTAATGAAAATTTTCTACGGTTTTTCATAATGTTTTATTGCAAAACCGATAGAACAAAGCAAGAAAACTTTCAAAATTCATTTATGATTAATGCTGTAATGACTAAATTGGCGTCCGGAGGAGCGTACCAGGTTGAAACATAATAAGTGGCTAGGAATCTAAGAATATTTCCAATTGGTAGTATTTGGTTGGCAAATAGCGTCATTTGGTAGCCAGTCAGTAAAACCCTCAAACTGACTGCAAAACAATTGGTTTTAATCTCAATTGGTTTTAACCCGTACCCATTCACAGGCCACATTGAGAGTACCCCCCCCCGGGGGTTTTCCCTTTGATCGAAGAAATTGTTCTTGGTTGTTCTTTCGATCAAGGGAGATTCACAATCATCGCAATGAAATTAGGAAAACATCGATTGCGTTAAGACCCAACATCAAATTTCATTGTTGGTAACCCACGGGGGGGGGGGCTCTTAGAGGTGTGCCGCCCACAGTTTCAAAATTGTACCGTTAGTTACTCTCGAGTACCGAATAATCGTCCCCCCCCCCGCTTATTAATTTTTGAAAAATTTTCCAACCTCCCCGCTCTTATCCAACCCCCCTTTTATTAATTTTTGGAAAAATGAAATGATATTAGACATAATTTCTGAATAAACGCAAGAAAAAGTCTCAAGAAGTGCATTCAACAGAACCAGAGCTCAAAAGTAAATGTATCAGTAACATCACTGTTCACATAAATGTATAACAGATAAGTATTTACCTAAGGAAAAGGCTATTTTCTATTTTTCCAAGCAGCCCCCCGATTATTCCAACCCCCCCCATTATTGTTATGTCGAACCATTTCCAACCCCCCCCCGATTATTCTCACCCCCCCCGTTTATTCGGTACTCGAGAGTAGGCCAATTTTTGTGAAAATGATACCTTAGGCTGGACTAAAATCTACATCAAAAAAGTACCATGAGTTGGCGTTTTGTAGACAAAAATTGCCAAATTTTCGCCTCACTAGACCAAAATCATCAAAATTTGGATTTCTGTACAAGAAACAAGAATTACCAAAACGGTACTTTTCTTTGACCAAAATTGCCACAAGACAAGCCCCTGCCCAGACTGAAACTCCCAAAAAGTATACCCTTGGGTAGATTAGAAGTCCCTCAGTGGCTCCGGCTCCTGTGTCTCTGATGCGTGCAACCTCGTCCCCAGGGTCTTTTGATGACAAAAAGCCATGGGGACGAGGTTGTGATGCGTGCACATTAACCTTACAATCTAAGGAGAACCGTTTTGTTCTATGGAAAATCTGCATATCCAAGACGCTATCCTTGCCGTCACATATCTGCATGATTTCATAGCAGACATTGAAAGTTTGAATCGCAAAACAATTTTATCAATTTCTTCCTTGAGAAACAGAAAATTATGTTTTGAAGCACGTTGATTGTGCTTTTTATCCACCCCTCCCCTAAAAGCGTTGCAAAATCATAAGAGGTTCTTTGAAGAAAATATCTTTGCACCGATGTTGATGAAGTTTCAAGGTTTTAACCCGTAGCAAGAGGCCATTACTTCGTTATAGATTTTCGATAAAAGCAAAAATCAGGATCAGTTTTTGCTTTATGAAATCATAGCTAAGAATGCGAGGCAGACCATTTTGCTATCACCATTAGGGGAAAAATTAGTGGAGTCCTGGAAGATCATGTCATCCAACAACTGTCCAATGGCAGTTGAGCGCTCTTTGCATAAAGAAATCCTAGGTAGGCAGGCATTTATATTTAACGTGGCTAGCCCGCGAAAGTCTGAGAGACTTATTTCCAGCAGGGGCCACGGATGTTTTACCATCAGTCCGCCGCAGCTACCCGCCACAGCTACCAGATTTCCCTCACATGGCTCTGGTCGACCCGGGCAAGTGTTACGGACAGCGACCAAACTGTCCAGCGTGGGATTTGAACCTACGGCCGTTCTGACCTTTGGCTTACGAGTCAGACGCCTTAACCACTCGGCCACACGCTCACTTCATGAATGATGGTTTTAGACTGTATTTTGTTTTATAAATTTCAGTCATGAGCAACCACAGTTCTCTTACATGAGTTGACACCTATTTAGATTGTTCCAAGAGAAAACCAAAATCAACCTCGTAACTTTTGTATGCAGTACGTCATGCCCTGTCGTGAATATGATTTATTCTATGATTCATAGCTCTATTATAGAAAAATCCAAACAAGAAAACAGTAGCTAGAATGAGACAAAACGAATGCCCTCATTCAACACCCTTTCAGTTTGAGCATTTCATATCTTATAATTCTGTCTAATCTACTTACTTCTGTATTTCTTCTTGCAGTTTCCTGAGAGGATTTATCATCTACAAAGCGCTGTCACTGCCGTCGACTTTTCAACTGGCAATCCCAGCCTTCTAGCGGTATTTTCATTTCTTTAAAATCTTAGTAAACAAAATTTTAAGTTTTAGTTTATCGTTTGCTCGAAGTGCATCATTTTTTAGCATGTTTGTCCACCTTAACTATTTTCCAATACAAATTTCCCATTGATTTAATTTAAACTCCCATTGTCGCCAAATGGCAACGCAGATATTTGTGACAAGTTTTGCGATGCTGAGCAATGCCTATGAAAAATTTGATTTGATGTGTTTCAACCGACAGGCTTTAGCTTGGGAATAAACCTATAACACATATTTTTCAATCTTCACTCAACGTTAACAAGATCATTATCCAGCGACCATTTCTGTAAAATAGCAGCACAGAGATTTTTCTAGTTTTCAATGCTCAATATTTGTTATGAAAAGGCTGTCAAACATCAAACAATTGCCACATTCTAAAATAACAATGGCTCCTTTACAGTAATACAAGGAGAAAATTCCGGACCAAGGAAGCTAGGGAGTAGTGGAAGACCTTGAAATGTATGCTGCCAAATGGCAACGGTGGGAATGAAAGGGTTAAATGCCCTCTTTCAGTTAAAACCGTCTTTGAATGTCATGAATGTAGTTTGAAGAGAGTCCACGAGACAGATGTTTTATAAGATTTAGGTTTTCATTTTAAAAATACTTACCCTGGGGCTCAATTCATTTAAAAAGGTAAATTAGCAACAGCTTTCCAATTGTCCCAGCAAATAAAGACGCGCCATAGAACAACACATTTTTATTGCATCATCCCCCCCCCCTTTCGCATCAACTCATGTTGGCAGATTTATCTCCTCATTGACCGTTTGAATTGATGTTAACTTGGTATTAGACAATGTTTTGCTTGAAAAAGTTCATCATTGTTCAGAGCTGATGCCTTTACTTTCTACGTAGCTACAGCGCTTTTAAGTGCCATTCATCGCTGACTGACAATTTGCTGTCCTTTCCTGCAATGAGTGGAACAGTAGTTGTATTGCTGTATTGCTGTGTTTTATGTCATACAAAGGTCATCAAACCACAAAATCGGTTTATTGTATGGTTTTTGTGGCCTGTCACATGTGGATAGTTTCATTAGTATACGCGGTACAATTTCAAGACAAAATTCATTCAGTACTAACACAATCTTTTCGTCTTTAGGTTGGCCTTAGTGATGGAACAATTGCTGTTTACAATGTAAGGAATACAAACAGTCCAGCACTCTTGGACAATTGGTAAGTAAAACTTAAAGACCCTGTGCTCCCCAAGATCCTTTGTATGGGCACAAACCAGCAAAACATGACAGTTAGTGTAAACAACGCTCTTCGACCACAGAATATCGGGAAATGAATAGCTCTCAGGAGAAAAGCTGCCCTAATCCTTCAATTACTTTTGGGAATGTCTTTTGTTTGAGTTCAAAGCGATGACTTCATAACGTTCATTTAAAGGTTGAAACGACAATGCACAGCCTTGCGATTGCTAGGCCATAATCTTTTTCATGCTGTATGAAATTTATTGTCAGACCAGAAAGGATCATGGGGAGCACAGGGTCTTTAATGGACTATTGTCAGCCATGATAATTGTTACGCCGAATGAAAAGCAAGACCAAGAGAAGTAAGGCCAGAAACGACTTCTTATCATACGAAAGCCGACTTTGGTGCCAGAAAGATCATGGCTAACAGCATACGGCTCAAATCTTTCAAATCTTTAAAAAGCTGGGTGTAAAATTGTATCACATTTTTCTTTGAAATCATGTGCTTGAAAGGAACTTTGGGTAATTTGCTGTAAATCTACCGTGGCAATTTTTTAATATATTGGTTATTTTCAAAATGGCAGCATTTTGACTTATTTTGCAAAAATTCATCGAAAATTTTGAAAAAATTGAAATCATCGTAAATCTTAAATTAATCGAGAGAAATTGATACAATCTTCAAGAAAACCATAGTTTATGAAGGTCTACAACATGGTTGCAAGCAGAAATCTGTTGCTCTTCTGGTTAAGGATTTAGAAATTTGATGACGTCACAGCCTCAAAATCAATAAATGCCACCATTTTGAAAGTAGTCAAGTTATCAAGAAATTGCCACGGCAAATTTATTGCGAATTACCTGAAGTTCCTTTCAAGAACTTTAATTCAAAGAAAAATGTGATAGAATTTTACACCCACCTTTTTAAAAGATTTGAGCTGTATGCTATGGCTAACAAGACAGAGCAGAAACGTGTAAAATGGCATCATCGACCAATCTGAGATAAGGAGGTGCTTGAATAGATAAGCTTTTTGAAATGATAAATCAACAGTTAAAGGCCCTAGGAAGAAAATTTCAAGTGTTGCCTAATAGACCTGTTAGCCATTCTAGAAAAGTGCCTGGATCGAGCGATATTTTTATACAATTTTATACGCGAGGTTCGATTGGGTAGCGTTAGAGCTTCGATTGCAATTGTTAACATTCGAAATTTCTGCTTAATGTAATGAAATATCGTTCGACCCAGGTTCGTTTTCAAAGTAGCTAAAGGGTCTATTTGGGAGTCTGTTGCAGAGAGCTAGGGGGGCTCAAAGTTTCGAGTTTCCGCATATGCGTGCGTAGTTTCTGCTCTGTCGGTTTACAATTGGTCTTTAATGAGAATCGTGAAATAGCCTACTGTGCCAAGTGAGTCAGGAAAATGTATTCACCGTTTGAAAATTTGTACGGCATTATCAATAACAGCAATTTGTAAGACTCTGCTTCTATCATCTTATTGCCGCTTCAACTTGGTTTTCAAGATTTTTCTCATGATTTTAGGCGCATACACCACTTCGATTAACAGCCTCATTTTGGAAATTATTCAAAATTCTTCCTTATGAAATTTTGGAGGCCAAATTCGGATTTAGCTCAAACTTTAATCTAACCACACGTTTACATGTTGCTAACAGTCGTGGTGTTAAGTTTATGGTGACGTAAAGTTTGGAAATCTGTAAGGGATTTGACCGTGAAATGACTCGGGGTGTAAAGTTTCACCCCGTACGATTTTTGACAGTCAAATCCCTTATAAATCTTTGAACTTTGCATTGTCATAAAATCAGCATCACAAATTCCAGCAGGTTAAAAACATGTAACTAGACTAATTTTTGGGTGCTAAATCCGAATCTGGGCTCGAAATTTTCATAGGAACAATAGGAAGGAAATTTGACAAATTTCCAAAACGAGGCTGCTTAATTACAGTGGTGCATTATTTCATCTGAAATTAGGTTAGGAATTAGATAAGGAGAGCCGTAACTCCCCATTTCTTGGTATGCTTTCGATGCTCAGAATTGATGGGAAAGCATACTGTGCAGTAACGTTTCAGTCTTTTCTATATCATTTGAAAGCAATCTGAGCTGCGAAAACATTGCTTTGCTCTTACACTTGTTGAAACATTGATCCAACTGAGCCGAGCACAAAAATTTTAAGGAAAAGCCAGTGAAAACCAGTAATCCGGCATTCTTCGTTGAGATTAAGTTTATGCATTTAAAGGGTCTGTTTGATCCAGCATGCCTTGCACGTGCCGTCTCTTGGTTTGCCTTTGTTGTCGCCATTTTCACCCGGGGGGGGGGGTACTTGACTAGGGAAGTGACGGGGATATGTGGCAAATATCTTCACACCCTGTACCCTGTTGCATAAAAAATGACCCAAAAGTATACCCTATCGTATAAAATTTTGCCAAAATCCATTGTTTCAAGAGAACTCTAAAAGGCATCCTTCCACACGATACCCTGTCGCATAATTTTCTTATCAATTGTAATACCATGTCGCTTAATTTTTATCAGAAAAGGACACCCTGTCGCATAATTTTTACCGTAAAAGGACACCCTATTGAGCACCACATCCCGTCAAGTCAAGTATGGGAGTACCCCCCCCCCTCCGGGCATTTTCATTGCCTAGTAAAATGGCAACAACAAAGGACAACCAAGAGACGACACGTGTAAGACATGCTGGATGAACAGGCCCTTTAAGATTATGCATGAATTCTTACACGCTCAGTTAGGCAACGGACTTGTATTACATCAGATCAGTGTTATAGACTGCATTACATAAGTCCCTCTAACTTACGCGCGTTGTTGTTGTTGTTATCGCTTCAGTTGAGGGACTTATGTCCTTACGTTTCAAAACAGGGACTAATTAGGCCAAGTCCGCCGCGTTCACGGCGCGACCAATCAGATCGCTACTTTCTTAATATGGTCAACCCATGTGCCTATTTGTAGCGTTTGATTGGCTCATTAGTTCAAAGTTCGACTTCTCCAAGCGAAGCGACGCTCGAAGTGACCGTCGAAGGGACGTTGGAATTTTCTTTCGACGTTCGTAGGATGGAAGGTGTTCTAAATTTCTTCTGATTTTTCGTAATATTTTAGTCCCTGTTTAGAATCCGTTTGGTCGTGAGTCCTTTGTATGAGTGAAATTAAAACATCAGATTATAAATGTTGAACGAATACAAGGAATCACGTCGTCAGTCTATCAGTGTTATATTTTTTTGTATTGCAATGTTTCAAAGAGTGAATACAGTTTCTGACAAGCCTTGTACTTGATAGTCTTTGCACCCTGTATTTCCCTATAAATATTTTATTGTGGATTCTTCTTGGCTCTATAGGGACAACATTGGAAAACAGGCAAGTCCAATATGGCAACTAAGGTGGGTAGATCGTGAAAGAGGTGCTTCTGAAGAGAAAGATGGTGAGGTACTGGTTGCAGCTTCTGCCGATGGTCGCATTACACAGTGGTCAATACGCAAGGGTTTCGAGTTCCAAGGTAATGC
Organism: Aurelia sp. 4 Dawson et al 2005; assembly: GCA_964019985.1. Lineage (NCBI taxonomy): Eukaryota > Metazoa > Cnidaria > Scyphozoa > Semaeostomeae > Ulmaridae > Aurelia > Aurelia sp. 4 Dawson et al 2005. The sequence continues at coordinate 17,760,796 of OZ026496.1, read as the reverse complement.
CATACATTTTATCAGCTTTTAGGTCCCGTCTACAGCAGTGCGATCTCTTGTAAAATATCCGGTTTTGACTGACGAACGACAAAACGTGAGTCTTTGGTATCCTTCGAAAATTTCTTTTGATAGCTCGCGTAGTTTTCTGTCGTCTATGTTCGATCACCATGCAGAGCTATTTTTTGCCACGATCCACTGCTACTTTCGACCACAATGCAGTTTGTTCTTCTTCGTTTTTGACGAAAATACAATACTTGAACATTCAGGGTTTCTTTAAACAGAGAGTAGTTTCTTTATGGACTCGAATAGCCTGGTGGCAGTTGTTCAAGGTTATTCAGTCGTCAATACCAACTACCTTGGTATTAGTATTCCTTATTCTTTTTACCAATTCAAAAGCCCTCGTTTTTAGAATGGTAAGAAAGGAAGCTAAGATCATATTGCACCTTATTTCAGACTTGATGAAACTGAAGAAAATGAATGCATCAACGAAAGCTGGAAAATCTCCAAGCAAATCAGAAAATTCAAAAAAAGGAGATGCCCTGATATCACGATATGTTTCTGCAATGTGTTTCGATTTTCATCCCAATGATGGCAATTTGTAAGTTTCATTTTAAACATTGTTCCTTTTTCTTGCGAGCTGCGAAGTCTGGAAAACGAAGGTTGTTTGCTTTGATGTAACAGGTGTGCTTGAAAGAGAGGGTCAAGAGAGGGGGGCTGGGGGCAGGATCACGAATCACGGAAATCAAATGTTCTTTTTCATGTATCACTTTCAAAAATATAGCGTTTTCACGTTTCACGGAAAAATGTATGATAACTATAATGATGATCAGAATGGTTAGAAATACGACTGGGTGTCCAAAAAATTGTGGCCTGTTTGTTTGGACATTGTGGAGGAGCTGCAGATTTATTTATCTTGGTTTTTACACAGTTCCAAAAGTTCAACTTAGAGCTTGACACCATGTATGAGTCAGTCTGAAAAGGAAAAATTAGTTGCCTCAAAAACAGCACTTTTATCGTTCTCCAGCAATGTCAAAATTAAGTGATATCTCAAAGAAAGGGTTCTGGCATCGTATTAAAATTTTCACTACATTTTTAATGGTTAGAGAAGGTGTTCTCTTATGAACAGACAACACTGCTAACCTTTAAAAGACTTAGCAAAATTTGTTTGCGACGGTAGAACCCTTTCTTTGAGAAATTACTTCATTTTGACATTGCTAGAGAACAAGAGAGGTGCTCTATTTGAAGTAACCACTTATTTTGCCTTTTCTCTGCCATAAATCAGCAATCATTGGTCAAACTGACTCATACATGGTCTCAAGCTCTAAGTTGAAGCCTGGCCTATGCAACTGTGTAAAAATCGGGATAATTGAATTTATAGCTCCGCCACAGTCACCACAAAAACATGGCACAACTTCTTTCGGACACCTTGTAGCGTCATCGCAGCCAATATTTGTGTTATCGTTACCACTCTCTCCATGTGTATGTCAGCTATAGCGATAAAATGATATTTTTTTTATTTCATGTAGATGTACATATCTCATATTTTCACATTGATCAATGAGCCAATCATCGTTGCTAATCATCATGAGCTGGTTTTCAACGGGCCGTTATCCGATAAAACATTAATAACAATCTGTAAAAAGTGGCTGAAAAGTTATTTATCAAATCAAGCCATAAAACCCTGTTTGCAACTCTTGTACAATAATTACAAAATTTACAGTTCAAAGAAAAATCACGTCTGTTTCTAAAAATTTCTCAAAGCAATGCAGAGATAATGTCTGCTCTGACTCGTCTAAGAGGCTATTACACAATTTGCACTTCTATAGAAGAAACATCTCTCTGGCCATTTATTTGACTTTACTTGGGTGAACTTTTGTTTGTTCCTGTATTACGAAGACTGTAAGATGAGCATTGCGAATTTCGGGCGAAGAGGTCACATTTATATTGTAAAGCCAGCTCATTTAAAGACACGAAGAATATTGTATTAGACTCATAACTTCGTTTTATCATGAATGAAAAAGTCCAAATTTATATTCAATTCTTTATTCAACCTTAGATACTTAGCTGGATCAGAAGAAGGAAATTTGCATAAATGTTCATGTTCATATAATGAACAATTCTTGGAAACGTTTGCTGGTCATACGGTAAGTAATCACTGTTATCCAGTCATTTAAAGGCGCAGGGTCACGTAACCGTAAACAAACCTGTTATCTCTATAATCTATATTGTTTCCCACACGTGGCCATTGAGCTCTGAACAGATTTTGGTGGATGGGATGAATCCACCAGAAATTTACTTCCAAAAGTCTGCCAATATCTCTGCAATCGTACAACATATGAGTGTTTCGTTTGTTTCTTTACAAAGCTCAAGAGTCCATCTTCAAAATAGCACTGTCATTTTGAGAAATATAGTTGAAGATCTCTGTGATACGGCCTATCAAAAATACTGCAAAATCGTCATTTCGAAAGAAGCTTGTTTACATTACGTGACCCTGCCCCTTTAAGTTCCTATTTAGAACACGGTTACAAGATGCCGGTAGAATTTGAAAACAGCGAAATTTCATGGTGCTTATGAAAGTGTGCTTTTATCTACTCGATTACGGGAGAATTTTATGCTAATTTTTTATCATTTTAATGGTAAGGAGGGGATATCTAACAAGGAAAATGACAGGTGTTGCGTGGAGAACCTCTCCACACCCTGTTTCCTAACGTATAAAAAGTGTCCCAAAGTATACCCTTTCGCTTAAAAATTTTTCCAAAAATATATGTGATAAATTGTTCCAAGATGTTTTTAAGGAGTTTTCTTTCTGTATGATAACCTGTCCCACAATTTCTTGTCAATTGTAATACCCTGTCCCAATTTTTTTCAGAAAAAGATACCCTGTCGCATAATCTTTGTCACAAAAGGATACCCTGTTGAGCAGCACATTTCGCGGGTTATTCCTTTTGGTCGGGTCAAATGTAGTATTACCCCCTCCCGGACTAGGAAAAGTCGTAAATGACGAACGAGTCATATAATTTTGCCTTCAGAAGCGTCTACACGATGCCGTTAGAATTTGAGTTAAAAGTTGCCTAACTTTGCCATTTTTCCAACCGACAAAAAAATTTTTCCAGAAAATTAGGAAACTTTACCGGCATTATGTGGACGGGAGACAAAAGCCACACCTCTTATGGCCTTTTCATATTCGACTGGCATCTTGTAAACGTGATCTTAAAGGCGAGTCAACCACCATTAAGGTGGCTTGAGCCATCCTATTTCGATGCCCGTCAATGTTTAACCAACAAATCATTCGAGGTCTCGAGTTCAGCTGACAGCTTGTTCCTGGCTTTGTCAACTGTATTCTTTTTCTAAAGCACCTCATGTATGGTGATAGTGGTCATTTCTGTGAAATTCTTAACCAACTAATAAGATCATTAGTCATTGAGCTTGTTCATGAATAACTCATACTAATCGCATTAATTGCGGCGAAAAATTATAAGAAGGTGGGTTCCTGGTAATAGCATCTGTTGCTTTTCATTAGAAAAGCGATTATCGATTAAAGAAAATAAGGTTTGCAACTGATTAGCCAATCCGCAAATGTAGATAAACCAAGAAACACAAGATAACCTGAAGCTAGCCAACTCAATTATCCTGCATGCAATAAACCCAGATTGAACTTGCCTTTGTGTTCCGCGGTAGTGAGCAACGAGTCGTGTTGTAAAGGTCGGGTAATTCCTTGATTATTTGTCCTATTATACCCTGGGTACCAGACTCTCTAAACTTTTGTCGAACCGATAACTTTTTCTTCATTGCATAGGCTTCATACTTCATCTTTCTAACAATTGTCCTTTTATCAGTTGGAGCAAATTTTGAAGGTTGTGTATGTTCTCGCCATTGTTTTGCAGGGTCCAGTTTACAAGGTTCTTTGGTGTCCTTTCCTGACTGATGCATTTATTACATGCAGTGCTGACTGGAGTATACGTCTCTGGCATCAGGATAAGCAAGCACCAGTTCTAACTCTTCTTTCTGCACAGGTAAGCACGGCAAATCTCTTTATTTATCGTAGTTCAATTATAGACTTACGACATGATTCCTTGTATTTTCGTTCATTATTTGTAATCTACTTATTTATTTTCTCTGAACACCATCGAATTCAATGAGCGATGCTGTGCAATAATGTTCTAAATCACCGCTCGTGCACATGGAGTATCCAGGAATTCGCTTGAGCCAAAGCACAAATCCTTTTGTTTTGATGTGAAAGCAACTCCAAACTTTTGAGAAGGGATAAGGTGGAACAATTTGCCTTTACGGGGAAATTTGGTCTATATGCTAAAAATTTAGATTAAATCAATAAAAATTATCCAATAATTCTCATAAAAGTATAAATTTTGCTACCCAGTGAGCTATGGATTGAGTTTTGACCTTACAATATCATTTTGATAGCGAGGAAAGCAAATAAACCCATATTATCCCTACCTTACCCTAGATCTTTCAATTTCAAGGCTACCAGGATCAACGAAATAGGTGTAAGTGTCCAATTTAATTATCGAGGAACGTTTTAAAAACGATTAAGACCTACTAACTTCTCATCGCCAGATTAAGATAATGTTTGTTCCATTTTGGGGTGAGCAGGTACTATTTTGAGTCAATCGGCCAGGACACTCATCAATCGTTGCCACATCTCAACTCCCAAAGTGAGAAAACGGCGACCAAAGAACTAAATTTAGGAAGCTGAATACTAAAGAAAATTCGCTGAAGAAGTGAAATTCACATGTATGGAGTAACCCCCTCCCCCCAAGAATAGAGAACTGAGAGAATCTGCTACACAAAGTAGAATTGTTGTATGAAATGAGAAGTTAAAACGTTGTTAAGTAGGTAAATGGCTAGGCAACATCGCTGGAATTTTTTCTATTCTATCGAGCTTATAAACTATCGAAAATAAGGATTTATTCAGGAACGCCGGGGAGGGGCGCGGGGGGTCAAGCGCCCCTCCTGCCCTTTCCTAAGAAAGGCAAAAGGGGAAGGAGTGCCCTTTTAATGGAACAATAAATTTCTTTCACAACGTTCAATTCAAGCCATGAATTTAACCCTTAAGTTGAATAATCATTGCAACTTGCATCGGTCATACCCACATGTGCAAAAGAGAACATCACTAACATCAGTTAGAATATTCTTGATAGCATTTTAAGCCAATCAAAAGGGTGTGGCCGCAAATACATTTCCAGGGGAGCACCCCAAACCCACCTAATTTTAGGTTCGCTTCTCTCGTCATCGATCTGGAGTGCCCTTGCGTTCCCTTTCGGCCCCCTTGCCCTACCTTCGCTCCGGCGTCCCTGGATTTACTTAAAGTAGTCTGTTCTTATACACGTTAAAAGGCATCAGAATCAGGTTATGGTAGTCACCTCATAGGGAGGGAGGCTTGACTTTCCATTGCTCGGGGGTGTGCGCTCAATGAATGATTTTTTCACTTGTCTTTGCAATTCTTCCCTTGAAATGCAAAACTTGAAAACTTCATGGAAAAACAATACACAAACACTATTGACAACCCGCTCTAGGAAAATTGTCTTCTTTTGATACCCGATGTTTGAAAGAAGACGCAAAAATGATACCCGGGAGGCAGTGCACATCCCGGCAGCAAAATATACCAAGTACCCCCCACCCCCACCCCCTAGGGAAACAGCTGCAAAGCCAGACAGAATGAGCATTTAATTCCCGGAATACTGTAGAAGCCTGGGTATTACAACCTACCATTTTGTAAGTCAGCCTGATTGGGTTCTTATATATTTAGTATTTAGTGGGAAATTAGGCCGCTCAGTAGGTCCTTAAATTGGCATTTGTAGCAAGGAAAGACGCATGGTCACCGGATCCTCATTACAAATGCCACATACAATCACGGCCTCCGGGGACTTTTCGAGGCCCGGGGCAAAACTGTAAAATGAGCAGTCAAGTGAGTAGTTCTTGCAGTCAAGATGTAAAAAAATCTTCAGTTATGAGGCCCCTTAGACCCTGTGACCCTGGGGCAAATTGCTTCTCCTGCCCTCCCTCCTCTCGGCGGCCCTGCATACAATGTTCTAAGAAATTTCAACGATAAATTTATGATAACAAGAAAAAGTAAAAACAAATACAAAATAGTGAGATGTGTATGCACACTAAATCAGGACAAGGTGAAGAGTAAGGCAAAACTGTAGCTTATCGCAACCACGAGGGCACCGGCAGGGAGGATGGAACAATGGTGCAGAGATCCCCAGGGGGGTAAGACATTTTTGGGTTTGTAAAACGTTGTCTAGTATATGCCTTTGGATACGTTTGTTGGTGCATAATCGGTATATTTTTGAGGTTGCTGATGAGAAAATTTGACAAGGTGAGTGCTAGGCTGAGTTTTTCACCACAATATTGCAGGGCAGTTGCCGAAAATGCTATGACACCTTTAGTTTTCATGTACCATGAAGGTATGACTATATTTTTGGGGTCTAAAAAATGTCCTAGATTTAGTAAATTTTTGGGTTGAGTCCGGTATATTTTGGGTTCTACCTCACCTCCTCTTCGCGTCTAAAATGTCCCAGATTTTTAGAATATTTTTGGGTATTTCAAATGTATATTGTGTCTGACCCTCCGTCACATACCAATAGAAGTCCGCCCCCCCCCTCCTGGGCAGAGAGATCCAAGCCCGACAAAAAAGGGCTTCCCAACTAATCCTAGACTCTTCCAGCTGAGCTTGAGATGACCATTTCCAGTTGATAATTAGTAGGAGATGATCAGCTGCATATGCCACATCTGCTGGACTGGTCCTAATCATGATTTTCGTCGCCATCCTTGTTATTAAATTCGTCATCAAGCTACAGTTCCCAAACCGTGCTTTGCTTCGATTTGGAAACCTGGCTATTAGCATCTCAGCCCATGTTGCTGGGTTACCTGCCACCTGCTAAATTACCACTCACCGCGAGGATCAAATTGAAAGTCACGTGATATTCATGCCTGGCATGATGTGAAAGTAAAGCACCGGAAAAGTCCCTCCATAACAAAAGTTAGTGTCGAAGGGGTGTCCCCTTCTTCATCATGCAAATTCAAACCTGCCACGAAGCAGCAATATTCATTACACCACTGCAGACATACGAGAAGGACCGCAGAAACAGAACATTTGTATATTGGCCTATTTTCACGTGAGTATATCATAATTCTCCTTTAAATCATTAATTTGAGCTTAAAAGTCTGCCGAAAGATTGGTCAACGCCCAATTCACGTGCTGACGAGTGGCCAAAATGTGAAACTCTTTAATAAGTCATCAAGCTTCGATTACTGTATATTCGTGATATTTTTTTGACGCATCTTAGAATCTTGAAATGGCGTTAAAATTGTGGGAATTGATGCTTTTGTAAACTACCTTGTTTTTGAGGCATATTTCGAAATCATAAGTTATTTTTTTCAATTTCGAATTTAATCTTTATCTTGCAGCACGAGGGGGCTGTTGGCTAAATGTCGGGTAGGGGTGTGCCGCGCATGGTTTCGAGGTGGTACCGTTCGCTAGGCCAGTTTTTTAAAGAATGATACCTCTGGCTAGTTCTACGTCGAAATCGCCACGAGTTGCCGTTTTCTAGGCAAGGGCTGCAAAATTTTCGCCATCTCTAGATCAAAATCACCAACATTTTGGGTATCTGTACAGAAATTACTAAATCTTTGACTTCTCTTTGACCAAAGTTGTCAAAAAGCATACCCTTGCCTTGCCCAGAATTGCGGGAGGCTCATCCCCAGGTACCTTTGGAAGAGCCCCCCCCTCGTGTCTTGCATTATCATTTAAATTAGTTACCTACCTGTGACCTTAACAGAGGCTTGTCCATTATGAAACAACACAAAAAGCTTTTGGCTAAATAAACAAGCAGATGACGTAATGTAAACACCAAAGAAATTTGAAGTTCTCGGAACTGGTTTTGTTTTGGCTTGCTGATCCTCAATTGACTGAATGTCACTAGAGTTGATAGTTCCTCGTGCACATCTAAGATTGCAAGTGAAGTGAAGTTCCTTTACATCAGTCTAACAATGTAGAATGGAACTTTTTTATATCCACATAAAATATTACTACAACGCTACATTCTACTTTAAATAACTATGCAACACTACAGGACGATACCATGGGAGCAAAAATAAATGACAACACCAGGGCCATAACATAACGACATGGAACTAGCCTAAAAACTACGATACAGTTGTGCTAATTAAGCCACTTACAACAACTACAGCTTTCACTGAAAAACACCGTTCGCACGAGAACGAAACGGAAAGAAACAACGAGGCAGGACGATTTGAACATAGTTGATATGAATTATATGCTGTTCATGTTTTGCGATTGGTTTATAGTCCCTTTATAGCATGGTTTACTGTCCCGGGTGTTGTAAAATGATGTTATATCGTTTTATTGCTTATATGTCCTTAACCAATGAAGCGATTTTCAAAAAATGTTGTTTTATCCAATTGCCGAAAAGCTAAATTGCATTTACAGCAATTTTCTAATGTCGTAAGGAGATTGATAAACCTGCCAGTGGCGTAACAGAGACATTTGGGGCCCTTGGGCATTTTGTGGCTCGGGACCCCCAGTGCCGCAAGAGCATATGATATGACAGACAACATTAAAAGCCATGTCCAGTTTCAAGTTGCGGTAAATGAGTCTCACAGATAACAATGAAAATTGCAATGATTTACAGTCAACATATTCGTTGTCCAAGCAAGCAGTGTGTCGGAGGAGAATCAGTAGGGAAGAGACGACAATAATGGAGTCTAGGGGCGAAATCATCAGCAAAATTTTGAAAAAATACCCTGTTCTTTGCCTCGGAACACATCACATTATGGCAGAATAGATTACGACTGCCTCTTAAATCAAAATTACTGTCCATTCACTAAGATTTCCATATCATATATCATGCAGATCTGATGGCCCTTCTTGGTCTTTTATCATGGCCACAGCACCAACTTGAAGATGATTTGATAATATACTTGGGGCCCCTTTTGGTTGGGGGCCCTTAGTTTTTGAACTAAGGTGCCCTAAACTGCGTTACGCCACTGAAACCTGCTCAAATTCAAGCCTTAGATGGCATGAGAAAGAAATGATTATGAAATACTCAATAGAAACCAAATAACCAGCATTTTGCAGCACTCAAGAGAATTCTCTGAACGTCATGCAAGTTCAGCCCTGTTCTGTCAAATCTAAAATATTGACTGGAAAAGTAGGCCGTTTCTTTCCAATGCCATCTGAGGCTTGAATTGGAGTGGGTTTATGGATCATTTTTTCGACATGAAAAATTCGCTGTAAAACCACAACCAAACTTTTTGAAAATCGGTTCATTGATTATGGACATATAAGCGATCAAACGATAATATGTCTTTTTGGGACACCGGATACTGCATGAACCTTGGGGTGTCAGTTTTGCAGGATAACTCTTAAGGGTGCTGATTTTGATATTTCAAAATTTTGGATTTTTGTCATAAGGGAGAGGTCATTTTGAATCCTGGGTACCAGGGCGGAGGATAATTTCGCACAATTAGAGAAGAGTTCATACCCCATTTTGAACTTTGAAAAAGTTTTTCGCACCCCATCATCTTTCAGCAAAATAGTTAGGTACCCAATTCAAAAGTCTTAGTACATAACACAAAGATATATGAACCGATACCAAGTTGTTCCAGGTGATTTTCACACAAGTCAAGTGATTCATCATTTCCAGATGTCTCTTAACTTTTCTTTGAATCTTTGATCAATGACTTCTTCCAAACTTTTTTCAAGCAAAAATAGTTTTATACCCCATGTGAATTGCTCTTAAAATTTTCGTACCCCACAAAATAATGGAAAAAAGTTTCATACCCCTGCCAGAAATCCTCCGCCTCGGTACCCAGGATTAAAAATGACCGTTCCCTAATTTTACAGTACGTTATATATTTTGGGGTATGGTTTTCGCAAAACTTGATACAGTTTAGGGTCTGATTTCTGACGTCAATATAGGACAGCCCGGTCATCTGCCTATTACTAGAGTTACCCCCCACCCGGAGTATTTTCTGATCTCTTTATCATTTATATTCTCTTACAGTATGCAGATGGGTGAATGGTCCAAGTTTCCTGTGATGCGTGTGTTGCTGCATGACTGTGCAGATGGTATTAGCTGAAAATTCTTCAAGAGCACTAGTAGTTCAAATGGTCATGGGGTAGCATAGGATAAACGCAGACAAATGTATATAGTATATAATGTACAAAATACAACAGGTCGCTATGCTATTATTTGAAAGAAACTACGTTCGAAAGAAAGGAATAGAACATGATATATTCTATTGAGCGCATTGGAGATAACCTTAAAATATAGATAAAGGCCACCATGTTCATCCTATAGTCATATAGGACAGCAGAGTGCATATATCATTTCTGAGATGAACTTCATAGGACACGGAAAAAACATCCACTGTTCGCATCTAGATGATATATAATGAGAGTAAGCATAAACCCAAATAGCATTAATAATAAATAGAATACAACGCAGTGTATATAGCATTTTCGGGTCGAAACCTCAGCAGTCAATAGAAGGGGGAAATATCATTTAATTCGTTGGTACGTATGCAGACTTTGAAGATGAACAAGGAAAATGACCAAAATACCCAAAACGGTGTGATCGATAAGACTAAGCAATGGGACATCGAAATTGGTGACAAACAGTGTCACAGAGACGGCAGATGCCATGGATTTGACTTGATAGAAGAAAATGACCAACTGGAAAACTTTGTTTACTGGGACATAAATGGAGCACATCTGTCTATTATACACCCAACTAAGTTCGCCATCTTGGGGCAAGGAAATGATCCTATGCTGTTTAGGTCTAACAAATTTCCTGAAGATTTCGAGCCAAGCAAAACAGTCGTTTCTGAACGTATCAGCAGTGATGTGGCTGCAATTGGCAATGAAACTACGGTTCTCTTTGACTCGCTACCTACTGAAATGACTGTCGATCTTGGATTTACGGATGCTCGTGAAAGATCCATCTTCAACACAAATCAAGAGTTGATGACGGAAGATTTGGTTTATGGAGAGCAATTTGGGGTGCATGAAAATCTAGACCAGATTAATGGATTACAGGTGGATACAGTTGGGTTATCCATAATTCCAAATGCAGAGCGTCATAATGAATTGCCATCAAAACCTATGATTCAATCAAACTGCGACTGCATGAAGGTAGCAATGAAATCGAAATACGAGAAAGCAGGTATCAGGGCCGTCAACAGAACGCTGCGATCAAAAGGCTTCAGCAACAGCATGATTGACGAGTTCTTTGCAAGTTTGGCCAGCATAGTGGCAAAAGGAGAGCTGAAAATTATGCTGCGGAGCTCAATCAGTCTTGATCAGTACGGAACCGACGAAAATAGGCCACTACAAAATGAAGGGTGCACCTTCTTTACCGTGTCAAGAATCGCAGGCAAACAACGCGATCTGTCTTCGTCGATAATTCATATGACCAATGCACAAGACGTTGCCGCAATCACTGCTAACAACCTGCGTGCTAGAAATGATGCAGATAATCTGACTGCAAATGGGCATCTTCTGAGGTTTGAATCTAAGGATGTTAACGTGAAAAACCAGCCCTGGTACAGCCATACAAATCTAACCAGCGAGTGCACTATGATTGGGAACAATACTGAGATACTGCTGTCTTTCGACGGCAGCACTGGCTGGTGCAGCAGTCAAGCAGGTAATGCCGCGGCAAAATATTCCATGACGGCAAGCAATCTAATCTTCCAAACTCCGCAGTACACAAAATACCTTATACTTAACAATTTATCAAAGGCTTATCCCAATGTTTTGAGCACCACTGGAGCGATAGCAAAGTCAAGACACACAAGGGTTATCAACTGTTGCCAAGACCTACGGAATAAAGGTGAGTTTCAAGAGCACCAAAGAGTTCTTGAATATTGTCGTCGCAAGGTAGACGAAAAAGATCGAGATCTTTTTATCTCATTCAAACTTGAAGAATCTTTGGCATTGATCAACAAAAATGATATAACTGCTGCCAACCAATCTCTGGAAACACTGAAAACCATAGCTGTGAAGGCAAAGAATTCCTCCTTGCTGCTGGGTCGTATATATGTCTTCATGGCTAATATCGAGTTAAGGCTGAAGGATTACAAAGAAGCTATAAAGATGCTAGATATAGCGTCTCATTATCTCGAATATTTTGCATCTGGTGATGAGAAGACCTTTCTTTGCTATATTTATGGTGTTACGTACATGAGACTTGCCGGAGAGTGTCCGTTCCCCGATGAAGAACTGGAAAACCGGGCGCTGCGATACTTTGATCTGTACCTGCGACATGCCAAAATCCATGAAGGTTGTGGGTTCTTCGTGAGACGTGGCATCAACTACGTCATGTTCCAAAAGGCTTCTATTTACCTAAGAACATACAACAACATTCTCCGAGATTGCCATGTTTCAACATGGGCAGTGGAGATGGCCAAAGAGTGTTTGAAATTCGTGGAAGATGCAACTGAATTTGCGGAGGAGCATGCTACCAAGATCAAAATCATGGCTATCAAGTCAGATATTGCATACCGAGAAGAGAAAATTGAGAGAGCAAGGAGTATCCTAGTGGAAGGCATTGCACTTTCTAGGGATGAGGCATTCACGCCATTTATTGTGAAGGAAGCGTTGGGAGAAAGACTGGTGTTCTTAAATAAATTCAAATGATAAACATGGCTTTTCATATTTCTGACCGTTCCCTTTACAGCACGATAAATCATAAGCTCGTTTCCATAAACTATATGAATGTAATCATCAATTTCGAAAATTTAGGAAAATCAATTAACGTTTCGCGTTGGCTTTCTCAGAAATAACGGAGCGCCGTTTGAAGTGAAGTTTTCCCATAGTGGTATTTCTGATGAAGTGAAAGCGAAAGCGAACCGTTGATTGATTTTACTATATTTTCGAAATTCTTGTTCCCTTTACAGTTGGTCCTGAATCCACCATTCCAACATTCCATCAAGCCACAAATGTTACGAATTGAAAGGGTTACTAATAGGAATAAGTAAGATTTACATAAGTCCTATTGGAGTCCTGTTTCACAGAGTCAGGCAAATAAATCTTTGCGACTAAATATATGTAGATCCTGAAAGAGCCTTGAAATATACAAATGTCAAAATCCCTTGAATTCAAATAGGAGTCCCAGACCCGTGTAAGTATAGGTTGTAAAAGAGCAAAATATAGATATTTAAATAAGTAGAAATAAGTATGTTGATGATCAGCTAAACAATGAGTTACACGTGCAATGCATGTGACACTAAGTGCAAGTGATATTAGATGCATGTGATCCAAGGTTTACATGTGATATGAATGCAGATGAGCATTCCCATTAGAGGGGAGAGAGGGGGGTTTGTTCTCCCTCTATTCCATTACGGTATGTGGGAATGGCAGATCCAGGTATTTTGGAAAGGGATCGGTCAGCAGATAGACTTTAGTAAATACACGCCCCAGTAACGACCCCGCAGAAACGCTGCCCCGCCAAGGTAGAAGGAAGACCCGCCAAGAAAGCTTGTTTCCCCGCCAAGTTTGAAATTAAAACCTTTCCCCTCCATGTTTCCGTTGTTTCCCCGTTGTAATTTTTGCTTCCGCGTCAAAAATTATACAAGTTCCATCATGGCTATCTTTGAAAATTTCCTTCCCCCGTCAATATTATTTTAATCCCCGCTGAAAATATATGAATTCACAACTTCCCCGCTGTATTTTTAATGTCCGGCGGGGTCGTTACTGGGGGGGGGTGTAAATGACTTGGATGGGGCAAGTCTTATGGTATTTGAAAAACGTTGCATGAATGGTTTGATGCATCTTTCATTCTATTTGATGGCTTGAAAAAAGCTCAGGTACTTTGTTATCAGTGTTTATTAGCAACTTTGATATCATTGCTATTTCAGAACTATTGTGGTATTCATTTCATTGAAAGAATTCCAGAAAGGATTTTAAAATAGCTGAAGTCGTTGAGAATCCTTAATTTAATGAGGTAAGACGACAAGCTCTAGAAGACAACCATATTTTATGAAGGTCTCTTGAATGACGGTAAGCAGAAATCCGTAGGTAGCTTTTATGATTTTTCGCAAGAAAAAACACCCTGCAATATGGGCTAAACTCCATTCGATATAGAGGAGCTAAGCTTTGGAATGAAATTCCGGTTGAATTAAGAAACTCTCACTCAAAAGCTTCATTCAAAACTAAGGTAAAGATCTACTTTCTGTGTCATAATTACACCCAGTGATTCTCATACTATTCTTTGTGTATACCTTACCTCATCTTGTCTTTCTGCACCTGTTTTCAATAACATCACAATAATTCAATATTTTTTTAGATAAGGGGTGTTCCCTCCTCGATTAGCCTGCCTATTGAGGGAGCCCCTCCTTTAAGAAATTCCCCTAATCTCACTGCAGCTCTCCATACTCACCTATTTAGTCTCTCAACATTTTGCTTTAAGTATATCATCCTGTCCTGTTTTTCTTTCTATTTTGTGTGTTGTATTTAATTCTAGTTTATCATTGTTAATAAGATAGGTGGGTATGTTGAGCTCTAGTGATGTATTAGATGAATTTTGAAAATGAATGAACTGAACTGAACTGATTTACGATTGAGCAATTTGATGACGTCACACCTGGAGAGCTGCTTGAAACCAAGAACAAGATTGAATTCTGATAATAACCGAGATATCATAGACCGTAGAAACTCTATTAATAGGCCCCCTCCATCTCCAATAAGCCCCCTCTCTAATAAGCCCCATCTGCAGTGTTCGAAAGTGAATTAGCTCCCCCTTGGGAGGCTGATTTCCACGCAGTAGAATTTTCCGAGCAGACGGGATTTCACTACACAATAAAAAATTTTATGATCAGTAAACTTCTACTCAAATTCAAAGCGACATTTTCTCACGTAAGCAAAATATTTTGTGTCAGCTTGTAAAATTCTACTGAGTGGAAGTCAGCCTTAATGGAGTTTTTTCTGTATTGCTAGTAAATACTTATCATGAAGTACGCGAAGTTTCTTTAAAATCAAACGGAAGATGCACGGAAGATGCATAAACCAAACGTGCAATGTAGTAAAAAGATTTGACTCTTATGCTGTATTACATATTATCATACATTTCATAATTCATTCATTTATGGAGGGTAACCCCCCGGGGGGGGGGGTAACTTGAGTTTCCAAGATACGGGGTTGTGCCATTCAAATCGTAAAAGTACCGCCCATAAATCCGGAGAAATTTTCGAAAGGTATGCCCATAAATCCGGAGAAATTTCTCAAAAGTACACCCATAAATCTGGAGAATTTCTGAAAATCATACCCATAAATCCGGGAATGCCAAAACAGCTCATCAATAAATGAATTCAGACAGAAAACTATACCCATAAATCTGGAAGATGCAAAAAATTGTTGAAAACCATACCCATAAATCCGGAAACTCTAATGAAAAAGGTACCCTAAAAAATTGCACAACCCGTACCATAGACAAATTAAGTTACCCCCCCCCGGGGGGTAACCCTCCCTGGAGGGAGACTTGGTAGTTCAAAGTGACGTACCCGTTGCAAAATTTAGTGTCTCAAATTTACTACCGCTTAGGGCTGTGAAGATTGATATGACTCAATCGCAGAGATTTAAGAAAGTTTGATGAGCTGAATTGTTGTTAGTAAGACTCTGTAACGACAGAAATCTACCAGCTATTCAGCTTCCTCACGTTATGCAAACCTATCAAAACAAATTGCAATGAATTTCTTATCAATGATTGACCGTTGACCATACTGTCATATGCGTCACTAGAAGTGTCTCCCATCCCAGTCCTACCTTTCCTTCTACACCTATACTAATGTCAAAGCACATGGAAATCATTTTCTTGCTCATGTCTGCTTTACAATGGCACTATTGTTTCTGGAAAGGTAACTAGTTACCACCATCTAGGCTAAAAGTTACCATCGCTTAGGCTAAAAGCTACTACCGCTAACCGCTAAGGGTTTAGGGCTTTGCAACATTTTGCAACGGATACATCACTTTGAACTACCAAGTACCCCCTGGGGTTACCCTTCAGCATAAGCTGGTTTTCTAGGGGCTATCGCTCTCCCATAAAGCATTGTTGATTACGATCTACCGGGTGAGTAAAAAAAGAGTTTCCCGGTGTGGCGGGCTGTGGAATAAAAAGTATGTAGCCGATATTCAATACTAACCTTCTTGATCTATCAGTCAAAGGGTAACTTAGATGAGAAAATTTTGTTTGTTGAAATTATTGATCTTTAAGGGCCAAAAATTTGAAAAATGCTTGTAAGGGATTCGCATTGGAATCGAGAATTCCACGTTCCATTCCACGATTTATCTGGCACTGAAATGTAAATTCAATACTATTGTCAGTTTCAGAAATAGTATTTCTATTTCAGTAAAAAGTAAATCACTGACCAGTGGAATTCTCGTTCCCATACATCCTCTTACTGACATTTTTCTAATTTTCGATTCTTGAAGATGAATTATTTCATCAAACGAAACTTTCTCATCTAAGTTTTGACCATAGAATTTTTATTCCCAAGCCCGCCAAACGGGTAAAGATTTTTTGACTCACCCGGTATGATAAGAGGTAAATGAAAAAGTTATCAATCACTCTATAGAAAAACTATTTACAATTTTTAAAAACTTATGTCCAATAATTACGAAATTTACAATTGAAAGAAAATAATCACGTCTGTTTCTAAATAGCCTTCTTAAAGCCATTTGTTGTTTGTTTTCAATTTATTTTGAGTGGGCTTGTCAGGATTTCTAGCTACTGAAAGCTAATTTAGGCCCACTGTGCATGCCGCATCCAGGCACGGGACCCCTAGTTTAACGTCCCTTCCGAAGGACGGCGAGGTGAGTTGCGAGGTCAGGCCTCAGTGGTCACCCATCCGAAATCTGACCTCACTCGACCAAGCTTAACTTCAGTCACCTGACGAAGACTGTATAAGCCACTCGGCCACTCACCCCGCTCACTCACCACTCACCCCGGCCACTCACCCCGCTCACTCACCCCGGGATGGAGGTTCCATTTACAGTGGAATTTCCACACAACGGACACCTGTGAGAACAATGTTATTGTCCGTTGTAGAGAGGTGTCTGCTGTTTGGAGGTGTTATCTTTTGTCATACTTTCTTTAGGGACGAAAATATTTTCCCGCTCTTCGGGCTTGTCCGTTGTGTAGGGGTGTCCATTAATGGAGGTTCCACTGTAGAGGGAATAGCTTCTTTGACTCGTCTGAGGGGCTTTTACGTGGCATTTCAACGTAAATTCTCATTTGACTTTCTACCCATCCTGTCACGATATAATCCTCTCCAGGAATGGAATAGACGTTGCGGTTTCTTAGCGCCAAGCGCTGGGATCGCAGAACTAGCTAAGCGCTAATCGAGTCCGCGATCTCTTGTCATGACGCTCAAGTGGTGGGGTCCAACTGGGTATCGAACCTACTCAGCCTTACTGTTGTGGCTGCAAAGTCATAGGATTACATCACTTCACCGCGGCACCTTTACATGACTTTCTAAAGTCGTCTAATGTACCAAACATAAAGGGAATCGACGAAGTTAAGCTGGTCCTGGGCATGCTAAGGAAAGTACTGCATTTGAAAACTTTGTACAGTCCATTGTGTATAAGAAACAAGGCCATTTCTTGCACCTTATTATAGCGGCTTCTTGATACAACTACAGTACTTTCGTTTTTTTTCTCTTTTCTTTCATTTTTCTTTTTGTTAAACCTTAAACCAACACCTCTAAGGGGACCATTATGGAAATAAGGTCAGCTTGACCCTTAAATGCTATCCCTGCCACTGTACTTAGGGGTGTTTTTACTTTTACGTTTTTAAACCTTAAAGTATTGTATTGTATCTATTTTCTATATTAATTATAATAACTTGTATATACTTTTCTTATGTGGCAAATGATACATACATACATATGATACAGCGATGTCCATTCCCGTTAACAATATCTCACTAGATCTTGGAAGAAATTTCTATCCTTAGAAGTTTCTTGATCAATTAAGCTGTTATATTGATTTGGGAAAGTGTTAAGAGGTTACACTTGGACAGTTCACAGTGCAACTTTCTTGGACTGACGGCACGGTGTCAAGAAGTGTCTTATGCTACTGAAGGAACTTTCTCACTCAAGGCTCGTTTCAGTCATGATTTGTCGGTCATACTGGGCTTTTGAATTAGCAAAAAGGAAAATTTCAAATTCATAGCTCCGCAAACTCCCAAAAATAAAATATTGTTGCGCTGCTCCAAGATTTTTCGGAAATTACTCACAGCCAGTAACTGCATTAGTCGATAGCCACCTCAGGCAGCCTTGGAATTGTTCTGTGATTGCAAACCCGATTTGTCGGTGTCCTTTTCTAACAAAAATTATGCGTCAGGGTATTAAGATTGATAAGAAAATTTTGCGACAGGGCACCATGTTGAAGGAGATGTTTTAGAGACCTTTTGAAGCAAAGGATTATGTATACTTTTGAGAAAATTTTTATGTTTCAGAGTGTAGAGAGATTTTCCGCACACACCCGTCACTTCCTATGTCAAATACCCTCCCCGGGTCTTGATACTATGAATCTTCCAAAGTTGGAACTCTTTTCTTGCCTTCCCAGCAAACACATAACACTTTCATCCTTATCATTTCTTGGTTCACCCATAATTTTTTCATCGTTTTATTTCTAGAAAGCAGTAAACGATATTGACTGGTCACCAACATCGCCAACTGTTATTGGAGCTGTAAATGATACAGAGGTAGAAATCTGGGATTTAGTCCACAGCACGTACGTATTTTATGGCAGTATCGGAGTTGTATTTTCATGGCAGTATCGGATTATAGGAAAAGCGCAAAGACTGCAAAATTGAGCCGTAAAACTGATCACTAACAGCCCATTCGATACTTCGCCACTCCCAATCATTCGTGCACTTGGATGATCCCCAGTAAGTGCAATTATTGATCCTGAATCTGCTAGGATTGTTTACACACCCCTGTATGGTGATGCACCGTCCTAAATGAGTGACATGTTAACTAAGGTCAACGTCTCTACACATGGTCTCTCAGAAATTCGGATTATGACCTAAGAGTCCCTTTTCTAAGAACGACCACAGGACAGAGATGCTTCTCTTACCAGGGTGCGAAACTTTGGAATGGTTTATCTAAGAAAAATACTTCAACTTTAAAAGATTTTATGAAAGCCATCAAATGATCATCTATTCACGAAGAATCAAGGATACGTCCCTTTTCGTTTTTTACTGTATTATTATTACTATTTTTTGTAAGTTTCTTTTAATAATTGTAATAATGTTATCGATTAGTTCTATTTTGTAACGTCATCTTAATTGAATAATTTTTTTGTATATTTTAGCATGGCCCCCTGTAAATCAGTCCTCGCTGAGGGGCTACCATGGGTAAAAAAGACAAAATAGAAAATAGAAATGGAAATCGTTCATGATTACAATTTCAAGTCATTGTCAAATCAACTTAAAGACCTTGTGCTGAACTAGGAACTTTGTTTCTATTTATATTTCTAGTTTATCTGTTTTACCCATGGTAGCCCCTCAATCGAGGACTGATTTACAGGGAGCCATGCTAAAATATACCAAAAAATATTCAATCAAAATAACGTAACAAAACTTTCTTGACTCACTCGGTATTAGATTTTATAGATGGGGGTGACAGGGGGAGTCTTTGGTACCGGTACCAACTGATAAGGTACCAGGTTTCACCCAAATTGAAGTTATTGGTACCATCAATTTTTCGAGAAGGAGCTAATAACGGATAATTAACATAGTACAGTTTATCGTCAACATGAGGAATTCTGAAAAGACAACGCCAGTTCCTCGTAAAACCAATGTGTAAAACCAAACCACTCCTGAAGGCATCACCGTCTCATCTTTGCCACAATCTGCATTATTAAAAGCTAAAATTTGTTCTTGGATCCAAAAACGTCCATTGATGCATTGTTATTGGTAACGACTCATATAGGCTTGGTACCGGTACCCTCTTTTTTGGTACCAGGTTCCACCACCTTTGCAAAATGTTGTACCAGGTACCACCCCTCTGGTACCATGGTACCACTACCTTGTCATCACCCTCTTCACATGCTGTGCAATACCTTGATAACAACATTTCTTCCTCGCATTATGACTGGAAGTTATCTTTTAGATTTACATTTTATATTTCTTTTAACATTTAGAGTAGTAGCAGGTCCACATCAGCTTGAGCTGACACGTTAATTCTAACCTGCTTATCAAATAGATAATGTATGTATGTATGCATTCACAGCCTGGATCCTCTTATTGTCAATGTGGCAGTCGATACGCACGTCAAGTTGACTTCAATCATATTCTCATTGGATTCGGAGGTAAGCCCAATAAAGTTGAAGACCCATTCAAAGCTATTATACTGACTTTTTCCCTTGATAATTAGCACCTAAGACCGATATCCCACTCAAGAAATTTCTGCGCAATATGCAAGCAAATAGCAGCAGATATATTGCAAATGAGGATATTCTCTATTAGTTTGAGCTCCGTATGATTAGTCATAACAATCATTTTGGGGGGGCAGTTATTTTTTGGACTGGGTATGTGCCGCTGAACAGGGTACCTTTTTCAGTAATTTTTCTCTTGAAGAGGGTACAAAATATTCAAATAATTGCTTTCTTACAGGATTTTACTCCAGAATTTACAGTTTTCCCGTTGTTTTCTTACTGATTTGCTCCCAGACATTTAAGCTTTTGAAAAATTGGTCATCCCGCACAGAGTAAGCCCAAACACAAGGAGTTCAGTGCACGTCTTTTGTCTGTGCATCCCGTTTATTTGTTAAACTTTTAATTCCTATTTTGTGGTTTGTAGTACTGAAGTTTATTCATTTGAATTGATAGGCTGTGTTAGTTGGTGACAGTGAAGGCAATGTAACAGTTTATCAAATGAGATCTATGCCTGAAATTGCACCTCACCAGGTAATGACACTTTTTTAATAACCTCCTATTGTCTTCCTTTTCCGAAATATCATTGGGCGGGTAAAAACATTTGCACCTTTCGAAAACTCATTGAGATTCGTGTAGATTTTAATTGTTCATTTGTGTAGTTATTAATGGTACTTTGAAGAGAATAAAGAGACCTTATTTAGATCACAGAACGAAGAAAGTTGTATTTTAGAGACAGCTCAGGATAGTAGCCTGGCTAAGTTTCCAGGACCCCCTTTTTAGACTTTCGTTTTTAATGGTCCACTTTTAAGGCCCAAATTTTTGCTAGCCCCTACCTAGCATTGCGTTCATAATGACTGATCCATCTGTACGTTAGCAGTTATTGGCTATCATCCCAATTTTGTATACTCAGAATTCACATTTTGTAAAATTTGTCATTAAAAGATTACAATACATATAACGCTCTACCCGCAAACTTGTTTACAATGCTACAAGAACTATAATACGCGGAGCAAAGGACAATGACAACCCTACGGCAGCATAGTTAAACTACGCCCGATTTCTCATACAGTACTAGACCCGATTCAAAAAGGAAAAATGATGAAAACCACACTGGAGAATGTCTCTCACATTAGATGTCAGGTTTTGGCTGTAAATAACTAAACAGATGTCATGAGCAAACTCTTTGTGTTTTTGTTTTGGGAAACTTACTCGACACCTAATGCAAGACAGAAATATCCAAACTAAAGAAACTTTACTTGATGGTTGCATGGTATATGTGGCTAAAGTTTGAAATGCCAGTTTTGTCGATGAAGAGTGCTGTCAACTCAAGTGTATTCGACTTCAAGTCACCAGAAAGGTCTTGATCTCCATGTAATAATAGCTGCAGCAGAGCATCGCTTGAAAGATTGGTGATTCGCACAAATGGCCTTAATGATTCAATAACTCTAGTGAAAGATCTCTTCGTTGAGCACCAAAAGAAGGGCAGAGCAACAGAAAATGCTCAGTATCCTCAATCGCTCAGCCATCGCTCGTTGGGCACCTTGGGTTCACGGTACCCCCAAAAATTATGCTTCAATTGTGGATACTTTAGTTGATGGGACCAGAGACCAACCCCTAAGTCTTGTAAGATAGGGTAGTCTTCTAGGGTATTAAGTAAGACCGAATGCACATGATTCATCAATTTTTACTCTCATTTTTAGGTTGGTATTTTATCGAAAATTGTTCATGCAAATGATGTGGTGCAAGGCCCTGAAGATGAAGAAGGTTATGAAAATAATAATTCAGAACCTGATCGATAGAAAGTCAAAGAGACATTGCCTCACTGTTGTAAATTTTATCTATGTTATCGTCTGGTTTTCTGTAAAATATATGTTGTGAATAATATTGGGAAAAATGAGTGCTTTATTTCTATAATCCTATCGGCATGTCATGTTCAATCCAGTATCGAGCAAAATCAGATCAGTTCCCCCAGAAAGCTGTGGTCCTAGCCGCAAGTAGTGGGGCAAAATCGGGAAAAAATTAATAATAATAATAATAATAATAATAATAATAATAATAATAATAATAATAATAATAATAATAATAATAATAATAATAATAATAATACTGCCAATACTGCAGGGAGGCAAGTGATGATATTGATAAGAACAAGATGTGGAGATGGTTACAGAAGAGTGATTTAAAAGTGGAGACAGAAGCTCTTATTTGTGCTGCCCAAGAACAGGCAATAAGAACAAATTACATCAAGTTCAATATAGATAAGACGGTGGAATCACCTTTGTGCCGAATGTGCGGAGAAAAGGGGGAAAGCATAGGCCACGTAGTTAGTGAATGTGAAAAACTTGCTCAAAGAGAATATAAAAGAAGGCACGATAATGTTGCAAGAATTGTTCATTGGACATTATGTGGGAAATATGACCTAGAACGAGAAACTAACTGGTATGAACATTCTCCACAAGGTGTTGTTGAGTCTGATAAGGTTAAGATGCTTTGGGACTTTATGATCCAGTGTGATCATTACATAGAATGTCGAAAACCAGATATAGTTGTTGTAGAAAAGGAAGAAAAGAAATGCATAATAATTGACATTGCCATCCCAGGAGACAACAGAGTCGGTGCAAAAGAAAAGGAAAAGATAGAGAAATATGATAACTTAAAGTGGGAAGTCAAGAAAATGTGGTCAATGAAAAAGGTAGAGATAGTACCAGTGGTTATTGGAGCACTTGGAGCTGTCAGTAAGAATTTTGAACTGTACATAGAAAAGCTAGGAATACAAATTAAGACAGAACATCTACAGAAGACCGCTTTACTGGGAACAGCAAGGATATTGAGAAGGACATTAGAGAACTGAATGGCAAAGGAGAAAGATCAGGATAGAACTCATTCAAATGATGCTACTGAGGACAGAAGGGAGTAGCTAGCAGAAAAGACAATGTCACCTTAGTTTACTGGCTGTGGACAGCTGACATTGCAAAATTCCAGCAGAACATCAAGCTGTGCGAACTGAAACAATAATAATAATAATAATAATCTATATTTATACAGGATAAAACTTGGTCAGCTTGCTCAGAAGCTGCTATCAGTCAAGGTCCTGTTAAAATTAAAAGTTAAAGAAAATTAATAGATATCAAATTACAAGATCAAGTTTAAAAATTTCCATGGAATACATATTTAAAAGTTAAATTCACAGTCAAGTTGATCGCATTGTCTCTTGAAATTCATTATAGACTGTTCTTGTTTCAACGCATCAGGTAGTTTGTTGTATAATTTTGATCCCTGAAACAGGAATGATTTCCGACCAGCTTCTGTGCGAACTTTTGGAAGCAAAAGGTTTTTGTTATTCCCACGGGTTTCCTTATGATGTAGAATTTTCTTGAAATAGTCTTTGAACAGCCGAGGTGCCAGTCCATTTTGGCATTTAAAAACTTCAACTAGGCATTTCCTATTTCTCGCATGATTGACGGTTGGCAATATCACTCTTTGGCTATTTCCATTGATTATAGCTAAGACTCGAATCCGGATTCTTTCAAACTGCAATCTGTGTCTATTTGACATACCAAGCATGACATTGCTGCAGTACAACATCTGTGGCAAAATCATGACCTTGTAGATTGTTTCTGCTACCCATGGGTTGATGTTATGTCGTATACGGCCGAGCAATTTTGTTCTTGACAAGACTTTCTTGTAGGTCTTTTCGAGATGCGCTTTCATTGTCAAATTTTTGTCCATGGTAACACCTAGATATTCGTACATCTCTGATTCGCTGATCATCTTTTCGTTCAACGAAATGCTTACTTTCTCGGACTTGGCGAGTTTCTGGTGTGTTCCGAATAATACAAACTCTGTTTTTGTTTTCTTCAAGTTAAGAACGAGATTGTTATTTGTGAACCATGTTGCGACGTTGTTAAATTCAGTGCTCAACAAATCTTAGGTTCGAAAATTGATAAGGACCGCCCTCATTACTTCAGTGTTTGCAACATTTTGACAAGAACCAATGCTCAAGCTTGCAAGGGCAATGCAAAACAAAGAGTTTTGATGCCAACGTTTACGTGAGGATGCAGACTGAGCAAAGACACAGAACGAAAACTTTTTTGGATTACTGACTTACTTTGGATTGCCCCTTTTGCAGGCAAAGTAATATCTGCCTCAATGCAGTTTGCAAAGCTATAAATATAAACAAGGGAATGATTCTCCGTTGCCTGAATGGCCAGCTCACTCACTGTTATTATCATTATTATTTTTACTATCAAATATCCATCTAAAGTAGGCTGATAACTGAAATAGCTACATTACAGCTAATTAAGGCCTACTATTTACAATATGAATAATGTACAATGAAACCAATATTATGTTATGACTAACCAAATTTAAAGTCTAACTTGTTAGGAACCCAACTATTGGGATATATGCCGGGTGAGTCAAAAAAATTTTACGCGTTTTGCAAGCTGTGGAATAAAAAGTATGTGACTGATATTCAAAACTAAGGTGTTAATCTATCACTCAAAGGCCAACTTAGATGACAAAATTTTGTTTGGTAAAATCAAACATCATTAAGACCCAACAATAACCAATATGCTTGTAAGGGGTTTGTATGGGAAACGAGAATTCCACATTTCATTCTGGTCCATGATTTATGTGGCATTGAAGTTTACATTGCCAATTTAAGATGCTGAATTCGAATTTCAATGGAAGGTAAATCATGGACCAGAATGGAATGTGGAATTTTTGTTCCCAAACATGTCCTTTACCAGCATCTTCTTAATTTCTGGGTCTGTAAGATGAGGGATTCTACCAAACAAAATTTTCCCATCTAAGTTGACCTTTGACTGATAGATGAACATTTCACTTTTCAATATCGGTCACATACTTTTTATTCCACAGCCCTTCAAACGCCTAAACTTTTTTTTGACACATCCGATACTTTGCAAAGCCTATACTTTGAGATATATATATATATTGTTCATGCGAAGAATTAACGAGTGTATGTGAAATGAGGGATAGCTCAAACTTTGGCCTTTGCACTTTTATGTATCGAATTCAGAAGCAAGCTGGACCTCATGCATTACAATTCTCGTTTAGTAGTTTCAACGCCATTTCGTACACAAAAGAATTATCCCCTGAAGAAGTTAAATAATTTTCAATTGTCTGATGTTTAGATCTTGCATTGTTCTTTCGATATGAAGTCATTCCATTTTGTTAAAGCGTGTGTTTGGTTGGTACTAATCCCGAAAACGATATACTTTACGGGCGTGCGGAATTTGCATGATTGAGTCCGAAATTTTATGACGGGTAAATTTTTTGATGGGTTTTGGCAGTGGCAAGGTTGCCTGAACTTGCTTCAAAAAGGCAGCAGGCTTGGCAGACTTTTGAGAGATTTTTCGTTTTCAAAAGATGTGATCTGGTGGTGAATCTAAAGCCTTTCTTTTTAAGATTTGCGTGTTTGATCTGGAAAATATCCCCATCTCTGTCTTGAATTTTGTAAAATCAAAATGTAGGTCTTCGAAGAGACAGAGCGATTTGCTTTTCTGAAGAATAGTTTTCACACCTCTGAGTCCACTAAATCAAATCAAAATAAATAAAGAAGGCAAAGCATTATGGGTGGCTGCAAAGGTGTGAAATCTATTCTTGAAGTTGCCATATCGCTTTTGCTCAGTTAGATCCTTTGTTGCACAGTTAGATCCTTTATTCGCCCTTCTTTCCGTTTCAACGTCTACTGTTCTCAGAAGTTTGCATGCACAACAAGTGACTTAGCCACCCGATTTCATATAATCCATTGCATCTTAAAGATATCTTTGTTTGCAACTGATTTATCTTTGTTGCTCAGTTAGATCCTTTATTCGCCCTTCTTTCCGTTTCAACGTCCACTGTTCTCAGAAGTTTGCATTACAACAAGTGACTTAGCCACCCGATTTCATTTAATCCATTGCATCCTAAAGATATCTTTGTTTGCAACTGATTGCAACTAACACTTTGGTCACAACATCTGCCGATCTATAACAAAAACAATATTTTTCTTCATAATTACTTCGAAATCTTTTGTCCAAACATGTTGATGTTTGGAGGCTCGGGGGCAACGGGGCACAGTATTCATCCTTTTTCGCATGCAGTGGGTGACAAAGCCCCAAGGAGGCTCCTATACAGATTCCTTTGCAGATTTCTTGGCCCGAGAAATTTTTTTTCTTTGAACAGAAAGCAACTGATTTTATTGCTAAAACTTCTGCCTTACAACAAGACAACAAAGTTTTCATAATTTCTTTGAAATCTTTTGTCCAAACGTGTAGATGTTTGAGCACATGACAAGGAAAATATCTTGGACATTCATTGCAGGATAGCAGCCAATGAGATTGCAAAGATTCAAAACTGAATTGATCACGTGACTGGATGTATTTGCATGACGACCGTTCAAATTCGAAAAGTTTGCCCGCAATGTGGCCTGGTTTCAAAAGCTGCAAGAGATTATACCGCCAAATATTATTCTCTACGCCTTTATTCGCATGTACTATAAGTCAGTAAGGAAGCAAAGAGTTGGTGAATGAATAAGGTTGATAACAGAATCCAAAATGGTGCATGAATCGCTGACACTCGGACGCAAAGTAGACATCCAAAGAAGTGATGGTAAGATGGGCCTAAAGTTTCTATGTTAGCTGGTAGGCAATATCCTTCTCTCGCTAGAAGTGGCCAGGTTGAAATACCAGCGTCGTTTATTAATCTCCCATTAGCAGGATGGTTATTTTTGGCAAATCTTGGCGAGAAAGGAGTGCTAGGTTAAGTGCAAATGGAAGTTCAGATGTCGAGGAAGGCCTGCCAAGAAGTACCAAACCCACCTCTCCTACAGCTTAGAGTCTAACAAACATTCACGTTGCTTGCGTCATGCTTATTATAGCTTGAGCTAGACCTGACGCAGTAGTTTACTGCCCAAAGGCCAAGGTTTTGGGATAGAGTGCTGTTTTGTGAGTCACAGTCGTGGGAGATGCACTTGACTAAATTTTGCTTCTGTTTTTGGGACAAGGACATGTATGACGTACAGTATGTGGAGGTTTTTTCAATTGAGGACACACATGGAGGTTTTTTCCAAAAGGAGTCAAATGGATACCTGCCCTTCTACCAGTTTTTTGAAAAAGTACTAGGTGACCCAAAAATTGGGACTCAGTGGAATCTGTTATAGCAAAATGAGTAAGAGGCCGATTGAAACGCTTCAAACATTGTTCTGTCGCCAAAAGACTACCCGGCATTAGGATTATTTTTTGCAATTTTTTCGTCACATTAAATTTTCCAAATTAAGGATTTTGCAGAAAATGGCATGCCTGAAATCCTCGAAAAGTCATCAAAAACAGGGGATCAATTTGTAGCAATTTCAGATATTCCAAACAATGAGGAGTGTGTTTCATTTCAGGCTGGGAATAGGCAACTCAGTTGCAAGAATTTAGAGCAAGTTTACAGTCCATAGATACCTGAAATATTCTTGTCTCAAGTGACAAGGATACTTCTATTTTTCCGCAAAGAATTCTTGTATGGAAAGTTGAATTCCTTTGAAATTCAATGAGGAAAGTTTATTTCCAAATCTTAGGTACCTGGGGACTACAAACTTTCTCTGGAAACCTTTGACTGAGTTGCCTATTCCCAGCCTGAGGTAAAACACTCTCCACACTGTTTTGAAGATCAGAAATGGCTGCAAATTGATCCCCTGCCCAGTTTTTGACCACTTTTTGAGGATTTCTTGCATACCCTTTTCCTCAAAATCCTTAATTTGCAAATTTTACCAGGGCTGGAAAAAGTGCCCAACCGCACGACTGCCGGTCGGAGGCATGTTCTGAAATCTGAGAAAAACAATGGAGGCACTTTTCTAACTTTGCTGGAAGGGTTTTTTACCAGATGTCTTCTACTTCTAATCATCTCAATAGAATGTATCATGCAGTAAACACCAGAAATTTTGGGCGTTAATATTTGTGCACATTTTACGTCCACTGAAATTTAAGGTCCGAATTTTTCGTAGTCCGAAATATTTAGTGTAGCAGATGTTTGGAATCATAGAAAATTCACAGTAAAATATTTCTCCTCTTTGAAAGCATGAAGGTTCTGCTCACGAAAATCTTTGCTTTGAATGGAATGTGGTGAGAGTGTTGATTATAGAAAATACTATATTTTGTTTATCAAATCCATCTTAGCAATCATTCTCATCATCATCAACAACAATCATTTGTGGAAATTTCTGACCAAGCACCTCTAAAATGAGGATTGATCTATAGATGTAGGACAAGTTTAGTATGAAAGAAGTAACAATAAACAGAAAATGTAGTATTTAGTCGTCAAAAATTGCTGTAAAAACATCCGAAATTTGATGAGAAAAAATTGAAAACTTGTTGTTTGATAATATCTTGTCTGACATTTATTCGTCAAAAATTTTTGGCTCTCAACATGGGAGATTCCTTGAGAGGAAAACTGCTTTGTATAACAACATCGTATAACTGCCAAAACTTAGCCAAACCATGGTACCTGTAGATATTCTTTTTGTTTTTAGCAAAGAACCAATAGACATTTGAAATAATTTGAGGAAAGACTTTTCCTTAAGACTGGAACGTATTTCTTTAACAAGTTCTTGAGTACTGGGAGGAACTGCTGAAACTGACTTTCTTGCATTTTCAATCATTATCATCCGTTTAGTCATATTTAGCTTTATGCATGGTGAGTCACAAAAGCTTAAAACGCTTGACAAATTAGACAAACTGACTTGTAAAAACAGAAAAAGTTTTCTGTCATTCATTTAGCCGGTCAGAGTATGAAAAGCACTAGTTTTAGGTGATGGATTGTTGGTCCTCATTTTATGACTTAATATCAGTTTTCTATCCCATTCATTCAACCCTTTCAACTAAGTCAAAAGATTTGAAAACTGCTAGAAATTTGTAGCTTTATAGTGTGCATCTAAACAACTAAATTCAATGCCACTTTAAAAAAAGCTAGGACAACCGACGTTGGAAAATCTCTGTCACTATGTGCACCTCAAACAGAGAATTTTAGATTTCTAGAATTCTCGAACTTCAATTGTTTTCAAACCAATATTCCACTTTTGTTCAAGATTTCTGTTACTTTGCATGCAGTATTGATATTTTACGCTTTAAACAGCTACATACTTAGATCATGGCGCTGGACTTACAGAAATTCTTAGAGCAGTTTTTGGAGGCCCTCTGCCAATGCATTTTTACCGGTCGGAGGCACTAAAAAATCTTTTCCAGCCCTGAATTTTACCAAGCCGGAAAAAATTGCAAGAGATTCTCATAGTATAGGCTAGTCTTTTGGCGACAGAACAACATTTGATGCATTCCCATTGGCGGCTTCTTACTTATTTTTCTATGACAGATTGCGTCGGGTCACTTTTATTGGGTCAACTAGTATATCTGACCAAATGTTTTATCGGTACCGCCCTTATACCAAATTGTGAAAATTGATACCTTCTTACAACAAAGTCTGGAAGATTGATACTTGTCCTGATAGCACGACTGGATACCCTGAGGCTCTTCCATCTTGCTTTTCCCACAGATTTGGACTGGTATTAAATACAGCTGTGCGTGCTGTGTAATTCCTACACATGTCTTCAGTACCTACAGGGTGTCTCAAAAAACATTGTTCGACGTTTGATAAAATATTGAAAAGTAAGGACAACATGAACAGGTTCATAGAAAGATAACCCTGTTCCTAAGATTATGAAATAATTTTACAGACTAAAATCGTGCAAATCGGTTGAAAATTCACCGAGTTATGAGCTCTTGAAGATAAAAAATATGCGATAGCTGAAACTAGAGACGCCCCAGAGTGCGATTGCTCTTGCACACCTTAGGACATGCCTCCTCTTCCCAAGGAGTGCAATAGATCGCGTGCCTCCCCTTTCCAAATGAGGATCAAAATCTTGCACTTAACCAAGGGCCGTTAATGATTTGATGATAATCATTGACTTTGTTCACAAAGATAATCCTATAAGATGTAATATCACTTTAGTTGAAAGGTTATTTCTTTGACCTCGCAGAATGTTAGTTCCTGAAAGTTCAGTTCCTTCTTGCTCTTTCAATTTGCTAGTAAATTTTAGCAAAAATTTAGAGCAAATGGCAAATTTGTACTGCCTTGCCTCTTCATTAGAAAAAAGGCAAATTTCACCATTAGCTAATTTTTAGACGTACTTGGAGCATTTTCAAAATTTGACCCCTTGTTGCTGGTACGTCCAACAACTTGTAGATTCCAATTCCAATAGACATGCTCTTGATTGCATGCCTGATATGCACCAGGAGTGCAGTTGGCCACTTACCTACCAAAATATTCCTAGCAAGGCCTGAACACAGGAAGCCCAGGCAGTTAGGTAACTGAACAATGATAAGTCTACAATCTTAAAATCGTTAATTGTATACTACCTCGTTGTGTGTTATTTGCTGCACTTCTCCACGGCTGTGTTGTATCTCATTGACTGCTGCACTGCACTGCATAATTGTTCAAATGTGAGAGTTTGATACAAAATAACTTGTTGGTATCCCAATAGGAAGAAACCAGGAGTGAAACTAATCTTCAAGCCAAATTCAATAAACTGTTTTGTCCTTGCTCACAATCCGGCATCCGTGCTCCAAATTCGCAACGCAACATATCAAAATGTTCCTCAATCATTGAACTATACTCTCCAATACTTTGTTTCTTCATCATCAATGCTCAAAATGCAACAATTTTCAACTTTTTGATGCAAGTCTCGTCAGATCACGTTTCTCACCATGCTCCGGCCATCGAACGGTCCCAAAGCGATCAAATTTCGAATGTTTTCGTCAGCCAACCTCGCTTAGCTTTTCACAGAATGTTAACAGGGACCCCCTGGGATAATGTAGAGTGCTGTTGTCGGTTTCAATCGATCAACAGATGGATCGGGGGATCCCTGTGTACATTCTGTGCAAGGCAAAGCAAGGCAGGCAGACGAAAACATTCGAAATTCGATCGCTTTGGGACCGTTCAATGGCCGGAGCATGGTGAGAAACGTGATCTGACGAGACGTGCATCAAAAAGTTGCAAATTGTTGCATTTTGAGCATTGATGATGAAGAAACAAAGTATTGGAGAGTATAGTTCAATGATTGAGGAACATTTTGATATGTTGCGTTGCGAATTTGGAGCACGGATGCCAGATTGTGAGCAAGGACAAAACAGTTTATTGAATTTGGCTTGAAGATTAGTTTCACTCCTTGTTTCTTCCTATTAGAATACCAACAAGTTATTTTGTATCAGACTCTCGCATTCGAACAATTATGCAGTGCAGTGCAGCAGTCAATGAGATACAACACAGCCTTGGAGAAGTGCAGCAAATAACACACAAGGGTAGTATACAATTAACGATTTTAAGATTGTAAACTTATCATTGTTCAGTTACCTAACTGCCTGGGCTTCCTGTGGCCTGAAGACCGAGGTAAGAGAAGCTTATCCAATGTCACACCTCTTGTTGATATCAGAGCAAACCAAATAGGACTTCTAAAGTTAAATTATTTCTTGTGATCATTCGCTAAATTTCCTTAACATTGCATAAGTCCACAAACAGTGGTTCAATACATAATAGGCAAGATACTGAATCTGTTTCCTCTAAGCATCCATATGCTTGACAGTTAGGTTATCAAAAACCTGTTTGAATCCCATTTTGTTTGCCCTGAAACAATTGAGAAATAACAGAAGCGACGGTCTGTTGGGCTTTTACCAAAAATGCCATTTCAAGGCCTCTGGCTTCAGCTTTCACACAAACTTGAACTTCAAATTCTTGTAACTCCATGAATGAATTTTTAGCAGATTTGCAAGATTCTTGTGTCAAAAATTAATGTAAAATCTCAGGAAAGAGGTGACTTCATCAAGGGTGCGTTCAGCGTATCGTTATTTTTTAGCATTTAATCAAATGTCAAACAATTTTTTTGAGACACCCTGTACCCTGAGCACCTCCTGCAGGACACAAGTATTTACGCAAAATGATATTCCGGACCTGCAAGGCATTTAATCCTGATTCTGCCTTGTAGGCCCAGAGGCATTTGACAATAATGCGAGGGGTTTTGCTTATAAAATAAGGCTTTTGGTAGAGGGCACACGATAACTTGCACGGACGCAGGCACTCACCCAAACGTTTGCTTGGGAGCGATGGATTGCGCGCCCGGTAATAAAGTATTTCTCTTGAAGAGAGCAATGTCCCATTGGTGAGTCAACACCGGAAAACTTAGTAGACAAATGATTTTCATTTTAAAACATATCTTGTAACTCCCTGATGCTGATTTTATTCGTTAATAATGATAATAATAATAATAATAATAATAATAATAATAATAATAATAATAATAATAATAATAATAATAATAATAATAATAATAATACGATATTTTCACAGGGTGATTCAATCAGCTAAAAGTATAACTGCTATCAAGAGAAGCCCTGCATAAAATTAAAAAGCTAAAGAAAAATTTTCATACTTAAGGAAGAAGGTACAAAAATCATTTAAAAACGTTAAAAATTATCAATAACCGGTTAAATGTCATATTCAACAAAATTTGTCCATGAAAAAGAAATACAAAAGTTAATCTATAAAATGTTCCTTCAAAGCTTTCTTGAAATGAATGTAATACTTCTCAGTTTTCAGATGAAGTGGCAAGTCGTTAAAGATCTTTGTTCCGCTGTAATAGATCCCTCTTTTTCCACTTTCCGTTCTAACTTTCGGCATCCGCAAGTCTGTACCATTACGTCTCGTTGCTTTTCCGTGTTCAAGTTTCATAAAATAGTTGTGGAAGACTTCAGGAGCTGTTCCATTTAAGCATTTGAAAACGAAATCTGCACATTGAATTGATCTCATGGAAGCAAATGATCGCCAGATGCGATACTTTTTATGTTGCTCTCCAAAAATGATCTTAAGTGCTCTCTTCAATCTTCCTGAACCTCATTTCATTTGTCTCTGACAACGTCGCGAACACAATGCTGCAGTAAGTCATAACTGGCTGCACCATAGCTTTGTACAAATCTACAGCGGCATGGGTGGTGATTATTGGCCTAATTCGGCGCAGGAGACCTAGCCTGCTTAAAGCTTTCTTACAGATTTTTTGTATGTGACCGTTCAGAGTGAGTGATGTATCTAAATGCATTCCAAGGTACTTATAGCTGTTGGTATTACTGATGTCTTTGGAATCAATAGTTATTTTTGTTTGATGTGTTATCTTGCTTCTTTTTGCCGCTGTTCCAAACATCATAAACTCGGTTTTACCTTGTTTAGGATTCAAGATCAAACCATTACTGCATAACCAATTATGCAACATTTTTGCATCATGATTGATAGCCTTTTCTATCTCGGCTTCACTTTTATCCGAAAACAGTAGTACAGTGTCATCTGCATACATTATGAGATTTGATTTCTGTATCTGCTGATAAAGATCGTTGACATGAATCAGAAATAACAGGGGGCCTAAAATCAACCCCTGTGGCACTCCAAAAATAATCTTTTCTTCTCTTGACTTTTCCCCTTCAAAGCTGACGATTTGCGATCGGTTTGAGAGATAATCTTTGGATGCAGCTAAGTTACCTTGTTTGCTCATTCCACTCAAGTTTCATTAGCTTCATTTTTAGGCCATTGTCTTTCGAGATTCATGCTATCTTTAAATGTCAAACTTGCTTCTGCCCATGCCTCACTCATTGGGTCTCTGGAAGTATATATGACACATACCATTTTGTACCGTTTGATATTCCTTTCGCACGCCCCACACAGGTCATGCGAGTTTTTGGTTGTGCGCCTTAATTTCTGAATTAAGCCCTGTAAAACTAAATGGGAATGTGAACTTTTTGGTGCCCAGCCCCTAGGCATTTGCTAAAAGGTCTGCTTGGCTGATAAGGATTTGTGCAAGAAATGTTTTTGACCCCCAGGCTGTTTGGGGGACTGATCTGGGTATGAATTGAATGAGACATTACATATCATCATATTGGGACTGCAAAGAACAGATTGGATTCTCATTAAATACACGGCAATGGGTAGCTATAGGTAGCTATGTGTTGCCTTGTGCAGTCAGTAGGAATACATTGAACAAATAATATGATTTGTCAGTGCATTCATCATAGTTTCCAACAATTTTATCATCAGATGCCTCTCTATGCTCTTTCCAGTGCTGGAAAAAAGCTTTTCATCTTGGCAGCAAAGATAGAATATCAAGATTTTCTGCAAAAGGTGGTCAAAATTTCTTACGAGTAGGACTATGCTTCAGTGGGATGGTACATTTCTAACACCCCTAAAGTCCTTCCAAAATGAATTACGAAACAAATGCAGGTATAGCATCCATGCATTCTTAACAATTTCAATGCAGTGATTGTATTTCTGCATGAATATACCTTAGCAGAATAATAAACTTGGAAGTGTGTGAGTGTTTTGATAAAGGTGGAGACTAGCAATAGCTCCCCACTAGTTGTACTGGTTTTGGAAAGAGGTAAATGTTCTCCATGCAAGCAACAGGCAGATTCTTCAACCATCATTGATCAAGTTTGGTCATTGGCTGCTGAATGCACTTTATTCCCACAGCTTGAATTGTTATTTGCTTGTGAATCATAAACAAAAGCTGAGGTCTTATTTTTCATAAATCATAAAGAGATAGGAGTTGGAACATTTGTAACCCAGGCATGTTATAAGTTTTTAACAGACACCAATGAAAGTTGCAAAAACATCAATAAAACAAAGCAAAGTGATGGCTCAAAAAGGGATTAAAAGTTAGATTGCAATCTTCAGTATTGATACACTTACAACACCAGGCATTTTATGGGTTTTAAGCCATGAAAACATCTTCTGAGGTTTATATCTTAAAATCAAAATATATCAAAACGAAATATTCAAGACAAACTTCAAACATCATATTTAACATTTTATCATTCTAATGCACCAATTTTCTATT
The DNA here is from genome assembly GCA_964019985.1 of Aurelia sp. 4 Dawson et al 2005. Classification (NCBI taxonomy): domain Eukaryota; kingdom Metazoa; phylum Cnidaria; class Scyphozoa; order Semaeostomeae; family Ulmaridae; genus Aurelia; species Aurelia sp. 4 Dawson et al 2005. The sequence continues at coordinate 17,725,469 of OZ026496.1, read as the reverse complement.
ATAACAAAAAACAGTTGAAAATAACGGCTTACTGTTTCAGATAGAATTGCTCCTTTTGACTGACAGTTTTGTTGATGTTAGAGCTTTCAACAGGCTGCTGGCAAGCAAGCCGTAACAACTTGCAGCTCTCAAAGTTTTCATGTGATGCGCTGTTCTTTAAATGATTGGGGGGGGGAGAGAAATCAAATAACTTGCTGCATAACTGAACTCAAGTTAGGCTTGTGTTTCCGCCAAAATATCCGTTGTACATAATTATCATAAACACAAAAGCAGCACAGGCTTACATAAAATATCTGAGAAATCTGAAAATTTACTTCAGGGCATTGAAATTAGGATTTTCTTGTGACAAAACTGTAACAAGTTCAGCAACTTTGGAAGTTTAGTTTGCAAATGAAAAATAGAAGCAAATGAACTCCATTGGCATTCCACATGTTATTCCAGAAATTTCCTGCCACATAATGACAAATTTCCTGCAAGTCATTTTAATAAAAAATTTCCTGGCAGTTGCAGCTGGACATTTTCAAGCCCTAGCTCTTTCATTGGCAGCCAACTAAGTGTCACCAGATCTTAAGAATTGTTAACAGACTCAAGTATATATAGATATTTTTGAAACTATATTGAATCTTTGTTTTACAGGAAGGGTCCACAGTGCTATGATTAGTGGTGTCAATAAAGAAACTAATAGTGTGATGGTTGAATGGTTTGAGAATGGCGAGGCAAAAGGAAAAGAGGTATGAATTTAGTTATATACTTTACACAAGAAACTTTCACAGGAAGTACTTTTGTTTTTCTTTTTTTTGGCTAAAATGTTATTCAATATCAGAAAATTTGCAAGTCTTTTTAGGCTATTCAAAATTTTACTTCACGTGTAGTTGTGGGGATGTTGTGTATAGCGCAAATGGCTTTTTTGCAATATTTGAAAGTTTATTGTGTTGCAAAATTTCCCATTTTGGAGTAAGCTCTTACCGAGATGGATTTTCATCTGTGCAAATATTCTATCTTTTCCCCAGATCTAAGATATGGAATACCTACAAAGACTTTAGTTTCAGTGATGAAAAATTCAGTGAATAAGTCTAACCTGAAAATTATTGGAAAGAAGATTGATTGTACTTTCTGCTGTTGTGTGTCATTATTTCCTAAATAGCCTCAAATAAATTTCGGTTATGTTTTTTTCTGAAGCATGCTGTAGAGCAAAATACCTTGAAATTTCAGAAACTGTATAAAGATGCTGTGTATATGCTATCCAAATAAATACCAAAAGATCCAAAAATTGATTTGGATCAAAAATCTCATCATCTTACAGTAACGTTTTTGCCCTCTCCTAGCTACAGACTTCATGAATGATGAAATTTCATTCTTGGTTATCTTTTCACCATTTTTTCTCAATAGATTGAAACAGATCAGATCTTTGCCTTGAACCCAGAACTTGCAACACTTCCCCAAAAACCCACAAGGCAACAAGGGAGTAAAAGAAATGCAACTCCCTCTTTGTCTAAGGTAAGGTTGAAAAATTGGTTTCCAGTTTTAAGTTAAAGATATATACTGGGTGAGTCAAAAAAGTTTAGGCAATTGAAGGGCTGATCAGATGTTCAAAACTGAAATGTTAAACTATCAGTCAAAGGTCAACTTAGATGAAAACATTTTGTTTGGTAGTAGCCCTCATCTTACAGACCCAGAAATTAAGAAAATGCTGGTAAAGGGCATGTTTGGGAACAAACATTCCACATTCCATTCTGGTCCATGATTTACGTTCTATTGAAATTCGAATTCTGCAGCTTAAACTGGCAATGTAAACTGCAATGCCACATAATTCATGGACCAGCATGGAATGTGAAATTTTCAATTCCCATAAAAACCCCTTACAAGCATTTTGATTATTGTGGGGTCTTAATGATGTTTGATTTTACCAAACAAAATTTTGTCATCTAAGTTGGCCTTTGAGTGATAGATTAAAACTTTAGTTTTGATTATTGGTCACATACTTTTTATTCCATGCCCCTCTAAACGCCTAGACTTTTTTTGACTCACCTGGTATGTAAATATAAAGTTTGTGTGACTACCAGGGGTAAATATTCTTCCAAAGATTTGTAAACCTCTACTTGGGAGGTCAAAGATCATTCCTCACAAGGCAAAGACACAAAAATGGTTGTATTAATACAGTGAAAGAAACATGTTTGGTTCCAGTCACAGACCAATATTATGTAGATGAACCAACAACATCATTGGCAGATTTTCATGTAGTTGTAGTATCTATCATCTTTCTATCTATGCAGTATATATCATACATCAACATGCTTCAGTTATTATGTACATGCTGGGTTAGTACAGTTAAAGTTCTCTGATTGTTAGGACAATTAGATAAAAAAATTGTGTAGTCCATACTGATCTTTTAGTACTCTTGTGAAGTAGATATATGGATTTCTCAGCAGTGATACAGTATATAGTTCAAATTATTCCTTAAATGGTTCGGCTTAGTTTATTCAATATCGGCATCAGTTATTTTCATTTTTATTCATAAATTATACAATATGATATAAGCTACATTGTACTATATTTTCTAATCATAACTATTCAAGACTATGGGATGAAACCAAGAGGAGCGAGATGACATGACTACCCTATCTTTACATGAAAAAGAGCGAGGGCAATACAAGAACATTATGCAAAGAAAGCAACGACGGAAAGAATACGTGGACGAACAACATACAAGTAAATGCGTCGTTGAGTTTTAAGTTAACTTGTAGCTAAGTAATTGCAGATTTAAAAAGTTCAAATTTTCAACCCAAAGAAAGCTGCTTACTTTGTTGCAAGCTACCTCAAACTATCGTGCAATTGCAAATAAGAACATTAAACACATGGAGGGTTGCGATCTGGGAGTACTTGTAAGGAAATCCAGTATCTCGACTGTGGTACCCTTTTCTGTCACTGTTGGTGTCATTGGCTGTCTGTTGCATTCATTTCCCGTAGGATCTCCATACAACGGGACACCAATAGGACAAATGCTTTGCTCTTTGCCTGTTCCATTTTTCATATTGTGAAGCATATAGGTTCCAATTATTGATCAGCGCTGATGAGCCAACGACATCCTGTGCATAATTCATATAGTTGCAGTAGTCCAAAAGGATCTTGCGGTGCTCTAGGGAGGTAATTGGCTTCACAGCAGTGATAGATAGATATAGTTGAATTTCCTTTTAATATAGTTGCTTGGATATCATCATCAGCTATCTTGACTGTGCTACCTTTTTCTGTCATTGTGGATGTTATCCACTCTCAGTTCCGTTCATCTCTCCTTTTGACCACTCTTCCAGGTTTCCTATTCACATTTTCATTGACGATGTTTTTAAGTCAATTTTGGTCCTCACTTACCATTAAACTTTGACTTGGGTTTTCCCTAACTCAAAGGAAGGATATATATCCCTGCGTGGCCATGAAAGTCCATATTTGAAAATGATTGTGAAAGAAACTGTTTCTTTTGCAAATAGAGTTGAATTAGGCAGTTAGTAAGTTAGCTAGAATTCAGCTTAGCTTTATGTAGTTTAGCTAGACTGATCACAGTGAGTCCCAGTTATCCTTGTCACATTGAGACTAGCACCAAACTGAGACAGCTCAAACTGGGACTCAAGAAAATCGTGGGACTTGCTGGAACAAGTTTTCAATCTAAATCGAAATGAAATTCATTTGCAATGTCATGCAATTCGTGCAACTTTGATTGATCGACGTTGAACATTGATGACTGGCAGCTCCAAGAAAAGTTCCGCGGAGCTTGGCGTGATGAAATAAAGTCATTTGGGAAAATGCCATGGAAAAAGGACAGAGACAACTAAAAGTTTGTATGTATATACTTTGATATTGTTGCTTTTGCCACACAGTAAGTCAGTTTTAGGGAAGTTTTCAAACCAATGGTTCTATGCTTAGAGTGAAAGAAATTCCAAGCAGTATTTGATTCCGGATATACGGGTTTCCGATTACTAATTGTAGTTGGCATGTGTGGTAGGTCTATCAATATTGATAACTACAACGATGTCTGTATGAAGTTAAGAATGCGCTATCAGTGTTGCCTTTATTTCTAAGTAAATCTGTTTATCTATTTTTCCAGAATGCAAAGGTGCCAGCCCAAGAACTGATTTCCCAAAGAGGTGAATTCAGCATTCAGGGCCGCCGAGAGGGGGAGGCAAGGGGGACAGGTAGCTGTAGCCCCTCACAGTCTAGGGGGCCTGATGCAAGACCTAATGCAAAGTCCCGACAAAATCCTCCTTCAGAGGCGTCAGGGTCTAGGAGGCCCAATAAAAAGCATGACACAAAGTCCCCAAGAAGTCCTCCTTCAAAGGCCTTATGGTCTAGGGAGCCTGATGTAGGACTTGGTACAGAACCTGGTACAAAGTCCCGAAGAAATTCTCCTTCAAGGCCCTCAGGGTCCACGGGGCCTGATGCAGGACCTGCTACAAAGCCTGATACAAAACCCCGAACAAATCGTTTTTTTAGAATCATTTGGCCTAGGAAGTCTGATGCAGGACCTGATACAAAGTCCCGGAGAACTGATTCTTCAAGGGCCTCAGGATCCAGGAGTCCTGATGCAGGACCTCCTACAAAGCCTGATACACAGTCCCAAACAAACCCTCGTTCAAAAGTCATCTGGTCTAGAGGTTCTTACGTAGGGCTTGATACAACGTCTGGTGCAGAGTCCGTGATATATACTTCTTCAAGAGTCTTATGGTCCAGGGAGACTGATACAGGACCAGATACAATGTCTGGTACAATGTTACAGCATGATACACACTCTCGAGAAGGTCCTCCTTCAGTACGTAAGTGTGATCAAGATTTGGTAGCCTTTTAGCAAGTTTCTCATCACTTTCACAGCATTGGGCTCGAATTTTTAAAAGTGGTGTAATATTCTGTTACTGTTCCTTTCTGTGTTGAATTACTTGAATGGAGTTCGTGGTATTTTGCGGAAGTTCCCATATGGAATTCTTTGTATATCTTAGTTCTAGCAAAATTACAGCGTTTTCTTTTTATCTGAAGAAATCATATAGAATTTTTAAAACATTCATATCATCCATTGTAAATCCGAAATCAATAGAAGAGTATGACGCGGTCTTGAAAAACCATGGTTTGTAGAGGTCTGCGATATGATGGCAAGCAGAAATCTATTGTTGATCCGGGTTGCAATTTAGAATGCCGCCTTCTTGCAAATAACCATGATATCATAGTACCAACAATACTTCCAAGTACCGAAAATTCCTCCTGTCCAGTCAGTCAGTCCAACAAAGAAGGTAAAGGTATTTTAAGAATTTTACACCATCTTTTTATACCGTGTGAGTCAATGAAAATTGCGGTTTGAGAGGCTACTACTTCCCGGAAATCAAGGCAATGATACCGGGAAATATACCATTTAACAATGGATATGTTCAATTATTTTTAAACGTTTTCCTCGCTGAAATCGGTCACCCCGTTCAGAGGGATTTCTCGAGGAATATTAAAAACATACTAAAATCACTAGCAAGTTTCCCTAATAACCCTATATTACAGCAATGACTTGGACACGCTTTAGCAAATACTATCTTCTTTGGAGATGGAACAAGTCTTCCCCTGTGTATGAATGACTCATTCTAGTGGAGCCCATTCTCTCTAAAGGAAGAATACATGAGCACATGTAGGTGTCATTATAGTAATGAAGAAGAAGATTGGAAATTTTCGTTGGTTTTTTGCAGGTTTTCAAAGGGGCTTTATGTAGAAAATCTCCCATATCAACGGGAAGGAATGACCGAGTGAAGCTGGCTAAATTATTGAACCTAATAGACCTTTTAGCTATTCTACAAAAGAGCCTGGATCGAGCGTTATTTGTATACATCTTTATACACGTATACATCATTATATGTTCAATGTTTTTCCTTTGATATTAAGGGAGCGGTATTTTTTCAAACCGGGATTGTTTTATTGATTCACCTGGTAGATTTGAGCCCTATGGCCTTTCACCAATAATTTTTAAGGAATGTATTTTCAGCTGATCTAAAGAATGCGGTCGCAGAAACTTTGCTCAGGGGAGCACCCCGTGGCCCCAATTTTTCTACTTCCTTCTCATACATCGTGTTTGATTGTTTAATTCGCTCATAGCCTTGTGAATCTCTCGGCGGCGCTGTCTGTGTTTTTTTCAATTTTTATAGTAATTATCAGTCACTATAATAGAAAATCCTGAGGTCCAACAACGAGCAAATCACCTGTTTCCTTGCCAGGGCTTGTTCCCACAGAACTGTAATACCCCCTTAGAATTGAGGTAGCTTATTTTTGTAAACTCATTCTAAAAGTATTTTTATTGATTTATCATTCCAAATGGAATCGGAACTTTTGATTCCGTCAACGCACATCAAGAGATCTTCAGTGGTGCAGGCAAAATCTCAAATTAAAGTAAAAATAGCTTAATAAATTTTTCGATGTGAGCCAAGCTTAATGAGCAGCAAATTGCCACTTAACAAAACCCACCTGTCATCTTATGCCTAACGATATGTATTTATTTGTGTATTGCTTTGCTAAAGGCAGCTATAGGCTGAAATACGAGAAAGCTGGAAAGTTGTTTCTTTCAGTGGTGATGGTGAGAAATCATATACCTTGCTAGTTAGAAAAACGTATCCACTCTTCCAAACATCGTAATACAAAAGCTATGTAATCATGAAATCCAATGTGACGTCTTGATTACATAATTACGCTCGTTGTTCCTGTAACAACTTCAGCAATCTGTGTATATCTTGAACCATCTTCTCCCAATAACACTGATTTGAATATAGATTATTGTTGATTTGCAATTCATCATCTTCATCTAAGATGAAGAATTTTATAAAGCTAGCCTCCGCTGGCCTCGCCTTGCAGCTGTAAAGTGAATGGTGGCTCAGTTTTGTGCCATCTTTTATCGATCAACATCATGTTCAGGAAAGAGTAGCCTTTAAGCAGCATGCGTTTTTCCGACTCAACTGGTATAAAGAGGCATAATAAAGCTATTTTTGATAATATGTAGTTATTATTTTAATAAAGCGCTGCAGAGGAGTCTATTCATGATGATATTATCTCATTTCAATTCAAAGGTCGCAGACTGACGGGAGTAGCACCAAAAGGGAAAGATGTACAACCACAGTCAAGAGGTCTGGATGGCGTAGAAACCTCTGATGAGAATATTCCCCCTGGAAAACCATTAGCTCACGACAAGTCAATTGCAGCAGGTGATTAAACTTCTTTGCTATCATCATATCTGTACCGGGTGGCACAGGAGAAGCTGCGTAAAATGACGTCATCGGGCCATCTGAGACTAGGAGGTGTTCGGATAAATATCCTTTTTGAAATGACAAACCAAGAATTTAATCCCCAAGGAACAAAATGTCCAGTGTTGCCCAATTTCGCAATCTGTTGCAAGGAGCTAGGACTACTCAAAGTTACGAGATTTTGAGCCTGCGTACGCTGTTTTTTCTGCTCTTTTGTACCAAGTCTATACTGGCGAAATAAAGAAAACAGATACCACGCGAGTTAAAAGTCTTGAGCATTTGCCAGTCTTTGTGGATGCTATTTACCTCGCAAATTCATTTCTTTAAAAGTTCATTGCGTAGGAAAAAGGCCAACGCAAATGTGAAAAATTATTTCGTCGAATTCGGTCCCATCATTGCGAGCGAGTTTAAAGTCCGCCTCAAATTAGATGTCACCTGAGGTTCGCGATAACGCAAAATTCCTTTGTAAAACAGGTCTCTTTTTTATATTCGCGGACATTTGCAGGTGACATCTTATTTGGGATGGACTATTGTTAAGTTCTGTTTCGCAAGATTCTTAAAACAGAGAGACATGTGTTCAGTTAAAAAGCACGAAGAGCCTACTTTTTCTCTGCTAAAGTATTGAAGCAAGTCGTACATTTATTTCGTATCGAATGGGGACTATTTATTTAGCTGTAACGGGCCATTTCGACAATCTTTAAAGAAGACTGGAGAGAGCTTTTTGTTGTGGTAAAAGGCGGACACAAATCTGGTAAATGGCTGTAACAGAGCTTCTACGAATGACAGATTTCCTTCCACGTAATCGTTGCTGTAATTCATGTTCGTTAAGTAATTGGCCTGAATGGTAGCGGAAATGCTGGGAGGATGCCTCATGACTCGTGTGCTTTGTAACATATTCTTGGGAAGCAGAAAGTTATGTAAAAAGGATATTTTTCAACTAAGTATCTACTAGATTATTCAGAAAAAAAAATGGTCGTTTGAAAGCCTGTTGCTCTCGAATTATTTACCGCATTCCTGTAAGATAGAAATACTTGTGTAACTAACATGCCAATATAGATAAAGAAAAAGCTTGCAATAACCGGTCGCATTCCTCATGTGTTGCAATTTACTACGTTCGAAATGACGTCAGTTCTTTTGAAATTCTTCCGGGAACATCACTTGCCTCGATTCAATGTGGATCTGAATCTCAGAAGCGTGCATTGCTCTCAGCATCGCATGAAGTTGTTTTGTTCTTGTAGTGGCAACATAATTATATGACGTAGATTTCTTACTGCTCAGGGAATCACATCTTTTGCCAAGAATTGAATTTAATTGTGAAATGGGTCTATTCTCAAAATATGCCCCAAGTCCTTGATAACTTATACCGTAAAACCCAGCAAACAAGAACATAACAAAATGAGAACACACTGTCTGATTTTTCTTAAGAGGGCACTCAAAGATAAGGACCAAAAGTTGACTGGTTTCTTTCCATGTTGTCATAGGATGATGCATTTATCAACAATAATCAATTGTAACAGGCTCAAAAGTCATAAATTTCTGTCACACCGAAAATAGTTAGGTCTGGGAGTCTGAAATTGAAGTATTTTTGGAAATATCTAATCACGTTTGTTTATAAAAACTCTCTCAGTCCAAATGCCTCCAAAAATTTTAGGTTGTAAGAAAACTTTTGAGCAGTTTTTTAAGTATAGTTTCTTTGCATGCAACATATTACGCTTCACTGTGATCCACGCCATGTAATTAATGTGAAAAAATGAACTTTCTAGAATCCAACCAAATGTATTTTTTCCTTGTTCTCCACACTCTGAAGCATATAAAATTGCAAACGATTTTCAAATCAAGCAACAGGAGCCCGAGAAATAATTTTTTGAAGTTAGGCCTAAATTGGGTAGTGTAAGCTTCTTGCTAGACCGGGCAAATTCACAAAGTAGCATGAATTTTCAAATTTCCATTTCATCGCTTGTATGTGCCCCATTTGAATGATCTTTTTTTTGTTTGGTAGATTGAACCTTGTAGAATATGACTTCAATCCGTTGATCAACGATTATGGCCTTAGAATGTGGAAATTTTTTGAATTCATAATGGCAACCAACTATTGAAAATCACGTTGCCTGAATTATCAAACCCGATTTCAACACTGAATACAAAAAATCTATGTTTCAGAAAACTTTGAAAACCTATTTTAAAATGGACTTCAGCCTATTGCTGACAGTCTTGCCAAAGCGCTAAGTAGAGGCTCCAAGTAAAAAATTTTCGCGATTTTTTTACGGAGTCAAGTGAAGACGGACTTTTTGACAAATTTTGTCGATAACTGTAATTTCACTGCAGGCAAGGATGGATGCTTGATGAGACAACATTTTCCATCATTTCAAGAACAAGAAGCAAAAAGGAAATATTGATCATTCCATGAATATCATTTTCGCGTTTTTCGCGTTTTCTAGCGTCATTCACTTGTTGTTTGTTTTATCCATTCTTTCATTCATTCCTATGAGTACACATTTTGATAGCGCATTCACTAAGCATTTTAGGAATGATTATTGCTAGGATCAAAAAAAAAATTTACGTAAAAAGTAATTTCATTAAACTTTGGTTCACAGCAGGACTTTGCTCGAACCCCCGGTGGGTGCAATTCAGTAGTAAGGGGTACAACACGCTCGTCCATACTATTTCATAGAATGCCTTTTTCTCTAACTATCTAGTTTGCGAAAGACCCTGAATCATGGAAAATACAGAGGTAACCAACTTTCAGAGGACTATCTGTGAACCCTAAAGAATTCTGTACGGTAGAAATAATGGTTCTGAGAGAAAGCTCTGCGATGTTTGCATTGTATTGCCATTCATTTTACTGACATATTTCATTGAAAAACAGTAGAAACCCATACAACGTAAGGTATAAAATTGTTTCTAGGCCAGGCGAGTTTCACTATTTTCCAGGGTTTCGACTCCATCAGCATTTAACTGTTTTTGGGATATTTTCTGGAACAAAATGCCCCTTGTTTTGAGATCCTACATCCTAGGATTTTGGTTCAAATATACCCCTTTCTCAGCGAAATAATGGATGAGCGTGGTGTCACATCTTTACCAATATTGCATCCACCACTGGGTTCAAACCACTGTGTTACAGTGTTGCACTGTCATGACATACCAGAGAAAATGTTTAGGTAAGCAGATTTCGATGCTTGATTATCAAAGTCTATCTCAAATGAGATGTTAAGTGAGATTTCCGAGGACGGAAAAATTCCTCATGGAAAACTGTCCAATTTTTCTATATTCACGGGCATTTTCAAGTGACATTGAATTTGAGACGGACTTTGGATGAAATAAACTTTTCTCATTGCTATTATACACAAATGTTTGAATTTAATACTATCCGGCACTAAATCAATAGGCACTCATCACATTATTCTGATGGATGAATGAAAAACAAGTGAATGACGTTAGAAAACGCGAAAAACGCGAAAATTTTATTCATGGAATGACCAATATTTCCTTTTTGCTTCTTGTTCTTGAAATGATGGAAAATGTTGTCTCATCAAGCATCCATCCTTGCCTACAGTGAAATTACAGTTGTCGACAAAATTTGTCAAAAATCCGTCTTCACTTGACTCCGTAAAAAAATCGCGAAAATTTTTTACTTGGAGCCTCTACTTAGCGCTTTGGTAACAGTGTCAGCAATAGGCTGAAGTCCATTTTAAAATAGGTTTTCAAAGTTTTCTGAAACATAGATTTTTTGTATTCAGTGTTGAAATCGGGTTTGATAATTCAGGCAACGTGATTTTCAATAGTTGGTTGCCATTATGAATTCAAAAAAATTCCACATTCTAAGGCCATAATCGTTGATCAACGGATTGAAGTCATATTCTACAAGGTTCAATCTACCAAACAAAAAAAAGATCATTCAAATCGAGCACATACATGCGATGAAATGGAAATTTGAAAATTCATGCTACTTTGTGACTTTGTCCGGTCTAGCAAGAAGTTTACACTACCCAATTTAGGCCTAACTTCAAAAAATTATTTCTCGGGCTCCTGTTGCTTGATTTGAAAATCGTTTGCAATTTTATATGCTTCAGAGTGTGGAGAACAAGGAAAAAATACATTTGGTTGGATTCCAGAAAGTTCATTTTTTCACATTAATTACACAAAACGTGAAATCTGGATCACAGTGCGCTTTTCTTCACCTTCAAAATGCAGTCATGCATCCCCTCTGTTTGCCAAATGCATAGTGTACAGCTTTATACTCATCATAGGCACAAGAGCCTTTGGGAGTTAGAACATCACCCTAAATGCAGGATGAGCACCATTTTTATAAGAACATACAGTAAAACCTCGCGTATAAGAACCTAGTGATGAAGAACCTATAGACGGAAATTCTGAAATTAGACCCCCAATATATAAGAACCCATTCAGCCTGAAATTTGAAATAGGCTCTTGTTCATAGAGATCATCAAATTAGATCAAAACTCCAGTTGCTGTGTCATTGAACCTAAACGGACTGGTACTGCCATATGTGCATATTGCAAAGAACTCTAAAGATGCTTTGAAAGCTTTTCATTGTATTCTGTACATTTCTGATTCTTCCACAAACTGCTGTTGTGAATAAGACATCATGAACTCAGGTGCCTCTGAACTGACAATAAATAATGGGCTTGAAGTTTCAATCTGAACAAAAGAAATACCTGAAAGCGCTGAATGAAATAAGAACCAATGTAAGAACCTGAAGAGCATAATTTCCCACTAAATACTCAATATATAAGAACCTAATCAGGCTGACTTGCAAAACTGTAGGTTCTTATACGCGAGTTTTTACTGTAGTCAAATTGTTTTGTAGACAAGTATTTTTTTCGTTTGCGGGGTTTTACTGTGATGATTTGCGGTTACATTTCTGGTTTTAGTTAACTCTGTAACGTTTTAGAATCACAAAGAAGTATGAAATGGCTCGAATATTTTCCTTGCAATAGTCTGTCAAAGGCAATCGTCTATTTTGGCACACTTTTTGGGAAATTTCTTTTTTGTCGTTAGCTTTATGTTTGTTGCTGCATGTTCTTTTCTAAAGCTAGTGTTTTTTTTGACATTGTTAAAGCTTTTCAAAATTTGATCACCCATTTGTTTTCTATAGCTGTAAAACGAAGATCCAACTGCGTGAAAGAAGTAGAAAGACTAAAAAAGAACAGGGAAGAAAGGAGGTAAGCAGATCATGCATGCTTTTACTTAAGTGATGCCTTTGTATTGGCAATGGATCTACTTCTTGAAGTCCGCCCGACCAACCCCATCTCATCAGGTCGTGGATCTGCGATTCCACCATTTCGGAAGGGAAGAATAGACGGGAGGAACGTAAATTGCTGGCTGTTTCTTTTCTTCCTTACGGAATGTTGGGCATCCGGGAATTGTGGGAAATGGATCGGTTAGACGGGCTTGAATAAAATGACTCATTGCAAATCAACTTTAGAAAGCAGCATCTCGTTTCTTTCAAATAGCATGCTTGGTGCGTACCATCTCTCTGTTGTCGCCATTTCTATGCACCTTGGAAAAAGTGACGACAAAGAGACCACTAAAAGCATGCAGTTTATAAAATCGCTTAAGCGGGCTGGTTGCCCTTTGTTATGATCGTCTTTTTGATACAATTATATCAAGTAAACGTAGCCTAAAAATACGATACAATCCTGGTCCTATCCAAAGCGAGCAAATGTACGCAGTCAGGTAATTCCCACTACAGATGGGAATGAGTGTTTCATTTGGCTATGTAAGCTCATGTATGAAAGTCAAAGGCTGGATATCAGATGCAGTTCCACTCACCATTGTAAATTTTGAAGATCATACATTCTTCGGAAAGTTTTCTTACCATTTTTGTGTTGATTGTATTAAATGGAATTGACACAGGTTTATTGATTGACCGCCTTGAACATGCTAATGAAAACGCATACACACCCATCATTTCTTCAGCTGCACAATGAAACAGCATGTGCCAAGAGTATCAAATACGATAGACTGTTTTTATCACCTAGCCTTGGCCTACTTGTACCATGTCAATTCACCTTAAAGGGTCTGTTTCATCCAGCATGCCTTGCATGTGCCGTCTCTTGGTTTGCCTTTGTTTTCTCCATTTTCATGGCCCATGAAACAGGCCCTTTAAACTTCAGTTCAACATCCGAAGAGTATTTTTCGCTATATTTGCAATCTTCAGACAAGAACTTAGATATCATCAGTATACAGATTTAGATTTAAATGTACTTTATGATGCGATTCAATTCCTTTTACAGGCAGAGACAAAGTGAAGTTAGAGAACAACGAGATAAACTTCAGTTGGAATTAGACCCTGGAAATCCTAACTGGGAATTCCTCAAAATGATAAGGTAATAAGCAGCTCCATTTTGCTCTTCGTTGCAGTATGGGGGCAGTCAGTGAGGCTGTTGAGAAAGGATCGCATAGTTGAATTTACTTTCCTGTTGGATAGGTTAAACTTTTTAAGCAGAGACGGAAACAGTATCGGAACCTGGTAACTCAATTCCTAGAAATTTTTTTTTTTAGCTTAAATGCTCACAGAAATTTTTCGCGGCAGTATTTTAGGCTTCACAGACAATTTCTGTAACAAACAATCACTATAAAATGCATTAATGAGTTTTGTCCATTATCAGTAACTTTGTTGCAATGACTTTTGCGACCATATTTTTCAAAACCTCAGTTATCTTTGAATACAGACGATAATGATCTTTTTACATGGTTGGTGAGCATTATGTACTTTGTGCCATGTAATGCCATCAAATTCTTTCATTCATTGCTCTTTGGGAAATTTTCTATCTTGAGATTTACGTTTTTAGCCCCATGCCCCATCGTTATATAGATACAGATTTTGGTATTTTCATGCCCAGCAAAATTTTGCAGAAAGTTCTCATTCCAAAACGAAGGTTCCAAAAAATGGAATAATGCTTTCCATCTTTGCTTACAAGAACATCTACTATAGCCGGCATTCTAGTAGGTTTCTACAATTATTTTAGCAAAAGATTTCGTCTGTGATACAGTCCATTACGAGGTGCATTTCTTACAAAATGTTTCCAGGTGGCTCAATGTTGGAAAATTTTTCCTCAGTTAGTCAGTCGGTTAGATGTCATATTCTTAGCTCGTTCAATGCAAACTTCAAGACTGTGAAAAAGCTTAATTTTTTCAGAATTGTTTTCGTATGATAATTTGATACTGTCAACATCAAGATTTCTAAGGTATATCTTAATCAGATTAAATTTGTCAAAATTCTTGATCGTCTCTTGGACAAAAACCTCAGTTGAAAGTATCGCTACAGTGAATTATCAAAAAAGCTTGCGAGAACTAACGGTCTATTCTTCAAAATAAGGCATTTCCTCAGCCTACTAGTGCTCTAGTTTTCTAGTGTTTTTACCTTTTTGTCTCTTTTCTTGAATATGGAATCACTGTATAGGGCTTTACCTACGGCACGTCATCCCTACAAACCAATATGCCTTCTACCGGGTGACCCAGAAAAAAATGGCCCAACGCAATCTGTTATAGAAGAAAGGTAATGTCACTAAGAGACTACGTTATGAGTATTTTTCGTTATTTTTTTCGATATCGTAAACTTCCCGAATTTAAGGGTTTTGAGGAAAGGGCATGCCTAAAGTCGTAAAAAACAGGGGATCGATTTACAGCCATTTCAGATCTTCAAAACAGTGAGGAGCGTGCTCCAGTGCAGCCTGAGAATGGGCAACTCACTCGAAAGTTGTCAGAGGAAGTTTATAGTCTTTAGGTGTCCAACAATACGCCCAGGCAGATCCGAAACACGTTCCTCATTGTTTTCAGGATCTAAAATGACTTTAAATCGATTGCCTGTTTTTGATGACTTTTTGAGGAATCAAGCAGGTCCTTTCCGCAAAATCCTTAATTCAGAAAATCTACGGTACCGTTAAAAATTGCGAAAAATACTCATAACTTAAATTAGACTTTAGCGACAGTACAGCGTTTGAAGGATTTCCATAAGCCACTTACTTTTCTCTTTAAAGCAGATTGCCTTGGGTCACCTTTTTCTCGCTTAGCCAGCGCAAAAGAAAGTTCTTAGAGGTTTTTTAAAGAAGTCTACGTCTCCATCTACTCTAATTTTCTCTGAATTAAAAGTTCTTATGCTGACTTGAGAAGTAAGCCTTAACTTCTTACGTTAGATGATTCATTTCATCTCAAGCTAACTACTTTTGTGTATGAATGTGTTAAGTTTATTTCCCCTAACTTTTTCCACAATTTTTTGAATCTTTGTCATTTGCTCATCAGTGTGAGACGAGGCAGGCCCGTAAGGGTGACATTTCTATGTTACGTAAAAATACTTTGCAAAATGGCTTCAGATCTTGTCAATATGCTGGCGCGAACTCCTGGAATGAAACTCCTTCCAATTTCGAATTGTCTCTTTCAGCAGTGATTTTCCGTCATGAAGTAAAAAACATCTTTTTTCCACAAAATACCTGCCCTGAAGACATTTGTAAAGCAATTATTTCTGAGATCAGCCCTAAAATCCACATGTCTTTAAAACTTGAAGGATAAGTTCTAAGTTAAGGAGTTGCTCTCTCCTCGATTATGTCTACCTACTGATAGAGCTCCTCCTTAAGATTTTACCTTTAAGTTTATTTTCTGTTGTAATTGTTATTCTAGTTAGTTGTATGTTGTTTAAAGGCATTTCTGTATGCAGTAGGCTTTTAGAATTAAACAGGATCGAACTGAATAATTATGTTAATATTTTGATGTGTCAAAACCGTCATATTAGGAGACTGAAAACGGCTTTGTTTCTTTCAGAGAGTTTCAACATGGTTTGCACAACAAAATGCTGATGACTATGAACGATCCGGTATGATAACCTTTATGTTCGTGCATGATCTCACTGTTAATGGCTGTCCTGTTTTTGCGTCCAAAAGCATATTTGTATTCATTTAGATGGATAATTTGTCTTTTTGATTTTGGAATCAGGTTTTGTTTTTTTTTCAGATTGAAGATCATCAGATATGTGTTTGTGTTCGAAAAAGGCCGTTAAATAAAAAAGGTAAGATTGATGATGAGTTGCGTGCTCTGTTTTCCGCATTCAAGCAACATAAATGTTCGGTTTTAACCACCCAATCATTTGTCTTTTCCTGTAATTATAAATAAAATCTCTCATTATTCTAGAAATCAAGTTAAAAGATATAGATTTGTGTACACCGATCGATAAACAGACCTTATGTGTAAGTATAGAAAACTGTTATTAAATAAAAAAGGTTAGTGAATATGCAAACTCTTTCTTTTGAAAAGGAGCAATTGTTTGTTGTCTCGTTTTTTCCCAAAATTATCAAATGTAGCCTGTGAACATGCCAAAAAAATCAATGCCAAAACAATGTAAGAGAAAATGACAAGAAAATAAATTTTTGCTTGCCCATTCACAGGTTGCGAATCACGAAAAAAATCGTAATTTTGATTTGTGAAAGATTTAAAAGTATAACTTTAATTCTTTTCATCTTGCTGCAATCATTTTGTTTACGAATAATTATCTGCGGTTTTAGTATCATCCCTCTCTTTGCAGGTTCATGAATGCAAACTAAAAGTCGATTTAACGAAGTTTTTGGAAAACCACAAGTTTAGGTAAGGTGACTAGGGGTTATGTAGATTTTAGGTGCCTAATGTAGTGGTAAATTTGAATGAAAATGGTTCACATAATGAAATTGTGCTCATTCTCATAGTGTAATTTAATCCTTGAAATTAGGAAACGTACATAGCTCTATCGATTTTCAGTCTTTGTTTAGTTTTTATCAAAGACCATATTATTTTAACAATGGTACAGTAGTTATCCACCTACCTGCTAAAATTTTAGCAGTACTTGCTTGAAAAGGCTTATCTCGAGTCATATGATTTAACAGACAGCTTAAATGGTTTGTGCAAGGCTATAAGCCTGCATTTGCACAGAGCAGAAATGCTGTGTTTGCGCATTTTCTTTGTTCTATTTATAGAGAAGTCTATTTACCATTGCACACTCCCTTAAACTTTTTCCAGGAGCCTTAATTTTCCAACAGTGTTTAACCTCGATTCACACGTGATCTCAATATTCCTTGTGTCGTCATTCCTGTCAAACAGTTTCATATCCACGTAAAAGCAGATCAGCGAACAATTCTGTGCCATTGCGTTGGTTGCAGCGAAGCATATAACTCACAGACACTCACATTTTTTTCAAAGGGTTTATTTGCAAAGAGCAGAAAATCTAAAACTATCTCACTCAAATCGAACTTGCACACAAAGTCAAGAAAGGATAGCCTAGTAATAGGATTTCTTGCCAAGAAACAATGCTGTGTATGAGTGATTTCTTCGGTCATTGCACACCAGCTTTGATGTTTCATGTGCGCAGCACTTCAGGAAGAAAATCTTATGATTGGTAGAATTTTCGAGGTTAATTTGGCATTCAGACACCAAATTTTATTTGGCTTACCTTCTAGATATCCAAAGGATACACAAATTCAATTTCCATCCTCATTTTAGAATTGTGTGGAATTCATTGATGCAAGATTTGAAGGCCAAATTTGGATTTAGCACCCAATCATTAGTTTAGCCTTGTGTTTTTAAACTGTTGGCGATTGTGATGTTGATTTTATGTTGATGTTCAGTTTAACAATTTGTAAGAGACTGACAGTGAAGAATCGTTCAGGGGTGAAACTTTACAGCCGGAGTCATTTGTCACGGTCTAATTCCTTATGGGTTTTCAGACTTAGAATCGCCATAGAGTTAACATCACTTCCATTCGTAACATCAAAACTTGTATCGTGGAACTAAAGTTTGGGTGCTAGGATAAGTGATGAATGCAGAAACAAAACCTAGATAGTTTAGGGATGAAAGTTGTCTGACAAAATCACTCCTCAACCCCTTAACTGCCCATTATGGATCGTGTTCACAATGGCGTCACTTCTTTTCAAATGCATCATTAGCTTCCATATGAAATAGAGCTAAATTCCAAAGGGTCCATTCATCTCAGCGAGGCATGAAGTAGTTTTGAATGTGTATTTGAATAAAAAATGACATGGTGTAAACTTCTTGCTGCTTTTGGATTTCTCATTTGCTTTAATCTTAATTCCAGATTTTCGATTGAGTGGCGTTGAAGCCTCTATCATTATTGCGCACATTCGCTCGAACTTCTTAAAATGTATCAAACATCGTTGATTCAGATTATGTATTAGAGGGCCAGTTACACGATACTGTTTTCATTTCATATTAGATTGGTTTCATATCGGATTGGCCTTCTGTTTATGCAATACTGTTTTCATTTCATATCGGATTGGCCTCCTGTTTACACGAGTACGCATTAATCCGATATGCTTCAAACCGTTTCCTCGTTTTCAAATGAAAATGCTCTGAGAGTGGCATGAAACCAATCCGATATCGTGTAAATTGTTGAATCCAGTATCAATTCAATGCGGAACCTCATTATCAATTCTGCAAGCCTCCCATTCATCTGGGATGCTGCGCAGAATGCGCAATGGGTGCAAAAGGAAATAATAAAACCATCTGCAATGCATAGCGAAGCGATTCGCTGTAAACGGAACCCCATATCCGATAAAAAATGAAAACTATATCGTTAGAACGGGAACAGAATAGTTGATAGGTCTCTTATGGCGTCGTAGCAATATCCCTGGACGTTCAAGCACACAAGATTTCTTGCTTTTAATTCAGAATGTTTTTGTCTACGAGCCACCGAATTTGTATCGTATTCATTTCACTCTACCTGTAACTACAGTAAAAACCCGCCTGTAAGAACCTTATGGATTAAGAACGTGCTGGCTGAAGTTGTGTATGTTTCAATTGTTTTATGGAACCAGTCCATTGTATTCATTGTTTAAGAACCTAGGCTGACTTGGAAAATGGAAGGTTCTCATACGCAGGTTTTTACTGTATATATTGTTCATGGGACTTCTCTCATTTTTCTTTATTCTGTTTCATAGATTCGATTACGCATTTGACGAAACGAGTACAAACGAACTTGTGTACAGATATACGGCAAAACCGCTTGTTGAGACGATTTTCAATCAAGGAATGGCTACTTGTTTTGCGTATGGTCAAACTGGAAGCGGGAAAACACACGTAAGATGAATTTTTGTATGCATGTATGGGGCTTCTTTATGCGACATCCTTACAATAGAATTTTGAGATGAAAACGAGTGGTGATGACGGAAGAGTCAAAGGCATTCTGACGTTTGAAAGATGCTTAAATAGTAGCTTTGAAATCCAGTTTAGAGCCGTAGGTTTTTAAAGTTAGCGTCAGCCTTGCCTAGGATTCGCGCACTATGATTATGAGCGCGAGGTTCCTTTCTTGCATAATCAGCTACCGGTTGACTGAATAAAACTTCACGACCTAAATTATAGTTAGCTTTATGAATCAAAACTGTTGTCGGGTGCTTTATATCACCGTTTAGCTGAAGGGTTTAGCTGCATATTGAGGTGCTGTTGAAATTTTGCATAAACTAGTAGGGAATACTGTTGGCAAACATATTTTTATTTTGTTAACCCTGTCTTACCGGACTGTGATCACACTGATCGGAGAATTCATTATGTATCTTGTAGACGATGGGTGGAGATTTCAGTGGAAAGTACCAAGGAATTTATGCTCTGGCAGCAAATGATGTCTTCAGGCTAAATAAAAGTGCAAAGCATCGCTCGAAAGATTTAATTATCTCATCAAGTTTCTTTGAAATCTACAGTGGAAAGGTAAAAAATTTTCACTGGTGCTACATTCATGCTGTTACATGTTCGTTTTGTTTGTATTTGTTTTGCCGAATGTTCACAATAAGTAAGTGCCGAATGTTCACACTGCCCCGTTTTCAGATGTTGATGCGATAAAGCTTCACACTGCTCCAGCAAAACGGTGTTGTTGACCCCCTTTTCAGAGCAAAACGTTTTGGTAGCGACTGTCATTAAGGTCCCATGTCGAGTTTCTATGCCATGTCGATACATATCCAGTACAAAGGAACACGAATCCTATTTAGAGTAAGAAATTGTTGGGCAAGCCCCAGATGGTACTGTGGTTTGGTAAATTGCAAGCCCCGGGCAGCTCGGTGAGTTCCATTTGCCGACAAGAGGATGGTTGTTCTTTGTGTGCCTCCTGATTTCATTAGAGTACCGTTTGATAGATTTTAAGATCGGAGTCCCGTGTTAATAGAATCTCACTATGCTTTTAAAAACGAAATGTCTTTGCCCTGGGATTTTCATACCGAGGTTGATTGAAAGGCATCGGAACACTTGAATTGCCAATATAATGATGCAAGCGCCTTTTTTTCTGAAAACCTACAATAATTAGCGTCGCCCAAGTCTTTAAAAAGCTGGGTGTAAATTTCTATGTCCTATTTCTTTGAAATGAACGGCTTCAAAGAAACTTGAACAATTTTACAATAAATATGCCGTTGGACTTCTCTGAAATCTTCAATATTTTCAGAATTACAGTGTTTTTCTCTTTCCATAAGAATTCAAGAAAATTTTCGAAAAAGAGTTGAAACAATCATGATTTCTAAACCTGTTGACGAAAGATCAAATAATTGTCAAGTTTGTGGATGGATATGGTATAAAGGAAAACTCTTTCACTCTTCTTGTTTGCGATTTGGAAGTTTAACAACGTCACATCATAACATGAGCTGAAATGTAAAATAGGGCTGTCGACAAATATTCAAGATATCTGAGAAGTCCAACGGTAATATCAAGTTTCTTTCAAGTCATGGGAATTTTTTAATATTTTGAATATTTTCAAAATGGGGGCACATAATATATTTGAAGCTGTGACGTCATCAAATTTCCAACTCCAAGACCAGAAGAGCTACAAATATCTGTTTGGCACCATATTGTAGATATGTATGAGCTATGGTTTCATGAAGATTTATCTCTTTTCCTTTATTAGGATTTACAATGATTTTTAATTTTTTTCAAAGTTTTCATGAATTTTTTCAGAATTGATGAAAATAGATACCTCCATTTTGAAAATAATCAAGAGGTCAAAAAGTGTCCATACCAGATTTATCTGAAGTGCCCAAATTTCGATCCAAGACATTCAATTCAAAGAAACATTTGATAGAATTTTGCACCGACCTTTCTACAGATCTGAAAGATTTGATCCCTATGCTCTTTTTCATTTCATTCAGGTTTTTGATTTGCTGAACAAAAAGAAGAAGCTTCGTGTGCTTGAAGATGGTCAAGGCCAAGTTCAAGTGAGTAACCCTTAAATCGTGGTTAAAATTAGGCAGCATTTACACGGAACTTGTTGGAACTGTTCCGTATGGAAGTGATTGGAATTGCTTGGAACTGTTCCCACTGTATCCCGTTTAAATGGGATCGGTTCCAAAAAATTCCGAGGGCTTTGTTAAATCCTAAATGTTTTTCAAAAAGACGTCGACATGTCTTTTGTTTTTCGAAATAAAGACAAAAATTCTTTTAATTCCATCGTTTAAGACGTCTTCTGTTTATTTAAGTGCTTAAACAGTGAATAGCAGCGTCATTTCCTAGCCGTTCCCGTTCGGAACCGTTCCACCCGTTTACACGAGACCTTTCTGGGTACGGTTCCAAATGGGATCGACTTCGTAAGTGGACCCATTTGGGTATGGCTAGCAGTTCCATTTGGAACGGTTCCAGCGGGCCCCGTGTAAATGCAAGGCCTAAACTTACTCTTTTGGGTACGGTTCCAAATGGAACCGATCCCGTGTAAACGCTACCTTACTCACCTTTAGTAATGTACAGTAAAAGTAACCACAAGAAGAAATCGTCCTTTTTATTAATCTCTTTAGAAACCTTATGAAAGGAAATTAACGCGGAAAATAGAGTGATATTGTAGCACATAATTTAGACTAAAACCGATTGGCTTTGACATTTTGAGGCAAACCAGACTTGAACACTTTAGCACACTTAGCTAGGAAATACCTAACGACAAGTGATAAGGGCATTGAATCTTCTGTAATGATATTATCAAATCAACGTGAAAGGAATATATGCGGCTCAGATCAATACAAGTTTTTTGAATTGACGTTAATTCATCGCAGGATTGATTTCCGGTAATGTGGTGTGAGTGGTTAGGCCCAAGATTGTTCATATCCTTGCCAGATTTGGATTATTTTGAATTGTTTCATTTGCGGACCGTTTGTGAAAGTATTCCTTGTTACGTAAGTACTGTCCAAATATTCCTTAACATGTCACACGTAGTGCGTCTTTCAGCCTTTTGTCACATCCTTTTGTGACTTTAGCGACAGCCAAATTGGTCCATAGATCTGAATATGGTCCTTTACATTACAGGTTGTAGATCTACAAGAAATTATCGTTCAGAACGTCCCAGATGTATTGAAGTTGATTGAGCGAGGCATGAAAGTGAGGTACATAACATTTATGATTTGTGCAGGATTCGTAGTATGCTTCAAAACTAGCTACGTCGTAGGACATTGCGAAGCCACTTGTAGAGCAAAACACAAAGCTATTTCGAGATTGTACAAAGTTATTTGTTGCTAAAGGTGAATGAACGAGAAACATCCAGCATTGCTAGAATAGTCAAATCTTCTTGATTCTCCAAATAGTCTAACGAATTCGTGCCCTTGGATGGCCCACAGTTAGGGAGATACTTGATCTTGAAACACTCAAAATGGTTTTCAAGTCCCTAAACGGTGATGCGCCATCCTATATGAGCGACATGTTCACCAGAGTGAGCGAAACAACCTCTCGCGTTCTGCATAATTCGGAAAAAAACCATAGGACTCCAATTCTAAGGACTTCAGCTGGTCAAGGATGTTTTTCATTCAGAGGGGCCAGTCTCTGGAATGGGTTGCAGAATGAATTGAAAGGGGTGCCAACACTAAGGAAATTCCAGGAAGGGCTGATAAAATCGCGCGCGGTTTAATGCTTTTACATGAACCATGAACCCTTTTTTATCCTAATTTTTTTATTTGTATTCATTAACTGTAAATTATTTATTAAGTTTTTAGAGTATTTAAATGCATGGCCCCCGGTAAAACAGTTTCTCTTTAACTGAGGGGCTACCATGCTTAAAAGATTGAACATGAAATGAAGATGAAAATGAATTTGTATCACTACGTTGAATTTTTTCCTTTCAACTGGTATATTGCCAAGATGCAGGGCATGCAAGACTTTGAATCCCACGAATTGAATATCAGAAATTGAAAATAGACTGGTATCTTCTCCTATTCAATACTTTTATTCCCAAGCCATTTTTGAACTCAGCTTTGCGTTAAATATGGACTGGAAGAGGGTTTCAGTTGTTCAGCTGTGACTGAGAAAAGGAAGAATAAATAATGTTGAAACCACGTCATGGATAGAAGTCACAGCTTTGATCAAGTGAACAACGCCTCAAAAGTTAGCTTTATTCACCCAACCAAAGTCTGACACAAACTTTTTCTTTACAATTATTGTGGTTTTTTGCCCCCTGAAAGCGACATTGGATCATAATATGATGCAGAATTTTGTTTCTCTGTTGTTTGCAGGACTTCTGGACAAACATCAGCAAACGCTAATTCATCAAGATCGCATGCAGTCTTTCAAATCGTTTTACGGAAACCGTAAGCAGCCATCTTTGGTTTTCAGCTAGCTTTCAGTCGAGACTTAGAGCTAGACTTACCGTAAATCTAATTTTATTCAGGAGACTCCAGAGCGAGGCTTAAAAGAGAAGTACTTACTAGAGAAGGAGGGCTTATTCACACTCGAAGTCAGTGGGCAAAGACTGATACCTTCTTAGTTTTTTTACCCCATACTTTCAGGAATCATCAGACAATTTTACGAGTCATAAATTCAACAGGTTTTATTCCAAGCCAAATCGACATTATCTTGTTTCAAACTTGTTTCAGGGAAATAAATGGAAAATCTTGGGTAACCTCTGGTGTTGATTAGAAATGGGGGGAGGAGATTGTCAGAGAGGTGGCTTTGTAGAGAGGGGGGTTTGATAGAGCTTTCATGGTCTAATAATTTTTACTTTTATCGCCGTTCATTGAACTGACGAACGCATAAACAGGCGTAAAACCCCGGGAACCCAGAGCCCACTCCCCTCGCTTTTGTTGTAGAAAAGAACGAGCTTTCGTTTCCTGCAGCACATTAAAGTGTTCTTTTGTTGTTATGAAAGAACGTTTAGTCTTCCTTTCTTTACAACTTCGGTTGTGTCGTCAGACCCAAAATTGCTTTTAAACAGCTCTTAATGAACCATGTTTGTGAACACGCATAAACAAAAACTGGACTAAACTTTTGAATCTCATTACGGTAGATGACCAACTGATGCCCCGAATTTAGACTTTCCAGAACATACGAACACGAAAAAGCCAACTGGCAGTTTCAAGAGTAATTTTCATTTAGCGGGAGAATGGAAAATATTTCACTATTCTGTGATAACATTTCTCTATAGATGGATCATGTTTTCTCGCTTTTACCTGACTTGATGAAACAAAAAATCAGAGAACGCTATTCTTTAAACACGTGCTAACCCAAGTAATTGTCATTATTGTAAAGTAGGAACGCGAACACAATTTGATCACTATCTTCATCCCTCTTGAATGGGCTTTTTTCAGGGTGTATCTCTTAAATTTTGAAAACAACGTGAATTACCTGAGCTGTATGGTGCCTCTATGTAAGTAGGACAAAGGGAAACCAAACACTCCATTTATTTAATTGGTCTTTCTACCTTTCGCCACTCGCTGGATTGTCAGATACAATGGACTATTTTTAAGGTAGGCAAATTTTCTCAAATCTAATTGCAAGTATCGGCGAAGCGAGATTTTCCCATGTTTTGCCGTGATACTCGGAAACAAGCAGCTAAAATTTTTTACTTGGCAGACAAAATTTTACTGCTACTAATTGAATTATCAGATTCTAAGCTAAACTTTTATGGGTTGTGTCCCAGCTGAAGTCACTTTATCCGTCAAAGCTAAAACGTTTTGGTTAACTCGTCTCTTCCTATCTTACAGGGGTGTGGGAAAGGATGGCAGCATGGGTCAGTTATATGGAAAGTTCTCGCTGATTGATCTTGCTGGTAGGTGCTTCGTCAATTCTTTCTTATTTTGTAGCACATTTGATAACAGTTTGTTATCTACTGAATCTCCCTTTACTGTTTTGGAAGTCGCTGAGATTTGATTTTTCAGAGCTTTTCTCGTATTCTCCATTCCTTACAAAATAATGCGGGGAATCGTTTAACATTAAAATGGCAATGTAAGTGGGACAGTCATTGCTTGCAGGTATCATATAAGGTCTTTAATTTAAGATGCCTGCAAGCATTCATGGTCTCTAAGATCGAGGGGTATTTCATTCTTTCGAAAAGCGCTCGACATATTTTTCAAAATGGAAGGATATTGAAGGATTTTTAATGGATCTTTCTTGAAAAGGAAAGGATTTTTGCAAAGTTATACAAGATTTTTGAGAGTGAATACCCATTAGGGAAAGCAGGTTTTTTGATCAGTATTCAAACTGAATATATCTACAGTCGAAACTCAATCTAAATTTTTCTTTAAAGTGCAATTACAAAATTTTTCAGATGTGCAAATTTGATTGTAGGTAACGAGAGAGGTGCGGATACATCGAGTTCAGACCGGCAAACCAGAATGGAAGGTGCTGAAATCAATAAGAGTTTACTCGCCCTCAAGGAATGCATTAGGGCCCTTGGTAGAAAGGGTGCCCATTTGCCTTTCAGGGCAAGCAAACTAACACAGGTATGATAACTTAAGCCTTTCATAGTAGTCGTGAATACTGTAAGTCTTCACAGTGGAGAAGCGGAAATATAGGCAACTATTGCATTCATTGAGCATTTGAATACCTTGTCCATCTTTTTTCAGTTATGTGCATCTTAGGTCAGAATTATATTTCTGCCTTTTTAAGCCAGTTTAAAGGCCTTTTCCACCCAGCCATGAGCAAATATTGTTTAGAATATTTCGATACCAATTTTGAGCCTTTGTCTGCATAAAACTTAAGTCTGTTCAAGTCAGAGGTCACGTGAAAATGTCGACGAATAAAAACAGTTGAAGTATTTTCCATGAGTAATCTTTGGCTGTCACAGTCTCACATGACATCTAATTTGATAGACTTGAAGGTCTCATGAGTGTTTCTGTATGTTTCTACTGTGTATATATCGGTATTCGGTATTGATGAGGTCCTTTCAACTTCCTTTTTCAAGGCACTTGCATCATAGCATGTCTGCTTGGGCAAGTCTCTCCTAAAATGATGTATGAAGTTATCAATCACAAGAGATTGCATATTGATGATTTGCGATGAAGTTATTATCTGGTTGATTTATGATTACTTGGACGATTTTGTGATCATTTCATTTTTTTGGGAACATTTGATTTTTGTAAATATTTTGTGATTATTTTGAAAGCTTACGAGATGATTATCAGTAGTGATTTGTTTGTTATATAATTTTTTAGATTCCTTGAATCGAATTGTTGTTGTATCTATGGATCTTTTCAAATTATTTTCAAGGTTCTGCGAGATTCATTTATTGGAGAAAATGCGAAAACTTGTATGGTAAGTTCAATGCACCGTCTATTTTGAAATGACTATCAAAGATGATCATAAGCAGTATTTTGTTGTATAAATATATATATACATTTAGTTATTCTTGAATTTTATTTTTGCATAGCTCCCTGTAAAACAGGATATAAATGGTTGTAAAAGTGGATTACCATGGATAGAAAATGAAAATGAACATCGTTTTACAGAAACTTATTTTTCAAAGGAAATGCTTTACATAAAACAAATTCTCAATTCACCAAGCAATTAGGCAGGAATGATGGAAGATGTCATGTAAGAAATTTTTGTTGAATCCAGTAATTTAGAGCATATTTGCGCTTGATTCTTACTGTATCATTCAGCGTTGCTGGATTCATTTCTAAACAGACACATGGTTTCATGAATACACTTTTGAAAGTTCACTAAGGCATTAAAGGCCCCCCCGCGTCGATGTAAACAACGACAGACACTCTTTATGTGCTCTTGGTCTTATAAAAGCTTTGTGTAGCCCGCAGAAGGAGCTTATTTAATTCAGGGCTCAGAAAGATGAAGTAGTGCACTAGGAGGGCAGCTGAAATCCTTAAATTTCCCTTGTAAAGAGGAAGAGAAAAAAGGACAAAGAAACGGAAGGAAAAGGAAGCGAAGGGAAAGAAATGAAGGAAGGGAAGGAAAGGACGAGAAAGAAAGGAGAGAACGGGAAAGGAATAGAATGGGGGCGGTATGTAAGGAAAGAAGAAGAATGTGTGTAAGAGGAAACAAAAGTGCTTAGCTTGCTACCAGGAAAGAAAAATTTTTTAAGCCCTGATTTAATTTCAGAGCCCCCATAGGGGATTTAAAAGTGAGGAAGCTTGTTTACAAAGTCAAATAAGAATGCTTTGAAACAAAGCTTTTCAGATATGTTATTTCATATTGTGTGGAGTCAAGGTACAATTTTACAAGTCAAATGCACATATGCAGTTCGGCACACATAGACCATTTCAAAATTGATATCCAATCTCGTATTAGCTAGATAGATGAAAAATCTCTGGTAACTTCTTGCATTCGAACGAATTTGAAAAGATTGGTGCATCAATTAATAATTTTGGCATGGAGGGGAGTGGCTGATTAGGGAAGGGTCTTATTAGAGAAGGGGGCTGAATGGAGCTATTACAGTCCGATTTGAAAATCATGAAAAGCTGTCATTGATTGTTCAAATTCTTTGCATTGCAAGTTTGGCTCCCACTATCGTCAATTCCGCCCTGTCTTTTTGGTTCCCGTGTACTTTCTACTCAGTGTTTTTCTCCTTTGGTGATTAAATTATATAATGTAGTAGTGTTCTGTATCTATCTTGATAAATATACCATAGTTTATTCGAAAAGTTTCAAAAATTTTAGAATGCTGAATAATGATTTGAGCAGTACTTTTGGGTGTCTGCGCTACCTTATTTTCATTTCATTTTTCGTTATTTAACCATGGTAGTTTTGTCAATCTGCATAGACTACTTTGCAGGGCACGGCCGTACTAAGAAATATGCTTACAAATCTAAAACCTAATTTACAGTTATTGTAACAGAAAAGAGACTAGTTAAGTGAATGTCCATAAAAATGGACTAAATGTTCTTTAGTTGATTAACATTGGATATGTTGAATAAGGAGCTGATAAATTGCAAACATAATAACCATCTTTGTTCTCATCCTACGGCTTCATTTTGAAACTTCAATTCATTCCGTATTACATAGATTGCAACTGTGTCACCTGGCTTGTCTTGCACAGAACATACTCTCAACACATTAAGATATGCAGACAGGTTTGTTATTAACTTGATTAATGCTTCTTGTCTGTTCCAATATGAAATGTGATGGGTCTATGGGAGGAGCTTATTAGAGAAGGGTCTCTGTAGAGGATGGGGTGAATAGAGCTGTTAAGAGTCCGATGTAAGAATTAGGAAAAGTTGTCAGTGATTGTTCAAATGATCCTAAACACAATTGATGTCAACTCAAATGTTTCT
Source organism: Aurelia sp. 4 Dawson et al 2005 (assembly GCA_964019985.1). Classification (NCBI taxonomy): domain Eukaryota; kingdom Metazoa; phylum Cnidaria; class Scyphozoa; order Semaeostomeae; family Ulmaridae; genus Aurelia; species Aurelia sp. 4 Dawson et al 2005. Next base: position 17,696,774 of record OZ026496.1, on the reverse strand, counting down.
TAGTCTTTTATAGACGTAGCAAGGGAAAATTTTCTAAAGTAAAGCATTTAGGTTTCCGAAAAGGTGTTTCATTGTCGATTGGCCTTCCTGAAGAATAGATTTTACACCTCTGAGTGCACTCAGGCAAATCAAAATAAACAGCGGAAGCAAAACATTATGGTTGGCTGTGTTGAAGGTGTGGAATTTAATCGTTAGGATGTCAAATCTCTTTTGTCTAAAACAGAATTACACTTTTTTTACAATTTCCACCCTGGCTATCATGATGACGAAACTTCATCAGGCATTGCCAAGGTGCGCGAGCGCTCGCAGTTGCAAAAACAGTTTGGTGAGATTTGAACTTCATGCTCCGTCTCATTTGATGAGGACACTTCATAAATGCTAACATTGGAACATTTTTCTGATGATGAAGCACGAATTATTGCTTCGAAACTTCAATACTGTAAACATGGACTAGTCAAGTTTACTCTAACTATTTATTGTACCTATCAGATTTGTGGTAATTAAACTGGAAATGTCTTAATAACCTTGGAATTTACAAACTTTGATTGTCTTTTTGAAAATGGGCATGATTATCCTCCCAATTTTGTACCCTGTTTTTTGGTGAAATGTTAAAACATAAAAAAACATCATGTTAAAACATCATGTACCGTGATGTTTCGAGTTAGTGCATTTTCATCATTTCTCACTGCCTTTATGGTATTTTTGTAGGCCCCTGGTATGCTGGTTTGAAAGTAGTTTTCTGCATGTATTAGGCGTTGTGAATTAGGGCTAAATAAGATTATCATTGAGATTATCAAAATTATGAAGATGATGTCATCGAGCAATCTATGGTAAGGAAGTGTTTGGATGCATAATCGTTTGAAATGATAATTCAAGAGTTTAAAGCCTCCTGCAGAAAATATCAAGTGTTGCCTACTTTCTGGATCCGGTGCAGAGAGCAAGAGGGGGGGGGCTCAAAGTTTCTCTACTAGAAAACAAATTAAGTAACTGCTGCCGCGAATTATGAAGTTCATTCCATTTACTGATGTTCGTAACAGCTTTTGCTATCTTGTAGTTGCAGTTCTCTGCTGCATTAAGGGGTTAGAAATTTAATTTCCTTTAGACTTGTCACTTTCAAAACTATCCGAAATGTGAAAAGTTGTTGTTCCGAAAATAATGATGATTTCAAAACATGCTCTCTCTCTCTCTCTCTCTCTCTCTCTCTCTCTCTCTCTCTCTCTCTGAAAATTCATTTGAAAGAAATGAGCGAAAGCATTTTATACGACCAAAGTCCGTCTCTAGTTGGATGCCATTTCAGATTTGTCATAACACAGATATGCTCATGCACAACTCTTTGAATTGGTTTTATTCGCAGGAAATGCCACAAGACATTTTACTTGAGAAAGATGTTAAAGAGACCAGTGGTAAACAGGCTTGTCTAGTGTCTACAACAGAACAAAAGAGAACGCTCAGATACAGGATTTTTAATTTCGTCATAGGTTTTCCTCAAACTTCAATTTGAATGGTATATCTTACGAATAATTTTTTCTTTGAAAATTGAAGGTTCAACTCTAAGTAAACCCTTTAAAGATTTAAAAGATTTGAAATTAAAACTGTGATACTGAGTGAATGTCATATTTGTAGAGTAAAAGAACTTGGACCTGAAGGTGGCCCACCAAAAAAGAGTGTCGCTGTAATCGACCTAGATGATGACGATATGGGGAAAGATCAAGCAAAGTACAAGAACGCTGAATTAGCAATGCTATGTACACACAGTGTAAGTTGATCGCAGTTATACTCGTGCCGTTCTTATTTCTTGAGACTAACTTGTCCTGGAAGGAGATTTGGATTGGTTTTAAAGGACAAGTACGGGACGGGGTTGTTATGATCAATACCAGAAAGACATAGTAGAGACTGCCCAAATCGAGGTCGTCGAGCAATCTGTGATAAGGAAGTGTTTGGATACATAATCTTTTAAATGATAAATCAAGATTTTAAGGTGCCCGGAAGAAAATATCAAGTTTTGCCTACGTTCTTGGATTTCTTGCAGAGAGCTGGGAGAGGGGGGGGGGGAGCTCAAAGTTACTCTGCTAGAAAACAAACTAAGCAACTGCTGCCGCGAATTATGAACTTCTTTCCGCGTACTGACGTTCGTAACAGCTGTAAATTGTTAAGCTTTTTGCGAATTTTGGCCTGATCGTTGCCTTTTTTTATCAAAACAGGACAGAGGGGCTAGCAGCGATTAAGAGGCAAGAAAACAATATTGTCGCCACGTTTTCGTCGAGTGTGACGTCGGAAAAGCACAGATCGTAGAAAACTCCGAAAAATAGCGGAAATGTACGATACAGTTACCCCGCCAATTAGAATTTCATTTTTAAAGCCAGGCTGCTTGGTTTTTTATAAGTGGAGAAAAAAAGATAGAACAGGCTGATTAATTTCTTATAATTACAGCAAGAAACTCACCAAATGAGCATCAGTATTGTATTTACTGTATAATTGCACTTTTGTTTTGTTAGATACATAAAAAGTTTTGTATTATGAAGTGCTTGAAAAATATCATTTTGCCAATCAAGTTATTTTTAAGAAACCAAATTTAACATTTCAGGCTGATTGGCTTCGTACATCAGGGTAGATTTTGGCCATCTGGCAAGCTTCAGTTTCTCATAAGTCAGTTTCTAAGTGGTGGGGTAATACTGTACCCCATTCGTAACAGTATAATCAGTCAAACAGTATAATCGTAACAGTATAATACAGTATTTCATCATCAGTCATACCACTCCCGGACTAGCCTCCCGGACTTGTCCTTTTAGATTTTTAGTCATGCTAAGTTGACCCTCTCCGCCGTGTTTCATGTGACCCATGCGATAAAGGTCAGTTGTCGAACCTGACAAACTAAAGTGATTCACTGTATTTAACACAACGTCTTTCTCGTGATTTCACTTGAAACTGAGCCAGCTAGATGCGCCTTCAAAAGCAGAGTTTGCGCAGGCTTTTTGATATGACTCAGTGTCTTTGATGTAAGTTCTTTACTGTCCAAAGATTACTTAGTTACAGCAAGGTCTAGTGCTCTAGGAATTAAACTTCTCAAGAAGGGGAGTTGTTTTTGTATCGTACAGTGGCCTCGTTAGTTAGAAAGTCTTCTTCTGGTACGAAATTTGAAGTTTGCTTTGAAAAGCTGAACAACCACCATTTGGAAAACAGTTTTAGAACTTCCTATGCCATAAAACTTGTGTTTAGCCTGCCATCTCTATTGAATTCATCGTCTATTGAGGCGCTCCTTTAAGGACAAAATTGTAAATTGACCCCATCCCTCTATTAAACTTTTCAACTTGTAATACATACAGTAAACAACTGCGTAGAGGCAAATATTTGGAAGGTAGCCTGGATTCTTATACATTGAATGCAATGGCGGTCTAATTCGAGAATTTAAGCCTGTAGGTTTTCAATCCACAAGATTCTTCTTTGCGGGTGTTTACTGTATAGTTAGGAACGAAAAGTCTTCACTTATTTTCACAAAGCGATGCAAATGTTGCTTTCGAAATGATTTTATTTAATATATACCTTTAATTTATCTATGTAATTTATTCACAGAGCAACGCTGGAGAATCAGAATCACTTTACAATTTTCATGAAGCTGTTTCATTGTTGATTGAAACTGAAGAACAGCTGATTGATGAACACAAAACAAGTATTGAGGTTAGTGATTCATTGAAGGAGCGTTTACTGCCTTCGTATTTAAAAAGAGTACAGAGTTCGCAGGAAATCTGTGTTGCCTAGAGCTCAAGATGAATTTGAAGGAATCAAAGTCAAGTCCTCTGCAAAGGGCTCGAGCTTTACGGCGCACAGCAACGTGAATTCTCTTGGTTTAAATCCTACTTTCCAACCGGAACAGTTTTGTAGGGTTAATGGTGTGGATTCAAAACTTGGGGACATAGAAGTTGGTGCTCCACAAGGTTCATGTCTCGGCCCTCTTCTCTTCCTCGTCTTCATCAATGATCATTCACAAGGTGTCCAAGATTCTACCGTTTCGATGTATGCTGATAACACCAGTTTGCTGTGTTTTTTAAATCATAGTTAAATATTTTTATCGGAGGGCCCCTTGAAAATCAACTTGTTGAAGAGCAATTAAATGAATGAAAATGAAAAAATATGGAATGAAAAGTAGATAGCTTAAAGGCCGGAAATCTTTGTGATGTTTTATATCCCTTGAAGGATAGATAGGTGAAAATTTACCAAAGTCTTAGTTTCAGAATGCTTGAAAAGGGCCTGAAAACATAGCAGTGTAATACTGCAAAGGTGTTTGGATTTGTTTTCGTCTTTGCTTTTGGGGAAGTTGACCCTAGCTTGCAGCAGTCCCTGTACCCTGTCGAGCCGGCTCAAGTGGGATCTCCACTAGGTGAAAAATGTCGAGATGCAAGAAGTAGAAAGTATTCCTACTCGTAGCGGCTCGATATTTTCTGCTGCAACAATTTTGATTAGCCAGTGAGATTGCCGGAAATTTTTCTGCCTGGACATTTTCTGCGTAGTGGAGATCCGGCGTTAGAACTCTACAAGACTGTCGTTGGCAAATTTATGATAGCCTTTTGCGTTATTTTGTAGCAAACAAAAGAAATGTTAGGAGAAGAGGAACAAATGTTGAATCAATTAACTTATGAAGCTTCATATGATCTTGAAGGTATGTCTGTTTGTGTGTTCAGAACACCTTTTACGTGTTGCTGAGCAGCAGCATCTTATCATGCCCAGTTAACCTGTCTTTATTTCCACCATTTTTGTTGTTTAGATGTTTTGCCCCAAAGAACGTAGAGACCCTGGTCATTGTATAAATTTGATCTGTTGCTCCTTTTGTAAATTAAAGGGGCAGGGTCACGCAATGTAAACAAATTTCTTCCGAAATGACGATTTTGTAGTATTTTTGATGGACCATATTACAGTGATATTCCACTAGCTTTCTCAAAATGAAAGTGTCAGTTTGGAGATGGACTCTTGTACTTCGTAGAGAAATGAACTAAACACTCATATGTTGTTGTCATATGTTCTACTTTTAGAAGTAAATTTAGTGTGGATTCACCCCATCCACAAAAATCTGTGCAAAACACAATGGTCACGTGTGGTCAACAATATAGATTCTAGAGATAACAGGTTTGTTTACGGTTACGTGACCCAGCGCCTTTAAGCAAAAGCAATCCCAACCCAGGAGGACTTCACTATTAGGTCTTGACGGAGGTTGCATCACGACAATTGCTGTTATGATCCTGTACTTCAACATAGGTAAGCTTTGGATACCAATTTCCCATAGGTAAGCTTTGGATCAGATCTCCGAGGATCCTAGTGCAAAACCATTATTATTTATCCTCAAACATTAACAGGATTTTTGGTGAAAGCTAGATCCCAATGCCAGAGCATACAAAATACCCCATTTCCAGAGTTTTCGGTCCAAAAGTACCACAAAAACTGGTGCATAATGAAGTAACTCTCATCGGGCAATCCCTGCCAAAGTGGGATGCTTAGAGTGCAATTTTTTTAAAGGTTTCCTTAATTCAATTTCGGTGGTTTTTTACAGCCTGTGGGCCACTCCTATTAGATAAGTAATATAGGTGTAATGGCCAATGGTCAACTGAAAATTTAACGTGAGACTAATTTATCTTGCGCGAGACAAAGCAAGATTCGATGTATTTGTCTGATAGTTTCAGTTATAGGAAAGAGTCTCATGTCATGTTCTGACATGAAAAGTCATTCAAATGTTAAGGTCCTTTTCTTGTAATAACAGAACTTTCCGTGCTTTTTTGCCCGCTGTCGTTCACTGTTAAAAATGTTTAAAAGAAGACATGTTTTGCGGAAATTGAAGTTTTGGCAGGAAACCGTAATTACATCAAAAATCGAAGAACCAAGATTGCGACGAAAATCATATTAAATTTCATAGTCACGACTATGTATGTTTTGCATAGTCACGTTAGTCGAAAGTTGACATAGTCTACAAGGCTACATAGGTAATTTGTTGAAATCGGTCTATAGCATAACTTGTTGACTACTTTTTGCATTTTCGTATGGTCTTCGCGGCAATGCGTAAATATTGACATTCATTCGTTGCAGAATATGTAAAAAGACTCGACGATATATTAACGCAGAAGATTGATAAATTTTCAAAGCTGAAAGGTATTTTTATTCGAATTTCTTATCTGCAAATGTGTAGGTGCTTTTTAGGGTGAAAGATTTTCATCTCTGGGGTTATAAATTGACCACGGGGTTGGGATATTTCACGGAAGGGATGTCCCTCAAATTTCTTTCATTTTTCAAGTTGTGTGAATTCTATATTTCGATCGATCCCTTAGCTTCTGAAACTCCTTTCGAAAAGTGATTTCTTCCAAATAGAAAGTCTAAGACGTATTTTCGACGTTGATTTTGCATTATTATTGCCCGTGGGTTCCACCTGTGATACTTTTTTTCATACAAGAATATTACGATATATCTTACTTCCTACCATACGTTTCTAATTATTATACAACACTACAGGGACGATACCATAGGGAGTGAAAGACAATCACTACCCCATGACCAAATATGAAAAGGCACGCAATGTTAAACTAAATACAACAGCACTACGGACAATTTGATATCTAATGGATACTATACTATATTATACTATACTATACTATATTATACTATACTATGCTATACTATACTGTACTATACCATACTATACTATACTATACTATACTATACTAGATTCAGTCCCACATCAGATGTAAGGTCCAGGTTGTGATAAATTTACGAGCACAACTCATTACATTGTAATGAGTTACATTGTAATGAGTTGAGTAATTCATATGCCTGACATCTGATTTGAGACGGAATTTACAAGGCAAAAGGACGTTTACAAAGACCGGGTCAGTTTGATACAAGTTTTTCAAACAGTTCTCTTTGATGATGATGTCAAGGTTTTATCGGAGGGTGACCCTCTCTGTTCATTTGAAATCGAAATCGAAATTGTCAGCCAAAAGAACAATATGTTTCTCTGTTTAACTGTATGCAGAATACAGTTCAAGCTCTATTAAGTCCCTTCTTTATTAAGCCCCCCTCTCTAATAAGACCCGCCCCTCTTGGTTAAATTTGAAATAAGCCCCCTCCCCACTTATGCAAAGTTCTAGAATTTATCAAATGTTTCCATTTACTTAGCGACACATCCTTTCATGTTAATTTTGATATGGTTTCGGATAAAAATTGGGTCGAATTTATTTATCTGAGTCGTAAAGATGTATGTTGATTCCGCAAAATATGGGATAAAAGAACTGAAAAGCTACCAAGTACATCCTTGTCACTTGATTTTTGTGTATAACCCCCCTCTCTAATATGCCTTCGCTCTGGAAGGTCCGAAATGAAATATGCCCCCCCCCCGGGACTTTATAGAGCATTTACAGTACGTGAAACTTCACAAGCTTGTTAATTTCATATGAGGAGATACTGCACCCGAATGAGCCACAAGAGCATCAACTGTTCCAGCTGCACAATCAATCGATTCGATTCGGAAAACGTCTGGCCTTCCTGACTGAGTCTTCAACAAAATTTTTAGCGGAAGTTTACAATTATCATTGAATTAGTTTGCCATCAACTGAATAGTTTCCTAAATAACGAAGCTTTTTAAGGAAACTATTAAACTGATGCCAAACTATTTCAACAGAAGTTGCAAATGTCCGGTAAAAACTATTTTGAAGACTCAGCTAGGAAGATGAGACGGCTTTTTTCAAATCATATCCGTCGATTCCGCTGCTGGATTTTTTAAACAGTGTATGCTTTTGTAGCTCATACAGATGCAGTTTCTTCTCACATGAAATTAATGAAAAATGAAGGTAGCGCAAAAAATTGAAACCATAAGGATAGTTCATTTATTTACCTACAGCCGTATTTGCACGAGCAAGCTTTCCTTGACATGTTTTGCTGGTGTAGACTAGAGCAGATTAAGGCAAAGTGACAAGTTTTTCCATGTCAAATGTACTCGTACAGAAGCTGGCGTGCCAGTTTTTTTTTCAATAAGTGCACTTGTCATGTAAACCATTGTCATATACAAAGCTTGACCGTGTAGATGACTTGACAGGTAAATTTGGCAATTTCTACTCAAATCCAGATCCTTCCTTTTATGCAGTTTTCTCTTCTTAGCTATCATGGCTTCTATGAAGTTTGATTTGGACTGATCATACAACATCAATGCTTTCGGAAACTGATCAAAGTAACGAAAGCCTTTAGTGCATAAAGGCAGACAATCACAAATATTAGTAGGGCTGCAGCTGTCCCACATACGAACGAAAGGTTCTCCCTCGTTAAAGGAGCCATTTCTGCAAGAAACTTTAGCGTGAAAAACGTGGCGCTCAGTCTACTGGGGGCTGGCCAAACCGATTGTCGGGAGCGAATAGCAACTGTCAAGGAACACGTTCTCCATCTACACGATCAACTACAACCTGTCAAAAAATTGTCGAACAAAGCTTGTTGCCTATGTACACGAACAAGCTAACTTGTAAAGGAAAATTTTCAAGGAAACCTTGCTCTTGTAAATGCGGATTAAATATGTTGAGTTATAAAGCCGTATCGAAATCATGTTTTTACTTAGGAAAATTGTAGGTTGATTCCGTAAAATATGGGATAAGATAACTAAAAGGCTACCTTTTAAAGCCTTGCCATGTGAGTTTGTGAACAAGCTCCCCTCCCCTTCCCCTGTATTCTTTTACCGTCAAAGTCGTTTTTACTTTTCTTCCCTCTCATTTGTGTTAATTTATCAACTCATAATTAATTCACCTGTTGAACTTTAACAACGTTAATTTTCTATCCCTGTTCTCTTTTCCTTTTGCAGAAAAAGTGAACCTTTTCAAAGAACAATTATTTGAAGAAGAAAGAGCAAGTAGCAAGGTGAAGCGACTACCCTTCGTTTAGAATAATGTTTGGCACGTAACGTGTTTAGTTTTGTTCAGTGCACGTGGAATTACCGACAGTCCGTATAGAACAGTAACTTCATGTAGTGCAGTTAGAATTGTCTTCAATAATTATTGCTTTTAAGTGGCATTATACACTGTTCATTGGATCCCTTTAAAGAGGACACAACTGAAACCATATATAAGCAGCTAACTCCCCTGAAAAAAAGAATAATTTAATCCAATACATTGCATGTCGTTCTTTTTCCTTTTTTACTCACACCACAAAGCATAGGGCTAGAATATTTGCAAAACTAGGAGTACAATTTGTTGCCTAATCTTTTGAAATGAATCGATGGAAGGGAACTTGACGTCGTTCGCCATCATTTCAGAAAGAGCATTTTTGATAGCGTCATTATTTTCAGACTGCGTTCACACGATGCCGGAACTATTTGAAAACGGTACAAATTTGACGGTGAATAACTCATTGCAAGATTATGATGCAAAAGAAATGTACCTGCACCCTAAGTGTCGATGGGTTTTGTTCCAAAAGCGCCGGAAAATATTCTGTTTTAATCATTTTAGAGTGTCCACATGATGCCGTTTCCAAAATGTGCTGGTTAGAGTTCCGTTTTCAAAATCTGCTGTTTTCAAAATCTGCCAGCAAAAAATGTGCCGTTTTCGTGTGAACGGGACGCCTATCCGTCACATTTTTCACCGTTTTCAAAATTTGCCGGCATCGTGTGAACGCAGTCTCAGAGTTACATTACAGCCTTTTTAAAGTTTACCACAAAATAAGTTATCTGGAATAGGAGCTGCATAGGAAACTGCCAAGCAGTTGCGAAGCCTTGAAATCAAAGCTGCATACGTAACTGCGACGGACTCATAGCGCGTGTAGCTGTGAAGCAAATCCTTCGCAGTTTCCTACGCAGCTCCAATTCCAGACAATTTATTTTTAGTTGCCCAGTTATTCCTGGGCTCCCTGTGATTTCTGCTAGTCTTGAAGCTGTGACGTTATCAAATTGCTAAATTGTAAAGTAAAAAAGCTACTCACTTCTACTTGCACACATCTTGTAGATATTCAAAAACTGGATATTTCTTGTATTGGTCATTTCAATTTTCCTCATTTGGACTCTCCTCAATCAGGCTAGTATTTATTGCGCTTTTACTCTTTGTTAGAGCTTCTGATAACTCCTTTCGCACATCCTTACGTATGGCTTAAGAAACGCTGATTCCAAAGATAATGACGGAAAAACTGCTCTTTTTGGAATAGACCTTTTAGCTATACAGTAAAAGAGCCTGGAATGAGCGTTATTTTTATACATTTTTAAACACGAGATTCGATCGAGTAGCTTTAGAGCTTCTATCACTATTGTGGACATACGAAAACTCTACAAAATATAGTAAAGTAACGTTCGATTGAGATTCTTTTTCAGAATAACTATAAAGTCTATTATGGCCAACGACCTAAAGCTATCTATTCAGTTGAAAGAATAAGGCAATAAATTTTGCATCTTGAATTTAAAGTTTTGCGAAGAATCGAGCCCTATGCTTCACTACATACAATAAGATTGATATTTATGTTTGGAGTCTGTCCCAAATTGGATGTGACGTGAAAATACCGCGAATAACAATAGTTATAATGTTCTGCACGCATGATTTTTGTGTTATGGCAAATTTCCCATGACATCTTATTTGAGACAGACTTTTCAAGTGTTTTGTTTGAGTATGGCCTTTCAAATCAAAAGTAATTTAGTCATTGCAAATATATTAATTGCCTTCTCTTGCAACTGACATTTCTCTTTTGGTATCGATGTGTCTCCTACTCTACTCCTCGAATAGAGATATTCAGCTTTATATTCTTCAAGACCCGTTGGAAATTCATTGATACAAGCACAATTTTAGGACAGTGAAAATGGGAAGAATTGTAATGTGATTTCAACTTAAAGGTTGAGACCTCATTCCATAAATCTGATAGACTGTTTAGCTTGGCGTTAAATCGCGTTTATTTTTTAACTCTAATGGAAACGCATTTTGTAATTTAACTCGAAGAATTGGACGCAGTTTATCGCAATTTAACACTCGGTATTGGAGAGAAAACTTTTTGATTTCAAAATCCAGTCTAGCGCCGCATTCAAATTACAGAATTTAATGCGCTGAAATAACTCGCTTTGACGCCTAGTGGAAACCAAGCTTTTCTGATTTATGAAGCAAGAAAGTCGAAACCACTGGCTGCCTTAAAACCTGTGACTATTCTCCATCCATGTCAAGAAATTTAGTGAAAGGCTATCCTAGCCCTGTGTTGTAGCTTGTCATAAGAGAATCAGATAATCATTGATTAGATTTCATGAACACTAAGAAGAAATACAGATATAGGGTTGCAAGAATAGGTTATGTGCAGCAATAGTGCTGCAGGCCATATAGGGTTGCAAGAATAGGTTATGTGCAGCAATAGTGCTGCAGGCCATTGTATGCGCCCATCAGTTGTTTTCTAAGATCCATTGAAACCAACCAGATAAATATGCTTGAGCAATTTGGTCATTTGTTAGTCTCATTTTTTGATACTGAAATTTTCGACGAATGAAGGAAAATAGAAAATTGTTACTCCCAAATGCGTTTCCTGGTGCAAATGTAGAGTGAAGGTCCATTTGGTGCTAAATCGAAGTTATAAGCTTAGATAGTGAGATAAAGTCCTCTGGTTTGAGGTAACCAGCAATGTCAAATTTCTTGCTCCATGAACCAGCAGCTACTTGTCAGATTGGTACCAAACTGAAAGTTGAAGTCTTTCTGTGCACAAGTCTGAGAAGTAGGAAAAATGGATTCATGGATCCTTTACTGTAGGCACTCAGACGGCGCTGTATCATATAATTTCTTAGCGAAGAGTTGCTTCATTCACAACTATGTTACTTCTAACATTGCACGATCCAATTATAATGTTCTCGAACAGAAGGACTTTTTCTTGTTAAACTCCAGGAAGCTATTTTGCAAAACCAAAACAGCACAAATGTTGGAATGTAAGCATACGAGCTCAGCATCAAGAAAATCACTGTCATTCATTCGAACATTACGCTGCTGACGAAATTAAAATTTTAAACGGGCCGCCTTTTTGTTGATACACACACGTGGTTGCAGCTCCGAAGAGAGTGCTTTTTGGATCCGTAACTGCTTCTGACTCAACTGCAGGGGAGAGGACATTTTCCTTCAGGATTTTGTTGAAAAAACAGGTCTGACCGCAACGCAAGTTTCAGACAAGATTTCTAAGACCCTGTTACCGTGAAAGAGATTTCCAAAAAGATTTCTACCTGGTGATTTAAAGAAGTTCACCCGTTTGGTGGTTTATGGAATGAAAAAGTATGTGGCTGATATCTAAAACTGAACTGGTAATTTATCAGCCAAAGGCCAACTTGGATAAGAAAATTTTGTTTGGGAAAATCACTCATATTTAATACCAGGAATTTAGAAAAATGTCTTTAAGGAATAATAATGGGAATCGAGAGTTCCACGCTTCATGATTTATTTGGCATTGAATTTAAGGGAGCTGTCATTTTTTAAGCTGGGTACAGGGGTGGATGAATTTTTGGAGGGGTACCAAATTTTTTGGCGTGGTCTTATTGGGGTATCAAATATTTCGGAAAAAATTGTGAAATGTCTGATTGGCTGTAAAATTTTTGGAAAATATTTCAGGCTGAAGTAAGAAACATGTATTCTTTCACAACAAAAGTCTTGTCTGTTTGCCATGTTCATTAGTAGGCAAGAAAGAAGTTATTTGAAATGGTGATGATGATTCTATTTTTCAATGATTCTTCCAATTGTTCCAATTGGATTCATTTTATGTCTAGATTGTGTTTCTTACTGTGGAAGTTTTGTAGTATATCCAAGCCAGATAACTCAATAGTGGGGTATCAAATTTATTGCTTTGTTGAAACGGGGTGCCAAATTTAATTCAACTTCGTGAATGGGGTAAGAAAATTTTGCTATTTGTATAAAAATTTCTTCCACCCCTGTAGCATTTGAAATGATAGTTCCCTAAATCACGGGCCAGAAGGAAACATGGTATTCTCTTCCCAAGAAATTCTATTTCGAGACATTTTCTATTTTTTTGCTTATTCAAGTTACCTAGCCATTCTTTTTCACCAATGCACAATAGCTACAGCCATACGGCTAAAATAACAAGTAAAATATCTAAACTACGAAAAGATATAAACAACAAAGACTGACAGAATGAAATTTTAGTTTTGAATATCCGCCACATAGTTTACACTCCATAGCCTGCCCAACCAGACTCCAGCTTAACGGATAAATTTTTTGGCTTTGCCGTACCCTGGTTGGGTACCAGAGCCAAAAGAAACAATAAAAAGAACAAATAACGGAGAAAAGAAAGTAGGCGGTCCTGGCTCCTAGCAAATTTCAATGAAAAATGTGGATGAGCTCGAGAACGTTCGAAAAACAATGTGGTTGTTGCTGACTCAGCATCGATGTGGAGAAATTTATTTCACAAACAATATGGCGCCGGTTGGAGCATGAAAGATTCACTATTGAATCGTTCTATTTTATCGTTCACAAACAGCAAAGATGTACAGCTTTGATGGAAAGCATCGACAGAAGCCAGCTGTATCACTTGGTGGTGCAAGCAAGAAGGTATTTTCTTTTGGTTGGGGAAAACTGAAGCCTAGTGGTCTGGCTAAAAAAGTGTTATAATTAAAGTTACCGAGGAGGGGGAAAAAGAGAGGCCAGGAGGCCTAATAAGATCATTAATGGTTTGGTAGGCAAAGTCCAGAAGATAGCTAGCTACAGCTAACTTCCATTCTGTCGAAGGTTAATAGAAACTGCTGAATTATACAGTCTTATTTGAAGAATTTGAAATGATCTTGATATTGAGAAGACACAGTTGAAGTGGGACAACAACATCTGTATACAGACATGCTCACACATAAAGCATGACTTGGCCTATTACAAGATACATTCTCTGAAAGTTTGCTATTCTTTTATGGTTTAGAAAGATATTGGTTGTGGTCACACTTTATTTTGTATTATGCAATGACAGGATCTCTAAGCAGGATGTGATTTCTGCAAAGCTTTTTTTTTCTATCCATATCAAATATTACAATTACAAGGCTACGTTCTACTATACTACTAGATTAACGATGCAACACTACAGGGACGATGCCAAGAGGAGCACGGGACAATGACAACCCCATGGCCTTTAACGTAGAGACATGCAACAAGACTAACATTTACAAAACGCTATGCATACATAGAATTAATATTACAATAAATACAGATACTTAAAATAAAAATTACAAGTACAAGGTGCTATATACCACGTGACATGAGAGAAGAAACTATAGTAACTAGGACTTCTAGTTTCCAATTCGTCTATTGAAAGCGTTCTGAAGCATGGATGTATTCTAATGTCGCCAATAAGATTTTCTTATTTGCATCAGCCGGTAACCTTTCATGACCATACAGGAGAACTTTTGTCATTTCTTGTAAAGAAAGGTTAGATAAACCATTTGTTTGCAGAATCGCATTTACGCTGTCGAGAAGATCACACCTGATCAAAGCATCATAGGAACAGGATAAGAAATATGTAAACAAATCCTCGTTTTGTGCATCAAGTATCGCAATTGTGAAAAGATCTTGAAAACATACAAAATAGTAAGTTGAACCCATCACAGACGGCATTTGTTTGTGCAAAGCTTGTCATAGATACTAAATATCTTTACAGAAAGCCAGTTGTTTTTATTATGCTTGGCCATGAAGGGAAGTTGTTATTCTGAATATGATTCCTAGATTTGAAACTCAGAATCTATGGCTGACGAACGCTAGAAATTTTAAACAATGAAATTGATGTGTAAACTGTGAACAACACACAGGATTATGCCACTTAGAACCATTTAAGTGAAATTAATACTGGGGCCACTGTTTTCACTGTTTTGAGTGATCTGAGTTGAAGTTGGTGGTTTTTGGACAAAAGTTAAATCATGTTCTGCCAGAATAAATGCAGTTCAAATTTAAAATTGAATTTGGATTTTCATATTCTTCTCATTAATATCTACATAAAGATCAATCAAACGTATATAGTAAAGAGATCCAAGCAACATTCTATCTATCTATCTATATGATAATGTACAAAACCCAATAATGAGTATTACGCACAATTTGTTAGCGGTTAGTTGTTAGTAGTTAATAAAATCTAATGTATTGCACTTTTTAGGAAACTTATACCGCTAGAGATTTTCAAACGAAATGAGACTTTAGTGCAAAAGGGCGAAATTTGTAAGTTGTGTTGTGATTGGTTCATGTTGAGCAGTATTAGTTTCCCAAAAAGAACAACTTAAATGAGGTAAATCAAATTTTAAGTTTCTTTTCAGTTCCTAAGTAAAATAATTAACGAAAAACAGATGTTCTACTCTTCAGTAATAACTGGAAACGTTTATGTCATCTAAAGCTGCTTTAAAGTTATTTAATGACTGACTTTCCCTGATGGAAGGGGGAAGTTCGTTCCAGATTTTAACAGATGTTGGGACAAATGAAAATTTGTAACAATCTGTTCTGCAGAAAGGCAGGATAAACACTGCTTGACTTCTCCGAGAATGGCGAGAATAGTTTTGAAATAAATGTTGCGGTATTGCAATCAGGTTGTTCTGAATCTTGTACATCATCACTGCTTTTGCTTTTGCTCGTCGTTCAGCGAGTGCCTGCCATCCTAATTCCTTCATCATTGCTGTTGGACTTGCATGGTAGCTGTAATTTCCAACAACGAATCTGGCAGCCCTTCTTTGTAACATCTCTATTTTATCGATGTTTTGCTTGGTATAAGGATCCCATACAGTGGAGGAATATTCTAAAATTGGTCTTACAAGTGAAGTATAACAACTCTGTTTTACAGCACGTGGGCACGACCCCATGTTTCTGCGCAAAAGACTTAAGGTGTTGTTTGCCTTTGTGCATACAGTTTGAACTTGTTTGTTCCATTTCAATTTATCATTAATTGTTATACCAAGGTACTTTTTATCATTAACTTCCTTGAGGGTATGCTCGCTCATTACGTAAGAAGTTTTGGTTGGCTGTCTTTTGTTGGTAACCCTTAGCAGCTCACATTTTTCAGGGTGGAATGACATTGACCATTGTTTTGCCCACGATTGCAACTGATTAAGGTCTACTTGGAAAGCAAGGGCGTCTTCATTCTTCTTTATTTTTCTGTATATTATGCAGTCATCCGCAAACAATCGCACATGGGAAGAAACAACTGATGGTAGGTCGGTAGATGGTAGGTAATTTCACCTATCCATCATCTAGTTTATAGGTTAGTTCACCAGTTCTACAGAATATCATTGCAAAAGTTGATAATAAGACAGAAAAATGAAACAGAAGAGTTTATAACAGAATACTTGACTTGCCAAGAATGCATACAAAATTTATTTCTTGATGCATTCTGCATTGTAAACTCACTGTCCCAAACCACTTCCAGGTCACCTGGAAAGTGCTGTTGCCAAGTGTAGGCAGGCAAAGTAGAAAATAAACACTTTTGGAATACTGTAATATGCCAAAATCCTTGTCCCTTAACCTGGTAGTGTTGGTATTTCTGTGTCTTATGCTTGTTTTACCAAAATTCGGAACAGTCTCGTGAATATCTCATTTCCAAGCATTGTGACTGCATCTACAAGGCACGCTCACCATTTCAACTATATCCAATCATTGCATTCTGAAGCTTACAAATGTCCGGACAGTTCGACTATGGAACGTTATCCCAGATGAAGTCATCATAAAACCTTCTGTAGATTCTTTCAAAAACGATATTACACAGTGGATAGCTCCACAGCCATGGATCAAAAACCCCACCACAAACACTTGGGGACTTGCCCCTTCCTCGTATTAATCAATTAAAACACTTATTAACACATCATTATTTATCTCAAAGTACGTGTGGTTGGGGGTGTCCGTTCCTGGTCTCTTTTTGTAGTTGTCACTGTCTTGTGCTCCGTGTCCTGGATGGTTGGGGAACGGTTGCAGGTTGGCGGGGACTGTGTTGGGGGGTGGGGTGTGCGTTTCCAGCTACATGTAAAGAAATTTTAATTAAAAATAGTTTTGCTTTCTTTTGGTCCAAGGTGATTTGGTCGATATATAGCTCAGGTTTATGCATTCCTCTCCTTGAAAATGAAATTGCAACTATGCAAGACTACTGTAAATATTAGTCCATCATACTTGTCTTGCCACTCAACCATAGTATGGATTGCCAAGCAGCTAAAGTAAAACATAATGACCAAGTGCTCTTGAGCCAAAACTACTAACCCTTAACCAAAATTGTGTGTAGTTATGTGTAGTTAGGTAAAGTAGCTGTTTTGTAGTGTGAGTATCGTGTATCTCCGTCATGGGCTAAGCCTTTTTTGGAGATGAATATTGTAGATTGTAGATTGTCATTGATTTTTCTTATGAAAAGATTTAGTAAGTTATCCTGATGTGTCTGATTACCGCCATAAGCTCTGTGTCCCTTTACCAATATTTGTCAGTGAAAATCACCCCTTCTTCTTTCCTCTTCATCTCTCCTCTCGTTGGTCAGGATAAAGGATGGTTCTTTAACAGTGATCAGAAAGAATAGACAGAGTCAACAACTTGTTTCACAATGCTCCTCCACAATGTCCTGTTCTTTGCTTTTGTGTAAAGGCTTTGGAGACTGACTAGTGAAATGAGTGGAATGACTTTGAATCATGGATATTCAGTTTTTAGCCCTTTGAATGTCTCTGTAAATTGTTGTTACTATTGTTGTCCATTTTCTTCCCGGAAAATTTTGCATGATCTTTTTTCAAAATAGTAGTGCATGGCTCCTCTTGCTGGGCACTCACTCTTCAGGTAATCTCATAATATGCCCAAGCAGTTTCCATCTTCTTTCTGATGGAATCACCCCTAAGCAAAAAGATGGTTTTGGTAAGTATCATCCATACATGATACCATTGTTGATGATAGATGATAGACCAGGTGATTTATTGAAAGTGTAGCAGTTTGGTGGATGTGGAATAAATTATGAGTTTGAAGCAGGAACACTGCAATGTGACAAAGAACAACAGTGAATATGTGCAAATTTAAGAATTTGCATATTATCAACATTTCATCCTGCCATGCAGGACTTCTTCAGGGCTATTGTGTGATGCTTACATTAATGATACAAATCTATACAATGATTTGAAACAGAGAGGTTATTTCTGATTGGTTAGCTATGATGGTTACGGAGATGCTATATTGGTTAGGTTTACAAGGGTTTGGTGGTGTAGCAGTGATGATGATATATAATGATGTTGATAATGTTCTAGTGATGTTAATACTGACAAAACAAAGCGAGTTAAAGAAAGGGTTTAGAACTTTTGATAATACTAATATGATAGTGACATCATTCAAGTTATCATATTCCTGACCTGACATCTGGTGTGGAACAGAATCTGGTACACTGTTCATTAGTCCCTATTCGTTTGTAGTGTAGTCATAGTGAGTTGAACGTTGCGTGTCCTTTTATGTTGGCCATGGGGTAGTCATTGTCTTTTGCTCCCCATGGTATCGTACCAGTAGTGCTGTATAGTAATTAGAATAGGTATAGTTAAATGTAAGATATATTGTAAATATTAATATTTGAATAGAAAAAAAGTAGTGACTGGAGTGAAAAAAAATAGGAGTGAAAAAAAATAAAATTTTGATCAATCAATGAAAGGCTGACTTAGATGTGAAAACTTTGTTTTGGTAAAATCACTCATCTTTAAAGGATCTGATTCCATATAAACACATGAGCCTTAACGCTGTCCTGAATTTTTGCTGAAAAATTGCTGATGGCCTTTTGTTATCACACACTACGGGATTGATGGTCTCGAACACCAATCTATCTCCATAATCACAGGCAGTGCTGCAAAGTAAACGGTGTCACATCCGATACAGCAGAAATTAATATTGGGGTACCACAAGGATCTTGCCTTGGACCTCTTTTATTTTTGCTTTATATAAATGATCTTCCTTTCGCTTTAAGAAAGGCACATGCTACTATGTACGACGATGATACAGCGATCTCCTACTCTTCGAATAAAATCGAAGAAATTGACGCTGTTGTCAATGCAGAACTTGCCTGCCTCGAGAAATGGTTGCAGGGCAATAAGCTTTCCTTGAATATCGTCAAAACACAAGCCATGATAATTGGTTCAGCCCAAAAGCTAGGGCTGATGAGCAAAAAATCAGAAATTACCCCTTGCTTCCAAGTTAACGGGAATGATATCGAGCTTGTGCATGAAACCAAATATCTTGGTGTCATGATTGATGAAAATTTGAAATGGGGAAGCCAGGCAAAGTTCCTTCAGACGAAAATCTCACGAGCCCTTGGGCTTTGAAATATGCCAAACAATTTGTACAAGAAGATACGTTAAGGAACATGTATTTAAGTATCGTAGAGCCCCACCTTAGCTATTGTTGCTCAGTATGGGGATGCTGTGGCGATACTAAACTGAATACCTTGCAAAAATTGCAGAACAGAGCTGCAAGAGTTGTCACGGGCAGCCCTTTTGATTCATCGGCTGCTCCATTGTTGCAAAGATTAGGATGGCTCTCAGTTGATAGGCTTGTCCATAGGGAAACATCCACTATGGTATATAAATCCCTAAATGGACTTGCACCCGACAACCTATGTCAGATCTTCTCCCGATTGTCTGATGTTCACAGTCGGGTCTTACGAAATACGAAATGCGATCTTTATATACCTTGAATGAGAACAGCTTATGGTCAAAACTCGTTTGCTTTCCGCGGAGTTGATAAATGGAACAAACTCCATTCTGATATCAAGTTAGCTCCTTCCATCCAGTCGTGTAAAGCCAAACTCAAAGCTCATAATTGAAAATATTCAAGGAAAGCAGGTGTTAATATTCCGTTTTTCTATTCAAGTTTTTATTAATAGGTGTTTTGTATACTTATAGGATTAGACGATTATTGTTATTAGGTTATTTCTATTTTTAGTTGCAGGGTACATTGTAAAAACAGTTATTCAAACTGAATTGTATCCCTGGGTAAATAATTTTAAAATGAAAATGAAATGAAAACAATAGTGCTAAAATCATTAGCAGTGGAGACCAAAGGCTTCTTAATCCACAGGAATTTCTCTGGTTTAATTGCAATGGGGGTTAAGCTACAACTTTTGTTTCATGATTGGAAAGAACTTGGTCATGAGGTCATGAGAGCACTATTTGTACGGACTCAGTGCCTTTATAGGAACTGGGTCCATATAAACAGTTGAGTGTTAATGCTGTCCTGAATTTTTGCTGACAAACCATTGATGGCCCTTTGTTATCGCACAATAGTGCTAAAGTTATTAGCAGTGGAGACCAAAGACTTCTTAATCCTTGCATTATCCTAAGGAATTTCTTTGGTTTAATTTCAGTGGGGATTAAATATCAACTTTTGTTTCATGATTGGAAGGGTTGATATTGGTCATAAGAGTGCTATTTATACAGACTCAGTGCTTTTAAGGCAGTCTGTCATGTATCTGATTGGCCTCTACAATAAGAGATTAAGGCAACAGATTTCTTTGTGAATCTGTGTATTTGAGACAAAAGAGGGCTAATCTTCTTGACTTTTTATGGCAGTAGAAAGTCAGAGGATCATCAGCCATTCAAGTTTCCTATTCTTTGTATTGTCATTATCACCCAATCAAATGCATGACAAACTGCCTTTAAGAACTGGAAATTAGGAAGGTGTCTGAAAATGGCTGGTTTTGCTATGAGAATTCCATATTCCAGTTTGGTCTATTATTTACTTCCCTTTAAAATTAAAATTACATTTCTGAAACTGACAGTTGCATTGAATTTTGATTTCATTGCTTAAAAATCATGGACAAGATTGGAATGTGGAATTCTGGATTCCCTTACAAACCGCTTCCAGGCAGTTCAAAGATGAGTGATTTTACAAAACAAAATTTATCATCTATCTGAGAATTTATCTGATAATTTATCTCATTTATCTGATGATTTCTCATTTAAATCTTCCATTTATTAGTCTTACACTGATTTATTAACATTTTTAGTTTTGAACATCAGTTACATAACATTCCATAGTCCACTAAACTAGTAAATTTTTTGACACACCCAGTACATTGGTACATAATTTATATGATAACCCATTTAAAATTGTTATTTTTACAATGAAAAAACTTTTTTGTAGGACAGGAAATCTGTTTTCATGGGGACCCATTTTAAAACTGTTATTTTTACAATGAGAGAACATATTTTTTGTAGGAGGGAAAATCTGTTTTCATGGAGAAAAGACTGCTGGAAAGACAACAAAGGCAGGTTAGTATCATTCTGAGATTTCTCATTGTTAGATAAATATGATTATGACTTGGGTGTTGTAGTGCAATGTTGTAATCCAGTGACTTAGTGGACTTGCTGCAAGTCTCTCTCGCGGCAAGAATGGGAGAAGGAGTAAAAGCAAGAGAGACAGTACTTGGCAGCCTGGGTCATTGGCTGGACAGGATTTTGTCTAGTCGGCATCCTTTTACAAAAAACCAATATCCAATCATATGCTTAGAAAGGACAATGATACAACAGAGCGAGGCTCTGTGATGTATTTTGACAATGGCAGACTCAAGCTTTGATGAAACAGTTGACAACAACCCTGTCATTTTTGAAAATGGAAGCAAGGCTCGATTGCTCATGACTATTAATGAGCATGCCAGTATTACAAGTCTCTCTCGCTTTTTTTCCTTCTCCTGTTTTTCCGCGAGGGAGACTTGTAGCAAGTCCACTGACTTAGCTGCAAGAATAGTTGGTTTGAGCACCACCAAAAACCCCTTGAGCCCCTTGAGCATCATGAAAATTAGACTGACTGTGCTGCCACTGATGATGTCCTCTTTCCAATGATAAAAACTTGCAGTTGGCAGATAGCTTCATCTTTCCATGGTTCAAAGACTTAGAATGAATCACCTTTGGATGTCAAATAAGCACCCTGCTGTAGCAATTTTAAAAGTAAGCTGAAATGTGTCTCTCAAAATGTAACTGTTCTACTGAATGTGTGTAGATTTTTGAAGTGTAACAAAAAGCTGTTGAGTGTTTGTTTTTGATAAGGAGTTTTCTCATTTTGACTTTAAAATTTTATTGTTGGTAAATAAAATTTTATTGGTGGTAACGATTTTGAACCATTCAAAATCATTTCCAGACAAAATGTAGTGGAAGAACTTTCTGACAGTTGTTGATACAATCTGTTAGTTAAAGACAAATAGTAGATATGTGTCGTCTTGTCTAAAAAGTGAACCAAAGATGGGCCCCCTGCCATTATTTGCACACCTGTTTGATAACCTCTGAAGATCATCAAATACGATGGAATACAATAGACTATATTTAGATTGCCTAGGCCCATGATGTAAGTTGCCTTATATTTCCATCATTTGTCTTTAAATTGATAATTGGACATCAACCCCCAGCAACCCCCAGCAACCCCCAAGTTGCTTTTTTTCAAGTTTGTTGAAATCAGTTCAGTATTTTTGTATATATTATGATTTTTAATTATCAGAGATGATTCAATCTAACCATTTATTACTCTTTCATCAGAGCTTATTCCCAGTGACTCTGTTAAGGAATCTTTCAGTCGGTTTTGGTTATAACAACAAGAGAACTAAACTACTCTAAATTACAAACTAGGAAACAGCAAATGTGTAAAAATTAGTGTCTGTACATGAAATTGTATATACAGTCAAAACAATAAGCAAATGATTGTGAAGATTATAAGGGTTCAGGAGTTGCTAGTCAAATCTTCTATTGTCTTAAATATACCGTATATTTCTTCTGTTTAAACACATCTAGGCCCCGATCCAGGCTAAGTGCAACTTCGTTGCTTTCATACAGCACTGGCCTTGTGCATTTTATTGGATGTAATTACAGTTTTCCTGCCTATGAATTCATGTGTAGACAAATTTACAGCCCTCCATGGCTCAAAAACACTTATCATGATGTGAAGAATTCTTGTCACGTTAATGTAGTCCAGTAAATGAAATGCAAATGTTAGTGGAACCTGGAAGAAGTTGCAATAGAAACATTTTCAGCGGCAAATCATTCTTCAACAGCCATTGTATAGACGAAGAATGAGGAAAGCGACGACAATCATTGTATTAAACTTTGAAAAGTCTGAAAGACTGAGCAAAGAGGATTTCTATGTCTGAGGCAGTCAGTCTCGCATCTGATTGGCAGCAGAAAAGTCGGAGCTCAACGCAACGGATTTCTTTTATTAATCTGTGCATTTGGAACTAAGGAGGGCTGACCGTGGTCACTTTCTACGGTCGTAGAAAGGCACTTGGATCAGTAGCCATTCAAATTTCGTATTCAATTTTTGTCACTACCGTCCAATCAAATGTTTGATAGGCTGCTTAGTTTAGAGTTGTATCTTCAATCTACCGGGTCAGTCAAAAAAAATTCACGCGTTTGGCGGGCTATGAAAATATGTAACGTTTATTTTGCATATATTCAAACTAATATGTTAATCCATCAGTCAAAGGCTAACTTGACGGCGCAGTGTCTTGAGCAGTGGGAATTCTGGAGGGAGTCATGAACAGCAGCAGTTGTTGCTGTTGTTGGTTGTTCTCTCAGCTAGGGTTTCTATTGTTCAGCATTAGGCTCCTCCTTCGCTGACCTGGCAGCCAACGTGAAACAGATTTCAGCATCTATCAGTATCGTATCGTATGTGTACCTTTTCGTAGGTGTTCATTTAGTTGTCTATTTGATTGTATATTTTTATGTATTGGCCATAGGGTAGACATTGTCTTTTGCTCCTCATGGTATCGTCCTTGTATTGTTGTATAGTAGTTAGAGTATAGTAGAATGTAACATGTATTGTAATTTTTCATATTGATATAAGAGAAAGGCGAACTTAGATGAGAAAAATTTGTTTCGTAAAATCACATCTTTAAGACCTAACAATTAGAAAAATGTCTGTAAGGGGTTTGTATGGGAATCGAGAATTCCAAGTTCCATCTTGGTCCATGATTTATTTGACAATGACGTTTTTATTAAATGCCATTGTCAGTTTCAGAAATAGAATTTTAATTTCAATAGCAAGTAAATCATAGACCAGAATGGAACGTGGATCTCTCGTTTCGAAACATGTCCCCTACCACCAGCATTTTACTAAGCTCAGGGTCTAAGTAATGAGCGATTTTACTAAACAACAGTTCCTTATCTAAATTAGCCTTTGACTGAAAGATTAACGTCTTACTTCTGAACATCGGCTACATACTTTATATTCCACAGCCCGCTAAATTTTTTTGACTCACCCGCTGTGTGACCAGAGTCTCTGGTGTGACGATAGCATTAAGCGATAGATACAGCAACTGTATTGCCAATGATGAAGTAGTGTCACTGTTCAGCGGATTATTTTGTGCAGTTATCATTAACATCAACAGGACCTCCTTGCGGGTTTCCGTGGTCATCTTGTTTTACAGCCGTAGACTCTTCTTTGATCGCTGCGATCTTCTGTTGTTCTGACATCACCATGCTATTTGCTCGTGTACCATGTGACTGCATTCTTGTGTTCCAGGATGTAAAAAAGTTACCGCTTCCTTTGCGTGTTGCCTCGATCTTGTTTGATACACAGCAACGAGGTTGGATGCTTCTGAGGCCACGACGGTATGAGCCACTGAATGTAAAGTAGATGTAAGGGTTAACGGCACTGCTGAGGTATTGCAAAAAGAAGGCCCAAAACCGCAGCCACTGAGGCATGGCGCTTGGGCATCGTTGGTAGTAAGAGCTTGTGAAATACATGAACTGTGAAACGAAAACTGGAAGCCAACAAACTGCAAATACACACACAACAGTTACCAACAACTTTACAACTTTCTTCTTCTGTCTCAAAGACTGTTTTTCAGAATCAGATGTCCTGTTGCCTGGAATATTGCGTGTCCAAAGTTTCCATATTATGGCTGAGTACATCACAGCCATGGTTACCAACGGCAATGCATAAAGACCGACAAACAGTATGATGGTGTAGTGCATTGGGCTGTTTTCGGCATGAAAAGGAGGTTTCCACATCTCAACGCAGTATGTCGTACCACTGATGGTGACAAGGTCTTGAGCGTAAATCATTGGGGATGCAAATGCGATCGAGGCAACCCATATGAACACTAGTATAAATGGCAAAACTCTCTTTGTTATGATTTGCTTCAATGGAAACATGATGGCAAAGAATCTATCACATGTAATGGCCGTTAGGCTGAGAATAGAGCATGCAACGGACAGATAGATGCACATATGTAGGAACGAACACATGAATCCACCCATCGGCCATGCCCCATTGGGAAAGTGCTTCATTTGAACGACTTCCCATATCATAGGAAGGAATGTGATCAATAAATCAGCAACGCCTGTGTTGCAGATCAGGTAATTTGCGACCGTATGCATACGCTTGTTTTTCGTCACCACTCGTATCAACAATGTGTTCCCGATTATGGATATAAAAATCACCCAACTGAACATGAACATACCAAAGTCGGTGTTCACAGGTTTCGAGACCTCGCATGGATCTAAATTTGGTGTCGTAGCGTTTGCGATAGTGGAGTTATTCATAGTTCCCGATTTGATTTTCGCAG
This sequence comes from Aurelia sp. 4 Dawson et al 2005, assembly GCA_964019985.1. Lineage (NCBI taxonomy): Eukaryota > Metazoa > Cnidaria > Scyphozoa > Semaeostomeae > Ulmaridae > Aurelia > Aurelia sp. 4 Dawson et al 2005. The sequence goes on along the minus strand of OZ026496.1, from coordinate 17,671,301 downwards.
TTTATTGTTCAAAAAAAGAAGCCGATTCGCACTGGGGAGCAGTGTTTTTGCGTCTCTGAAGTTACCTTTTTCGAAGTGTCTCACTTTCAAAGTTCTGATATGTCAAGAATCTGCCTTCTGGATTCCTTGCCTTTCCTCGTGGAACTAAACTCCTTGAGTTGGCAATGTTTCCGCTCTTTGCAACATGAAACATTCATGATTTCAAAATAAAACTCCTATATTCTTGCCTTGTATCGGTATGTATATCAATACTTGTCTTCCATCGCCAACTAGCTTTTCGTTGAGCCGATAACTGTTTGTAGAGAACAGATTCAGTTCATATCAAACTGCAATCAAACTATAGATCTTCAATCTCTTTACTATTTACTATTTGTCCTTCTCATTTCTCTTCCCCCTGCATACAATTAAAGCCTCATTGATTTATCAAACTGCAAAAATTTGCAAATGCCACTTCCAGGTCTTCTGATTGAGGCAAGTTCTGATGAGTTTCGCTTTCTCCTCCTCTCTGACTTCCACTACACTTCATCAGATTTTGAACAGAAGAGTCAGCAACTTACAAAGCTACAAAATAATAAAGTCAAGCTTTAATGTATTGTTTGGTTGCCATAGCTTCACGAGTCTTATTCCAAGAGACTGACAAGTTTCACAATGACAATTCCCAAGGCCGCAGAAAATTTTACTCCTTGATTGTACCTCAAATTTCTCATGTTGGCTCTTAGGAAAAACAAATTCAATAGTTTATGGAGAAGGCACAGCCTATTAGCAGCTGCCTTGGTCTAGAAGCACAAGGAGGAATACGGCTTCCAGAACGTATCCATCATGTTTCTATTTCAAGTTGAAAATTAAACTTTTGTTGCGCAGTGAAGTTTTGCTCCAACACGTTGGATTTTTTCAGATTTTACATATTAATCCGAGCAGCTGGTTTTTACATTTGTTTTTCGTAAGGGACTAGAGGATGGCGAAAATTTGATAGGAAAGGATGTTTGTCGAAAAAACTGGAAAAAAACCAGATTTCTTGCAAACTCCCTTAAAAGACGCAATAGTCTGTGTCAGATTAGCCTGCGTGCAGCCTCTACTGTCTCTGCGGAGGAAGACGGAGAGGAGGAGGAAAGAAGGAAAAGTAGAGCCTGCACGCAGGCTAGTGTCAGGTGACAATTTTCCTGAACGACACGTGTTTTTGTAAGAAACTGGTTTTTTATGTGAATGTAGCCGAGATTCAAAGATTCTCAAGATTTACAAAGATTCTCAAAGATTCCGTAGGATTCCTGAGGATTCTTGGAAGAGGTGTACGAGATTCCTGAAGTGTTTTCCCCCTCGAATGCAGCACTTCCTGGGCTAGAATTTGATATGAGGGAGATTATTTTTACTGATATACAGTTCCTTAGACTCAATAAATCCTTTCGTAAAGCAGCTTACGAGATTTTTAATTGATTTTTAATCACACGAGTTTTCTGTGACAGATTTTTTATGACTTTTATTATTGATTTTATGATTATCTGTGATGTTAGTGATTCTTCTGTGATTTTAGTGATTTTATTGATTTTGGTAGGTGACTTTTTTGTGACTTCAAGGAAGGTGTATGGAAAAATCAATGATTTGCTCCACGTGCATAGAAATCTTTCTACTTTCAAGAGAGATGTATAGAAACTCTAGTGAAGTCCTTAGATTGATCATGTTGAAACCGGTTGATACGGGTTTCTGACTTTAGGCGCGTATCATGCGAGGGAACAGTGCCAGAATGAAAGTGTCAAGCAAACTACTGGAACATTTTGTGCCAAATGGCATCCGGTTGCAAAGTTTGCTTGTGAGTTGACCATTCTGTTCTGTATCATGTGTTTACGGCAGCAGTTTAGTAATGTGCGAACAACGCCCGGCATTTCAGTCTTAATTGCTCACTTCAGTATTCCCAAAACAACATTCAACGAACTATCAATTGATTTTTCTCTCATTATCCTTTGGTCTCAGGTGATTTTTGCAAATATTCTTTACCAGATTACAATTTTTCTCCAGCTCCCTGGTCGCTCTTAAATATTTGATGAAAGGCTAACGAATGTCTTCGGCGACTTTTGATACTAGGTGTGTGAAATTTTATCTGTGTCCAAAGACTTAAACACTTAAACACATTAAGCGTTTTCATTGCCGCTTTCGAGCGTGAATTCAACTGGTGACCGTTATGCAGGCTGAAACAGCAAGGTTCGCATGGTCGGGTCTGCGTTATTCACATGGCTACCTGGTGACGATCGGAGTTTTCGAGGGATCTTGGGCCTAACTTCAAGAGGTTGACGAGGGGCTAAGGGAGCAGTCAGTTTTAATCCTGGGTCCCAGGGCGGAGAAGCATTAAGAAAACTTTTAATAGTCAAAAGCATGGATATTATAGCAAATATACCGTTGAATCTTTATTCTTGAGCAATATTCACTAACCATTTGTGTTTTCGCAGCTACCGTAATGTTACCACGAAGGACATAGGGTTAAGCCATAGAAATGGGTTAAGCCTTAGATAAGGAACTAACTGGTTTATGAGAAACCCCCGGGGGGATAACTGGGACCAAAGGATGATGGGGGTGTGCCGCCCAAATTGTTGCGTCATACCCACCCTTACTAATCAACATGCATTTTGCATACCCACTTTTAAGGATTTGGAGAAAACATACCCAGTTTTATGATGTACGTGGTCTACCACTAATATCTTGTACTTTTTTCTTGCTTTTCAAACGTATGACTTGTCATTTTGGTCTCAGCATTGCTGCAGATATTTTCCTCGAGCTTTAAAGCATTATGTGGGAATAAACAGTGTCCTTTTATGTTCGAAACAAAAACTGTCGGTTGGTTACTCAAGAATCTAGGCTCAACGACATAGTTGCCATGATATCCGTTGCATTTTACTTTTAAAGGTCTAACTCGAAGACATAGTGCTACAGTTTCTTAATGTTGCCGCCAGCTTGCTCTCAGTTTCTTGAAAACTAGTTTCTTGCAAGAAAAAGAGTGTACATTACATACCGTGCAGGGCCGTCTAGAGCCAGCTCGGGCCCTGGAGTGATCTATGGGAATGGGCCCCAATAGCGGGGTTTATGGGGAGCAGCCCCAAGAAAAATCTTGGTGACCACGCCCTCTAGACTCCCGGAAAATGAGGAAAATGCCCCTTTTAAAACTGACTTTCTTAAAAAAAATGCTGTGTCAAGGTTATGCAAAAAATGTATTTATGAATCAAAGCGATTGTTTTTATGTTCTGTACTTCAAGTATGGTTCACACCTGGTCGTTGCAGCCGCTTGATTAGTCGCCAGAGTCTTACGAACGTCTCAAAAGGCTAGAAAGATTGAATATGAGCGGTAACTCAACGACCCTACGACCCTACGCCCCCGGATCAAAATTAAACATGGGTTCCTGGCTCGGGGGGGGGGGTATCTCGACCTATCATCTGATGGGGACGTGCCATTTTGCCTGGAAAATTGGTACCCATAATTCCGTAAATTCTGGTGGATTTTTTGGGTCATTATTCCGTAAATCGAATGAAAACATGGGCCATAATTCTGGAAATCATGAAATATCCCTCGAAAAGGACACCCATAATTCCGTGAAATGTTTAAAACTTGTGAAAATGATACCCATAATTCCGTAACGGTTTGAAAAATGTAAAAAATGGCACGTCCCCGTACCACGAAAAGTACTAAGTTACGCCCCCCCCCCGAGGTTCCTGGCAAGCCAGTTGCGAAAGGTACGCAGGATGCCCACTCATCTAGGGGGGTCCGGGGGCATGCACCAAGGAAAATTTTTAAAATCAAACCTGTTAGAATCGCTCTGGTAGCTATTTGCGCCTCTAAATACAATTATCATGTCATCGAACTAGCCAGTCATAATAATGCACAAGAATCACCATATAATAATAAGTTGCCTCTTCTTGATTTAATACATAATAGCAATTTGACAAGTTATTGAGGCCTTTTTGATCATGAACCTGGCAGAGACTTGAATTTTAGCTATATTTGAAAACCTGTATTATTATTCATGGACCTCTATGGCCATGTAATAATAATATAATAATAATAATAATAATAATAATAATAATTCATTTATTTACAGTTGGTAAAGTGTCTAGTCAATATAAACTAATAAAAACCAACTATCTAAACATAAATCCTATTTACAAATGTTGCATCGGCATTGTTCTCCCTTCCAATTTTTGATCATTGTTTTGAACTGTTTTGTATTTTGTGCGGATTTTATGCTGTCTGACAAAGTGTTCCAAAGTATACTACCTCTGAACGATAGGGAACTTTGTCCATATGAAGATGTCTTAACTTTTGGTACCTGGAGTAGATTCTTTATTCTTAGGTCATACGTGATTTCCTTCGTTGTGAAAAACTCTGACAAAATAGAAGGACTAACGAAATTGGAGCATTCATATATTTCAACCATTAGCTTTTGCAGATTACTACAATGGATCGTTATCTCTTAATGGATCGTTATGTGTCCCAGGTGTTTGACCCCCTGACCACCCTCTCCTTGGCCCTGACTGGATAACTGCAGGCACTTACATCGAACTCCATTCTTCTTCAGAGGAATGGTTGACCATCTTAATCGGGATCTGAATCTCTCCTTTCTCTTCGGCTGTTTTCTTACCGCGCTTCTGACATGCTTCTTGGTGAGAGGTTTTGGTGCATACTAAAGATCATCAACCGTTCATTCAAGGATTTCTTGCGCGCGCTTTCCTGTGACCAACAACAACAGCAATGTATGAAATCATCATTGAAATGGAATGGAAATCATCCATTAACCCGTTAAATCTCTTGTAGCCTGTTAACCAGCTGTCGACAGGGAAGCGCTTAACCCTATAGCGGTTGGGCTATTTGATAGTCCTAATTTGGTTGGGGGGGGGCAAAAAAGCCCCCCCTACCTAACTCTTGACTGGTAATAGATAGAGTGACCAAATTTGTGTGCTAATAGCCTCAGGCATGTACTTTCTGCAAATATAAAAATTTCGCTAAAATTAGCCATGATTTTTGCTTACGTCAGCATTTGCCTTTGTGTAGTCAAGAAGAACGGCAGAATTGGCCAAAATCAGGTAAATCGCAATAAAATTAAATTTGGAGCACATTTTCCATCCAAACATGATAATTGTGATAGAATGCATCAAATAACAGTACACAACAAAAGAAATTTGCAAAATATTCAACTTATGTTCCTTTTTTCGCGATAATCGATTTGAGAATTTGCGATTTTTCCAGGGTCAGTCCCAGAAAATTGTCTCCCACCCCCTCATTTTTCAAATTATTTTAATGAAACTTTTTGAGAAGTTGCACAATAAGTAGTTGCAAAAAGTCAAGAAGTTTCGTGGCTATAAATATCTTCCTGGCAGAGTTATTTAGAAAAATATACTGGGGGGCCCCCCTCAACCAAAATAGGGTTAAAGTTTCTCGTAAACGGAAAAGCGTAACTGAACTATCTGTTTTGCTTGTGGAAAGATTTCGTCGAAACCCATAATTAAGGCTTCAGAACAGTAAAGCCTACCCATTTCTATTGGAATCACGGCATTTTAAGACCCATATTTAGGGATTTTGAATTGAAGCTGTCGAACCCATCCTTATGGGCCGCAGGGCCTCATTCACCTACTTCTAGGAGTTACCCCCCCCCCCCCGGATGAGAAACTAGTACTTAGATGGCCAAAGTTCGGGCCAAAATTTTAGTAAACTGTATTATAGCAAATATATCGCTGAACATTTATTCTTGAACCTAACCATGTGTTTTTTCAACGGAACAGAGCACTGTTTATTCCCATATGATGTCTTGAATATCAAGAAACATATCTGCCGCAGTGTTAGCGGTCATATTGATAATTCTGCGTTCAAAAAGTAAGAAACCAACCAAGAAACTTATGGAACTAAAATGGACACAGTTTCATGTTAAATTAAGAACCCATAGTACTACGGCCTGATCCTAGATAGGTAGATAGAGAGATAGAGTTTTTTTGTATCTTTATCAAAATGCCACGAGGGACGTCTCTACTGTCAACAGGGCAATGGCGGATTACTGCGCTTTGATACGATTATATACATCGTAAACAAATGTTTGACGACCTTCACACATTACCATTGATTCGGATTGTTACCACGTTTGACTGCTGGCGATTTCTCGTTCTCATATGGTGATTTCTTTATGTTTTGGTTTAGATGACTTTGGTATTGGTCACCTGTTGATGAAAGGCATGAATGCATATCAAATTGAGTCTTTCATTATTGTTTCATGAGGCTTCACGGGTTCCTCGGTTATGGAGGTGTAACTCATTTGATAACTTTCATTGCATTCAAGATGGTTTTGACCAAGGGCGGTGCGAAGATAATGCTTCATCTGTTGATGACCTGAAAATTTCATTTAAACTGGGAAGACACTTTGGAAGACACAGTGTTCGAGACAAAGAAATTTCTGAAAACGCTAAAGTTTATATGCATTGCTTCGAGTCAAAGTATTATGGAGACAAATAGCTTATGAAGATGCAGTGAAAGCGTTGTGCTGGAGACAAAGTAACGGATTTCCTAGAACAGGGTGAACACTGAAGTTGGATCCTTCCTAGTCATCATCATTTCAAGCATTGACTCTGTTTCAAGCGATTTCAAACAGAAACATGCTCACACAGATTGCAGAGATCTTTATTGATGTGACTAAACTGAGATTCTGGATTCGTTTTCTTGGAAACAATTGAGAAGAAAATAAAGAGAAAAGCTAGCTTTGTGACCAAATTTCTCATGCCTCGAAATTTCACATGCTTTGTATGGAGGGTTCTAGAAGTCTTTGCAAGGAGCAGCAAATTGCTTGCACAATTCCAAGTTAAAACAAGAAACATATTTATTGATTTGAAGAAATTGAGGCAGAAAATCTGAGAATAAAACAGCGAAAAAAGCCCAGAAAAGCCAGCTTTTGTGATCAAATTTTCATATTCTTCGAAAGAGTTCAAATGCTGCATTGTGTGGTATGCCCAAGATGTCTTTGCATGGAAGCATTTGCTTGCACAGTTTGAAGTGAATTCAAGAAACCTATTTATTGAAATCTGATGTGAAATTCTCGAAAGGAAGAGAATGAGAAAAGCCGCAGATGAGCGAAGTTTTATAAAAAATTCCCACATGCTCGGATAGAGTCAAATTGGTAGCAGCCATAGTGTTCACATTCGCATAGCCTTTGCATGGAAAAAATACTTGTATAGACTGCAGTGAAAAGGAAAACACATTCACCTTATTGACCCATGAATTATGAACCCTGAATTAAGTCCACTAGTTTGAAATACTTCAAAATCTTCGAGAAAAGCCCCAAGAAAGCAAAATTTTATGACTGTGATATTTCGACTAACGACGAAAACGCATTTTATGACTGTGATATTTCAACTAACGACGAAAACGCAAGCATCTTGTTGCACTTCAAAATTACACAATAATGGGACAGCATCTTTTGCAAGAAATTGCAGTGTCATTAATCGAAGATTTTACCCAACAGTGTCCAAGTAGCCTTCGCTTTCTGTGACTTACTGTCGTTAAAGACACCGCTGCCTAGGGTTAGGCCATTATTCTTTCCTTTGTCGCTGGCGTGTGTTGCTGTTTTTGCATTTGATATTTTCACTTTTAACACGCATTATGAACAGCTCAGTTAATTCTACGTGGATCAATTCGACGGGAACTTTCTCATGCACTCAGAGTCCTCGTCTTGTCGATAAAGGTTTGCAGCAAGTTATATTTAGCCTCGTTATCGTGACGTCATTGATAGGAAACTCTTTGATTGTGCTCATAGTGTCGCGTGGCAAACACATGCACACTGTATCGAACATACTCTTATGCAACATAAGCATAGCTGATTTGTTGATAACGATTTTACCCATGGCTTTAGGGGTGATCAAACCAGGATATTACAATGAAGATGAATGGAGACTGGGGAAGTTTTGTTGCATTTTTATCCCCTTATGTGTTTACATGTCAGTGTCATGCTCAATACTAAGTCTGACCATGGTCTCGTTTGACCGGTATTTCTCCATCGTAAAACCTTATACAAAGAGCCTCAGAAAGGAACATTTGCGCTACATATTGGTTATCATATGGTTCCTTTCGTTTCTGTTAGCAGCCCCAACTTTATTTGTACAAAAAGTCATAACAGACTTGAAAACTGGTAAAAAGCAGTGTATGGAGGTGTGGCCAGCACCATTTGACGATTATCTCAGCCCAAAGATATACACGGTGACGTTATTCATGTTTTTATATGCCATTCCGCTATTTACCATGTTGATTTTGTATACAAAGTTGTGCATTTACATGTGGCTGAAAAGCAGTATGACAGGTTTGACATGCAGGAGCAGAAGACAAGCACAAAGACGAAAAAGAAAAGTTGTCATCATGCTCGTCATAATCGTGTTGATATTTGCTGTGGGATGGTTCCCTGTGTTTCTGGTCCAGTTTTTGTCCTTCTTCGATTCGTTCTACATTCATTGCCCTTCTGCTATACCACAGCCATTGATCTTTGCCAGTTTTTTGTTTCAGTACCTGAGCAGTGCGTTGAATCCGTATGTCTACTTTGCATTTAGTGGATCGTATCGGGATGAGCTGAGGAAACTGGCCTGTTTTTTCAAGCATCAAGAAGGACGGCAGTGCAAGAGTCCTATTGAGTGAGCTTCCGTTGGTACATAAGTCTAAAAGAGCCATTGTTGGTAGTCACCGAGGGGGTGAATGACTCCTCAATATTTTACGAGATTTCCATGGACACAAAATATTTCCTAGCGGATTTTAGAGATTTCACTGGAAAATAAATTGACTTCCACCATTATGGTGTACAAGATTTCGAAACAGTGATTTGTCCCCCTTTTGAAGGACCTTATTGTTTGAATCAACAAGGGTAGATTTTGTAATACAATGGCATCAGTTGCTTTTGATTGGCACCTCAATTCAAAGCGATTAGCGATTGCAGACAAAGAAAATTTGCTCAGCAATAAATCAAAACAGACACGGCTGCAAAAGTTGCCCCGAAACCATTGGGCAAACCTTCGCCTTGTGCAAGAAAAGTTGGTTTCTAAGAGAATTGTTCTGTACTTATAGCGAAAGATCAAAGGTGAATCTAAAGCAGCATAGGTTTCAAATCTTTAAAAAGCTGGGTGTAAAATTCAATGACCTATTTCTTTGAACTGAACAGCTTCAAAGAAACTTTAACTACTTTAAAGTAAATCTGCCGTTGGACTTTTCTGAAATCTTCAATATTTTCAGAGTTACAGTGTTTTCTTCTTTGTTAAGAATTGAAGAAAATTTTCGAAAAAAACTTTAAACTATCGCAATTTCTAAACCCCTTGACGAAAGATCAAATAACTTTGAAGAAAGCCATAGTTTTAGATACCTACAATATGGTATCAAGCAAGACTTTTTCACTCTTCTGGTTTGCAATTTAGAAACTTGATGGCGTCACATAAAATGATCTGAAATATAAAATAGGCTGTAATTTCGACAAATATTCAAGATTTCTGAAATGTCCAACGGTAGAATCATAGAAAAGTGGCTAAAGTTTCCTTAAAGTCATTCAGATCAAAGAAATAGGTTATGAATTTTACACCTGCCTTTTTCATAGATTTAAAGATTTGGAACCTATGCTATCTAGAGCTCTGTCTTGCAGATTTTGTTTGCTTTATTCAGAAGCCGAGCAGAAGGTGTTATTATTCTTGGATAGTTGGGCCTTAAGTGACACAACTACCAAAACAGCTCCTGAATCAAATAAACAAAGTTCGTGAGACAACTTTTGATTTAACCTTCTTCGTTCGTTATTAATTTATGGCTTCTCTTAAAAATCATCTTCCGCTTGCACAAGGTGAGAGTTTGCCCCACTGGTTTCGGGGTGACTTTTGCGGCCTTGTTTGCTTTGATATACCGGTTGAGAGAATTTCCAATGTGTGCAGTCGCTAATCGCTTAGACTTGCTCCAAGTCTATTCCGAGATATATCAGCACTAAGGAACATAGTTACTTCTCGCAGAAGTAACTATGTTCCTTAGTGCTGATATATCTCGGAATAGACTTGGAGCAAGTCTACTAATCGCTTTGAATTGAGGTTTAAGTTAAAGATATTGTATTACAAAATCTGTCCTTGCTGTTAGAATCTGGAATCACCAAGCTGGATATTACAGACGTGAAGGGCTCTTAGGTAACCAGCATGCACTGTAGTCGTTTGTTTGTGTTGTGAAGATTAGAACTCATTAGAACGCAATTAGAGTACAGTGGAACATATCGCAAGTTGGCAGTAATACCTCAAGTAATGAGGTCATAAGGTCTCTATGTACACGTGCACACGGTTCATAGGCTAATAATAGATCACGCTGGATTCATGTGATAGGAAATAGAGCAATTACTATTGGGCCATTATACCGTATAAGGACATCTTGGAAATGAGGCGTGGCGTGCAGGGTGCAGTCATGCATTTGTAGGGAATAGATCGCTTCCCCAAGTTAGTTATAGCAAAGGAATCCTAGGAGAAGGTATTATGTAGAATTGCCCTCTTGCCTAAGCCAGAGGGGGTGAAAAGTGTAACTCATCACGGATTTGTCGTCGTATCGTAGTATTGAAGGGCCTATGTATATAGTGTTACGAGTCTTTGTGTTGTCTCTGTGTCAGCCCTGAGTAGCCCCTGAGATGTATCGAGAGAGAAGGAATATCTTTTCAACAGTTTGATTGTCATGAATTTCATGGATTTCATTCAATTTAAGTCCTCCATTGTTAACACAAGGGCTGCAGTGACGTATTGCTGACGTGAGGGATCACAAAATTGTTTCTAGGAGCATGGAATTAGGTATCGTTGCAAATAGGGCTTGAATTTACGCAGGCTACTCAAGAACCTTTAAAGCTAAAAAAGACAGATTTGAATTGGTCACATGTCAGTCACCTCTTTAGAAGCGCCTAAAAGTTGGCGGCAGAAGGCAATGGATGCTTTGCTGTTAAGCAATCTTAGGGCCAGCTAAAGTTATGTTTGGGAGTGGGGCTGAAAGGCAGTCTGTCACGTCTCTGATTGGCCGCGACAAAGTCAGCGCTCAACACAACAGATTTCTTTGTGAATTTGTGTATTTGAAACAAAGGAGGGATAACTTTCTTGACTTTCTATGGCCGTAGAAAGTCTGAGGATTAGCAGCCATTGAAATTTCCTATTCTTTGTATTGTCCTTATCACCCAATCATATGCACGACAGACTGCCTTTAATGCAAAATCTCGGGTAGGGGTGTGCCACCAGCGTCTTCAAATCGGTTCCTTTGGGTACACCGATTTTCTATGAAAATGATACCCTTCGCTGGGCTAATTCCTAGCTTAGGTGATGTGGCTATGTGTTTCGAATATTGTGGGTTCTACTATAACGCAGGTTCGAATTTACAGACCACAAGCCAACAGCCAACTCAGTTTTCCATGCTTTCGAGGTCCTGAGAGTTTGCTCAGAAACCTGAAAGTTGAATGAGACCTTAGAGGTAACTCAAAAACCTAGGCTGCATTAAAAAGTAAATTTCGCTCACTTGCTTGCTTGCAAGATGTAAAATTGTACCGCTTTCTGGGTTAGATATCTCTTGATTTTGTATTTCATAGACCCAAATCGGCAAAATTTAATCTTCTCTTGACCAAGGTTACCAAACTTTACCTTCCTGTGACCAAACTTTCAAAAAATTATGCCCTTGGATAGAGTAGAATCTCGAAAAAGTATGCCATTAAATGAGGCACACCTCTGCATACGTCATCATGGAAGCACCAATCTGTGGCGTTTGATTACCTTTGCTTGGAGAAGTTCTCATTGCTTCAATATTTAGTTGATTCCTGGGATGGATTTATTTCTTGGTTAATTGAGGTATTATAAATAGAGAATACAGTCAACTCTCTGTGATTCGATCTCTAAAGGGGGTCGTGAAAATGTTCGGGTTGCAAAAATTCCGATTTATACGAGTTTCCTAAAAGTCCTGCATTTTGCCTCAGTTGTCCCTAAATCGTCAGTTTGTAGTCTTTATCCATAAAATCATGCACAGCAGTTGTAAACAAAGAAAAATAAGTTTATCAATCATTTTAGTCCCTCAATGAAAATGCAATACAAAAGTAGGCATTGCCGTTAGTCCTCAGAGCTTTCTAAGGAAATCGGCTATAGTGCTTTGCTTCTTTCTGCTGGATAAACAACAGCATCAATCTGATGAAATGAAGTGCTTATATTACCAGCTTTTTCTTAAGATTAGCAGAAAGTTCGAACAAGAGAAGTTGTGTCCAACTGGGTACCGAAAAGATTGGTCGAATTACGGAAAGTTCGAATTATAGAGATTCGAATTATGGAGCTTTTTCCAAAGTTTTGTTAGGAGATTTTCAAGGAACCTGAGAATTTTGTTCTCACTAGTTCCCGAATTCGATTCAGACAGAGTTGACTGTAATAGAATTTAAAGGATTTCATTAGTAACATGAATAATTGAGTACAAGCATGTTAATATCAATGCGTTTTTGTGCTGAGATATGTTAACCACAAACCAACACTTTGAAGGACTGCATTGGTGAACATTGTAACACAAGCAAAATCCTAAGATTTCTAATAAGAGATTCTGTTTGATATGATAGCTTAATCAGTAGCAAAGTCCTGAATCCTTATCGTTTTCTCAACAAGTTGTTCGCTCTGTTTCATTGGCTAGGAGGTGCGATATGGTTGAACTCGAATTTGAAATTTTTTTGTTCAGTGTGTCCCAAACACTTGTGCCCCCTTTGTGTGGGTGCTGTCGAAGAGCTGTAGTTTCAATTGTCTTGCTCTTTGCACAGGTGCATGGTTCAGGTTTCAACTGACAATCTGACAAGTCGAGTTTTTGCCGATTTATGGAAGAGGAAAGGCTAAATATTTTTCGAAGGCAGAAACACCACAATGCTACGCAAGAGAAATGACGACTAATATTTGGATTGAATAATTAAATATGATTATTTATGGTATATAGGAGCTGATATTTAGCCTCGGCATACAAGGCTTCCTCATTGCTAAACTAACGTAGTCACAAAATGTACAATGATTTGAAGAAAGGTAACTGTAACATGATGGTACCTTTATTCAAATCATTGTACATTTTGTGATTACGTTAATTTAGCTCTGAGGAAGCCTCGTATGCCGAGGTGGACTATCAGCTCTTATAAATCATATATAATCAATACTTAATCAAAATGATAGTAGCCATTTCTTTTGCGTTGCATTGTGGTGTTCCTGCCTTCGAATATTTTCACTCGTTCTTCGCTGCAAGCATCTTTCGTTAAGTAAGATCCGACGCACAGCCTGCCTTTCCTCGATACAATAAATATTTTTTATCCACTAAAAAGTTACAATATAAATTTACAAAATGCACTACTTTACAAAATACAACTATACAACTATACAATACAGCTGGAATGTCTTCCTCAAATTTCACACCCCCACGATAAAGGTCTGCGATCAAAACAACTCTAGTGATTAGATATGATTTTTATCTTTTCCCATCTTTAGACAGTCAGAAATGAGCTTGCAGCGTCAATTCGAATCCAAAAATTCGTTCGTGGCTGCCTTTGCAGAAAGAAGGAGGTATGTTTTTCTTAAATTGTGTTGTAAATCATAGACAATAGCTGAAAACCTATATTTATTGTTTCTATACCGACCTAGTGGCTCAGTGCTCTTTCAGATTCCATACCTGAAAGGCGTGGGTATAAGTGCATTTGCTCGATGACGTGATCCAAAACAGTTTCGATCTTAAATTTACCAAAATTCGGAGCTTCAATCAAAATTGCTTTTTCTTTTGAGATATTGTATCAGAGATTAAATTTAATCCAGGAAATCAACAACGGCTGTCAATAAGCAAATCCTGAACTTTTATAAGCCACCCGGTTTTTGCAGTATTCTACCGACGAAATTGCGCTGAAGGTTAAGGACTTTAAATAGATCCACCTTTTTGTTCATTCAAATTTCTCTTTTGGTCGATGATGCCAGATTTGAAGCTCTTCACTATGTGTTGTGTTTGTTGTTGCTGTTGTTGCTGTTGTTGCTGTTGGTATTGTCACCAAATTCTAAACATTATTCTTTGAATTCTTGATTTGTTAGATTTGCAGTTGGTTTAGTCAAGGGTGTTAGGACACGGATGTTTTGATTGATTATTCATTTACCTTGTTTTAATCCGTGTGTCTTGTTTGTTGTCTTGTTTTCTGTTCTGTTTCGTCTTCAACTGAGCGTGGTTAGGCCCAACCGCTCTCAAGTTGTTCGAATAGAGCTCCCTTGTATTACTGTGTCTTAGTGCGCCTTCGCACAAGAATGGTTTTTAAAACCGCAAAGGCAAAAGAAAATTTTCTTCGAAAAAACACTTCCAAAAATATGGATTTTCATTCATATCTTGGACTATTCCCTCATTTTCCAGTCGATGGTTTGCAAGATGTGAAAAAACTAAATTCTAGATTTGCGTTGCAGCAATAAATTTGAATGAAGAGCAGAAGTCAATCATTTTGCAAACAAAACCTATCCCCAGATGACTTCAAATCCATCGTTACGTTGAGTTTTAACAAACTCTTGGCTAGAAAATTGTGCCAATGATTTCAGTCAAAATGAGGAAGCTTGGTTTAGAAATTTTCTTTGAATCTTGATTTTCGGATGGCAATCATTGCTTAGAATGATCATGTAGCATTTAGAAAGATAGTTAAGCCTTGCAGCTAAACTATGATGCAAAAATTGGACAATAACTTTTGATTTTAGAGGGCTAGTGATACTCAAACTCGTGAAGTTGTTTATTGGGTCACTAGGTACTCAATATTAAGACTCTACGTACGAGCTACTGTGCTAAACTACGAGGACGATACCACGGAGTGCAAGAGACCATGACAACTCCGCAGTCAGTAACATAGGGGACATGTAACTAAACTAAAATCAAATATACAGCCACAAAAACTACACATGAACTTTGTTGATCATTGCTAAAGTTTTTTTCGCTTTGCATGTCGGGCTATCTTTAGGCAAGCAGGTCTTTCGCAACACCCCCCAGTAACGACCCCGCTGAAACACTGCCCCGCCAAGGCAGAAGGAAGACCCGCCAAGAAAGCTTGTTTCCCCTCCAAGTTTGAAATTAAAAGCTTTCCCCGCCATGTTTCTGTTGTTTCCCCGTCGAAATTTTCGCTTCCCCGTCAAAACTTATACAAGCTCCATCATGGCTATATTTGAAAATTTCCTTCCCCCGTCAATATTTTTTTAACCCCCGCTGAAAATATATGAATTCATAACTTCCCCGCTGTATTTTTAATGTCCGGCGGGTCGTTACTGGGGGGTGTTTCACAAAAGGGGTGAAGTGGAGACTCGATCTCGGATGTGAATGGAGTTGTGCCCAATGAGCCTAACATCCAATGCGAAACAAAATCACAAGCAAAAGAAACAGAGGTAAAGGGACTTGTTGAGTATGAGGTTTAAAACAAAGTTTTAGAATTTCCTTAGTCAAACCGACCAGTTTGTTGAATGAAATTTTAAGTCAGTTCGAGAACATGTTTATTAATGTCACTGGAAAGGTCTTTATCACCATACAATAAATGCTGTACCAGAACGTTTTTCGAGAGGGTGTTGATTTGAACAAATGGTTGCAAAACGTCGGAAACGCCAGCGAGAAAATCTCATCGTTGGATGTTAAATGAAGGAGAAAGCAGCAAAAAATGTTTCGAATCCTCAATACCGTCATTTGTAAGGCACATTTGGTTTATGGTGTCCTTAAGCTGTGTTTGAATTTGTGGAAATTTAATTTACTGAGACCGAATTTTATTGGGAAAGATGATAAATCCAATGTGTCAACCAGCAGGGTCCCTTTTAAGCGCCTGTTACAACAAGGAAGTTATGCATCTGGGTAAGTGGCCGAGCGTCTTATATTGTCTTCTTCAGGTGACTGAAGTTAAGCTTCGGTTGAGTAAGGTCAAACGCCGGATGGGTGACCTCGGAGGCCTAACCTCACAACTCACCTTAGTGCAGCATGCACGGTGGGCCTAAATTACCTTTCAGTAGCCAGAAATCCTGACAAGCCCACTCAAAACCTCAAAACAAATTGAAAACAAACCAATACGTGCCATCCCATTGTTTTGGCCTCGATTTAGCCATTTTCATGACCTATGAAAATTGTGACAACAAAAGGCCAACTGAGAGATTTGCTTTATATTAATTCAAAAATTAGAATAACTGCAAAGTCAATAAATTGCTATGTGTGTCAGCCACAGCGGGGAAGGACACTTGCTCATCTGGTCCCTACTATGGCTGGCACTTAATTCAACTTTAATAAGACGGTAAAACTATAAAAACACACGCAAACAAAGGGAGAAGGGTTGCTTCTTTGATGTGATGTAACATACCAGCTGAGCAGTGGTGGAGCCACGGGGGGGGGGGGGGGGAATGGGAGGATCCGGACCCCCCCCCACTTTTCCAAAATATGGGTCCTGAGATTCGTACAAATACGCAATAAAATTGGTCCCTCAGGAGGGGTAAGTCAGATCAAGCATTTTTGTCATGTAATTGAAAGACGTAATGAATTTTCTTGGCAAATATATCTACTCTAAATGTTGCACAAAGGGTGTTGCCTGCGTTTTCCCAGAGTCTGAAGGGCGTAGGCACGCAAAATTTTTGTGGGGCTACACCCCATATCCCCTCACTTTTCAAGTGCTGGCTGGCTGCAGCTGAGGCAAAAATATGCGCAATCGTAGGGGAGAAATAGCGATTTTGAGTATAAGGCACGTACCAGGTATACTTGTTGAAAAAGACGCGTTAGGGATAACGAGAATAAGCAAATTCTGCCGTTAGAAACTTTTTCTTGACTTGCCATGTAAGATATCGTAAAAGCTCCATTTAAGCCGGTTTCTATAAAGCCCCTTCTCTGATAAGCGCCTCTCCTACGAACCAAATTTTGATTAATTCCCCTTCATAAATATTCTGCGAAGATGAATGAGCAAAGGCACTAATTGGAACTACCTAGCAACACAATGAAATATCTATGTTGCGTGTGGTACTAGTATGCAAATTAAACGATAATACTGTAAATAAAAGATTTAAGTACCAATGTAGCATAGATGTTGAAACACGAAGTTTCGAGCGTATACTTGTTATAAAGTAATGAGTATGCGCTCGAATCTTCGTGTTTTTAACATCCAGGCTACATCGCTACTTTAATCTTTTATTTACAGTATCATCGTCGATACCTTAAGGAGCAAAACATCTTGGCTACCCCGAGGCCTTTATGTAAGGAACATAAAGCAAATATGTTACAACTGAATATACAACTAAAAAGCTACACATTGGATCTAAACACGACACACAGTTAGAAACTAATGGGAACCATTGTACTACAATCTGTGTAACATTATGTGTCTGGTCAGGGCTGCGACAGCTCGAAATACTATTGCAAACAAAACCTTCAGTCGTTTGGTCGTAGATAATACACATAACTTAGATAACTATGTTGAAACAATCCTCCAAAGATGTTGTTTCAAAAGTTTCTATTTTTCAATAGATGACTCATCTATAATGTTCCTCCTACCTTCTTAGAAACGTATAGCCCAAATTTCTGTCATAATTCTCCTTTTACAACACAAGAAAACGCTGAAAAATTTTCTCAACTTCAAGCATTTTGCACGCTTGTTTATAAGAAACGAACATTTTGACCCAGAACTGAAATTTTTTTTCAATTTTTCGATGCTTACGTTGGCGTTTGTCATGTAAACATTTGCAAACATCCAACAAAGATCTTCTGGAAATGTGCATCTGCCTTGACATAACCAAAGTAAAACCAAATGATACAGGTAGCAAATACTTGCTTTGGATTTATGTAGTAGGTGGCCAAATTTTGCTCAATTAACATTTACATTTTTAATTTTTCGGGGATCAGAGAAATCCGTTCCTTGTCAAGTCTTTCTGTGGAGGATAGGTGTAGCTCGTTTTACTCATTCATGATTAATTACGCAAAAAACTTCTCTGTCGGATAATACTGACTTCGGGAAAATCTCTCGGAGAAAGATAATCGAAAAGCGAATTCTGACAAAAACAAAATTTTTTTGGGAAGATAGTAGGAAAAACAACTTGCCTTGAATCATTGAGCATATTGGGAGAAAAGATTTTTTCTGAAACAGTTCAGCAACGCTTTGCAGCATGTTCCTTTTAAAATCTTTTTCTGAAGCCTTTGTGATGTAATCTTGTATGAAGAATTTGTAGTCAGCACCGACTTCCTTATTTTTTCTTGCAAGCTTAGGTTATGTATTATCCAGTTACCACTTCTCCATTGCATCTGCCATTTTGGCCACCTTGTTGCAGACTTCGTCGCTGAAGGTTTCTGTTGAAATGTGTAACTATTGTCCAACAGCCCCTTTTTTAAGTTTTCTCCACTAGATTTTTTACTTGATTAATTGATTGATTAATAAATCGACCAATCGTGGCATTTCATATTTCATCCGTTAACGTAAGTCGTAGTCTAAATAGAAAAAGAACTATTGACTATGTGTAAATATGCAGCTATCGTCCCAAAGTCCAACTGCGCAGTTTGTTATCAGCTCCAACTCAGATCACCAAATGTACTGTAAATTGTTTACCACAAGTTTTGTTGATTGATTGATAGGTCGATTGATTGATTGATTGGTCCATTGATTTGTTGATCGCTTGATTGAATAATTAATTGATTGACTGATTTATTGAATGGTTAATTGATTGATTGATTGATTGATTGATTTATTTATTGAATGATTTATTAATTTATTGGTCGATTGATTCGCTGACTGATTGATTGATAATGTCGAGCTTGAAATTTGCTGTCATCGTCTGAAGGTCCAACCCATCAATGTTTGCACTAAGCCTTTTTCATGTCTTGACTGATCGAGTGATTGACTGATCAATCAATAAAGTGATGACTTGATTGATATGTGTGATTGTTGAATGATAACTGATCATTTACGTTTCAGGCTCGCAAATGCAGATCATTGTTTGATCGGGAAATACAGTCAATACAACATCAGAAAAGTGAGAAAAACATTGATTTCAATGAAATGAGTATCTTAATGAGACTGTTTGGTTTCTTTTTTAATCCTGGTGTCGATCATCAAAGATTGGTAAGTAAAGTTTTTCAGTTTAGGTATTCACTGATGTGGTATTTACATTACCTTTTTAATTTTTGTGTTTTCTTTGAAAGCATCATTAAGGGTATCAGGTCTTACAGTTTATGATCAATTAGTGGTTCAAACACGCCAAAGGACTTAGCAGAAATTCTTCCAAAGAGTCAATACTTTTTAAATTGTCCTAAGCCTTAAATTGACGTAAAGCAGATCTTTTGAGGTAAAAGCAAGACCAAAGTTTGTGTTTAACATTATGACTGAAAGGAAAATAAAACAGGTGATAGAGCTTTTCTATACCGCAAGAAAACTTCCCACTATTTGTTTTTGCAATACAATAAGAACCCGCATTGAGAACCAACCCTATTTGAGCTTAACCTAACAAAGCTTCTTGATTTTAGGGTTAAAGATGTTCAAATAGTGGAATCAGCAGTGCATATACAGTTGTCGCCAAAGGTTAAGACTGCGTTTAACCGATGCTTCACATCTTGAAAGTGGTGAAACAGGTGACGAAAGGCCTCCCATTCGCACGAAAACGGCGCATTTTTGCCGCCAGATTTCAAAAACGGTAGATTTTGAAAACGGAACTCTAACCGGCACTTTTTGGAAATGGCATCGTGTGAACACTCGAAAATGATGAAAAAAACATTCGACGATTTTGGAACGAGATTGATAGATTCTTAGGGTGTATGTCCATTTCCTTGGCATCAAAGCCTTGCAGCGAGTCTTCCACCATCAAATTTCCTACCGTTTTCAAATTGCGCCGGTATCGTGTGAACGCAAGCTCAAATTTGCTACCGTCACATTTTTCACCGTTTTCAAAATGTGTTGGCATCGCGTAAACGTAGTCTAAAACCACATTTTTGTCTGAAATCTGCTGGAGCAACGAGATCCGATGCTACTGCACTGTCTAGTTTACTCTCTTGGGCATGTATCAGGTCAACCATTCACGTAAATTCCACATTTCAATGCTGTTTTTGAAATTTCGTGCTATTTTGTTATGACGTCACAATAAAGTTCAGACAGATTCTCAGCAATTATAGTGGCCATGCCGACTTGGAGGGTTGACCTGAACAATATTTCTCAGCTGGATTTTACTTCAAGCCATGCAAGATTCATTTCTTTGATTTGTTTACAAAATATCAAATCTCTGCAAAGTTTACGCCTTCAGGGAAAAAATTCGAGGTATGTTTTCGGTCCACTGCTGTTGAAGGGATTCTCTCAATTAGTAATTCAAAACAAATTAATCAGTAAGATTTCCAAGGTAAATAAAAGTGTCCTCTAAAGTTTTAGCCCGTGTTGTGAGCTCCAAAATCTGTGTTGCGAAAATCTGGAATTAATCGTTCTCATGCTCATAACAGTTATAACACATTGATGTACAACTGCACAAAGACACTGAAGGGAGCGTGGAGCTACGCACAACCCTGTTGAAGTTTACTATCAATTCAGCGTTGTCTGTCAAATGAGACGCTCGGGAAGTTTAAGTGAATATTAAGCTATGCTGGCATGAGTAGTTTTAATCATGATATTGGCCAGTGATTTTGTACGGAGTATAATAAGACTGGATGGAGCAATCCAGCGTCCCTATCTTGGTATGCAGGGTCCATGTTTGTGTTGAAAGTTAGCCTCTATTTTCTTGCAGATAACACTTTGTCAAAAAATTTTGAAGCTGCAGACATCAAGGAAGATCAGTTTACGAGAAGAGCAATCTAAATGGCTTTATCAGTTCAAAACTCTTCTGCATCTCTGCCTGAGGTTAGTTCCTTTTAGGATTCAACGTCACCTTTCTTCTTTCATCATCTCAATGCGCTCCAACTATTTAACAAGTTTATGTAATGATTCTTATTTGTTTTTAACTTAGTGGCTTGGGAGAAAATTGGATGTTTAGTATGATTCTAAATTGGTCATTCTAGATTTTGGCCATGGGGTAGTCATTGTCCTTCGCTCCCCTTGGTATCGTCCCTGTGGTCTTGTACAGTAATTAGATGAGTAGAGTAGCATGTATGATTTGTTGCAAATTTTCTTTAGAATTGTAAAAGAAAATTCTAGATTAATAATTAAGATAAGGCATAAGCATTCTTATACCTTGCTTATTTCAAATTTACAGTATTTTTCTTCTTTTGAAGTGAAATCAAACAGAGTTTGAAAACAGTAATTACCGGGTTGGTCATCAAAGATAATCTTGTTGGGGATATAAGCAGGCTAAGTTGTGAGCCTCAGGGAATCCCCCAAAAGGGCTCCAGATCGCATGCGCAGTAATGATTTACATCAATAACATAATATTCAAATTAGCTGGACGGTTGAGAACAAGAGGAGAAGCCATAGCAACTACACGCATGACATCGTAAATCCCATCATTTATTCGCTCTCAACAAAGCTCAAATACAATGTGCCAAAAGAACAGGGTCAGCACTTCGTCTCCCAACCAAATTCCTTTTTAAAAGGCTACTGCTCTCTTGATTTCAAAGCGATGATATTAGCAAGTTTATTATTTGATGGTGAAAGTGGTAGACATATCCATTCGAGATTTACTGGACTGAAATTGGCCCGTCCGTTTTGAAGTTACTTGCCTGAAGAAAGCCCGTCCAAGAAACCTTCAAAACAGACCAAAAATCACGACCACGTTTTTCTAATATTTCTGCCGTACAGCAATGACTTCTACTCGTTTAGTTCGTGCATTGGTCTTAGGTGGATGAAATTACTCGCCTGCATGCAGACTCTACTGATTCCCTGAAGAGAAGTGAGGTTCCTCCTCCAGTCACCAAAATAATTTCGTTCCCTGGATCATCGGTCTGCAATATGTTAGTACACTAGGTCAAGCTAGCCCCCTTTCTCACTCCCTTTAGACTTGGACAACGTAATAAATAGCTTTTGAATTTTCATCTTATTCTAATTGAACATTGTAAATATGCCTTTTTATTTGAATACTTAATAATGATAGTAATTTCAGTTAGTTTTTGCTACGCCCCCCGAAGGGGAGCAATTCTTGGCTGATGGGGCCACCGTGTGTAAAGAATTTAAAATGAATGAATGAATGATTGATTGAATGAATAAACAAATGAATAAGTGAATATCCTGGAAGGGGCTTTACCAAATGATGTCATCCGTTGAAGACCAAGCTACGAGCTTACGCTACGAGCCCCTTGTTATTGATCATGCCAGCAAGGCAAATAAGTGCTAGGTGAAGGTGAAGTTGCGTTTTTCAGCGCCGAGCGCTCGGATCGCAGAAATAGAACAAGCCTGATCGAGTCCGCAACCCCTTGTCATGACGCTCATGTGATTAGGTCCTACCTGGTATCGAGCCCACTCCGTCTGAATGATCTGGCTGCAAATTCAGAGGATTACACCACTGCGCCACAACAGCTTCAAGGCCCCCCCTTCCCACTGGTATAAATTGTTGCTCCGCCTTCCTTTTGATTTCATGGCTTAAAAGGAACTTTGCCATTACTTTTCCTTGAGAGTAGAAAAAGCTATGAAGTATCCTTATTCACGAAAGAACTTTCCTTGATTAAGACTGAGATTCGTTCATTTATCTAAGAATTAACACAGAAATACTGAACAGAATCATTGATTGCCTTACAAAAAGAATAGGCTGTGACACATGCACGCCATATTTTATTTATTTATTTATTTATTCATCTATTTTATTTTTCAATTCTTTACCCAGGGATACAATGCAGTTTGAATAACTGTTTTACAATGTACCCTGCAACTAAAAATAAAAATAATCTAATAACAATAATCGTCTAATCCTATAGATATACAAAACACCTATTAATAAAAGCTTTAAAAAAAACGGAAAATTAAAACCAGCTTTCCTTGAATATTTTCAATACACCACTTTAATTAACAGCCTCGTTTTGGAAATTGTTCAAAATTCTTTCATATGAAATTTTGGAGGCCATATTCGGATCATATGTTCGGATTTAGCACTCAAACTATAGCCTAACCTTAGGTTTTCGTGTTGCTAGCGGCCATCGTGTTAATTTTATGATGATTTAAGTTTGAAAATCTATAAGGGATTTGACCGGGAAAATGACTCGGGGTGTAAAGTTTCACCCCGAGCGATTTTCACGGTCAAATCCCTTATAAATCTTTGAACTTTACATTGTTATAAAACCAACATCACAATTGCTAGCAGTTAAAGAACACGTAACAAGAGTAAAGTTTGGGTGCTAAATCCGAATCTGCGCTCAAATTTTTCGTATGAACAATAGGAAGAGATTTAGACAAATTTCCAAAACTAGGCTGCTTAATCAAAGTGGTGTATTATGAACTTTGAGTTTGGCTTTACACGACTGGATGGAAGGAGCTAACTTGATATCAGAATGGAGTTTGTTCCATGTATCAACTCCGCGGAAAGCAAACGAGTTTTGACCATAAGCTGTTCTCATTCGAGGTATATAAAGATCGCATTTCGTATTTCGTAAGACCCGACTGTGAACACCAGACAATCGGGAGAAGATCTGACATAGGTTGTCGGGTGCAAGTCCATGTAGGGATTTATATACCATGGTAGATGTTTTATACACCATATTAGGGATTTATACACCATTTGAGTAACTGATCTGTGCTGGTAGCCGTTGTAAATAGGCTAATGAAAACTCTACGCGTTTATTGTTTCTGCGGCTCTACAATAAAGCCACACGTGTGAAAGTTATCAAATACTCTAGGTTATATTTTTAACTTGCCCTCAGCTAGCTTTTGACCGTTCCGATTGCCTTTAAGTAAATCCATCGAAAAGGATAAATGTTCAATCTCTTCTTTCAGCAACGCATGCAAATTTTCATCATCAAAATCCAATCACAGGATTATAATTTGTTCATTATCATTCACTTGTTTATTCATTCATTATCTATTGACTTCTTTATTCATTTATTCATTCATCTGTTCATTTATTATGCCTTATTCATTATTCCTAGTGGCCTTGTTATCGCTGACTGAATGCTAGTTAATTAAACACTTGATTAGTGTTAATCATTAAAAAACGCCTATTTTATGATACGATGTGTAGCACACCCCTCCCCCTTCCCCTTTTCGTTAACCTTTGGCAACGTATAACAATTTACTCATGAAATATTTAGTGAACGACCTGCCCTTCCTGGTTTTCTCTTGTGATGCTTTAATTTCAAATAGATCCATTCACCCATGCCATGTCCTTGCCTAAACATGTCATATGAGTGTGATGCGAAACCTATGTATAAGCTATAAGGATTGCGCTTGATAGGCACTCCGTTCATGTGCCCTGTTTGAAAATGTGACACTGCTGTTTCTTTACACGTCTACACATCGCCTCTGATTTTCTCCGTACTTTGTACTTCTTATTCCCATGATCTCTCTGTTGTTTGAGCAAATCTTACAGAACTTGTCATTCATTGGCCCAGGATTTTGGTATTTCACTGGCGCTGCACTCGCTAGTCTTGCAGGTGTATTTTTTGAGCAGGAAGAGCAGGCCGGTACGCGGACCTTCCAGTTTCTTGCAGTATATATCAGTGTGATCCAGGATCGATTGAATTAAGAAAATGCTACAAGGTGTACCTCGATTGTGATAACAACCAGTCTTTCTTTTGGCGAAAAAGCTTGCTTTGAGGGGTGCTTTTCAAGATTTAGTTGAGTGAGCCAGAAAAAGTTCTCACATTTGAAAATTCATTGCATCAAGAGTGCTTGACGGATTTGAATGATTCGACCTTCGGTGGACAGGCCTACAATGATTCTAGCTCTAGATTAAGAGCCGAAGGACCGACGTATTTTTGTGACTTTTCTCGCGTTTCGTGATTTAGGCCTACATTTAAACTTGCTACAAGTCTCTCTCGCTTTTCCGCGAGAGACACTTGTAGCAAGTCCAGCCTACATTCGATTTTGCGAAAGTTTCTTGGTTGCGATATGCCTGAAAAAAGACCATAAATACTCGAATAACTCACACAGAACTTGATAAAAGTCAAATTTACCAATATTTCAAGTGTTCATAAAATGCGAGAAAATTCAGAAAATACTTTATTTCTCTTTGGCATCAGGCAGCACTCCTGGTGCTATGAAATCACAAAGTTAGGAACTTTTTTCTGGTTCATGCAATATTTTCGAGTGTAATGATGAATGTTAACTAACCTGAAGTGTTATTCGCTTTTTTACAATGGAAACGAATTTTAATCTTTCGCTATCCACAGGGATTTGGAACATGCGAAAGATCCAACTGTCTCAGTAGCAGTACCATTGCGAATGCTCGAGGTATTCACTAGTGTAGACGGTTATTCATCAATGCCGAACGAAATGAAAACTTGGACTGGAAAATCTGTCGTCTTGTATTTAATAGAGAAAGGTGAGTTTGACTTTTGATTGATGTTATGATTTGTGCAATCACCGTAGAAACATCGGTTTACCTTTGAAGAACGGAGTGCCTGAACCTCAGTTCTGTGATTCATGTAAACCCAATATTGCAAGACTGATAACTCAATCAGTTTCTGACAAATTTGCAAGGGCATTACTTTTTTAATAAGGTATCTAGGCCAAGAGGGCCTCTATTCTAATTAAAACAAACATAACCCTAAGATAATTAATGAATGCAATTAATTAGAAAATTGATTAATTAATCAATTGATTAATTAATGCAATTAATAATCAAAATAATTGTCCTGTTCCACACGATGCTAGTACATTTTTAAAATGATAGAAAATTTGACGGTATCAAACCCCTTTGCAATGTCTGCAACAAAGTGCTGGCTTTTGATGACAAAATGAATGATGTGTCGAGGGCTAAAGAATCAATGAGGTTCGTTTCGAAATATTGAAAAATGTTCCACCAGTCTTTATCAATATTGAGTTTTCACACGATGCCGTTTTCAAATAGTATCTTTTAGGATGTTTTCCAAATGCTGCCGTTTTTAAATTGTGCCGGAAAACGATTTGCCACTTTCGTGTGAACAGAAAGCGTGTCAGTAACTTCAATTTGTGCCAATAGCGTGTAAACGCGGTCAAAGTTTGCCATGATGAAACTTTAGCTACTGCTCCCATTTAAAGATATCTATGAATTCTCTACAGGCAACAAATCTTGCGAAACCGTTTCGAACGAAATGCTAATTCCGCAATTTATAGATCTTCCAGCATTCGAAGTTTCAAAATGAGTTATCTGTTTAAATTCTGAAACATGAAAAACGGACCACTTTCAAAAATTTGGTATTACTGATTTAAATAAGGACGAAATTAACGAAATTTTCAAAAGTTTCTACGTTGAGATGGCACCAATGTATATGTATCTTTTTAAGTATCCCTGAAAACGTTTTGTTTTTTCAATAAATCATTCTTATTTCCAGGCTATTTTCGCTGTCTTCGGACTTTGATTGATAACAAAGTTCCACCGAGCGTAGAGATATCAGCACGACCTCCAACACCGTTAGCTACAACAATAAAGGATCTCATCCTGAAACCGATCTTCGCTGCGAGGACCGATGCTCAGTCTACTGTGGAGGAACGAGATACTAGGTAAACTTGAACACCAGCTTTTCAAACTGATTAATTTTTTTTACCATAGAGCTAAGCAATGTTGAGGTACATGCATTTAGATCTTAGTTGCGATCACCTTTATCATTTCTCATACATATTTCATGCCATGAGTTGTAGTTGTAGATGTTCGGGCAGGATAAATCTCAAAAACCCAGGATGCTGCTTACTAAGTTACGGATTGCTTATAAGGCGTTTATCCCCCAAAAATGTTTTATTAAGTTTTTTGTGTTCGTATTTATGGGTAAAATAATTAATGTTATTTTAAAGATTCGATGCAGTGTTTGTGCCCAGATACAGAAATAATTTGATTTGAACTTGGCTTTGGTCACACTACTGTATTTCTCCGTTATGATGTGAATTGATTCACTTCCCTATAATTTATTTTGTCACCAGAGGTACGGCGGTATACCGGCTGAGTCAAAAAGAAAGTTTACGCGTCTGATGGGCTGTGGAGTTGAAAATATTTGGTCCATATTCAAATCTGAGAAGTCGGTCTATCAATCAAAGGCTAACTTAAATGAGAACAATTTTTTGGTAAAGCCACTCATCATTGAGACCCCAAAAATTAGCAAAGCGCCGGTAAGGGGTTTGTATGGAATCGAAAATTCCGAATTCCATTCTGGTCCATTATTTATTTGGCATTGAAATTTAAATTCAGTGCCATTTTCAGTTTCAGAAATGAATTTTGATTTCATTGTCAAGTAAATCATTGACCACAATGGAATGTGAAACCTTGGCTCCTAAATGAACCCCTTTCCAGCATTTTCCTAATTTCTGGGTAAACTTTTTTTGACTCACCCGGTATAACGGTACAACATCAACCGGTCACACAGTGATATTTATCATGTGACAACAACGTACAGCTGCGATTCGTTTATTCTTTAAAGCAACGCTGAAATTAGGGATGTACCGGATATTCGGTAGACCGGATAATCCGGTGCCAGATTGCCGATTTTTCAAAACTCCGGTTCCGGCCGGATTCCCGATTGAAATCCGGCAAGCTACCGGATTTTTGAGAATGTCATTTAGAATGCAAAAAATTGGCAGTGGATGGCAAAACCAGCAGCAAACATATGAATGAAACATACAGAAGAGCAAATCATGACCTGTAATCTAGCAAAAAAGTAAAAGTTGGTATTTTTTCATTTTGTCGCTCCTCATATTCTTGGGTGAATCGTGAAAAACTTTTCATAAAGAAAGATTCGGTTCCGGCCGGATCCCGAAAAACCTGATCCGGTGCACTCCTAGCTGAAATATAGCTAGGGACCTTGTTTCGCCAGTTATTTTGCATCGGATAATTTTCTAATGGTATCAGCTCTCATGGCCGAAGGGCTGTAGCAACGTTGTATGTATCACGAGGTAATAAACTCGTTCTTTTTCAAATATACAAAGGAGTAAAACGCCCAGTATGACTGCAGCTAGTGAGGACATATGATAGTAAAAATTCTTTGTTTGTGGCGTCCGTTGAAATGGTCATGTACTCATTGAAAGAATAAGACAATAAGGCAAACGAAATCTCAAATCGTCGTGTTTCAGATTATTTTCTTCATTTATTGGGTTTTAATGCCAGCAATCAAATCTTTATCATGGTATGCACTAATTATATTCACTCCCGCACAGAAAATAAAGTTAATGTGTTATTTCTAGGACCAGAGTTATGACAAGTTTCGCCAACGAAGTTCTATGCTCAGAAATGTCGGACCAGATTTTCATGTTCCTCATTCCGTCAATTGCTGCTGAGTTTCCATTGGTTGATATACTGGATTCTATACTGGAATCCAGTCCTCAATTAGCAAGTTTTCAAGATGGCGGCAGAAATAAGAATGGTGCGACGAAAAGTTGCCATCGTTTGCGAGTGAATCCCACACCATGGTTGCTGTACAGTCTACTGACATTTGGTGAGAAACAAATTGGTAAGTGGCACTTAGAGATTTGTATTAGGTTTTTTTATGCATTCCATTAAAAACTTACAAGACGTATAGACGTATAATGTACGTTACTACTTAGACTATTTAGGCTTTGCCATTAGGTGCAAAGAAACATGTCTACCTAATGCCCATTAACATGAAACTGGAAATGAACGTACAGCTACACGCAACTCCTAGAAAAGGATAACATAATAAAGGAGACAAAAAGACATAACATTAGGGTAACAACTACAATGCAGGACTTCAATCGAATTGACAAGTTTTATGGATGAAATGTAACGTAAGATCGAAGATATGCCTATTCCCTGTGTCAGGAAAAACCTTCATCACCATACACTACCAGCTGTAGTGCAATGTAAAACTTTTAACACTGTGAGCGCCAGAAATTATGACCGGCTTGAAAACTGGTACCGGGTTTCCCAAAATAGTGCTCCTGTTTGAAAATCAACAAACTTTGATTGCATGGTCGATCCTTAAATTTGTTTATTTGGCAAGTAGATCAAAGATCAAATCACTTTCCTAGCAACTTGATCAATTAGTAAAATTAGAATTAGAATTAGAATTGAAAGTAGAATTAGTAAATTTACCCTATTGTTAGGCTACCTAGTTTTGAAAAATACCGCAAAAAGCATTTGATGTTACCAGAGTAATTCCTTTCTGTATATTGAGCTTCTTCTTGTTTGGTTCGCAGTATTGAAAAGGAACTCAAACTATGACTGTCTTAAATTTGATGAGAAAATCTGAAAATAGTGGCTGTAGAAAAGATTTACAGTGTTGTTTGAATAGTACAGGGTGTCCCAAAATAGTGTATCCGTTTGAACGGTTGCTGCGAAGGAGCCATGGTTTCAAAAATTTTCTTTTTCAGTTTATGTCAAGGATGAGATCTCAACTTAGATTTTGCGACCTAACATGTCCAAATCTGGTTTGTATTCACAGAGTAATTTACTTAGACAGGCTAAATTTATGAAGCAGCCTGAATATGTAAAATGTCATTACCTTATTCTTTCAACTAAATAGATTGAAGGGAACTTGAGGACGTTTGCCATTATTCCTGAAAGAGCATTTTGATATTATCATTATTTTCAGAGTTACAGAATTTTTAACATTTCTGCTGGATTTAAAGTTATAACGTCATCAAAATGCTAAATCGTAAACCATAAAAGCTACAAAATTTTGATCTTGTAGATCTTCAAAAACTGAGTTTTTCATGTATCGGTCATTTTGACTCTCCGCAATCAGATAACAATTTATGGTGCTTTTAATCTTTTTCAAAGCTTCTGATACCTCCTTTTGTACATCCTTTCATAAATCTTAAAACACTGTAATTCCAAGAATAAGGATGATATTGCAAATGCTCTATCTGGATTTATGGCAAACGACCTGAAGTATCATTCGATCTATTTAGCTGAAAGAATTAAGCAAAAACATTTTACAAATTCATTTTTTATATTTTGCAAAGATTCGAGCCCTGTGTTATAGAAAGAGGTTTTGGGGCAGCTCAACAATGTATCATACAGTAAAAACCCGCGTATCAGAACCTAGTGATTAAGAACTTACAGGCTGAAATTTTGAAATTAGACCCCCAATATATAAGAACCCATTCAGCCTGAAATTTGAAATAGGTTCTTATTGCAGGGATTATCGTATTAGATCAAAGCTCCAATTGCTTTGTCAAAGAGCCTATACAGACTGATGCTGCCATATAAGCATATTGCAAAGAACTCTAAAGATGTTTTAACAGCTTTTCATTATATTCTGTAAAATTTCTGATTCTTCCATGAACTGCTTTTGTGAATAAGGCCTCATGAACTCAGGTGCTCTGAACTGACAGTAAATAACGAGCTTGAAGTTTCAATGTGAACAAAAGAAATATCTAAAAGCCCTGATTGAAATAGGAACCACTTCAAGAACCCTAACAGACTCATTTCCCACTAAACACTCAATAAGTAAGAACCTAATGAGGCTGACTTCCAAAATTGTAGGTTCTTATACGCGGGTTGTTACTGTATTTGGAATTCTCTTGAAATAGAAATTTGCTCTTCTTCATTTCAAAAGCCCAGTAATATACTGAATATTCTGAGTAATTACAATATTAGCGACATTTATGTGAGCAAGATGCTAACTTATCAGATGACACTTCTTGACAATTTCCCCTTTCCTTCAGTCCTAGAAAGTCGCGTTGTGAACTGTTTAAGTGTAAATTCATTTGTTCTTAACATTTTCTCGCATCGATATAACGGTTCGATTAATAAAAAATTTTTGAAGGTAATAATCTTTATGGTTGAGCTAAATAAAACTTTTCTTCGCATCCCGCATAGCTAGTAGCAGCATAATTCAATAACAATCTGTCTCAGGCTGCCTCAGAAATTTTATCTGTTTACGTGAATTATTTTGCGAATACAAATCTGATTTGAACATGCAAGGTCGCAAAATCTAAGTTGAAATCTTCTCTATACCATAAACTGAGGATAAATATTTTTTTAAACAAAGAATCCTTCGCAGCAACCGTTCAAACACATCTACTTTTTTAGACATCTGTGATAGCGCTGAATAAAGTTTTTCACCGTGTCAGTTTACATTCTCTAAATGAGCAGAATAAACGCCTTCACACGTATTAGATCATTTACGAACGAGATCAAAATGAAAACTTTATGATAAGAATCAAGTGTTCATAATTATAAACAGGAGTAACGGTACATGGCGCCGCACCAAAAAGGCATGCACGTTTGCGAGGCCATAGGTGTTGAAAGACAGAATTTTTGACTCACTCGCCAGATTATTCTATTTTCAAACTAGTCAGTGATTTGCCACATCTGGTATTATTTACAATGATATCATCAGATTTGATTAAAGTAGTTATCATCTAGACTCTAATAGTATATGTGAAAATACTTCTGCTGATAAGATGCAGCCCATAGCAACTGAATGTTCTTCGTAGCACATTTTCATTCACTGAAAATTTAATGATAGCAAATGGATAACAGTTGAAAGTTATAATCAAATTCGTAACTCTTTCGCCATAAGCTTACACAGTGAAAGAATAATGACATCATACGTGTGCTGTGATAAATAGGAGGAGGGGGTTCTGACTATGTTCTGTTTTATGATTTTGCACTTTTTGACGACAATATGATACAAGGTTCACGACGTCGAAAATTTTGTTTGAACACCCTGTAGTTGAAATATGAAAGGCTGATTGAAAATTGTCATGAGATAAAGTATCTAAACACACTTAAATGCAGCTAAAGTGTATATTTAGCGATACTTTCCAAAGAAAGATGTAATAGTCACTTGAACTTTCTCTTTCTTAAATACGATGCAGTGCTTAAACATATATAAATTCATGTTCTAAATACGGTTGTATCTGCTCTTTGTTGCCGTGGATATTTTTTATCCACAACAAATTAAAACTAACTAACTTAAATACATAAATACTGTACCCCTCTTGGTGTAAGAAGACACAATGTCATTTGGCCTACATCAAAAACGGTACTTACAATTAAAAAATCCAACCTCATGACTAAAAACGATAAAGCAATGCAAGGATCAAAGCAAAAACCACAACGAACAAATGGTCAAGGGAAAAGAAGGTGCTGGCGGTTCCACACCAGACCATGCAGTGAGTCTAACCCTTATATATCACAGACGTCCATCAGTGTTGCACCGTGAATTTGAATAAAATTTTGGATGTTGATTGTCTTGTTGGAGAGACGCAGCAGAAGTCTCGCGAACTCATT
Organism: Aurelia sp. 4 Dawson et al 2005; assembly: GCA_964019985.1. NCBI lineage: Eukaryota > Metazoa > Cnidaria > Scyphozoa > Semaeostomeae > Ulmaridae > Aurelia > Aurelia sp. 4 Dawson et al 2005. The sequence continues at coordinate 17,639,072 of OZ026496.1, read as the reverse complement.
TCTGAATCATAATCTTTTCTTGTTTTTGTTACCCTTACAGAAAAAGTGACGCTAGAAGACCTTACAAAATATTTGATAACTTTGAAGATTCTTGTCCCAAACTTACCATCGTCAAAAAGTAAGTAGACTTTATTTTTGAAATTTCCAACATGACCAACTTCATTTGCATCTATTCATGACCAAAATTCAGTGATGATTGAGCGTATGACCGTGGTGGTCACATCACTGCTTTTCCTGATTAGGGTTTTGACGTGATTCGTTATTTTTGCTTCATGTCACCTGTTGCCTCTTCGTCACGCAATGTTATTTGATCAAGTTTAATCTTCCGCTGCCAAGTGAGTTAGAAGAAGTAATCTCCTTTGAAGTATCACTGCTCTCTCTTTTTGAAATACCACTACTCCTTGGACATTCATACGATGATATGAGTAATATGTCATTAATATAGCTAAGCATTCCAGCTGCATGGTGAAACCTTGTTTGTTCAGGGATGGCGTGACCGGGGAGTTTGGGGAAAGGAGCCCCCCAAAAATTCACTGAGCCCCCCATCGGCACTTGAATTTTTGAAAATTGCTATGCACTGTCGGCACGTCCGTAACTTGCTTGTCATGTTTTTAGAGAACTTTGTCGAATTTTGAGCCATTCAGAAAGGGTGTGTTCCGTAGAAATTTTCCTTGCATCGCTAGCTGTCGGCACTTTGACAACTTTTGTCCCCCCAGTATTTCTTCCCTGGCACCATCTCTGTGTTTGTGCTCATAAAGTCTGCTTTTTGGGAGCTAGGCGTGATCTAGCTCGTGACCTGGTTTCATCTCAAGACAACACCAAACCGGTTTAACTTTTAACTTGAAAACTCGCTACCTTAACGGACCAACTAAACAAATTACGTTTCTAAACTAGGTTCTTTCCTTCCCTTTTCTTACCTTTTTCGACCTTGCATCAAATTCTTTCCTGTTTGTCCTATCTTGGCTTGTAGTCCCTTCTTAATGAGTATGTCAACTGATAATATGGCCGTAATTATCCGCATACAAGTCAAATCTTTCAATAGGGCACAGGGAAACCAATAAATCTTCCCATTTCAAGCTTGTCAGCCAATGGCGTCGCCGTATTTCCGTCACATGACCAAAAATAAGTTCTTTGCGACGAATGTTTGAGTATCCTTACTAAAATCAAAATGGACATTCGAGTAATAAAGATACAGACCTGGTTTTGCCACGAGTCGCTTCTACAGGCCACACTCCATATGTTACATTTTGCATTTGGATAAAATCTCATCAGGGTTCAGCACTACATCAAGTTTTATCCCTCCAAGAATACGTCTGTATTCTTATATCATTTGGCAATGCAACAAATAAGATATAGCTTCCAAAATTCCACAAGTTGTGTGAATTATAGCAAGGAATAAGGTTAAAATGTTTCTTTGCTTACGTTTCCCAAATCCTTGACGAGTCTCAGCTATTTGTTACGAAGAAAACTATTGGGCCTACCTTCATCCATTGCAGAATGCCATTATTCGGTTTCAAATCGGCTTCTTTGCTTTGCTTCAAATCGGCTTCTTTGTATGCTGTAGTTATCGCTATTGAAAGGCTGCCGGATGCTCCAGTATGAGCAGTCTCGGTTTGGTGCATTAATCTCGTTTTCAATAGCTATTACTATGACTCATCGTTATCAGCCTCTTGAGTATGTGCAGGACCGTTGTATTTTAATATCTACACCATTTTCGGTGCTAATATCCTTTATTATTTTACACTTTAATTTTGACAGAACCACTCACATGTTTTGATAAAACAAGGGGCATTTCTTATAAGTATGGATAGGAGTATTAGATTATTTTCATGTAAGCCTTTAATCCGAATTTATCTCTTAACTGCAGAATTCAATTCAAATATATTCTATCATCTAAAAGATGAGTTACAATTATCTTAAACGAAGCATAGGGCTTAAGATAACGGGATTTGAGAATAAGAAAGAAACTCGAAGTTTGATATTAATTAGATAAGTATCATTCGACCTAGAATCATGTCTGAAGAGAAACCATCTACGCATAGTATAATATTTTGTGTTTTATGCCGGCTTGGACATAAGACTGTACGAAGAAGATATGTTGCTTTCTAACTGAACATAGCGTGATACATACGAATGAATACCTACGAATGAATACTGTTCAAAGCCTACACGAATATATTGATACTTGATACTATGTGGTTATACTGCTATATGCTAGGGTCCTGGGACTAGTCAATATTGGTTACATCGATATTACACATAGTTTCATGCTTCTTGTAAATGCTTTATTACAAAGTGGCTTTATTTAAGATGATGTGTAATATCACTAAAAGTCAAATACAAAAGACAATACAAAATAAAACTGAGTTCATGTCTTTACTTAATAGAATATATTTGTAGAGACACTTTAAAGGTACAAATGTACCTAATAGAGAAATATGATGATTGTGATGTATCGTTGCTAGTGACATCTGATGCAATTGCTAAACAATTTCGCAGAGCCTAGAAAAATGCCCAAACTTCATCTCGACAAAAATGATTTTTTCCTTAAAACCTATAGCGAATCTTCTTTAGATCTGTGACAACAATTGTGAACTCGCTTGGTACGTTTTAGCGTACTTTAATGAACCATGCAACTGATCAAACGTTACAAAATTCCCCTCACATCTCGCTCTTTTTGAAGACCCATGCGTTCTCTCTCTACCTGTCGATCATTTTTCACATGGTTATTTAGTTGCAGAGTCCTTTGAGCGTCCGGGGAGGGGGAACAACATCAGTTTCTCACAATGTCGCTGTTTTACTTTCGAATATAAAATTGTTCTGTTCTGAGAATTGTATTACAAGTTTTCATGGCTTAAACGCGAAGCTTTGCAAATAGTTGAATTGAAACGTATTATGCGGATACTGAGCGGTTTGGTGTTGTACAGGGAAACATAAAGCCAGAGATCTTCCAAGTGCAGACCGAGCTTGGGAAACGCCCCTTGTTTCGAAGTATCTTGAATATTGGACTATATTTCCGCGAAGTTGTGACTCACCAGGCATTATTTGTTACTCATTTCCGTGTACTCTTCTAACGAATGAACTTTGAGAATTGTTGAAGAAAATCTTAGGTTTATTTGAATTAAGCTTCTTATTGGTTTACTTCGTATTATATTTCCTTCAATTTACATCATTATTGTTTGTTGTCGTAGGTCTTGTAACGAAAGGAACGGAATTTGATCATGAAGATTCCGATTCAGATTCAGATCAAGAAATGGAAAATGATTCCTCGACTGAGGTATGAAGTTTGGTTTTCTTCTTGCTTTTCGTCCCATTTAATTTCAACAAGGGAATAACTATCCAATGATTTGCGCTTCAGGTCAAATTTAATTTGATGTAGATAATTTGAATTGATGCACAAATATGCCTTCATAGAACTGAAAATAATTTTTAATGGTATTGAATAGATGACCAAATGATTTTCGTGATTTCGAGCAATCCTCTTTTGGGAAGCCTCACAAACACATAACTGGCAGCATTCGGTTATTCTTATAGAGCCTTTGATTGCTTGTGATTTTACGTTATCCTACCTCAAACTCTAGGAGTTTAGAATAAATCTTACCTTTTATTTCGAAGCAGCTAACACACCAAGCTTTTCTGCTTGTTGCTAAACCTCTCCATGTCATTTGCTTGTTCTTGCTCGGGATACCGAGTGTGATGGGTTTTCTCCACGGGAAGGGTGATCCCCATTCAAGGTCATTGGAGCTTGCGCAGTAGAGCATTCAGCGGCATCCTTGCTGTTGGTCACATGGGATTGGTATTGTCAATCTAGCTGAACAATGGAACAGTTCGAAGGTGTTTGCATTCGTCAAAGACCTTCAGGCAAAACGATTTGGGGAGTTCTCAGTATCCTCAACAAGTTCTGAAATCCGTGTTTTGTCTTATTAAGTTCTTTGGTAGGGCATAGATTTGCATTTCATCACTCATTTCAGATATCTGTTCACGATCAGTGTGAATGTCATCGCTTTTGAAATGCAAGCGTCACTCAGTTTTGAAGTTGCGAAGTTATTGTGATCCTCACCTTGTTCACTGTTCTTGCCAAACCGAGCAGCATAAGCATACGGCTCAAATCTTTCAAATCTTTAAACAGGTGGGTGTAAAATTGTATCACATTTTTCTGTGAATTCATGTGCTTGAAAGAAACTTTGGGTAATTTGCTGTAATTCTACCGTTGCAATTTTTTGATATATTAATTATTTTCAAAATGGCGCCATTTTGACTTGATTTGCAAACATTCATCGAAAATTTTGAAGAAATTAAAATCATCGTAATTCTTAGATTAATTGAGAGAAATTGATACAATCTTCAAGATAACCATAGTTTATGAAGGTCTACAACATGGTTGGAAGCAGAAATCTGTTTCTCTTCTGGTTAAGGATTTAGAAATTTGATGACGTCACAGCCTCAAAATTAATAAATGCCACCATTTTGAAAGTAGTCAAGGTATCAAGCAATTGCCACAGCAAATTTATTGCGAATTACCTGAAGTTCCTTTCAAGCATCTTAATTCAAATAAAAATGTAATAGAATTTTACACCCACCTTTTTAAAAGATTTGAGCTCTATGCTAGCAGCATACCAACTCTTCCTGCCAATTAAACGATATTACTATAAATGAAAGATTTAAGTACCAATGTAGCATAGATGTTAAAATCTATGCTACATTGGTACTTAAATCTTTCATTTGCAGTATTATCGTTTGATTTGCATACTAGTACCACACTCAACATACATATTTTATCTTCCTACCAATTCCAACATTAAATAGAGAATGCCAATAGCTCTATTTAGCCCCCTCTCTATTTAGTTCCTCTCTCAAATAAGCCATTTCCCTCTGAGTCAAGATTATAAATAAGCCCCCCCCCGTCTATATTAACCTCTCAAATTTACATCAAATTTCGGGATTCACCCAGATTTTCCATTTCTTCAGCTAAACAAGTTAGCATGTTAACTGTGATGCGGTTTTTGGGATAAAATTGTGTCGAATTTAGGTATTTGAATTGTAAAACTGTATTTTGAATCCACAAAGTATGGGGTAAAAGAATTGAAAAGCTATCGTATATACCCTTGTCATCTGATTTTGAGTAAAAAGCCCTCTCTCTTATAAACCACCCTTTCTATTTAGCTCCCCTCTGGAGTGCCCAAACTTAAATAAGCGCCCTGGGGGTTTGATAGAGCGTTTAAGGTATTTAGACCCAGCAGTTCATACTCTCATTTAGGAGCAGGCCCTCGTCAAAATAGGTTCTACATATTACACTCTATTTCTTGTTACAAAGACAGACAAGATGAAGTCGAATAAGATACGTCCTTACTTGCTTCTTGTCAAGCAATGATTGCACTCCGTCCCTCAGAATGGACGTTAAACTAGGGGCCCATGCATGGAGGTGGCATGCACAATGGACTTCACTTAGCTGGAAATAAATCTTCCAACCCAAAAATGAATTCGTTATTTTTGTCTTTGACAGGATCCACAGATAAGCAAGATGATGTTTCTAAGGGAACACTGCATAGATCTACTTGACTCACGAGAACATGTTCGAGAACTGGTGTCATTGGTCGAAAGCTCATCCACAAGGTAACTTTTAATGGTAATTTCATATTTACATTGCACGTCAACTTGAGACCAAATGACATTATTTACAGTAGTATCTCAAATTTCTTGATTTTTTTTCAAAATGCTATCATCGTGCCTATTATTTGGAAATTATTTCAAACTAATATGTCGTTCCGTTTCCTGCTTGAATGGAGCTTTGCTTTGTTATCATGACCATGAGTTCCAAACAGTAACAACGAATGCATACGGTTTGTGCGCTCGATTTTTTAGAATATTTCTCGAATTTCATCACGAAACCTTATTTTAGGCAAACTAATTGTAGCGTGAATAATTTTATGCGTGGAGTTTGATCCCGTATAGAACCACCACCATTCACTGTGACCATTCACTGTGTGAATTCAGCACGAATTTTCTATGTCTTGAAGAAATATCAGATGCGCCAAAATAAACCATGCATTTTTGAAAGGCCACAATAAATCGTATACCGGACCGATTTCAAAGATTCATGAATAAATCCTTAGCTAAGATTCACAGTTAGATCCTTTTTTTGTATATTTTTGGTCTTCTATTTATGAAACCATACACATTTTCTATAAGAAACTTGGATCAGGCCATAGTACTAAAAGTTTCTTAATTTCACATGAAATTTTGTCCATTTTAGTACTAAAAGTTTCTTAATTGGTTTCTTATTTTTTGAATGCAGAATTATCAATGTGGTCGCTAACACTGCGCCAGATATGTTTCTTGACATTTAAAACACGATTAAGGAATAAACACTGTTCTGTTATGTTGAAAACACATATGGTTAGATAATATTGCTCAAGAATAAAGGTTCAACGATCTATTTGCCATGATATCCATGCTTTTAACTTTGAAAAGTTTCTTAGTACTTCTCAGACATAGTACTAGAGTTTCTTAAAATTTTGGCCGTCTTAGTACTAGTTTCTTATAAACCAGTTTCTTATAAAAAAGCATGTAGGCGAATTTCGTAAAATTTTCGAATACACTGAAAACGGTCAAAAACGTTGATCAAATTTTCTGAAAACTCAACACGAATGGACAAAGAGACAACGTTTTCGTGGTGATTTGGGAATTTAGAAATTTACCAGTCATAATCCAATGTACTAGTATTGGTTCTATGTTGGATAGACAAGGAAGAATACTTTGATGAACAAAGGAATGTATCTCTCTCTGAAATTTCATTGAATTTATATTGTTATGGAGGTACTGAGTTCCTGTTTCAAGGGGTTTGAAAGACAAACAGTGACCGCATGGAGTTCAAACAAGCATGGAGTTTTAATCAATTTCTGAATCTCCCCCAATTATCACAAAAACGTGCTCTTTTTGTCCATTCATGTTGAGGATATAGAAATTTGATCAACGGTTTTTTACCGTTTTCAGTGTTTTCCGAAATTGAAAATTTCAAGAATTGCGCTTATAGCTCCACAGATAGAAGACTGAAAAATATACAAAAGAATACTAGCTTCTAATTGAGGATCCTAGCTAGAGATTAAGACACAAATCTTCAAATTGGTCCAGTGAATGATGTATCATGGCCTTTCAAAAATGAATAGTTTACTTTGGCGCACCCTACGCAAAAAGATTGTCGACAACCTTGAGGTTCCGACGAACGTTTTTGTCCAAAATTTAGCATTCCAATTCCCAATTTCGGAAGAAAATGATGCACCTAAAGTGATAATAAAAATGTTGAAACCGGTTGAAACTTTGGTTTGAAACCTCCGTCGATGATTGAATTCGAATTTTGCAAATTTTTGTTGCATAGGTAATTTTGTCAGGCATTTCAAATAGTGCATACATTTTCTGACTCAGCCAGCAAAAACGTATGGATGCAAAAGTGGCTTCAAAATTTGAGAAACTTTAGTAATGCTAGTTTCTTCTTATTATGTAAGGATAAAAATCATATCTCATATCTTGTACCGAGTGAATAAAAAAATGTATCCACGCTTTGAAAAATCGTGCTGCTAAAAATTAAATTTTCTGGTTGAGAGCAGAGTTGCAAAAGTCCTAGAGCTTCCTCCAAACCTGGATTTCAACATTCCATCTTCCTCACTTCAAAGTTTGATGAAAAGAAGGGAAAATGAGCCTTTAAAGGTGATCTGAAGCGAAAATTTTTATTGATGCAAATGGATAGCACTTTTGAATGGTGAAGGTTGTCGTTTACCATTTTGTGATACCTTGCTTCATTTTCGAATTACACACTATTTTGTATGATTGGCTGATGACGTCATTTTGTTTGCAAAAAGTAATGAAATGTACGAGGCTGGCTATGTTTCCTGAAGGAAATTGACTTCAAGAACATTTCTTGAGTTGGCATACCTTTCTAAACATCATATCAGTCCATGAAACAATTTCTATTACATTTATTCAGCTCAACTTAAATGTCTCCGACAACTGTAACCTTTCAAAGCTTAGATACAGCTATATTCCAGTACATCATCCTAGCAATTTGCAAACAAAATGACGTCATCAACTGAAACTTAATATCAGTGGATAACTTGAAAACGAAAAGAGATATCAAAGAAATTTAAACGGGAGTCCGAATCATTCGACAGTGCCACTAATTTGAATCAATAAAAATTTTCGCTTCAGATCACCTTTAAGATCAAGAAAGGTAGTGACTGATCTTTCCGTGATGTACAGAGTCATTACATTTGTTAGAAACTATTGTCTGCAGTCAGGAAGAAAGAAATACAACAAGTGTTAAAGTTTTAACTTGAACGACTTTGAACGAAAACAAAACTTTATATAACACGAGATCATGAGCGATAGAGCACCCAGTGTGTAGAAGTTTGAAATTTATTGCAGAGGCGAGCCACCTTGACTTAGTGTTGTTTTGTCCAAAATGTAAAAAAGGCTTTGCCGTTACCCCGTTTGCTGACTTAAATCCAGTATATGGGAAGTTTTATTTGATCGTTACTGTCAAATTCGATCACTGCCTTCGAAAAAGGAATGATGGCGGATCACCGCATGAGGATGGTAGTTTCATTTTCGTCACAGAAACGGGATTGCATGCGATAAAAGGCAAACATTGGGATTTTATGGAATCTATTCCACTGAACTCCAATGTTTGCCTTTTGTCACATGCAATCCTGTTTCTGTGACAAAAATGAAACTACCATCCTCATGCGGTGATCATAGTCGGGACAAATAATTCAATTACTCATTTTATTCATTTACCTTCTCAAGATCTCATATTATGCAAGTTTTGAAAATAAACCCACTTTTCCCGCTCGTCGGAAAAAGTAGGCCTATTTCAATGATCAAATTAGCAATTTTGTTAAAAATAGTTAACTGCTTCTATCAGAGCTGAGATTTTTGGACACGAAACAAGAAGTATTGAATGTCAATTAAACAAAAAAGTTTGAAAGTGTTTGCACATCATTGTCCATTTACCAGCTACTTATTTTGACATTTTGTTCAATTGCAGTAAAAATCAGTTCAAAACACAAAGAAGCACTTATGCTAAGGTGGCTCGCTTCTAATATAAATTTCAAACTACTGTGACATACAACTTTTGGCCAAATCTTATTTTCGGAGGGGTAAAATAAGATTATGAGAAAAATCTCGAAATTCAGGTTGAAGCCTCAATGAGATCATAGTCTATAATGAGATGATGGAATGTAAGAGAACATTTCTTGTCCTTCTGCAGATGTCAAGTGGTATCAGATGAGAGGCAGAAAGACGTACTAAATGATTGTATCGAAGCCCTGTGTCACATTTCATACGCACTGCTCACGAAACAAAGAATGCTTCTCCATAAAACGCGGTATGAAAATTATGCTTATTTTCTTATAAAAGAATCTTTTCGATTATAGTTGATGAAGGATTGGCAGCATACGGCTCAAATCTTTCAAATCTGTAAAAAGGTGGGTGTAAAATTGTATCACATTTTTCTTTGAATTCGTGTGCTTGAAAGGAACTTTGGGCAATTTGCTGTAAATCTACCGTGGCAATTTTTTGATATATTGATTATTCTCAAAATGGCGGCATTTTGACTTATTTTGCAAAAATTCATCGAATATTTTGAAGAAATTAAAATCATCGTAAATCTTAAGTTAATCGAGAGAAATTGATACAATCTTCAAGATAACCATAGTTTATGAAGGTCTACAATATGGTTGCAAGCAGAAATCTGTTGCTGTTCTGGTTAAGGATTTAGAAATTTGATGACGTCATAGCCTCAAAATTAATAAATGCCACCATTTTGAAAGTAGTCAACGTATCAAGAAATTGCCACGGCAAATGTATTGCGAATTACCTGAAGTCCCTTTCAAGAACTTTAATTTAAAAAAATGTAATTGAATTTTACACCCACCTTTTTAAAAGATTTGAGCTCTATGCTAGGATTGGCAATCTAAACAAGTTTGATTTACTAGAAATATAAATATTTCAGAAACTTTCCTCGCCAAATTTTGACTGCGACAGAGCACTGAACTGAAGTAAGCGCCCACCTCAGATGTTTACAGATATCTGGAAACGTATCTGCAGCAGAGTATCAGAATCTGCTACACGATACACGATAGTTTCTGCATTTAGAGAATAGCAAAAAATTTAGAAATTTCTAGTAAATACAATAATGTAATGAGTTGTGCACATAAATTTATCTAGCCTAACCCTGACCTTACATCTGATGTGGGGGTGTGGGACGGAAGCTAGTATTGTTAGCATCCATTAGATATCAAATTCGTTGCATCCATTAGATATTAAAATCATTAGATATTAAATTTGTTGTATTTAGATGTTAACATTGCGTGTCTCTTCATATTGGTCATGGGGTAGTTATTGTCTTTCGCTCCCCATGGTATCGTCCCTGTAGTGTTGTATAATAATTAGAAACATATGATAGGAAGTAAGAGGCCCCCCATATTTGTACGTGAAGCGTTATTTGGCTAATTTGGGCGCGTGATTTCGTGATTTTGATATTTTTGACTCGTGAATTCGTGATCGAAGACTGTCGTGCAGCGTGATTTGCCAAAAATTTGGTCGTTATTTCTTGAAAAGGACTTTTAAAGCACGTGATTGCGTCTTGAAACTTCACAAAGAAATGCTGTTTTCCGTCATTCTGAAGGGTGTAGTCTCAAAAATTTTCCGGGGGCAAGCCCCCGGACCCCCATTTCTCCTCCATTCGCTAGCAAGCTACCCCATATAAAGATATTTGTCTCCTAGAAAGTATTAGATAAAAAGAGCATTGATCTTACATGAAGAATTTCTGAGCTACCTATGGTACTACTCAAATTGCCACCAGCAAAGTAAAAGATGCAGTCTATTTGAATCAAAGTCAACTTTTTCTACGAAGCAAATGATAGGTTACCAGGCTTTAATTTCCACAAAACGGCATTTTTCGATGTTCTAGAAGGCGAATACTCCCCGAATACTCTAAAAATTTTCCGGGGCAAGCCCCTGGACCCATATTTATCTCATTTCACTCACAGTTTTGCCCCCGAAACTTTAAAATCCATGTTAAAATTACCCTACTTTCCCTCGTGTGTCGTCGCCAGCGATGTATTTACTCTCGAGTACCGAATAATCGTCCCCCCCCCGCTTATTAATTTTTGAAAAATTTTCCAACCCCCCCACTCTTATTCCAACCCCCCTTCTATTAATTTTTGGAAAAATGAAATGATATTAGACATAATTTCTGAATAAACGCAAGAAAAAGTCTCAAGAAGTGCATTCAACAGAACCAGAGTTCAAAAGTAAATGTATCAGTAACATCACTGTTCACATAAATATATAACAGATAGGTGTTTACCTAAGAAAAGGGCTGTTTTCTATTTCTCCAAGCAGCCCCCCCATTATTCCAACCCCCCGATTATTGTTATGTCGAACCATTTCCAACCCCCCCCCCCGATTATTCCCACCCCCCCCCCCCGTTTATTCGGTACTTGAGAGTACATAGAAATATCTTTCTGGAGCATTCTTAAAATTTCTGCAGCGTGAACGTGAAAATGCTGTTTTGTAGTCCGTGATGGCGTGAAAAACTAAAAATCAACACGTGAATCCGTTATCCAGGGGTACTATGGGGGGGGGGCCTCAAGTAAGATTTGTTTTGATATTTTTAATGAAAAACTTCTAGTCCTAAAATACGAACATCTTGATATTGAATTAAATTATACGAAGTTATAGTTTCGTATGTTTTGGTCTGATTCAACCTAGTAGGAACAGTGAAAATATGAATTGAACAGAAATAGTTATGCGGTCAAAATGAAAAGTAATTTCTTCAAAAGAAGTGTAGAAGAAGTTTGGAAAGGTAATATTTGAGGGTCTTTAACATTTCCCGCTTTTCTTGAGGTGCAACTAGTCTTCCTTGCAAAAAGGGAAAATAAATCTGTATGCAAAATTGCGTCAGCTGGGAGTCGAACCCGGATCGATTGCTTGGAAGGCAACCATGCTAACCGCTACACCACCGACGCTTGTTGCATATGGGTTCGACAGTATATACAGGCTCTTTGGTCCAGCACTTGTCTGGTGTGACGTCATTGAGAGTATCATTTCGTTGAAATTTGTTTTCAACTTTTACTTCAAAAAGTAAATTATCACAAGGCAAAGGAAATACTTTATTCTAGACCCTTTTAGCAGTATGAAACTTGAGATAGTATGTCGAATAGGTCTTCTGTGTGTTTTATAATGAATACGCTTTCTTTATCAATAAAGCAACTTTTAAAGCCTATTTATCTGTTTTTTTTTAGTTTATTACATCGACTTGCTTTCAGCCATGGATTCATAAGAGGTTGCTGGAGGCTACTATCAAATCTTACGACACAAACTGGCTTAGGGTAAGGGATCAGTCATTATTAATGCCGGGTAGGAGGCCGGAAGATATTTTTATCGATAATAAAATTTCTTATTATCTCATTGAGATTTTCAAGGGCCCCAAATTATTTAGCTGTATTTTTGGTGGCTCCTCTCTCTATCAAATTTGACGACGAATTCCCAAGCAACAAATAATATTTTTTAATGGCAAGTGACCCAAAAAGGACTTAGAAATACTTCCAAGAGAGAAAAGTGGCATGGCACCTAGAGATACTTTGAGGAAAAACGGAAGGCTTCACAAAGATCATAGAAGAAAGACGTTTGCGTTTCAGATAGCTGAGGTCAGATTTGACAAGTTTTTATGTCCCCTTATTTTACACTTAAGATTTTCAGTGGCCCCCTTTTACTTTCTCAAGTATAGCTTCCGGACTCCGGTACACTGGCTTTTGCAGTCGTTTTTTTTATGATTTCATAGTGACAGTTTATTTTCTCATCTATTCACATCCCCAATGATTTATTTCCATTAATTTTAATTTGATCCTGTTTTTCGTAGGAAAGATGTTCTCTATTTGAATCAATTAGCAAGGGGATCTCTCCTATCAGAAAACGAGCAAGATAAAATAATTCCAACGCTGGCTGTATTTTGTACTTTATTTCGACATGCACTGTTTTGTGTTTACGATACCGATTTTTATGGTCCCAACGCTGGTAAGTCTGTTGTTTATTGTATCATCTTGATAACTTTGACAGAATGTGACCCACAAATTCAGCTTATAGCTGATTGAATAGCTAACATTTTCAGTTATTTTTAGAAATTTTCCTGACTAAAATCGGTCACTCCGTTCAGATTCTGCAAGTGATTTTCTAAAATGAATCCCTTTGAGAAACCTTAAAAAACATGCTAAAATTACAAGCAAAAATTGCTTAAGTGTTTTACCCTTACAGCGATGACTTTCAGCGCGCTTTAGCATGTGCTTTCGTTTTGACGGGTTGAAAGTCTTCTCCCTTGTGTGCATAACTTATTCAGGGGGATTCCATTCTCCCATGAGGACAAAATACATGAACACATCCAAGAGTCATTATTGCTAGGAAGGAGAACAAAGGGAAATCTTGCTCGGTGTTTTACCTCCTTTTGCAGGTTTTTGAAAGGGGCTTTCTGCAGAAAATCTCCTATTTCGACGAGAAAGAATGGCCGATTAAAGCCGGGTAAATTACCGAGCCTATTTTGACATATCGGGGATAAAATGAGAAAGTTTTCAATATCATTGTTAGATATTCAGGGAGCAGAATTTTTTCAAACGCTGAGCGTTTTATTGACTCACCCGGTAGTTTTCAGCTGTCACAATCCAAAGCATTGATTTGATGATTGTGTAAATAGTGGAAAAGTCGTCATCTAATAGGCCTGAACAGTACTAGTGCTCCATCCTTTTTCTCAGTATTTTTATTTTAGGCAAAAAAATTTCAAATACAGACAACAAAGAAGCACAATTGGAAAGAAGTTTCTAGACAAATTTTAAGAAGATGAGTTCATGACCCACAGCATTTATTGTGGTTTATCGAGGAAACTGGAGCACCTTGTTTCTTTTTCCTCTTTTAATAGCTGCATATGGAGTATTTGTAACTAGCTTAGGTTCTTTTTTGCAATTAGAAAGGTTTGGAGAGAAATAAGAGATGTTTAAACTGTGATAAGATACCAAATTAACTTGCAGCTCTGTTGGCCAAATTATTTAAGATTTTACGAATTCATTGCAAGATTCTTACAGTATCATTTTTCAGACAGTCGATTCTATTTTGACTCCCCTATAGAAGACAACTTTTTCATGTTTATTTGCTGAGATCTCTCATGCTCTATGCTCTTCTCAATTGCAGGTAAAGTAGAATCAATGATGCCATTTACGTTAAAAGAACTCTCTGAGATGTCCCAGTCATTACTCGAGGTCATTATTGGACTAATACAAATGATGTTTTCTGAAACAAGAACTAATGTAGTTGATGCATATGGAAAAGCAATGTTAAGTGTTGGGGCAAGACCTCTGGGGGACTCAAGTGGATTAGATGCATGGGGAAGTCTTTGTCAGGTATGTGTTAGATTTCCAGCTGAAGCTACAGAGTGGTTTCAGTCCAGTTGTAGTGGCATTTTTGTCCACGCGGAATCGCGATAGCGATTCCTTGTGGGTTGGTAGTCGGCCGCGGGAAAGTAAGCCTCTTTGAAAGATCAGTATGAAAATGCGTCAGCAAAATTTTCCACCACTCTGTATTATGACGTAAAGCTATTAAGGGCTTTTTTCTTATGTTTTCATGGTATCCAGAGCTCAATGACAATCGATGCGTGACAATTGATATTCTACTGGTCAACAAACAAGCATTTGTCTTGGTCTTCGCAAAACTTCTGTTTTCTTGAATTGCCAGACAGATTTCAAGATTTCGTTGTTTGGAAATTTGTAAATGGCCTTGACATTTTCATTTGGGGATTTGTTTACCATGCAGGCATCAATGAGAGAGCCCTGGCAGGAAGTGTGCCTAGGTATGCAAGGGCAGAGCCAGTTTTCTCGCTGCAAATTGAGCAGGTAGGTTAGATTAGGCCAAAATTCTAAATATTTTCCTGTTGAATCAAACGAGGAGCTTGGTCTCCCACAGTGCGAGAGTATTTTTGCTGTCTGTGTTCTCGTGAAGATTCAAATAAAGTTTTTAGCAGCCTTTCTAATGTTTTCCTAGTGTGATTCAGGCTTCCATTGAAGCGATGAAGCGTGGGCATTGGTTATGGATAGTTGCTTCTGGTAGATATTTCCTAATTTGAAGGCTGTCCATGTAACTTTCTTTATATCAAATTTAATTCAGCAATAGGTTCCTAAACGCAATTTTAAAACGCCACTAATTCAAAGCCAGGTTCAGCGAAAGTCCTTTGTAAAGGCCAATAAGGAGTTTACGAATGCAGGGCAGCAAGTGCATCTGCAACGCGATGTTACTTTTGTTTCGGATCTTCGGCTTCAGTAGACTCCTTGTTTTCATGCGAATTTGTTTCCTTTGAGACCTATGGAATTGCTCTTCTTAATTCATTTTTCTGTACTTCAGATGGATTTCCAAAGTAGAATTTTATCTTAGATGCAGGTTTTCGAAGAAAAAGTTAGTTCTCTGGCATGCAGAATAGTCTTTAAGGGGCTGTATGAGCTAATCTTCCAAAAAAACCACGACTTCCTGTTCCAAATGCAGAAAGCTATCATTAGATACATTGTGACAAATTTGGGTTGAGCTCCATGTATTTAACCTGTGCAATCAGGTTTTCATACAATCTATGATTATGGAGATGCAAGAAATCTCAAGCCACTAGTTTCAGATGTGTTTTGACATAAACGCGTAAAGCCCACATAGGCTTGATAAATTCTACGACAGTTACCCTTTATATACAGTAAATCCCCGAATTTAATAACCTAGAGGCTGTTTTTCTTAAATCATGTATCTTGCAATGTAGAACATGTTTATGAAACATGGCTTCTTATTGCATGAGTTGCAAAGTTGATTTTTGATTGCTGTTATTAAGGTCATCGTGGTCCCAGTTGGCTGTAAAAGTCTCATTCTTCTCCCC
Organism: Aurelia sp. 4 Dawson et al 2005; assembly: GCA_964019985.1. NCBI lineage: Eukaryota > Metazoa > Cnidaria > Scyphozoa > Semaeostomeae > Ulmaridae > Aurelia > Aurelia sp. 4 Dawson et al 2005. Next base: position 17,623,123 of record OZ026496.1, on the reverse strand, counting down.
ACTTATCATGCCCCTAAGAACGCTTCCAAAACAAATAATAGGGCTGAACATCTTTGTGAGACTCTCAAGAGGACTAAATGAGGCACCCTTGAAATTAGAATCTTTATACCTTGAAATTAGCCTTTTTCGTTTGAAATAAGAACCAGTTTCAGCCTGGCTCTCGAAAAAGTAGGTTCTTATAGGCGGGGCTTTATTGTACTAAAATCTTGTGCAGCTCCTTTAACTTTATGACTCATATGTTTAAACATCTCTTCTTTAGTCAGTAACACAGCTTGTAAAGCAGTTACACGCTAGAGACAATCGCCATCAATTCTGCCCGGACGAACATTGGTTATCGCCAAGAATTGCCATCAACGCTGACCAGGTATATTTCTTTACCAAAATATTCGTTAAAAGTAGCATACTTTCGGTTTCAAAGATGTTTTATTCTTCTGCTCAATCGCGTTGCATCTTCTGTCATCGGAAAAGTTGTTGCTATCGCATCTTTTGAGCTGGAATACTGGAGCTGAGCTTTTGATACTGGATTTTATGACATATTTTATATTATTCTTACATGATTTTCTTAAATTAGTAAGGTGTCAAAATGTGTTCAATAGAAGTAAATCTTGGATCAGGTTTTACGCGGATATTTTCCTGGTTTGAAACTGTATGTTGTCTTTTTTTGCAGGTTATAATAGAAGGCTTCTTTGAAGAAAAAGGTACGTTAGTTCAGCCTCTACTTTCTTATTACTAGATTTGTCATCGTTGCTTTTCACACTCTAGAAACTGTTGAGTCAATAGGCTTGAGTGGCTTTGCATTCCGGTGAATAGACCTTTTAGCTATTCTGAAAAAGAATCTCAATCGAACGATACTGTGCTACATTTTGTAGAATTTTCGAATGTGCACAATAGTGATAGAAGCTCTAACGCCACTCGGTCGAATCTCGTGTATAAAAATGTATAAAAACAACGCTCGATCTAGGCTCTTTTGCTGAATAGCTAAAAGGTCTATTGCAGCCTTAGAAGACCCGAAGACCTATAACAGGGTCGTGACAATATATATTTCTTCTTGCGACCGGACAAAACTCATTCTTAATTTCCTGCATAAAGAAACTGCAACTATTCTCTTACGGTGGAAATATCTTGCTAAGCCCGTGATCCTTACCTTGTAAAACATAACCATTAATACACGTAAATGCAGAGCTACTGATATTTGCTGGTATGCAATTAGTGATGCGTTGCAGCTATAGCTGTTAGACACCCCAAGTATCTATCAGATGCCAAATATATTAGATTCGGATGAAGTTTCGATACGAGAAACAATGTGAGCTGGGCATGAGGGCATAGAGGATTATCAAGTTATCATGTGATTTAATGATTTGTTTCTTCATAGAAAGTAAATTTTACATGAAATACAACTAGATATGGTCCCTTTGTTTGACTTGGAGATATTTTGAGAATCAGGATATACCAAATGGGGAATTTCCTGCGACCGCCTGGTCACATGGTCAGATGGGTTTTCATACTCTTACCTATAAGTCTTCTGCTTTCCTCTGTGTTTCAACTTAATTCATCCCTCGGAAATTGCAAAGAAGAAACAATCAAATTTCACCATGTACTGTTTTAGGCCTAATGTTTCTTATTGATGATTTTTGTCTTTCATCTCCACCAAGCTTTCTTATATGTATAGGGTGTCCAAAAAGAAACTTCAAGTGCTAGATCTTGCTTAACTTCCAGAAAGTAAATTTTACGAACACAAAAGGTATCAGCGTGTAGCTGAAAGACCTACCTATCTTTGAGCTGTTGCATGGTCAGTTCAAGCCATAGCTGCTGTCTGAAAAATCAGTTTCTAAGATCCATTCCTTCAAAACGGAGAATGCCAAACAATCCAGCAAACAAGTTACCGTTTCAGAATTTATTATAATACAGATAAAACTTTGATTAATAGCAAGAAACTCTTTTGAGGTATGATAAGAGTCTTTCTACCTTCCATGAATTCATTCGTTTCTCTAGCTCTTCTGTCCATTCCTAGCCCATGCTTTGGAAGGCATGCAAATGGCAGAATTTTGAATTTCCTTAAAAGAGCGAGTTTGAATAAGGAGCATTTCAAACAACAGATTTCCGTAACATTCTTCAAATGTATCTTTACCTTAAGTTTTCGTTAGATTTTGACGGGAAGAGGATGGCGATCATTTCACTCTAAATGAAAAGTGTAGGATTCCAATTTTTCTTTCCATCTGATTTTCAGGACAATAGATATTAAGCTGTAAACCAAGCAGCAGCTCTAAAGATAGCCAAGCTTTTAACTAGACGGTGAAGGTGAAGGTGAAGGTGAAGTAGCTAAGCGCTAATCAAGTTCGGGACCCCTTGTCATGACGGTCAAGTGGTGGGGCCCTACCAGGTATCGAGCCCACTCCGCCTGACCGTTCTGGCTGCACAGTCAGAAGATTACACCATGACACCACAACACCTTCAGAGCCCTAAAATTGTCGATAGTTGTTGATTTCAGAGAGCCAGTTGTGACTTAGCTGGTGAAATTTTTTGGGTATCCTCTATGTATTTGTTACTGATGCCAAATTTTATATTTTACAGAACAAGAAGATGACACTTATCGGCCAGGAATGTCAGCATTAACAGCAAGAAGCATGGCAATTCTGAGACATATTCCATTCTCTGTACCTTTTCTACAACGTGTTAAGGTGTGTGTATTAACGAATAGTCATTGCAGGTATTCAGAACTGGAAACCTGCGTATTTGTTTGAAAGAACTGTTGTCGTCTGAAAGAAATAAGGTAAATCAAAAAGATTGTCGAGATATGCAATGAGGTAACTGTCAGAAATTATGGAGCAAAAGGATGGCGGAAAGGATTTAGCAGGGTCTCCAAAACTAGCAGGTGGAAAAAATTGGGCTAACAAATACTTGTAAGTTATGAACGTAAGCAAAAAATCGTTGTGTTTAGCTCTTGTTTATCCATAGACAATTTTAATTGTTTTGATACAATATTTGATGACCTGAAATTTCAGGTTGCGTCGTCCTTCTACCGGATTTCCTAGCGTTGGAATTTAAATCTATTTGTGAAATTAGCAATTTTAGGGAATTTAAATCTAAATACCAGTTAAATCATGGACCAAAATGGAATGCGGAATTCTCTTTCTCATAAAAACCTCTTACCAATGTTTTCCTAATAGACCATTTTCACAATTAAGTTCAATGCGAGGTAAAAGATGTGATTCCCTGTACACAGCAAGAAATCAACATCATAGCATTATGTTGCAAAGACACGTACAAAACTATTTCATGCATTGCGTAGAGCGATGCACGCTTTTGAGATTTAGATTCACATGATATCGAGGCAAGTGATGTTCATGGAAGTATTTCAGAAGAATTGACGTCATTGTGAAAGTGGTCTATTCTTAGGTCTGCAAGATGATTGATTGAACCAAACCAAATTTTCACATCTACGTTAGCCTTTGACTGACAGATTAGCATTTCAGTCTTGAATATCAGCTACACACTTTATTCCACAGCTCGCCAAACGTCCCAACTTCGTGGACTTACCCATTAGGTAAATTCGACTTTACGACACTTTCGTAGTCCTGAAATGCCTGAAAGGCCCAAACACTTGGCCAAATCAGGTCTCCTCGCACAGAACAATGACGAAAGCGAATTTTTTCTTATGTGAGATGCATTGTTTGCACTTTCATTGCCATGGGGCCGAAGATCTTTAGTATTTGGTTGAAATCCATTTCTCATTACTCCTGAGATAAAGGAAATGCCCTTGCACATTGAGCTGTGTGAGGAGCTTCCCTACGAGTTGATCAAGTTTTTGGGCCATTTTTGCAACCAAAAAATTGTAAAGTCGAATTGGCCTATATTTTAATTGGCCATAGAAACGCGAGAAAAGTCACTAAAAAAGTTTGTTCTCTCTGCTTTCAACTTGAGTTTGAATCATCAAATCCGTCAATTACACTTGGTGCTATGAATTTTCGAAAGCGAGATCTTTTTCTGGCTCACCCGGTACACGTTTTTTATAAGAAACTGGTTTATAAGAAACTAGTACTAAGATGGCCAAAATTTTAAGAAACTCTAATACATTGTCTGAGAAGTACTAAGAAACTTTCAAAGTTAAAAGCATGGATATTATAGCAAATAGATCGTTGAACCTTTATTCTTGAGCAATATTATCGAACCATTTGTGTTTTCAACATAACAGAACACTATTTATTCCTTAATCGTGTTTTAAATGTCAAGAAACATATCTGGCGCAGTGTTAGCGACCACATTGATAATTCTGCATTCAAAAAATAAGAAACCAATTAAGAAACTTTCAGTACTAAAATGGACAAAATTTCATGTGAAATTAAGAAACTTTTAGTACTATGGCCTGATCCAAGTTTCTTATAAAAGAAAAGACGTGCACATCCTATAATGATGCAACCCAGCATACGTTCCAAATTTTTAAATTAGTGGGTGTAAATTTCAATGACATATTTCTTTGAACTGAGTGGCTTCCAAGAAACTTTAGCTATTTTACAATAATTCTGCCGTTGGACTTTACTGAAATCTTCAATATACTCAGTGTTAGAGTGTTTTTCTTCTCATTCCATAATTCAAGAAAAAGTTTCAAAACAACTTAAAGCTATCGCAATTTCTAAACTGTTTGATGCAACATAAAATAGTTTCCAAGAAGACCATTGATTATGGATGTCTCCAACATAGTATCAAACAAAAATCTGTCACTTTTGTGATTGGTTTATGATCTAGGGATTTGATGATATCACATCGTGAAATGAGTCGAAATTTAAGATGCGTTCTAATTTTAAAAATATTTAGAATTTCTGAAAGGTTCTACGGTAGAATGATTGGTAGGTAGATTAAGTTAAGGATAGACCTTTTAGCTATTCTACAAAAGAGCATGGATCGAGCGTTATTTTTATACAATTTTATACATGAGGCTTGATCGAGTGGCGTTAGAAATCATTCACTATTGTACACATTCGAAAATTCTTCAAATGCAGCAATGCGTCGTTCGACTCAAACCCTTTTTTTAGAATAGCTAAAAGGTGTTTTAGGTCATACATAGAGTTTTACGCCACCTTTATACGCTGATCTAAAGATTTGGATCTCATGTTATGCAACCCTTGCTTGATCGTTTATTTTTCTAATATTTCTCATTTCTAGATCTTTCAACGTATTCTAAATCAAGACAAACAAGGCTCCCAAGATGGTGCTTCAGATTTTATGATGCCTGCTCCAGGATCTTTCATAACAGTAAACAGAAAATATTTGTATCAAGATGCTTATGATCAACTTTCCCAAGAGAGGGGTAAGCGTTAGTTTGTTTCTTTACTTTGGGCAATCAATGAGCAGCCAGGGCAGCGTAGGTTCAAAATCTTTTATTTATCTATACTTACCTTTTTAAATTGTAATATAAAAGTAATTTATATTACTTTAATTACTGTAATTTATAAGGATCTTCATTGTAATCTTAACAGTAATTTCAACTTTATGTAACTTACGTGGTACTATAAATTATATGCGCCGCAGAATATTGTCAATATAGTGGCACGTTATAAAATCAACTATTTGTTATTATTTATCATATCATTATTTCAAGAAGGCTGGTGTAAAATGCTATTTCGCTATAATTCTACTGTTTAACGTACCTGAATCTGAAAAATTGCGGACGAACTGATAACCGTTGTGGTTTCCAAGCTTTTCGAGAAATTACAGAAGTCTCAGTTTTAGTTTCATATGTTTAAATTCCACTAGATACAATTTATTTATAATTAACTATACTAACAAATAACTAAACTACATGGAAATAAAACAATATTGCAGAAAATTAATACAGACAGAAAAGTTGTCAAGAAGGACTTTATGAATTTCTACAGTATGTAATCAAGCAAAGGTCACTCAATCTTATGGTTTACGATTTAGAAATTTGCTTGTGTTAGCTATATCCTCGAATGAGTTGCAATATTATTTTCGCTGTAATTTTGAAAACAATGGAAGATTTTTGAAAAAGTCAAAAGCACGATTACAGCGTAGTGGCTACAATTTGCTTCAAGCCATCATGAAGCCATGCTTTTGAAAACATGGGTCAAAGAATTTTACACCCACCTTTACATACGAGTATGAAGATTTCATGTTCTAATCAAGTACAATCTTTCTGTTATCCATGGTTTGACGATCCTCTGCTTATTTTCACCGTTATTATTAAGAAAGGCCCAGTTTTAACAGAAGTATTTTGCTAGGGCTCAATAAAATTTTTTCCTCCTGGTAGCAAGTTAAGCAGTTTCGAATCTTTTTACACAATTCCTTTTTCTTTCCCTATATACCGCCTCGTTCTATCCCAAACCCTTTCTCTCCTTCTTTCTTTCGCTTCTTTTCCCTTTCCTTCCATCTCTTTTTCCCTTTCTCCCATTTTCCTTCCTGGGAAATTTGAGCATTTCAGCTATTTTCCTGGTAGCGCCGCTACCACGCTATTTCTTTTTTGAGCCCTGTTTTTGCTGGGCAGTTTTGAGGAAGATGAAGTAGCTGGTTGACAAAGCAACTAAATAATTTGCAGAGAATTTATCTGACTTATAAACATTTTGGTTTCCCAGCATTTTTCAGATCACCAAAATCGGATGAGCGAATCTATAGCCCAAGAGCTAACATTTTACCTAGCAGGTGAAGATTGATGCGAGAAATGTTCTCAAAGATCTGTCTTGTTAAAAGAGAAGTTTAATTTTGCAGCTCCAAATATAAAGAAGAAGGTTCGTATCAAAATGATAAATGCACAGGGACTCGATGAAGCAGGAATCGATGGTGGTGGTATATTCAGAGAATTCATGTCGCAGCTCGTGAAACAAGGATTTGATCCTAGCTATGGATTCTTCAAAAGCACATCAGAGCAACTATTATATCCCAATCCACATGTAAGTAAGAACTATCATTTTCTTGTACACCGAATGACAAAAATATTCGTCTCCAAGGTCAAATCATTTTTCAAATGGGTCATGTTTTTCATGATTTTTTTGGAATCACGCAAATTTTTTGTAATAGTTCTGTTATTTTTCTGTGACATTTTTTTTCGTGATCAGTTTTTATTACAAAGTCCGTCTTCGAGGGGCTTTGATGTTTTTGTACACCAGATGACAAGAATACCCCCTCCCTGCCGAGTGCAAATCATTTTTCATCAAAGTCATGACTTATTTGATTTTGGCTAAAACCAAGTGATTTCGCTGTGGCTTTCGTGATTTACCAATATTTCTGTTATTTTTCTGTGATATGTCAGTGATTTTTCGTGATAACTTTCTTGTACATCGAATGACAAGAAATGTTCCTCACCGAGGGGCACATCACTTTTCAGCGTATATTATTTTATGACTGATTAAAATTCTGTAATTTTTTGTGATTTTCCGCGATTTGTCAGTAGTTCTGTTATTTTTCTGTGATATTTCTGTCGTGATCAGTTTTTATTACAAAGTCCGTCTTCGAGGGGCTTTGATGTTCTTGTACACCAGATGACAAGAATACCCCCTCCCCCGCCAAGTGCAAATCATTTTTCATCAAAGTCGTGACTTATTTGATTTTGGCTAAAACCAAGTGATTTCGCTGTGGCTTTCGTGATTTACCAATATTTCTGTTATTTTTCTGTGATATGTCAGTGATTTTTCGTGATAACTTTCTTGCACATCGAATGACAAGAAATGTTCCTCACCGAGGGGCAAATCACTTTTCAGCGTATATTATTTTATGACTGATTAAAATTCTGTAATTTTTTGTGATTTTTTCCGCGATTTGTCAGTAGTTCTGCTATTTTTCTGTGATATTTCTGTCGTGATCAGTTTTTATTACAAAGTCCGTCTTCGAGGGGCTTTGATGTTCTTGTACGCCAGATGACAAGAATACCCCCTCCCCCGCCAAGTGCAAATCATTTTTCATCAAAGTCATGATTTATTTGATTTTGTTTGAAAGCACATGATTTCTCTGTGGTTTTCATGATTTGCCAATGTTTCTGTTATTTTTCTGTGATATGTCAGTGATTTTTCGTGATAATTTTCTTGTACAATGTATGACAAGAAATGTTTCCCACTCAGGGGCAAATCACTTTTCAGAACAGTGTACATTATTTTATGGCTGATAAAAATCCAGTAATTTTTTTGTAATTTTTCGCGATTTGTCAATAGTTCTGTTATTTTTCTGTGATATTTTTTGTCGTTATCATTTTTTATTACAAAGTCCACTTTATAACCTTCGAGGGGCTTTGACGTTCTTGGACACTGGATGAAAAAATATTCCCTCTTCCCCGCCCAGTGCAGATCACTTTTCAACACGGTCATCATTTGTATGATTTTGTTTTAAACCGCGTTATTTTCCTGTGTTTTAGTATTGCCGATGCTTCTGTTATTTTTTCCCGTGATATTCCTGTGATATATGGTTAGCATTTTCTTTATTCCTTCTGAGCGGCAAGTGATTTCTCAAAACAATGCACCTGTTTTTTGTGACTTTTAAAGTAACGAAAGGTTTCCTATTATTTTTCGTGATTTGTCAGTGGCTCTGTTATTTTTCTGAGATTTGTTTGTAATACACCACTTTAATGAACAGCCTCGTTTTGGAACTTATTCAAAATTCTTTCATAGGAAATTGTAGACGCCAAATTCGGACTTAGCACCCAAAGTTTAGTCTAACCACAAGTTTTCATGTTGCTAGCGGTCGTCGTGTCAATTTCATGATGATTTAAAGTTTGAAAATCTATAACAGATTTGACCGTGAAAATGACTCGGGGTGTAAACTTTCACCCCCAAACCACTTTTCACGGTCAAATCCCTTATAAATCTTTGAACTTTAAATTGTCATAAAATCAACATCACAACTGTCAACAGTTTAAAAACATCTCACCCGGACTAAAGTTTGGGTGCCAAATCGGAATCTGGGCTCGAAATTTTCATATTAACAATGGGAAGAGATTTTGACAAATTTCCAAAACGAGGCTTCTTAATTAAAGTGGTGTATTTCTCGTGATAATTTTCTTGTACACCGGATGACATAGAATGTTCACAACGGAGGGGCGAATCATTTAACGAAACTGTGTACGTTCCTTTTTCTGTGATTTTGTGGCTGGTCAATAGTAATGCTATTTATCTTTTGTGATCTTTTTAGAAGAATTTGTACAGAAAAATTAGCGATTTGCCCCTTGTTCCCCACAGTCTAAATATCATTGGAGTTAACATTTGTTTATCAGCTCAATTTAAGATATTTATGGCTTTCGTTACATTCAAAGCAGAATCACAATTTACTTTTAGGTCTGGAAAATGTCTCCAACATGATTATAACGGGCAAAGATATTACAGGAGCTGACTTAGTTTCTTCCAGTACATATTTTCATCTTAAATTTGAAAATTGTTTATGCATGGTAGCCCCAGCAGTCGAAATGGTTATTTTGCAAGGGGGCTGTTTCAAAAATTTTAAAGGTTAAAAATCTACTAATACTAATGAAAGGAAAGGAGAACTAATTACAATCGTTATCTATTTATTTGTTTATTTACTCATTTGTTTACTTAATAATTAATTTGTTTATTCATTTATTTATTTATTTATTTATTCATTTACATAATGTACATGATTGATTGATTTATTTATGCATAGATAATTGTATTGAATTATTTTGCTGAATGTGCCACCCTATAGTTTTCATACATTTGCTAAGAAATACAGATAACTCGTTCTAGCCTTTACTCTCCTTTATAATTGATCTATTTATTTCTTAGTTTACTAGCTTACAGTACTGTGAGATTAATCGAGCGATTTCAGAAGTTTTCAATTTGTTTCACAACATTTTATAGAGGATCACAAATTTTTTTCTTTCAACAATTAATTTACAGCTCTTCTCTTCGTAAGCATATTTTGTTACTTTTCATAAATACTCGATTTCAGTAGTTTTTATAATTTTGGTTTATTCAAAATCATTTCAGTAACTAAATCTATTTCTCAATGTGGTATATAGATCATTCCATAGTTGATTTTTGTAGATTGTCTTTACGTCAGAGTATAATGGTACCAGTTGTAAAGATTTTGACCACAACGCTGAGCACTTGTTTTTTTTTTGTTTTTTAGTCTGCTTTGAAATTCAAAATCTTGCTTCAGTTGATATGCTGAGGTTATAAATAGATTTGAGAAAGTTACAGATCTTTGAAATGAATGATATTTTCGTACGGGATGACTTATCAACTAATTCATGGTATGATGAAATAGATAAGTAAAATTAATATTTGCAGTATTTTTACTACTAATTTTATTTGTAGATATTTATTTTAGATTTTAATAGGGTTTTGAATAGGGTTTTTAGTAGTATGTATATATATAATTAGGTTAATTTAGTTTTAGATTTCATTTTTGTTTGTAACTTTTTTAAATGGAGAGCCCCTTGAAAATCAACATTTTGGAGGGCTACACTCCTTAAACAAGTGAAATAAGTAAAAAATTAATAAATAGATCAATAGATAAATAAATGGATAAATATTTCAACCTAAATTTTCTTTAAAAAGTGCATGAAATCAGACATTTGTTTGAATGTACTTTTAAGTAATATCTTATTGGAAATATTTATATTTTATTTGAAAATAATTTGTACTTGAAGGCCTTTTGAAATAGGATTTGCCAGATGCAAAATAGCTGACCTTAAAATGAATCAATCAAACAAAAGATTTATGAAAATTAGATGAACATGTTTTCATCTTCTGAAAGAGAAATAAAACTTTATTTTAAAATCATTTTGAAATTAAAGAATCTTTTTAAAGAATCACCGATGGATGTCTTCTGATATCTGAAGTAAAATTATGCTGGCATAGAAGTATGTTAATTTAAAAAATATGAAATAACCTGCGAAGGTGAAATGATGATTAAAGAAGAATTTAAATTTCGTGAATAAGGAATTTTTTAATGAGTCAAATTACTTTAATCATTGATGTCTTATTTTATCTTGTGATGTTTTTTAATCTTGTGATCTATGAAATAGAATAATTCTGAAATGAAATTATCTGAAATTATGAAATATGAAGTCATCTCTAGAAAGGAATTATCTGGAAAAGACAGAAATTGGATGAAAATAAAATTCCATGATAAAATTGAATTTTTCCAAATCATTGATGTCTAAAAATAATTTTCTTTTATTTTGTGAGAGAGAATTATCTGAAGTTAAAAGATATTAAATCATAGATGAAATGAATTGATTGAAAAAAAGATTGCATGGAAATGATTGGTCAAAATGTCGATCTCTAATGATTCGTGAAAATAAAATCATTTCTCATCAGGGCAAAAGTGTCGGATTGCGCTAGTTGAAGGTTTGGGGCCGAGTCGGAGGCCCAGGCACCCCGGGTTCGGTGAGTAAGCACGCCGCACAGACTGTTCCTGAAAATACGTCATTGCCAACAATAGATGCCGGATCATTGATTTCCATTCGGAACAAACTGAAAAAAGTTTGTCCGGGCAAAAGAGTGCCGGACGGCGCTAGTGGAAAGCGAACTGCGGATGAGTTTATTCATATAAAATTCATGATGCGAAGTATCCACTGTGCTAAGCCGGCACGATTATATTTGTTGAAAACTGAGATGTGGTTCTGACAATAGAGCATGAAATATGCAAAACCTTGAGGTTTGCAGAGGCCTGCTTAGAAAGGAGGACGGGGGTTTCGCCATTCGAGGCTCCAATTATTTCAGGCATTACAATAACCTACTGAAAGCTGCTGGTTTGAACTATCACCTGTTGCTAGCTGGCAGTGTCTTTGGTGGTTGGAAGCATCATTTTTAGGCCCTTAACTTGATTTATTTACCCTCGATAGTTGGCAGTTTCAATCGTTAGGTCAGGCCCATTTGCACCATCAAAGCTTGGAAGTATCTTGCAAGAAACTTGTTGGCTGGAAGTGTCTTATCATTCAAAGTATTATCATTTGAATTAATGGTTTAAAACGAGGAAATTTTGGCTCCAGCTACTACTTGAACGTAGCCCAGGTATAAGCTGATTCAATACACATTGTTTCTTTGATAAGAAACTAGTTCATAAGAAATCTGTTTTTTTCTGGACATCCTCCCCGGTAGTGTAGTGACCCCCGTCGTCGAGTCAAATGTGATCTCCAGAGGCTGGTGGTTGTATTGTTTCAAACAATCCAATACAACACCGTTTACTTTGAATACACTGTCGAATGATGCAATATTTTGTTAATGTTGAATTCAGATTTTTCTACTGGCGAAATTCGTGCTGGCTTAGCTTCGTGGGTACTTCGCTATGGTTGCAATTTAGTCTGTCACACTGAACTTTGGTGGTTCGATCCCACCAGTATCCCACTGGCGCTGTCCGGCACCTCTTCTTTTTTTCTGCCCTCGTTGGGCATTGATTACAACAGGCCCTGCACTCGACAGGGTCGAAAGCGATGCATCCGCGTCATAGCTAACGCACTTGCAGCCACCGCCGCTGTACGAAGAAAAGCCTGCTTAAAGGCTTGGTCCTAGCATCTTCCCAGAATGCAAGATTTAATGTTAGAAACTGACTTATAAGAAGCTGGTACTGTTATGGTCGAAAATTGAACTCCAGTCCTGCGTTCGAAAAAGAGCTACGAAACTTTAAGAAACTTTTAAATGATCAATTCGAAGACATAATGGTAAAGTGTTATCGAACCGTTATCCCTGAGTAACATCAGAGTCGATCAGAGTCCCTGCTCGGAACCGGAACATAGCATTCGTTGTCCCCCAAAAAGGAAAGTTGTGATGCCACGTGTCCTTCTTGTTTCGATGACCATATCGAGTAAAGCAAGCGGTCATTTTTAATCCTGGATACCGAGGCGGAGGATTTCTGGCAGGTGTATGAAACTTTTTTTCATTAACTTTTGAGGGTACGAGCATTTTAAGAGCAATTCTTATGGGGTACAAAATTATTTTGCTTGAAAAAAATTTGGATGAAGTCATAGATCAAAGATTGAAAGAAAAGTTAAGATACATCTGGAAATGATGAATCACCTGACCAGTTTATATGAACATCGCCTGGGATAACTTGGTATCTGTTCATATATCTATGTTCTCTATGTTCAAGATGGATGAGGTCAATTTATCGTCCGCCCTGGTGCCCAGAATGAAATATGGCCGCTCCCTAAATTATTGTTATTTAGAGCAGACTGAAGTCAATTTTGTTTCTGGTGTATCACTTCATTGCTGCAGTTTTGTTAATGCTTATTGCTGTGAAAACTTAGGTTAATCTTGTTGTTGTTGTTGTTGTTGTTGTTGTTGACAATTCACAGTCATAGTGTCTTTGGAAGCACGTGGCCGTATTGTTTTTATCTATTCGATACACTGTCGAACGATGAAATATTTTGTTGATTTTAAATACAGAAATTTAAATAATTATGATCGTGCTGGCTTAAGCTTAGTGGGTACTTCGCAATGGGCGCAATTCTGTCCGAAAAAACTGAACTTTGGTGGTTCGATTCCACCAGTTTTCCACTGGCGCTGTCTGGCACTTTTCTGTTTTTGCCCGCTTTGCACACTGCACAGGCCATGTACAGGACAAGACCGATCGTGCTCAGTTTGGGTCATAGCCATCAAACGTGCAGCCTCTACCACTGTATTCAATCTAGGCTGCACGAACCCTAAGTCCTAGCATAGGCGTTTTTCTACCCACTCATCGTTTGTTATGTAATATTTTTGGCAAAATTTTTCAAACATTTTTTTTGTTGATGGAATTTTTATGGACTTCCCAATGATTTGGAACCAACCATTTAGATTGACTTGAAATTGTGGCAACAGAATCAGAATTTTAATAGATCAATGATGAGATTTTTGTGTTCGAATATCATACAGAATTTTCAGTGAGACCACCTACTGGACTGGCTTAGCTCAATGGGTACTTCGTTGTTGTGTGCAATTTAGTCTGCTTAACTGAAAACCGCTCGAAAATCTACTCTGCTTCCCACTGGCGCCGTCCGGCACATAGTCTTTTTTTACCTCTGGTACCCAGAGTACCTTTAGCTCAATTCTTGCAATTGGACTGGGTGGAAGGACGTTAAGGAGGATTTTGACTGCAGTCTTTAGGCCATGGCATACCAGACGAAGTATTTAAAGGCGCTGGGTCACGTAAACTTAAACAAACCTGTTATCTCTAGAATCTATATTGCTGACCACACGTGACCAGTGTGTTCTGCACAGATTTATGTGGATGGGGTGAATCCACACTAAAGCGAAAGCTACTTCTAAAAATCCACCAATATCTCTGTAATCGTACAACATATGAGTGTTTAGTTTGCTTCTCTACGAAGTACAATAGTCCATCTCCAAACCAACAATTTCATTTTGAGAAAACTAGTGGAATATCACTGTGATATGGTCCATCAAAAATACTGCAAAATCGTCATTGCGAAAGAAGTTTGTTACATTGCATGACTCTGCCCCTTTAATGAATTATTCTACTGGACAGTTTTTATGAGAGCAGAAGATGAAATGAGGCAGTTTCTAAACGACCATTGAAAATAAACAGAATGTAATAATGATATCGTATCGTCACATAACTAAATCAGCATTTCTGTTTGAATAGTCAAATGACTCAGTGAATAAGCTATACACGACCAGTTCGTCAATCATGTTTGGAGCTTCAGAATTTTGAGACGTGAAGGCATTGCCATCACATACAAGGTCATGAATAGGCTATGGCCAGAAAATCTTTGGAATACATTTTAACGGAGATCTCATTATTCTTACTATGATACTAGGTTTTGTGAGAATCTTCCTGTATAATCTAGAGCATTCTAAGAAGAGATTTTCTTACGCATCTCTGGGGGCTTGGAACGACATTTCTATGAACATTAGGGAGCTCTCCCTACCTTGCTTTAATTTAAAAATTGAGCTGAATACCAATACAAACACGGCCCCCTGGAAGATTAGCAGTAGCTTTAGATTAGTTTTTCTTTATTGTTGATTAACAATGATTGTAATGAGATTTCTGTTTGTTAGCTAAATTCATTTTATCAAGCTGAAGGGTTTTCGTGTATAAACAAATTAGAAATAGAAAACAGAAAAAAAAGTTGCTAAATGCTATTGGCGACACTCGTGAACATTTTGATGATAATTCCTGATTACGCCTAGTACGCAGCTCTCCCTGATTATTGTTATTGGTAGCTGTTCTGTTTTCTCTCTTTCAGTCGGCAGTTTGACGTATGCTTGTTTTGTTTTTGTTTTTTGCTTTGGTTGTAGTAACCTGCTTTATTTTCAAGGAAGTAAGCGTGTTGGCTTAGCAAAGTGGATACATCGCAAATATTAAATTAGAAGAAGTCTGTGCGGTGAGCTTGCTCATCGAACCCGGGGTGTCAGGGCCTCCGGCTCGACCCCAAACCTTCCACTAGCGCCGTCCAACACTTTTGCTGCAAGGACCAATTTATGAAAAACACTCAACATCTGACTGGAAAAATCTTACAGTTTTAAATACTGTAAGATTTACAGTTTTATTTACAATTTTATTTACAGTTTTATTTCAAGCACTTTCATCTCCGTTGTTGTTTTTCTCAGATGATTTTGCTCCTGAAAAGATTCACAACTTCAAATTAGAAAAAAATGCCACCAGATAACAAAAGGCTTTAAGTATAAGTGGGAAAAATCTTACATTTAAATAAATACTTTGGAAATGATGGAAATAAACATATCCGAGAAAAACGACAGAAGGACTGGAAATATTTGTTTCAAATGCCCTTTTTACACAATTTTCTAAAATTCATAAAATTCATTTTGCGTTATTTTCACAGTCTAAACATCGAAATTTATATACGTTTACCTATGATTTTACACTTTACATTTTTGTCTAATAAATCTCAAAAACTAAACATTCAAAATTCATAAGATCCTTTTGTGAAATAAATACTGCAAAATTATGGAAATGAAAGGCAGCAAAATCAAAGGTCAAATTTCGAGGTCGCAAATCAAAGGTCGCAAATCGAGCGAAGATAAATTAAACGAGATTGAAAACTAAAAATGAGCAAAATTTGATCAAAGCAAAATAAGAAGATTTCCCCAGCAGAAAAATGAATAGCCAGAAATTCGAAATTTGTATTAGAATAGATTTTACAGTGTAAGAAATATTTTTCATTGATGGACATAAATATGTCAAAGAAAAAAGGAGGTTAAAATGCCGTGAAGATCTATCATAATTGTCTTTTTTACAATTTTAGACCATTTCGAAAATTGTTACTGAAAATATAGCTTGTCAAAGACTTTCGGATCATTTCTACGGTCTAAAAATTTTTCTAAATTCGCGTAATTTTTTGTATCACCTTATACTTTCCATTTTTAACTGATCTTAAAACTGATAATACAAAATTGACAAAATATTAGAAAAAAATATTGGAACAAAGGCAGTAAAAATTAACTACCAAAATTTACCATGAGATGAATTAGACGATAGCAAAAAATTAAACGAAATTGAATTTGACTAAATTATAATTAGTCAACTTTGGATTTTTTTTATTCTTCAGTCTTGTCTGGCTGGTCTTTGCTCGCTTTGCTAGGTACTTTTTATGCTCAATTTTGATGGCTTTCATTTCAATATTTCCTACAGTCTTTATTTGGCAGAAAGGTCTTACGAATTTAGGATTTGTTAAAGGTCATTTAAAATTCAAAATGTAATGATACAAATATGTACATACATTTGAAATAATCAAATCAAATAATTTAACTGTCAAAATAACACAAGGAATATTTTAGTTCAGCATTTCATTGTGAGCAAATAAACCAAATTATTTTATATTTCGAATGTGAAAGAATGCATGTTGACACAACTTTGACGTTATACGGCTGTAGGAAACTTAAAACCGTATAGAAAAATTTTACTAAAAGCAAAAATATCGCAACAAATGGAGGATTTTTATAATGAAATATTCTTTTTAATATTCATGATAAATAATCATTTTAAGATTTGAAGTAAATCCTACGCTACGTGATGCTACTTAAAGAATTTGACAGCTTTGCTTCATGAAGGGGAAAACTTGTTGCTAGCCATTCATGAACATTTTTCTGAAAATTATCTTTTATTCATCACTATTTATTCAATTGTTTCTATCATATTCATTCTATTCATCATTTATTCCGAAAAGTAAAAACCGAAAAGTTTTGTCTTGAGTAAAAATCTTCCATTGAAATGTGCAAATGATTGTTATGTTAGCTTTCTGATTGTTTTTTATTTCATGTTTTTGTATTTGTTTTTCTATCTTATATTGAAATTTTTTATTAAACATCTTCCGTTGAAATTTGCAAACTAATTGTTAGGTTATCTTTCTGATTGTTTTTTTATTTCATCTCTGCAGGCTGCAAAGATTGTTCCTGACTGCTTGAAACATTTTCATTTCCTTGGGAGAATGCTTGGAAAGGTTCTTTTCTTATTATATTATGCCCTCCCGATCTTTGTATTTTGATATTTCCTCAAACCCCATCCTGATTCTAAAATTTTTCAATTTTTTTCAAATCAACTGGGATGTAAGAAAAAACAAATGCAGAATAAGAAACAATTATTGTCTTTAAAATAATTTTTCAAATCAATTCAGTTCTCAAACCCACCTGCGGTTTGCTGAATAAGTAGTCCTATATTCTGATTAAATTTGAATAAGAATTTTAATTTTTTTTAAAAAGGAAGTAAAATAAACATGTTAAGTATCGCGTTTAGGTAAGAAATGTTCACATATTATAGTTTGTGTGGATACGAAAAAAGATTTATCAGACAGTGTCATAAGTACATAAAAAGATTCAGTTGATATCTATGAATACGAATAGAGATCTTTGTGAAACTAGTTTAATTTTTGGCAACCATCTGATTTATTCAAGTTCATAAAATGTTCCTCCTTTGTCTTGATCATTTATTGTATTTATTCTGACTGCTATGATTGACTGACGGATACACATGGTGAGTCAAAAAGGTTTACCTATTTGGCTAGCTGTGGAATGAATCGTATGATAGAATCACCTGGTAAAATCACCCATCTTCACAAGAAAATCACGAGATGAGAATATTATGTTTGGTAAAATTAGGAAAATACTTGCAGTAGTTTGTATGGGAATCGAGAATCATACGTTCCATTCTGGTCCTTAATTTTTTTTATTGAAAACATTTGAATTTAATGCGATTGTCAGTTTCAGGAGTAGAATTTCAATTTCAGTAGCAAGTTGATCATGGTCCAGACTGAAAAATGGAATCCTCGTTGCCAACATGCCCCTTTCTCGCAATTTCTAATTCTTAGGCCTTAAAGATTGGTGATTTTACCAAACAAAATGCTTTCACCTAAGTTGGCCTTTGACTGATAGATCACCATTTCAGTTTTGAATATCGGCCACATACTTCTTATTCCACGGTCTGCCAAACGCGTAAACTTTTTCAATTCACCCTGTAAACTGCACAGGGCGTGATTTAAGAAGAAAATAATGCACGTTTGACTGTGAAAGTCATCAAAAATTAAGTTTAATCAGCTCAGTAAGATGATGCAATTGAAGCATTCATTTTTTTATTGTATGAAATTTTTTCATTTTATAATATTTATACAGGTTTAAACATATTCATATAGATTTGTTTTAAACCTGACCTGTTGGGACAAAAATTAGAATAAAGCGATAAAATTGAAAAAAAAATGTCCTCATATATAGCTGTTCTTTAAAGGTTTTCAGAGTGGGTGCCAACTTTGTCGCTCTTTCTGGCCAGTTCCACAAATTACAAGTTACAAATTAATCACATAGCTTGTCCTTTCCCGTTTTACAAATAATGCATGCATTCTTCTAGCTCAGCCTGTTGACATTGATAATGCAAAGTAGAATATCATATTTAACCATTACAGGTAATCTATGAGAATATGATGGTGGAAATGCCCTTTGCTCCGTTCTTCCTCTGCAAATTATTGAACAAACATAGTGCTGATGTGGACATTCACCATTTGGAATCGCTAGACCCAGAGCTTTACAGGTAATGTTAGAATCAATTCTATTTTCATTTTAATCAGTCTATTTTCACACTGTTTTTAGAATGTCCAATGGCCCTTGACGATTCTTTAGTGAAAATGCGAAAACGCTTCGTTTTTGATATGATGGACTCTAGTACGGCACTTGAGAAGCACGAAGGAAATTAAAATAAACTATCTTCAATGCTTGTGACAATAAATCTGCCGTTGTACCGCGTTTCTTCTTGTACCTGTCGATTAGGTACAACAGACCCCATTTTTTTTCCTATATTCCAATATATTTTACAAGCTACAGTACACTACTTATAGAATTACTCTTCAATAAGGGCTACACTACATTACTTACAGAAATGACTCTAAGATACTACTACAACGATGCCACGATGAGTAAAAGACAATGTCTACCCCGAAGTCATTGAACATATAGATATATGAAAATAAAAAAGTGATTAGAATACAAGACAAGAGAATTACGTGAACAAAGAGAAAAGTTAGAACTACATGCAATCTACTTATGTATTTCTAGTACACTGGGGAGCGTGGTGGCATTTAACGAAGTTTGTACTTATCTCAATCAAATCGACCAGTTTTATGGATATGCTGTAAGGCTAATTGTAATATATCTCTACTAAAGTCATTGGAAAGATCTTTATCGTTTGTCATTCCTCCATGGATTTTAAGACCATACTGTTGGCAAATGTATCTTTAATGGTTTACATATTCAAGTCCACTTTAGATTTTACCCGACTAAAATCGGCCACGCCAGTTTGAAGTTATGAGGCAATTTCTAGAAAATGCTCCTCAAGAAACCTTCGAGACTGGCTCAAAATCCCTCATAAATTCAGAAGAGTAGCAAATTTCAGTCTCATTAGTTTTAAATTTTCTTTGACTATGTCCACTATTGAATAACATATCTGCCAATATTACCTCTTTGATAACAATCTTAGAAATCATTTGAACTGCTGAGAAACAAGACTCAATTTCTGTTTCTTTTGTAGAAACTTGCTGTCGTTGAAGAATTACGATGGTGACTTTGATGATATTGCACTGAATTTCACTGTTATCAATGGAGAATTTGGAAATATTGAGGTAAGCTACTTAGCTAACAGCTCTTTGGTTAGCTCTTTACAGTGTTTGCAGTGACACAGAAAATTTAGATGTATGCAAGCATGTTGTTTCTCAAATTTGCACCAAATTCTGTCATTAAACTGAGATTCATTTTGTAGCTCTTGTCTTATTTTTCCGGTTGAGTCAACTAGATGCTCAGCGTTTGAAGAATTCTACTCCCTGAATATCAGAGCAATAATATTGAAAATTGCCTTGTTTTATTTATGGTACTCGTATGTTTAATTAGGTTCAGTAATTTACCTGTCTTTAATCAGCCATTCCTTCTTGTGGATGTGGGAGATTATTAGACTGATGACGATGAGTCTCTTGTTGCCCTGTGCTCTTGGACTTGATGATGGCGCTTCAGGCAATAGAGCAAGGTTTACCTCTTGAGCAAAGTTTACCGCAGGGATACAAGGGACTCATCGTCATAAATCTAGGAGAATATCTGCTTAAGGCTCCTTCCAAAAACCAACAAAACTGAGTGAAGGCAACGAAAAAAATTTCCCTGAATTTCCTTCCTAATAATATTGAAGCTTAATTTATTCATGCATTTTGTCCCCTTGAGAAAATAGAATACCCCGGAATGAGTCATTCGTGCTAGGAGGAAGACTTGCTCATCCTCCCCGGCAAAAGCGTGTTCAAGTCATTGCTGCAAGATAAGCATACCAGAAAAGTTGCTTGAGATCCGGGCACGTTTTTATAATTTTATTGAATGGACTTTCTCTCTAGACAATCCCTTGTGAAATCTGAACGGATTGACCGATTTTAACTAGGAAAAATTATGAAAATAATTGAACATGTTGGCTATCCAATCACATATTACAAATTATGATTTCTTATGTTCTTAGGGAGTTGTAACCTTTCAAGTGCCGAGCATTTTTTCTGACTTACCCGGTAGGTGGAAGGTAGAAGCAAGAAAAAATTTACTTACTGTAGATCGATTGTGTGACGTTATGTAATCTGACCGCAGTATCACACGACTATATCACGTGACTAGAGCTCGTGATGTTTTAAAGGTGTGAATTTGTAGTTGTTTAAAGTGATATCGAACAGGTTAGAGCCTAGTCCTTCTTTCCTCGTATTTCTACCGATTTTACAGTATCACATAACCTTACATTGTACCAGAAATGTGATTGTGGGGCAGAAGTGACTACCCGGCAGTTTGGTAGGTGGGGTCTTTCCTCGTGTCTCTCTACCTATTGTTATGGTTTCACAAAACGTGACAGATAGAATTATTCTCAGTAGACAAGGTATTTTATTAAAATGTTCTTCTCAGAATCCAATCCGTAATTTCCATAAATTGTAACAAAGAATTTTGCAAATAGTTTTAACCTAATAAGTATCCATGCGTAGGAGCAACGGATTCATAAACGTCTGAAATTGTTTGGACTTCGATGTACCTACATTTGGTTTCTTTTCTATTTCCTGCCTTTACAGAGATTAATTGTAGGAGACATTGATTATTACAGATATAGTGTACGATTAGAAGAGGGCGTAACTGTGTTGCTCTGAAGATGCCCTAGTGGGCAAAACTAGTTAGCACTGGTAAAGAAAAAGCGCAAAAGACCACACAGATGCCTGTTTCTTTGAGTAGTTACGCCCTCCTCTAGTCGTACACTATATATTAATTATTACAGAGATATACGACCAGTTTAGATCCTTTTATTTGGTTGATTTTCGGTACTTCCTTATAAATGTGATTTAGCTGGCCTTGGCCTTGTAATACTGAAGTTATCTTTAAAGTCGATTGCTTCGATTTAGTTTCATGTAGTATGGACACGTAGTTTTAGTCCTGGGAATTTTTTATTCAAGTTTGATTGTATTTCATTTGCGAAATTCGTTGGAATTGTCATGAGAACAAAATTCATTTGTGATAGATTTTCCAGCACCCCCACAATGAAGGGGGGGGGGATCAGACTGATGGATTTTTATGAAATTAATCATGCTGACGTTTTTCTGTTTGCTAATCTACAATGCTTCAACGAGTACTACCAGGTGAGCCAGAAACAGTTCCCACTTTTGAAAATTCACAACACCAAGACTACTATTTGAATCATTCAAATTCTCGCTAAAAATCGAAAGATCAAAGTATTTTTGTGATTTTTCTCGCTGTCCTACCATCGCTAGATGTATTGGTAAATTCAAATTTATAAGAATTTCATGGTTCCAAAATAACGGAAAAAGGGCATAAAACATTGATGAAATCGTAAGGACTTTATTCACACCGAACAATAGGCCATGGGCGTTTCACCTCCCTCGAGAGCTATAAGACATCGATTTTCAAACAAATACTAAAGATTTTCAATCCCATGACACTTAATGTGCAGAGGATATCTCTCACCCATGGGAAGTTGCATTTCCTTCATTCTTCTCTGCGAGAAGTCATTTATGAATTGATCGATGTTTTGGGCCACTTTTCAATCATTTTGCAACCATGAAATTTTTGTAAAGTCGTAATTTACCCAATCTCGTCCCAGAGTGAGTTCGTTGCTCTACCTCTACTCTGGGATACAAGAGGCCGTTCGGCAATCTGATTGGCTGCTCGCTATTTTGGGCCGTAACTCCAATTTGCGTGGGGTAAACGACCTTGGCATGTCAAAATTCGACGTAAAACCACATTCTTTACCTATTCCGACCATCATTTGCAACTCATTTCCGAAATTTGAAGAATAATGAGCTATTTTATTCTTGAAGCTGCGGTGAAAGTTTCCCGAATTTGCAACTTAGGCCCTTTTTCGCTCCAAACAAAACAAGCTTATTTTCAGATTAAACACACTTACCGACCCCAGATTATTGTTTAGATACCTTCAAAAGGATTCAAGTAAGGTCCTCAAAGTGTTTGCTTTCAATTTCTCCATTCATCTTCTAAAGAATCAGCGCCAGAGCAGCGGCCATTTTCCGTCTCTTGGCGTCGCCTAGCCAACGGTGAAATCCATAATGGCTTCCAAATGCACCCAGATTCTGGGCGCATTTGAGCGAAGTGTATATGGTGCTCATTCGGCTTCATGATCAGCGTATGACGTAAGAACACTCTGGGAACGAGGTTGGAATTTACCTATATTTGTAGTGCTGGTAGGACAGCGAGAAAATCACAAAAATACTTTGATCTTTCGGCTGTTAACTGAAATTTGAGTCATTCAAATCTGTGAAGTACTGCTGGTGCCATGAATTTTCAAAAGTGGGAACTTTTTCTGACTCACCCGGTATACTTGCAAAAATTGAATTAAAGTTTTATTGAATCAGCGTTTTGTTTGTAACTTCCTGATGGCTCTGTCACTCATGAGTATCTTCCTTATTCAGGTAGAAGAACTGAAACCAGGGGGTCGTGACATTCCAGTGACAAGTTTGAATAAAATTGAATACATACATCTAATGGCTGATTACCGATTGAATAAACAGGTTCGTTAGTGTTATTATGCTAACTGATTTATGCTCTTCCATCTGAGTTTGAATGACGATAGATCTATACAAATCTCATATAACAAGTTCGTTCTTTGATGGTGAGTAGCTGGAAATAGAATGCCAATATTGGCGATTAATATATGAATTTGTAAGTCAATCATCAGTCTTTGAAATGAGCCATTTTTCATACCCCTTGTAGCTAATCATTAGTCGTTTTGTTTGAGAAAATCTTCTAAAATGTTATTGACGGCATCCAGTGTATATCTGCTCGTTGATTATCTGTTTCTTTATTTTTCTTGTCCCTTTTTTTGCGAACAGTAAATTTTATGCCTTGTATTTGTGCTTTTGCCAAAATTAATTGTCGTAGAAATCTAAACTCAATCTTTAAAGGGTGCCATATGGATATCTTGTCTCCAAATACTCAATGCTCAATGCTGTGTTTTTCTGCTACCATTTGAAACTTGAAGTTAACTGTCCCTCGATGTTAGAAGATTACTCTTATACATAAAAATTCGATAATTTGCATGTTTTTGCGGTGCGAATTGGTGCGATTGGAAATTTCGCATGCTTTGTTAAGACTCTCTGTCTATTAAACACTGGAAAATAGTCATTTTCAGGTACGTAATAATTATCTAAGATCCGTAAAGTGGTGTTTTTGATTCAGACAAACGTCCCACTAACATAATACTGCCTCATTGTTGATAAAATCAATATTCACTCACAGATCAAGAGCTCAACTTTAAGAGTAAATTTTTACTTTTTTGGTAGCGTTGGGTGCAAATTAATCTTTTTCTTTTGTTTTCCTGCAGATTCGTGCACAGTGCAATGCTTTCCGGGCTGGGTTATCTGACGTCATCAATATTGAATGGCTGCAAATGTTTGATCATCGAGAATTGCAAGTATGTATATTTTTTATTTGTTTCCCAAATCTATCACCCCTTTTGAATTTTCCAGACCAGCATCCACCATTCATCATTCTTCCTCTTCTTTTGTCATTAGCGATGAGCCAGAAAATAGGTCCCACTTTTGAAAATTCATTGCACCAAGAGTACTTCACAGATTTTAATGATTCAATTTCTAGTTAATAACCGAAAGATCGAATTAGTTTTGTGATTTTTTTCGCTAACTAACAAGCTCTAGAAATTTAGGTAAAATCAACTTACCAGAACTTTCATGGTGCAAATGACTGAAAAATAGCCTAAAACACTGATAAAATCATAAAGGACTCCTCGCACAGATCAATGAAGAAAAAGAAAGTTCATGGGTGAGAGATATCCACTGCACATTTATTGCCATGGAACTGAAAATCTTTAGTATTTGTTTGAAAATTCATGTCGTACGACTCTTGACAGAGGTGAAGGGCCCATTGTGTCCTGTTCTGTGAAAGGGGAGCCCTTACAGTTTGATCAATGTTTTAGGCCCTTTTTCAGTCATTTCGCAACTATGAAATGTTCATTAAGTTGAGTATACTGACGCTTCTAGCACTGGTAAGGCAGCGAGAACAGTCACAAAAATACTTCAATCTTTCAGCATTTAACTGAAATTTGAATCATTCAGATCTGTTAAGTACTCTTGGTGCTATCAAGCTGCCCGCTCTATGATTTATGATTGGTTTTTTCAAATTGAGTTTATTAACTTTTTTCAAAAGCAAATTTTTGCGAAATATGCAGAGAGAGGTGTATGATGTTTATGCTTACAACTTAAGATCCATCTCACGCTCAAAATTGTTTCATTTAAACTTTATCAGTTATATATTTCATTTCTGATTTCTTGACCATATGAATTATTCCTGTGTAGGACTACCTCTAAGGAGACAATAACAGGCAAAATGATAATTTGCCCTTAAATTTGTAACTTTTATCTCCCTTTTTCTCCTTTTTGAACTTCAATTTTCTACTTTAATTTTGTAGACCAATGCTTACGTACTTGCATTAAGAGCGAAAAATTTGTTGCTAGTTTGATCTCAGACAAACAAGTTTTCTGAAAAATTTAATGACTGAATTATTTGGTTGTGTACACAATTTTGAAGAAACGAGAAAGCGAGACCTTCCAATTTCATTGTGAATAAGTAACATAATATCATATTTCCCCATCCTTATTCACTTCTTAGTGACCTGATACTGTACCGGGTGTCCCAGAAAAAACGCAACAGATTTGAAAATTTCTAATGGTAACTGTTTCATACTCATTATCAAATGATTATTTTTATTGAAATCTGCAATAATTAGAATGAATTTTGATATATTTTCCGTTATTTTTAGGGACTTGATTTTACAGTTAAAAATCAGCAAACTTCAAACTTGCCCCTACGTCAAAGCCAGAGCTGCTGCATTAGCAATACTGAATTATAGTGTCATATGATAAAACATGACATTTCCAGCAATTACTGAAGACTGCTGACAAGGATGCAGCACACAAGTTTATTAAACATTTAGCAGACACTTTGATAAAGATTTCGGTCAAGGCACAGTTACTCTTTATAAGATGACTAGGCCTTCATCAATTTAGAGTTATACGTTTAATTGGAAGTTAACACTGAAAACTCCCTCACAACTGGATAACTTATGAATCAGCAAGGGATCCCTTTGTCACAGTTTCTTGATCAAATTGTGTGCTTGTCTGTAACCCTGTGAAGTTTCATGTATACCATGCTTGCAACTTTGCAGTAAAGGAGTTTGCTCTAATGCAGTATAGCAGTTTCCAGGTCTGGTTTTGCCCTGACAACAAATTTAATATTTGTTGATTTTTAACTCTGTAACCAAGTCATCAAAAATTCTGCAAAATATATCAAAATTTAAACTAATTATCGCAGACTTAGAGAAAAATAATAATTCAATCATTAATTTGAAACAGCTCGTGTCAGAATTTTTCAAATCCGTTGCGTTTTTTTTTGGGACACCCGGTAATTCTACGCCGAGCCAGCTCTTCATGATGATAACATGAAATAGAGCTAGACTAATAAGGCTTCCAATGTATTGATATTCACAGTAAGGTAGAAAGTATGATCTTATTGTCCAAATATAGAGAAAAAATTTCTTCACAAATTTTAAAGTAAGTTAGCCCAAAACTTATGTCATTTTACTCGTAATTTATCATATAGTATCTGGCGATCTCTAATGCAAAGAACAAGAAAGGGAATCTGCTTGGTCAAGGAACAGGCCATAAATACTCTTTCGTGCTTTCCATTGTCAATAGATACAAAGTGGTGCTTCAATCTTTCACTACTTCTAGCCTATCACCACATTAATTGTTTTCTTTGGTTCCTCTAGATTGGGAAATAAGCCAAATACTGAATTTTTGCTGCCTCGGTCAATACTTTTGAATTTGGGTTTGATGTTTTTGCGTAATACCCTATTGGCACAAAATTTTTTATCCAAACATTATCATTGTTAACGTACTTACGTAAATGGATGCACAGTTGAATCTTGAAGCTGCCTGGACACGTGCAATTTGGAGTTTCGGTGGTGTTTATTTGCTTTGTATCTTCACTTGATGTCATTTTTATTACATCTTTAATCCTCAAAGCTAGATACGTAATATTCTGTTTCTGTTCCATTTCAGGTTCTTATTTCTGGAGCTCCTGTTCCAGTCGATCTTGAAGATCTCAGAGGCAATACAAACTATTCAGGTTGGCTGAGTTTACTTGTTCTGCGACTGTTTGCATAATTCCCCAAAATTTTCTTTTTGACATGGTCTCATCACGCCTAGTTTTTGAAAACATTGCTCAAAAAGCTAAATCATCTCTATCTTGTTTCGTAGCTTGAAGGAAACTTCAGGCACTTTGCTACCGGTGTTCCCGAGGAAAACATTCCCATCGCAAAACTTCCATTATTGAACCTATCAAAAAATTTTCTTTTTTGCTCCTTTATCAATGATCCAAAATTATGATTAAAAAAATAGCACATTGTTTGATTTCATTACTTACTCTCGAGTACCGAATAAGCGGGGGCAGTGAGAATAATCGGGGGGATTGGAAATGGCTCGATATAACAATAATCGGGGAGGGGGGTTAGAATAATCGGGGGGGGAGCTTGGAGAAATGGAAAATAGTCGTTTTTTAGGTAAACACGTATATATCTTTTATATATCGATGTGAACAGTGATGTTGCTGATACAGTTACTTTTGAGCTCTGATTCTGTTGAATGCACTTCTTGAGACTTTTTCTTGCATTTATTCAGAAATTATGTTCACAATCATTTCATTTTTCCAAAAATTAATAAAAGGGGGCTGGAATAAGGGCGGGGGAGGTTGGAAAATTTTTCAAATATTAATAAGCGGAGGTTGGCGATTATTCGGTACTCGAGAGTAAAAGGTATGAAACAACTCATTGAAAAACCTTATTCTGAGCTATACTCCTTAAACAATATCATTCATCTTACCTAAAAGCCACTGTCGAGAGATTTTCATTCTGCCTCATGTCTACAATCACGGTTTGCCTTTTTCTTTCTGAAATTTATGGCGAAACTGGAACCTTATTATGCAAATAAAATTACTCTGGTAATCATTTTTGGACACCTGCTGTAATTCTATTTTGTGGACAAATTTTGAGATCTTGATTATTTCAGGAGTTTATGAACTCTTTTGAAAATATAAGATCATTGTAGATCGCTTTTTGAAATAGTGCAGACACAGATGCCAATCTGTAGAAAATTTGCAGGAATGGTCAATGCATCTTTTATTTCAGAATTACGACATTTTTATTTTTGTTAAAAGAATCCATGAAAAGTTTGAAAATGATGATATCATTGTGAATGATTCATGGAGCAAGTACGGTGCAATCATCATGAAAAGCATTATTAATCGAGATCTGTAATCTAGTGGTAAGCAGAATTCTTTAGCTTTTCTGCCCTATAATGTAGCAGTTTGGTGACGTCACAGCCTCAAAACTACCTGGTGGGTCAAAAGCAGTTTACGCATTTTTTGTGCAGGCTGTGAAATAAAAAGTATGTGACCGATATTTGAAACTGCAATGTTAATGTATCAGTCAAAGGCCAACTTAGATAAGAAAATTTTGTTTCGTAGTATCCCTCATCTAATGAACCCGGAAGTAAGGAAAATACTCATAAGGGCACGTTTGGGAATAAAAATTCCACATTCCATTCTGATGTATGAGTGACCTTCTATTGAAATTCGAATTCAATTTCTCAAGCTGGCAATGTAAACTTCAATGCCACATGAATCATGACCAGAATGGAACCTGGGATTCTAAATTCCCGTACAAACCCCTAATAGTCATTTTTCTAATTGTGGGGTTTTACAAATGTGTGATTTTAGCAAAAAATTCTCTTCTAAGTTAGCCATTGAATGATAAATTAACAATCTTAATTTTGAATATAGGTCACATTCTTTTTATTCCATATCCTGCCAAGCGCATAAACGCTTTTTGGCCCCGGGGGGGGGGGGTAACTTAACTTGGCTAGGGTACGGGGTTGTGCCATTTTTAGGAACCTTTTTCATGATAATTTCCGGATTTATGGGTATGGTTTTCAATAATTTTTTGCATCTTCCGGATTTATGGGTATAGTTTTCTATCAGAATTCATTTATTGGTGAGCTGTTTTGGCATTCCCGGATTTATGGGTATGATTTTTGAAATGTTCCAGCTTTATGGGTATACTTTTGAGAAATTCCTCCGGATTTATGGGTATACTTTTGAGAAATTTCTCGGGATTTATGGGTGGTACTTTTAAGATTTGAATGGCACAACCCCGTATTTTGGAAACTCAAGTTACCCCCCCCCCCGGATTTTTGGCTTACCTATTAGTTCAAAGACTGATGTCGTAATTCAGAAACTGAGCAAGATAGCAAAAACTGCAAAAGTTGAATACACCAAATTATCTTTATCAGGTGGATATGCAGATGATCATGCTTACATAGAGGCATTGTGGGAAATACTGCATCAGTTCAACGATGAACAAAGACGAAAATTCATCAAATTTGTAACCAGCTGTTCTAGGCCACCTCTTCTTGGTTTCAAGGTAAGTTTTTGTACATCTCACTGCAGGAGTGACCAGTTTCTATAAAAAAACCCGCTAACAGATCCCCTAAAAATTGCGTCGTATAGTCAATGACAATTGGAGTCCTCCGAATCCTAAAATCTGTCTCA
Organism: Aurelia sp. 4 Dawson et al 2005; assembly: GCA_964019985.1. Taxonomy (NCBI): domain Eukaryota; kingdom Metazoa; phylum Cnidaria; class Scyphozoa; order Semaeostomeae; family Ulmaridae; genus Aurelia; species Aurelia sp. 4 Dawson et al 2005. The sequence continues at coordinate 17,593,571 of OZ026496.1, read as the reverse complement.
AATTAATGTCACTAAAGATTTGTGATGGTGCAAAGTTACTGATGTACAAGATTGCTATTGTCATTATTCGCGGGTGTTTTCACGTGAGATCTAATGTGTAAGGGGCTGGATCCGGTGACCGTAAAGTCCCGTAACCGTTAATAAACCTGTTATCGCAGTGATCTATTTTGTTGCCCACTTGTGGCCATTGTATTCTGCACCGATTTAGGTGGATGGGGTGAATCCATGATAAAGTTACTTCTAAAAATCTGCCATTATCTCTGCAATCGCACAATATGTGAGTGTTTTATTTCTTTTCGTTTCCCTACGAAATTCAAAAGCCAATCTTTAAAATATTGCCTTCATTTTGAGAAGAGTAGTTGAAAATCACTGTGATTTGGCCTATCATAATTACTGCAAAATCGTCGTTTCGAAAGAAGTTTCTTTACATTACGTGACCCAGCCCCTGTAAAACGACCATGGATACTTCAGACAATATTTGTGACGATTATACTCAAACAAAGTATTTCAATGAAACAGACGCTGCTGTCTGGAATCTTGAGGCATCATTCTGTGTTGTAAATTTCAGCACAAGGAGCTACTCTGTCAATCAGTTAACTATTATCCTCCTTGGAATATTCAAAGATCATGAGATTAAGTTTATTTTGAAAGTCTTCATTCTTAGCAGATAACTCTGCGCCCTAGTTTTACCATTTCTGGGACCCTGTATCTTTCAGAGGGTGGTAAAAGGTATATCGTGAATCGTGATTTTCCAATATTTTTAGATATATCTTTTTCTCGTGTAACGTAAAAAACCACTATTCATTTTTCTCAAACGTGAAAATGCTATTTTTCATCGAAGTGAAACGTGAAATTTTACATTCATTTCCGTGATTCGTGATCCTCGAAATCGTTTGTCGTTACACGATATAACCATGACAGGGCGCATGCATTGAAAATTCTGCAGATGGGCCAGAACAATATTCACTAGCCCCCTGAAATTTTTTAATGTAGTGACACTTTTTCATTAAACACTTTAGACCACGTTTACAGTGTACCGGTACAGTTATTTTCTATAACCAATGAAGTAAGAATACATTAAACAAAACTCAACTCTATCTACTGTTGAGATGGAGGCGAAAAATATAATGTTATCAAAGTGCTTCCAAACTCAACGGATCAAATCAACTATTAAATTATAAGGACATGTTTTTCTTTGACTGGCAGAAAATCCGCCATTCTGAAAGTCGAAAAATTACAAAAATGAGCACTAGAGGAGCAAAACGTAATGAAATTACATGAAACTTTGGTCAAGTATGTATTTTCACAGACCTAACCAGATGAAAGTAGACGAAAATGTGACTGTAGAGTACTTTGTGAGGAATGAGTCATTTTAGAATTTCGCTCACAAGGTACTCCATCTCGAACGAGGATACGTAAAACCTAAATCAATACTAAAATTGGTACCTTTGGAAACTCTGAAGACCCCGAAGAGCAGTTTTTAGTTAGAAATTATCAATCTAGGACAGTTTTTGAAAGTAATGCAACTTTCCCGTTCATTTTTGCAGCATTCCTGCGCCCACAACAATTTGTAAATTCTTTCTCATTTGTGCACGTGACAAAAGGGGAGTAGCTCGAGAGCAAATAGACCCCATAACACAAAAACCTACCAATGTCTCCAAAATTCTTAAACACCTGTTAGATTTGTCACAAAAAGCTTTGTGCTCCTTCCAGAAATTATGAATCCCACTAACATACCAAAATTAAGAGCAGCTAAAGAGCTAAAAGTCTTCGAGAACGTTATGTCGCTCGTAGCTCAAAATTGGTAGAGAGCTCAAAAGTGGCCTAGCAAGCTGTCCTTCAAAGGTGTCTAGTAGCTACAAGTGGGCATGAAACTGTCAGGTAAAAATGAGACTTTAAGATAAATTAGGTTGGAAAATGAGCGAACAGTTATCGCGCATTCCCTGTGCTGTGAGCAAAATTGGAATATCCGTGCGGTCAAAAGGATTCTGTGCTCTGGAACTGCTCATTGTTTAAATCTGCTCTCAAAATCCATTCTTTAGATCCATCTCCACCGTAAATAGCTTGGTAAAAGCTCCTTTCGTGGAAATTTTGATTAATTCTCCTTGTTTTGATAGAAGGACTCTTTGCTCCTGTAGTACTCTTGCGCTTATGAAATGAGCTCTTAAGATTTCATGACTTCCTAAAATAGTCCTAACACTGATTTACTGTTGATAAGATTAATGAGTAGGTTAAGATCGAGCCAGCAAGTTTGCGTTTCAAGGACTGTTGTGCTCACTTAGTGCTCTTTTTTAACATCTCACATACCAATAGCACCAACAATACAGTCTTCAATCAACCTACGTTGTCTCGCAGACAACATACCAAGTTAAGATCCATTCCAAACCTGCCAGACCTGCCGTTTTCCACATTTGGGAGTCAATCAAACACAATTCCGAGTCTACCAAGTGTGCCGTTTTCAGAATTGGTACCAATCAAATACTCTATTTGTCACTTGAAACTGTCTGCGAAGAAGACGATTAAAGTGTTTTGCATGAGTAATTCTACGATGGTTTGATTTCTAAGTTTTATTAAGGGTACCTCATTAATTTTTTTCGACAGTTCTCTCGAGTGCCGAATAAACGGGGGGTGAGAATAATCGGGGGGGGGGGTTGGAAATGGTTCGATATAAAAATAATCGGGGGGGTTGGAATAATCAGGAGGGGGGTGCTTGGAGAAATAGAAAATAGCCCTTTTCTTAGGTAAACACGGATCTGTTATATATTTATGTGAACAGTGATGTTACTGATACATTTACTTTTGGACTCTGGTTCTGTTGAAAGCACTTCTTGATAATTTTTCTTGCGTTTATTCAGAAATTACGTTTAATATCATTTCATTGTTCCAAAAATTGATAAAAGGGGGGTTGGAATAAGAGCGGGGGGTTGGAAATTTTTCAAAAATTAATAAGCGGGGGGGGACGATTATTCAGTACTCGAGAGTATATAATTGACTCTGGTATCCAGGTATCCCTTGCCCTACACTTTCCCCTCTTCAATCAGACCAGGCATGAAATCTATTCTTTGCCATAGGAACTGTATCCAAAGATGTGCATACATTACGGAGGGAATGAAGATCGGCTGCCAAGTGCCAGCACGTGCATGAACATTCTTAAACTACCAGAATACAAAGATAAGGAAACTCTCAAAACGAGACTGCTGTATGCGGTTGAGTCCGAGGCTGGATTTGAATTAAGTTGATATTTACATTATATCGAAAGCATGTAACCGAAACATATTGTAAATTGTTTGTTAAACATGATCTGAAGCAAACATTTTTATCGATGCAAATGCGGATCCTCCGCTTTTCTCTCCCCCACTTCCTTCGCATTTTCTGCTCTCCTTCGCATTGGTCAAAGTATTCGCGGCTCTTCAGAAGCAAGAAAGACAACAGTATCGAGAAATAGTGAAAATATTGAAAATAACAATATCGAGAAATACTAAATAATAACTACGAATATTTAAACGGATGCCCCTGTGGTTTCGCAGGTAAAAGAGAAAAAAATATAAAACAAGTACTGCACACCATTCACAACAGTGTAATCTCTTGAATAATCAACAAGGCTACCTTTAAACATGATGTTAATTCATGATATAATTTAACATAATTTACATTAAATTTGTTTAGGTCAATTGAAGTGTTTCTTGCAACTATGACCTTTCAAATATCAGATACAGCTTTCGCTCCTTACATTACCCTCATAATTTGCAAACATTTCACTGGATTCCTTATCTTTGGACAATGCTGTTCGCTTGCATCTATAAAAAATTTTCGCTTCAGGTCACCTTAAAAAATTGGTTTTCATATTTTGGATTAAGAATCAATCATTGATACAACGTTCTAGATAATCGCAATGTGAATTCTTAAGAAAAAGTTGGGCTGTACGTTGAGCATTAAACTTGCTGTAAGGGAGCGGTCATAAAGTATCTGCTGTATGGGGATGGGTGATTTTCCAAAAATCTAGCAAAAAATTCAATGATCCAACCTAGATTCTTATTCAATTATTTATAGCCCAATAGCAATAACTAGGATATTTGTCATGGTCCCATAAAATAATTTAGTCCTTAGAATGTAGGCTCGGTGATTTTACCTGGTAGCGTAATTTCAGAAACGTGACTTAATAATTCTACAGCCCTGAAGAAGTCCTGAATAGCGCGACGAAATATTGGAATCTAATATATATTTCTTAATTTCGCACATATTTGCTGTCATTCTTCGTCGCATTGCGGTGTTCCTGCTCTCAAATTTATTCACGTATTATCACTGCAAGCATCCTCGGATCCGACGAGCGACATTGGTATCGTGTCCTTTTCTTTTTCGATTTGAATAATGAAGCACTGGTCGGCACTGGTTTGCCACTGAACCAAACAAGAGAAGGAAGGAGAAGAAAAGAAATGAACAGAAAAACAAGTGTCAAGTGGAGAAAGTGACAGAAAACGATTTTTGCTGCATTTGCAGCCGTTGCTAAACTTTAGAAATTATATTTTGTGATAAAACTTTGATGGCCCCATAAAATACGACTGATTATTTCTCATCGCCCCAAAAAGTCATAGCAGAATTGTTAATGGCCCATCCAAATATCATCCACCCCCATATAGCAGATACTTTATTACTGCTCCCTAAGTCTGTTTCCTGAATTACGTGCTGGGATTGTGGGTCCGCAAACTGTGAAAAAGGGATCGGTGCTCGGTGACAGGGACCGCAGGAAGCAGACTTAGGGCAAGTCTGGTAGAACATTGATAATATTCCAAACTTAAACCAACGAAAAGCAATCAACCCTTCTTGCTCACAATAAAAAGCTATTTTCATTTGTACAGGTTGACCCAAGAGAATCTCCCCCCCCCTCCCCGTTCGAGAATTTTTGACGCCAAAAGATGCACAATGATCATAGGGATTGTTTTTCTTATAGCTAAAGGATTGCTGCATTTCTTATATTTTATTAGTAATTTTCAAAGCAGAAGTCTGTTGGTAAATGACAATGCCTTCAAAAATTAGTCTTTCATTGCAGCTGGAAAATGGCCAAAATTGTGTGATCAAATCTTCGCGGACCTTTGAAATGTATTTGAAATCCTTTTGAGAATTAGCGTCACAAATATACTGATGAAAAGAAACTCAGACCGAAATTTACTGCGCTGAAAAGCATTGTTGAAAAATAATCAACGCTATTTTTGCTATTGATGATGCGTTTTAGGCCATTTTCTGAATGTTTTGCAAGACTAAATTCTTGAATCTTTCGAATTTACCGCAGGAAAATTTGGGAGATAGTCAAAACTACAAAGAATTCTTCAATTTGGTAGCTATTAGAAAAATTGATTTTGGTGATAATAGTGCAAGTGAATTTGCTGCAATAATTTTTTGAAAGAGGGGACATTTTGTGAGTCACCCAATACAATGATACTGGATGAACCAGAATGAAGTTCCTCAAAGTATTTTTGTGAATTTTCTCGCTGTCTTACGAGCACCAGAAATATAGGTGAATTCCACTTTATAAAGATTTCATTGTTGCATGAAATGACTGACAGAAGGGCCTAAGGGACAGTGCAAAGTTTATTTTATAAAATGGCTGGTGCAAAACGCAACGGGACAGCTACTGTTTTGAGCTTGTACACAACTTGGTCAACACTTTTTATTAAGCAAATATGAACTGGCTTGAGCGGGGCAGTAACTTTTTGTAAGCTCAAGATTGGATGAACTGTTAAATATAACAGCTCAACTTGAAGACAAATTTGTGACTCATCCAAGTTGAGAAATGAATGCAAAGATGTGTATGAATGACGCCAAATTTCCTTGTTAGTTTCTCACAAGAAGTATTTATCAGTCAGTGACAAAGACTCATATAGAGATTAACTGCTTTTCTTATGGTCTTTGGCTAATTCATCGGTGGTACTATATACAACATCTGTTGTTCATGAATTCACTCCAGATGCATTTTCTATGATGCGTTTGCATTTTTTATGAGGCAGATGCATTTTTTAAGGAAAAGTTGACAGGGCAGTTGCATTTTTGCAATGATTTCATACGGGGCGAGCAGATTTTGTTGTAACACTTTTTTTTCTCCACCGGCCATGTAATACCATAAATTTTGCGCTGTCCCTAAAACATTGATCAGATCATGAAGCACTCCTCGCACCGATCATTACAGAAAATGCTGTTGTTCATGTATGAGAGATATCCACTGTACATCTATTGTCATCGACTTGAAAATCTTTATTTATTTAAAAATTGATGTCTTGTAACTTGGTGAAACTCCAATTACTTATTGTTCTGTGTAAGGAGAGCGCTTACAGTTTGATCAATGTTTTTGGCTCATTTTCAGTCATTTTGCAGCCATGAAATTTTCATAAAATTAAATTTGCTGGTACTTCTAGTACCGGTAAGACAGTGAGAAAAAATCACAGAATCACATCAATCTTTCGGCTTTTAACTAGAATTTGAATCATTCAGACCTGTTAAGTACTCTTGGTGCTACGAATTTTCAAAATTGGGAGCTTTTTCTGGCTCACCCGGTACTTTTGCGTTTCATTCTGATTTTCATGACCAAGTTAGAAGTCTGATATGCAAATGAGAAATTAATCTGGTAATCATCACTGCTCTTTGCAGTAGTTTCCAAATCAAGCGGTCGTAAAAAGAGCTAAATTTTGCCAATTCAAAAACCAATCACAAGATCAGTTATGCCTGGCAAACTACTTTGGTCTTTCATACACTTGTCAAAAAAGAATTCTGAAGAGCGACACTCTTGTAGGATTGTTGGTGATTTTTCCAACCGGAGTACACGGGGGTGGTACTTGGTCTTTGAACATACGGGGAGGTGCCGCTGGAAAGCTGAAATGACACCCTGTCCCGGAGTGAAATTCCCGAAACTGATTTTCTGTCCCGAAGTAAAATTTCCAGATTCCTCATAAAAATTTTGCGTTGCCCTGGATTTTAGCCGGAAATCTTTTAGAAAATGCTGCAATATTACCATCAAAAAACCTAAATCACACTTGCTTGGTGCAAATAGGATGCAAGCAGCTGGATATTGAAAATGATACGATACCCTGTCCTAGAGCAAGAATCCTGAAAATGATATCCTGTCCAGCGGCACGTCCTTGTATGGAAAAATATAAAAGTGCCCCCCCCCCTGGGCCGGAGTGCCTTCATGCGACAGGCAGTACAATTTTGCTCAGCTCTCGTTTCATCTTTTTATCTTTATATCAGGAAAGTCAGATAAAATGTATTCAATGAAAAGCTATGCAACCACGATTAGTTACATCATCTTCCTGCAGCTTTGACTTAGATCTGTTGAAGATTTTTCTCATAGTTCTAGGTTGACTATTTTCTATCACAATCAAGAGATAGCCAAAGCCAAAAGTCGTATTTCTTGATATGCTTGAAACTCTAAAAGTTGCCTTTTCACTATTATAAGATTATGACTTTTTTATTTTCAGCATATATGATATGAGAAAGTATAAATTCACTTCAACAATTTCCGTATCACTTGATTTGAAAGTAATGCTCGAAGTAAATTGGAAAAACCCTCATGTAGAAGACTCCTGCTTCCTTTTCAGGGCATTAGAGAATGCATACATGAAGGTCTTGTCTACATAGGAATATTGTTATTCAATCACTGTACGCCTCTGCGGAGGAGAGCGCTATTCGATACACGTTTTTTATAAGAAACTGGTTTATAAGAAACTAGTACTAAGATGGCAAAAATTTTAAGAAACTCTAGTACTATGTCTGAGAAGTACTAAGAAACTTTTCAGAGTTAAAAGTATGGTTATTATAGCAAATAGATCGTTAAGCCTTTATTCTTGAGCAATATTATCTAACCATAATCATGTTTTAAGTGTCGAGAAACATATCTGGCGCAGTGTTAGCGACCACATTTATAATTCTGTATTCAAAAAAAGAAACCAATTTAGAATCTTTTAATACTAAAATGGACAAAATTTCAAGTGAAATTAAGAAGCTTTTAGTACTATGGCCTGATCCAAGTTTCTTATATAAAAAAACGTGTATTGAAGTAGCCAATGAAAGAATAACTACACGTATTTTAACCAGGTGACAACGTATATTTTGGGCACGGGGATGTATGTACAATTGAAAAGGGTATGGATTTTCACGATTTTGGTGTTAAGAAACGGTATCAATTTTCATGATTTTGGTATAAGGCACGGTATAGATTTTGAAGATTTGGTTATAAAGCTATAAAAAACGAACAAAAATAGGCCTTTTTCGAAAGATTGGTAAATGGTTGGGTTTAGTTTTGTGCAGACCGGCTTAAAGTCTTGTAAGCTTTTTGGAAAAAATCGTGTAAGGAATGGGAATGTTTTTGAAGCTTGCATGGTTCGTCCGCGTCCGACGAACAAATGGTCAAGTGCACCCCTGGTGTTTTTACTTTATTGTAACTTTTCCTGAGTCATATTACTTGGAAGGTAGCTATGGAAACTTTCGGAAACTCGTGCTCGAAAGACGAAATCTGACAATTTTAATTCACTTTTGAGTTCTCACCCAAATTCGTAGTTTCTTATGACAATACATATGAGGAGTGTCCTGTAAAATGTGTGTTTTGCAAATTAATTCATTGGTAAAAATGTTCAAAGCAGGTGAATGCAGGAATATTTGTGTTGTAGCAACAGATTTTATCATTTGTTTGAAGTGGGAGTTCAATATTTATCTGATTTTGTTGCTGTATTCCTGTTCCCATGGATACGAAGAATTTGAATGCAGTCTGGAGATCGCATTCCATGCTTTATCGTCTATTTTCCATGTTTTATGATATCCATTCCGTGTTTTATGTCATCACATCCTATCGCCAGCAGCTCTTGTTGGTGATCGTTGCTGAGAGGTTGCTATGAGAGCGAAGTTACTTCCTTAGCCAGCAAGAAATCGCTGTTTGACGTTTGCATTTGACATTGATTTCGATCTGAACATCGTCAACAGCAGACTAAAGTTGTGAAGTCAAAGTGGGAAGAAATCTGAGCTGGAATTTAAGCTAAAAGCGCTAGAGACATTGTGACCTGGCTGGCTGGCCCTTCAGGCCACCCGGCCTAGCCATCAATCATGCAGGACAACATGCAGCCAATCGAAGTAAATGTCCGATGTCGCCCTGTAAACGACAATGAAAAGTCAAGAGGCGCAACAAGAGTTGTAAAGATAAGCGGTGATCGAATCCTTCTTCATAATCCTTACCCAACTAGCGGTCTGAAAGAACATAACTTTACTTATGAGCACTGCTATTTTTTAGAATCAAAAACAGATCATGTGTACAAGGATATTGGAGATGCTTTGGTTCGTCGTACTTTAGAAGGGTACCATTCGACTATATTAGCTTATGGTCAAGTAGGATCTGGAAAAACTCACACACTTACTGGTTCTTTAGAAGAACCTGGATTACTGACTCTGGTTAGCCAAGCACTGGCAAAAATTGTAGAGGAGGCACCCAAAGACAAGCAATTTTTCATGACAGTGTCATTTGCAGAAATTTCAGATGATTCGGTTAAAGATCTTTTAAATCCAAGTGGACGTGATTTGAAAATAAGAAAGCATCCACAGATAGGAACATACATAGATGACCTGGCAGAAATTGCTGTAAACACACATGAAGACATAATACGGCTCCATGAACAGGGGAATAAAGTTAGCAAATACACAGTATCAGACTTTGAAACATCAAGAGCAAAAGCAAGCACAGTTTTCAGCTTGATGTTTGAACAGCGGGCAAAAGACAAGCAAAGCACAGCTGGGTTAACATCAAAGATAACATTTGTTGATCTTGCTGGTTCAAATCATGTAGGCCAATCAGAAGATAGTGTATTTGTTTCCAAAAGTATTGCAGCTTTATCATCCGTTGTCACTGCCCTAAGTGACCCAAGCTCTTCGGTACCACAGTATAGAGAATCTGCTTTGACAAAGCTATTGCAAGACTGCCTCAGTGGAAATTCATTCACAACTTTGCTTGCAACAATATCACCCTCAGATACTGATTATTATGAGACACTTTCCACTCTACAGTTTGCTACAATGATGCAAAACGTCAAGACCAAGCCACAGAAAAATGAGAGTGATACAACTGCTGTCATTGCAGAGTTACGGGATAAAATTAATCGTTTGAGAGACAAAGTTGCGGGGGCATCTGGCACAGTTGCAAATTCACCAGACCCAAATGATGTAGAGAGGATGGAAGAATTAATAAAAGATCTTCAAATTGCTAAGTTGCAGACATGGGAAGAAAAAGAGCGATTGTCTGATATGTATGAGGAGGAGAGAAGACACCATTTGTCAAACAAAGGAATACTTGATTGGGTGCTTGATTCCATGAAAAAGGAGAGCAAAGAAATTCAACAAAAGCTTGCAACTTTGCAAAAAGAAAAAGACAAATTGATGATCGATTACAAAGAAAAGAGAAAAGTTGTTGATGACTTAAAAGATGTGTTGCAAAACATGATAACTGATTATTCTAAGTTGACAGAAGCAGGCAAAGCTGGAGATGATGAGGGAAAGAAAAAAGTCCAAGAGATTCATGGACTGAAAGAGAATCTAAAACAAGAAAGTGAAGCTTTGAAGAAAGTAAAACAGCAACTAAAAGATATTCAAGAGAAACAAAAAAGTGAAAAGGAAGATGCAAAATCCCAAACATCAGGTATGAAAGGAAATTGGGAGCTACGTCAGAAGTTAGAAACAGAACAGAGGGATAAGTTAGAGAAAGAAAATCAAGCTACTCTAGCTGATGAAATGGACAGAATAAAGATTGAAACAGAACATGAAAAAGCAGATTTGAAAATGAAAATTTCTCAAGGCAACCAGTATAATGAGGAACAGGCACTGAAGATTGAGATGGAATTGATTGATTTGAAAGCTGAGAAATCAGTCATGGCAATCAAATTGAAATCCCTTGATGCAGAAAAGAAACAGCTGAAAAAGGACTTAACAGAAGTTTACAAAAGGCACAAAGAAGAGCAGGAACTACAACAACTCCAGCATTTTCAAACATTCAGAAATTACAGAGAAGTGTTTGAAGAACAAAGAGCTTCATTGGAGCAAAGATACAGAGCACTGCTTGAGGATGCTATCCAGGATGCCATATTTTTGTCATCAAGAAATCAAGAACTGATTGATGAAAACCAGAATTTAAGGCAGGATGTTGCAGAACTTAGAGATAAACTAAGCACAACAAATGATAGACCAACTTCACCACCTACTGAATAGATAAACCTTCACGGTGATAGACTACCCTATTTCTATGATCATGTGTCCTCAGACATTTGTTTATATCCTGTAGTTTTTAGGGCTTATTGATAAGGGCATAATCAGTGGTTGTGCCTGCTACCAGCACTGGGGAAGGCAAATGAAAATGGTATCCTGGGGAGCAACTCCCTTGAGAAAATTGTCAGGATACTGTAGAATCATTTTCATTCTTTTGAAACACGCTTTTATTTCCCTGAATCGCCCACTACCACGTCGCAAGCTTCAGGATCCAAGTACTTAACTTCTCCTTTGACAGTTTTCCTAGGAGTGTTGATAAACTGGAATATCCAACCGCCAAGAGAAGTCGGTGAGACTGATCCCTCTCCAGTCTTCTGTGGCACTGACACTGTTTTCATCAAAAGCTGATAAGTCTTAGTAATCCAAAATTCTTAGATTGTTAGACTAACACAACATCATTCTGTAGACATCTTTCAAGCTATGTACCTACCACCTTATTTGTTAATACAGGGCTATATAGGGCAACTTATCAACCTTACCATTTTAGATCTCATAATAATTCACAGTACTCCAGACTTGTGGTGACAAAATCATTTTGTGTACCTTTTTAACCTTGTTGACAGAAATTTTGCAATTTGAAGCATTTCAAAGAACCTGTGATTCAAGGGTTGCCTTCCATGAAAGGTCCTATGTATTTTGTCATGTGTCATGCTTTGTAACTAACAGGTGATCACCTTTAGACTGACAGGGCTTAACCTATTTTTATCTTGTAATATATAATACAGAACTGATTAATGTATACTGTACTTTGTTAGCCTAATACACTGTATGTATTATGACTGTTCCATGCCTTGTTTCAAATGACAAGTGATCAAGGTTTATAGCAGAATTTAAAAATTCTGCTTCCTCAACCCAATATGCATTTTTCTAGTGATTATTCATTTACTAAGTTGTTGCTATATACATCCTAGAATTTGTCTCTTGTCATTTTCTTCAAACAGACCAGTAAATGACAGAATGGCTGGAAGAGGGAGGTAATGAACAAATGAAGATTAAAACTGTCATACTGTATATACATACTAATAGCCTTTGCACAACCTAAATCCTATTTACGACATTTACACTTTACAGAAGAGAGGATGCCTGCTTAGACTCGGCTGAGAGGCCATCGAACAGCTATGCTCCCCTTTTAGAAAAGGATCTTCACCATTTGAAGCTTCTTGAGAGGTAGCCTAAGATCTGTCTCAGCATTACAGAGACAGTAAGAGGAGCACTGTGAGCTTGTAAAAAGGTTACACAAGGATTTTGGAGCCAATCTATGTGGGGATATAAAGACCATTGTTGAAGACTTGTTTTGAATGTTTTCTTTGAATGGTCTTCCAACCCAGACTTTTGATAAGTACAGTAAACTGCTTAGGGCATCAAAGCTGCTGTTTTTTACAGTGCTAGCAGCACAGTTCTGGAGTTTTGCAGCTTATTAATTTTGGTTGAACTGACAAAGCAGCAATATCAAAAGTGGGGCCTCGCTTGACCTTTGGAGATAGCTTTCAAAGTTTCTTTTGGTAATAAAGATTTGGCATGCTTTGAAAAGCCTTTCATAGGCATAATGCCTTGTTGCATGAAAATGGTGTTTTTTTCAGACCAAGTACTGAGAATAATTTGTGTGGATAAACCTTTGAGTTCCCCTTCCAAATTCATGATAAAAGTCTGTAGGGGAAACAAAATAATTGAAATGAATAGGACAAAAAGTTGAAATATACCTACTGTATTACAGCATTAAGATTTAAAAAATATTTCTCGTTCTTTAATGTTGCAGAAAATCAATCTTCAAGGTCAAAGCCTTGCTTAATTTGTTTCACAAACATGTTTCTAAGGTCATATTTAAACTTTTCATGCCACATCAGCAACTTTTTTCTTCTTTCCAAAACATATTCTTTGCTAAGCTTCTTCTCATTTGAGATAACAGCAGAAAGTTCTTTCCAGTCCTCAAGATAGATAAGAGGTGCATCCATTGCTTTTAAAATTCTTAATGGGGTAGAAGTTTTGTCTTCCTTCTGGGAGCTTCCACATTCCCCAGGTGTCATGATGTCCTCAACAACAGGAACTGACCCCAAAGAAATTGCCTCATATATTCTGTAACATTCTGTGTTTATACCAACTGGGCAAAGAGTGAGATCACTATTCTTTATGACATTTTGGTACAGTTCTCTTGTCTCCTTTGTTTCAGAAGGCATCCAGTCTTTGCGTTCATATACAAAGCATGCTTCTTTCAAAACAAAGTTTGTTTGAAATTGTTTCACCAACTTCTCTCTTGATGAATTCTTATAAATGGTTCCAATGAAATTACATGCATACTTTCTTTTGCCAGTTTGAGTCAAATCTTTGCTATAGACTCTTGGGAAATTTCTGTATGTTGCAACCCCAAGTGGCCATTGAAAAAATACTTCATTGTCTCTATATGGAATATCATAAACAATGAATGCAAATTTGATAAATCCACCTTTATTGGCCATATATGGCATCAACCAGTCATTCCTGCATTGTTCATTACCCAAGAGAATAACAGCAAAGTTTATTAGATTTTTAAATTTTCTAATTTCCTCTAGCCATGACACTGAAAATTGTATTTTCTTTACCTCTCTCCCATTAATTACTAACACAACATTCTTAGCATCAGTATTTACTGTCTTTGGTGTAATCATTGGCCCTGTTTTGAATATGAAATTTACATTTTCAATGAGCATTTGTCCCTCTTTCAAAAACTCACCATGAACTTTGTTCAGGGGTGCATCAAATATATGTTGCCAGAGGTAAAGCCCTATAGCTGCTTTCCCCCAAATTTCTACTAACTTCACTGAGTCTTTCTCATTCTCATTTCTACTCTTTTTGTTTCTGTGATCACTTCCATGAGAGTCTGCTTCCCCATTGCCTCCCTTCTTGTCACCCTGTTTTGACAAATAACTTCGGTACAGATTCAACAATGAATAAAGCGAGAAAATCAAGTAAATTGATGCTGCAAGCTTGAGCAATGTCTTCCATCGCATATTTCACGTTTCTCGTGAATTTCAACTGCACTATTGATGCAGATCAAAGGCAATGCGGCTCCTTGCCAAGCCACTGCTTTTTTCTTCTTCAAAGTCTCAGAAGCAGTTTGTTTACGTTGCTGTTGTTGCCTCTGGAGAAAATGTTGTTGTTGCTTCTAAGTTCAAATCGAGGTTACTTACACATGGTAGCTGGTCTATGGTCTCAAAACATATTTTTCTTGGGTCAAAGATGGGAGAAAAGCTTCAGGTGACTATGCAGTTTCTTTTTGATAAGGATAGATTTTTCTAGGAGTCAGATATTAACTGATGTAGTGAATAAGACTTTAAAGTGTTTTAGGCTCTCGGACCTAGGTACTTCGCAAATAAAGGAACTGTACAACGGGCAACGCCGCTCTCTGAATGCTTGCTGATTTGAATCCAGATTTGCAAGGCTTGGTCATATGTTCCCAGCATGATTGAATTTTGCTACACAGGGACGTAGGAAGTATCTCAAACTTGGGGGGGGCACGACACTTCGAGGGCACTCTTTCCTTAAGAAAAAGGGGACATTTTTTAAGAATGAAAAGGGCACTTCATTGCAAATTCTTGGGGGGCACATGATGCCCCCAGTGCCCCGTTTCCTACGTCTATGTTGCTACAGGTACCTTTATCAATATGCAGACTCATCTAAGGTTTGTTTTACCCATTTCAAGATGCGAGTTAATACTTGTAAATATATGGTAGTTTCATACTGTTTCCAAATCCATACTGTTTATGGATAAAAACGTGTTTTCATTTTAGCCTGATTCACACAGCAAAATGTTTGCAAGGCAGTGTGAATCAGAGCCATGTTTCCTTCCATCATGGTACAAATTATGTTAGATAATTCAAAATACTGTAGACCAGGCTATTAGGACTGGGGTTGGGGTCACTTCTAAGCGGAAAAATTTAGATAGGTATGAGGTACCTATGACCCCTCCTGGCATCTTGGAACGTGATGGTGATCAGTGATCTGCTGGGGTTTAAGGGGTGAAATTTGGGGTCAAAGTTTTAGCATGCCTTTGCAGAGGAGAAATGACGTTTTTTCTTCTTACTGAGGCTTGGGCTCTGGCCTAGATCTTACCAACTGAGGCTAGAAACCACTAGATATAGAAGTTAGATGCCAAAAGATAATCAATTGCTCCTCTGAATCAAGGTCACGTGGCATGGATTCACCCTTGTCCTTATGTAGTAACTATGAATAAATGGCCAAATATGTCATAAAAAAGAAAAGTACAATTGGCGTCACTTCTTTGCTCTCCTAGAACTACTCGTACCATGGTCAGCATACCTAATACACTACATAATGAGGACAGCATAAAACTGCGTCACTATTTTTAGCACTTTTTGTGCCATCCTCAAGGAAATGTCATTATCTGCTTCTATTCTTCAATGCCTTCTGGAAATGTGCTCTCAATCCAAGTGATTTCCAACGACTGTTCCCACCCATACTGAGCTGCATATGATAACATTCATTCTTTGGTATGGGGCCTTCAAGAATTTTCAGGTAAGCAGGCAGTTGCAAAAATGATTGACATGGAGGAAGCAACAATGAATCTACCTTTCTGTTTTGATTAAGGTGCTTCTGTCAAAAGGCTTCTTCCAATGAATATTCATGTTGTTCTGACAACATGCATTTAAATGACATACCTTCATAGGAGGCCCCCCCATAGTACCCCTGGTTAATGGATTCACATCACAGACTATAAAACAGCATTTTCATGTTCACGCTTTAGAAATTTTAAGAATGCTCCAGAAAGATATTTCTATTTAAATACATAGCTGGTCAAGACACACACAGGAAAGCAGGGAAATTTTAACATGGATTTTAAAGTTTCGGAGCCAAAACTGTGAGTGAAATTAGATAAATAGGGGTCCAAGGGCTTGCCCCGGAATTTTTTTTGAGTATTTGCCTTCTAGACCATCGAAAAACGCCGTATTGTGGAAATTAAAGCCTGGTAACCTGTCATTTGCTTCTTAGAAAAAGTCAATTTTTGTTCAAATAGGCTGCATCTTTTACTTTGCCGGCTGCAATTTGAGTAGTACATGTATTATTTGTAGGCAACTCAGAAATTCTTCATGTAAGATCAATGCTCTTTTTATGTAAGACTTTCTAGGAGACAAATATCTTTGTATGGGGTTGTGAGTGAATGGAGTAAAAATGGGGGTCCGGGGGCTTGCCCCTGGAAAATCTGTTGAGACTATACACCCTTCAGAATGATGGAAAGCATCATTTCTTTGTGAAATTTCAAGGCGCAATCACATGCTTTAAAAGTCCATTTTCCATTTCATTGGGAAAGATCATTGGAAATCACATGGATTGAGAGTAGAGTACTTTCCAAGAAGACACAGTAGAATTGCTGGTAGAAGTGGAAGACAACGTTTCTTTTGAGAGGAAAAGTGCTCAAAATAGTGACACAGAGTATAAATGTTTTCCTTGTAATTATCATGTGATATTAGGTATGCTGACCATGCTGTGAGTACTTCAAAAAAGCACAAGAGTGATGCCAGTTGTACCTTTCTCTTTTTATGAAATATTTGGCCATTTATTGATAGTTGCCATATAAGGTAAAGGGTGAGTCCATGTCGTGTGACCATAGTTTGGAGAAGCCATTGATTATCTCTTGGCATCTAACTTCCATATCTAGTGGTTTCCAGCCTCAGTTGGTCAGATCTTGGCCAGCCCATGTCTAAGTATGAGGGAAAAGCGTTATTTCTCCTCTGCAGAGGCATGCCAAAACTTCAACCCCCGATTTCACCCCTTAAACCCCAGCCAATTGCTGGTCACCATCACGTTCCAAGATGTCAGGGGTCATAGGTACCTCAAAATATACCCATCTAAATTTCTCCGCTTAGAAGTGACCTGTACCTCATTCATAGCATGGTCTAAATGATGCTTTGATGAGTCACTCAACTTGGATCAGGAGAATTCTAACTTGAGCCAATTTTGTACTGAGTGAGTCAATAAAAAGGCCCGGCGTTTGAAAAAAGCCTGGTTCCTGAATATCGAAGCAATGAAATTGAAACTATCTTATTTTATCTCCGAAATGTCAAATTGGGTCCAGTAATTTACCCGGTTTTAATCGACCATTTCTTCCTGTCAAAATAGGAGATTTTCTGCAGAAAGCCCCTTTTGAAAACCTGCAAAAACAAGCAAAAACAGCAAGCAAAATTTCCCTTTGTTCTCCTTCCTGACAATAATGACTCTTGAATGTGTACATGTATTTTGTCTTCATGAGAGAATGGAATCCCCCTGAATGAGTTATTCACACTAGGGGGAAAACTTTTCAACCCACCAAAAGGAAGGCACTAATTGCTAAAGCGTGCTGAAAGTCATCACTGTGAGGTTAACACATTATTTACCTTTGCTTGTAATTTTAGCATCTTTTTAAGGTTCTCAAAGGGGCTCATTTTAGAAAATTGCTTACAGAATCTGAACGGAGTGACCAATTTTAGTTAGGAAAATTTCTAAAAATAATTGAACATATTAGCTATTTAATCAGGTATCGCAAAATAACATTGGGTATATACTCAGGGAGCAGTAGCCTCTCAAACGCCGGGCATGTTTTTGACTCACCTGGTATATGCCTTTAAACATTCAGACTTGCTCAAAATCTCGTTCATTTTCGTATTTGGGCCCTCCCAGTCGGCGGTGAACTGCAACAGTGGAGTGAGCGCAGCATGCTGAAAGGGCAGTGAACGAGAATTGTAGATATTGGAGGGTCATGAATAATTAATGGGATTGTTCACGTAATTGAGCAAATTGATTAGTCAATTGAGTCAAGGGGTTGCATCAGACAACAATTTTTCTAAGAGTGCTCTTTTGAAATCACGACATTCCATCGCTATTCAATAAAAGTGTGATGAAACAAATGACATACTGTAGCTTACTTTAAATTGAAAAGGGATTACTTGCTTATCATAAAGGTCTATTGAATATTGAGTCTTGATCATTTAATGCCATAGAGCTCGTTGAATATTCAGTCTGACTGACAACATGATTGTCTTCTTAGGAAGCTTCCAAACTGTATTAACAAAGTTTTGCCACATTCAAGTCATTAGTTTCCCTTTTATGCTGGGAAAACGCCAGGAAAAAGGGGTAAAACATAAATGAATGCAAGTCACATAAATATCAGATATAAATAATTCGAATTAACAAGAGTTTTGCAAGATTCTTGAAGAATGTCTAATGGTTCAAATGAATGTACACACAATCATTTGAAGCAATATACTGTACGACTAGAGATGAACAGTTCAAAATATTTCAGATTTGCATTGCTTGAAACTTTTGGTGTCGAGGATATAAGATAGACTTTCCTGGGCTTCACAGTTAGTTGTGACACAATATCCCTTCCTTGTAACAAGCTAAACTATTTGATCTTCAAGACTTGTGTTACCCATTCCTCTTGCTCCACTTTCGCTTGACCGAGTTGGCCCAAATAAGATAAGGGATGAGACTTGGGGCAAGTCTATCAAACATTTTGAAGTGTGAATCAGGCTAAAATGAAAAATCTCAGCTTGCTGAATATCTGAAAGCATTCATTAAATAGTCTAATTGCTTGCAGGAAGAAAAGCTTCTGGAGACAACCATTGATATGTTGATAACTAGAGCACAAGATCTGAAGAATAGCTTGAATTCATTTTTATTGAAGTTAGAGCATGAGCAGCCAAACTGGTAAGCATTTCTCATAGGTGCAGAAAATTCTGCTGTCTTGCAGTGCCGCACAGGCTTCATTAATGTGCTTGAGCACCTGAGCACTGCTCCCAGGCTCAAATTGTCATTACATGCCAATTATTTGACACATTATCTGTACTCAGAGCAAATTAATTGCAGGCACATTTTTTCAAGGCATTTGCTTGCAAACATACTGTACTAGAATACTGAATAAGGCCTGGTGTTGTATGGTGCGCAAAACTTAAAGAGTTTACTGTAAGATGATTGAAAGTTGGAAACCACCAAGTACTACCTCATTTTGAGTTAGTGCTTTTCTTCCTTTTGTAATAGATTATATTTAAAGCTCATAGATATTGCTACTGTAGATAGACAAAACACATAGAATGTATTTTTGCATATGTATCAGAAATGCTTCAAAGATAGCTGAATTTGCTGAGTTTGCTCAAAGTTTTCAAATCAAGTGCAGCATTATCACCTGTACTGGCCTGACTTCCAATGTGAAACAGATCCTAGTATTTATCCATATTTAGTCATCTTTAATCATTTATGTGTACCTCTTTGAAACTGTCTTTTTCTTTCTGTTTCCATTTTCGTTTGTGTATTTGTTAGTAATCTAGTTTAGTGTTTTATGCAGTGGCCTTTGGGATGGTCATGGGTTCTTGCTTCCGGGGTCATCATCCTTTGTTATGTAATTCAGTAGTTTGTAAGTATAGTTTTTAGTACCTTGTTTTCGTGTAACTTTTTATATTGAATATAGAAAAAAATGGCTGAGTTCTTCTTTCAAATGAATGCCAACCAATAATCAGAATCAGTTAAGGTTGGTTTACGACCATTTGCAGTCATGTGGTAAACCTCTTGATAAAACATCTTTTGATTTCTCTGGCATATTTCATGCCATGCAAAGTTGTGCCATTAGTGCAAAAAGCAGCATAATGCCAAAACTTCCCAAGAGTATGGTCACATGACTTGAAATGGGTAAAACAAAACTTGGTGAATTAGGTATATCATTTCATGTAATACCATGAAGCTGTTCATCAAGCATGTCAAATCTTATGCCTTACTCGTGGGGTGTTTGGAAAACGAAGACCCCGAAAACGAAGACCTAAGACCTCGAAAACGAAGACCTCGAAAACGAAGGCCTCGAAAACTAGAGTTTCGTAGAATTTTTGCCATCTTAACACTAATTTCTTATACCAGCACATGTAAGAGCGGACGTTTCCAAGGATGCCTTCCAAAATGGGCAGTGTGAACGGGCAGCATAAACAGAAGCAGTGTGAACAGAAGATGAAATCGAAAACTTTTGGAACTCGAACATACATCAAGATGAAATGTAATTATATCTTTTATTTAAGTTATATGTCTCAATGCTGTGTTCATCATGCAGAGAAGAACTTAATTGAAATAGCTAGTGATGGCTCATCGTTTTGATTACTATTTTCTTATTTATTTGATTACACTTTCATGTAAATATTTTAATTTAAATTTTGAAATAGGGTGCAGAAAATTATTTTGTCATCTCTGTCATTAAAAATTCTGTCATCCCTGCCCCCAGTAAAAGGATTTGAAAATATTTCTGCTCGATCAACATTAAAAAGCATCGGTGTATGTGCGGAATCATTTTCGAGGTCTTCGTTCTCGAGGTCTTCGTTTTCGAGGTCTTCGTTTTCGAGGTCTTCGTTTTCGAGGTCTTAGCTTTCGAGGTCTTCGTTTTCGAGGTCTTCGTTTTCGAGGTCTTCGTTTTCGAGGTCTTCGTTTTCGAGGTCTTAGCTTTCGAGGTCTTAGTTTTCGTGATTTTTGTTCTGAAGAAACTTAGTTTTCGATTTCATCTTCTGTTCAAACTGCTTCTGTTTATGCTGCCCGTTCACATTGCCCGCTCACATTGCTCCGTTTTAGTTGGTTAAAACTGCACCAGTACGTTTTCCAAAATGAGAATATGCACATTTTGGAAGGCATCCTTGGAAACGTCCGCTCTTACACGTGCTGATATAAGAAATTAGTGTTAAGATGGCAAAAATTCTAAGAAACTCTAGTTTTCGAGGTCTTAGCTTTCGAGGTCTTCGTTTTCGAGGTCTTCGCTTTCGAGGTCTTCGTTTTCGAGGTCTTCGTTTTCGAGGTCTTCGTTTTCGAGGTCTTCGTTTTCGAGGTCTTAGGTCTTCATTTTCGGGGTCTTCGTTTTCCAAACACACTTTACTCGTGTGTGTTTTTTCTCAGTTAGAAATATACAGCACACTCATTCTCTTCATGAGAATGTCAAATGTTTCCTAATTGATAGCCAATGTTCATACTTTCTTATTGTCACAACAATGGACCTATTTTTCTGGCCTATGCTTCACCTGAATCCTTTTATCAAAGCTTGGTTTTGCACCAGGCAACAAATGTAGAGTGGCATGACAAGTGTTGACTCCCCGTGGAGAATATTTTTTTTGCCATGCAGATACAGCACCTGGTTGGCAGGGTTTGGAATTGGCACTGTCCATACACAGTGGTGGTACAAATTATACAGTACATTAAAAAACTAACTTACGTTTTAATTTTTTCATATCTACTTGTATACTTGCACTATTATTCTTCTAGTTTCAACATATTGATAGATCTCGTATACCTTTGGTAGGGTTTGGCTGGTGACCGTAAGGTCCTTTCCATTCACCCCTGGCTGGGAACTGCACATAAACTAATTTCAAACCATAAATTTCAAACCCTTTGCAATGGCATACTGCTCGGCAATATTTCCTACATGCTGATTGGTTTTAACATGTGTGCATCAGTTGTCATACTCTGTTGGTATTTGGGAGACAACAAGGATTAAGAACCCTTTAAGAGCCTTTGATCAGATTTGCAGCTTGTCTACCTCAAAGGTAAATTCCAAATCCAAACCAATGACCATGATGTATTAGCTAACTGCATTACCTTCCTATCACTAACCAATACATACAAAAGTTGATCTTCCTACCCAGACTTTTTTCTGTAGAAATGAAGCTGGAATCAATCCTATTTGCTTGCAACAATTTTTTCCAGACATTTCTTTGTGACATTTGTAATATCCTGCTATATTTGTCACCTAATGAAAGCCAGCTACAAGGACCCTGATATAAAAAATAATGTACAATAGTTGGTTTATTAAAGTTTTGTCTTGTTTATCTTGTGTGTTTTAGTTTTCTTGTGTTCCTATAGTATGATGACCACAGAATAGATTTTACTGCCTGTGGTATTGTAATAATTAAAGGTTGTCATTGTGAATTTGGATATAAAGGTCTTATTTCAATTTGATAAAACTCAATCATTCTTTCAACAGGCCACAAATGCTTGACAGTTTTGCAGTCCTCTCAGGTAAAATATTTTCAGTAATATCACCTTCCCGCTCATCACTTTGGATTTTTTATTTTCACACTTTCCATTCTGCTTCAATAACTTAAACTGAAACAGAACAGATTTCTAAACAAATTTCATCAGCTTGTGATCATTGGGAAAACATCTATGTAAGTTGCTTAGTAGATCTAGATACTATTTGAATTTTTGATCACATGATATTTATATTTCCACTGAAGAAAAAACAAGAAAAAATTTTTGTAGTGCTAGATCAGTTTTTGAAATGTTGATGCCACCATCAGTTGACATCTTTTATCAGGGATGTGTTACCCTGTCTTATGCATATGTGACAGGTGAGCCAGAAAAAAGTTCCCATTTTTGAAAATTCATAGCATTGCATCAAGCATCAAGAGTACTTCATAGTTTTGAATGATTAGAATTTTAGGAAAAGCAAGAAGATCAAAGTATTCTTGCGATTTTTCTCGCTGTCTCAGGAGCACTAGAAATTTAGGTAAATTCAAGTATACAAATCTTTCATGGTTGCAAAATGATCAATCAATGTTTTAGACCCTTTTTGAGTCATTTTACAACCATTACAGTTTTATCAAGTTAAATTTTCCCAAAAATACTTTGATCTTTCGGCTTTTAACTGAAATTTGAATCATTCAAATCTATGCAGTACTCATGGTGCTAAGAGTTTCAGTTTCAGTTTCGTTTTATTTAAATTCACTTAACATACAATTTATGCTAACAATACAAACAAATAACTAAACTACAAATATGAAAAATAATGTCACAAAACATTGATACAATGGTACAGAAAATTAATACAATATACAAATACAAGGAGGTCTAAATAAATTGTATGCAGGGAATTACTTAAAAGGAGCAGCTCTTTCAATAGATAAACTAATCGAGGAGAGAGCCCCCCTTTCCTAAGATATAATCAAATAAATTTATAAGAGTTTAGATATTTGTGCAATTTTTCTAAGTGGGAACTTTTTTCTGGCTTATCCGGTATAAATATATTTCTTTCAGGTCAAATCAATACGTTGAGTAAGATGATGAAAGATGAAAGAATGCCAGTCCTTAGAAATCTTGTTTTATTTCCAATATTAGTTTCTCTTGATAGAGATGAATCTCTGGAGGTTAGTAGATTTTCATTTGATAATATCAAAATCTAAAAAAAATCATAGATACGGATTATTGATTAATTGGTGCCTAGACTCTCTTAGCTCTTTGTTTTGTTCTTGACAAGAAATTTAGTTGAATATTGTCATGTTTTGTTATACTTTGTCACTCTTAGTCAGAGCAGCTACAGGTGCTCACCAACTTTCCACTGCCAGTGACGCTTACAATTTATGTTTACAATTCACAAAAGATACAGACTAAGACAGTGGCATAGACAAGGATGAAAATCAAAAGAATAAATAGAGAAAAGCAATGTATCATGCCGTGGTTTGATTTGATTGAATTCTGGCTTGCAATTTTTTAGATTGACGCTCAACTTTTTTTCAAGTCAAGTTGTACAAGACATAGCGGACCGATGTGTTGTATGGTCAAGACAATGCAATAAGATTGATTCAATATTATGTGATTTATTGCATGGATATTGAAAACACAGTCTCCTGTCCAAGTTTTATCCTCATAATTATATCTTGTAGAAAGCAACAGAAGGAAGGATCCAAGCCTTCAGCCATGAAGTCGGTAAGACTATGAATCGAACAATAAATTATTGATGATTGATTTTTGTGAAGAATCCTTATGCTTCAACGAAGAGGCCACACCCTTGAATGTGCGAGTTTTCTCACATAAATGGTTTTTCCTAGATTGAAGAATTTACTCCTTGTTTGATTAGCGAATATCTACTCAGTTGACAGAATGAGATTGCCCGTTGTGCATAAAGCTTCCCATGGAGAAGATGGACTCCAAAAATGTACTTGGTATTAAGAATATCAGTTTGGTTTCTTCCGTTCCTCAAGATTTCGCCGTTGTATATCCCAGACAGTTACAGGTTTCGTCTCCTGTAGAAGTGTATGTGTTTCTTTGGGAGCAAAGGGTCAAACAGAGCTCCTTACCACTCGGTATGTAAGGGAAATTCCTTAGATTGAGCCCAGGGCAAATTTGTGCACATCGATTTTTCGACCTAAGGACAAACAATTGATCGAAGGATTTTCATCATTTCAGTTTCAACTATCTTTATGGGTTATAGATTCAGTAATGAAAAATTGTTTTTTAAATTGACCCTTGCGAAAAATAAGGCCAAATTTTATCAAGATTTTGGGATTTTTGTATCGAAGGGTGAGGCATTTGCTGTCCTGTTTTGTTACGTGTCAAGTTGAAATTTCAGATAATTCCTGTAAGGAAGACGCTTTTTTGTTAGTAGAGTAAGTAGAATGGTTGTTTTATCCATCCTTCTTCTATTAGATCTTTTCTTAGAATCTCTTATTCTTTCAGTTCCAGATGCTTTAAGAACGAAATATGAACCAGATGTTGAAAAGGAGGAAGCAAAATTTTCAAAGAAAGCAATGAACCTAACACCTGAAGAAGCCCAGGTATGTTTTGTCGCAAATATTTCTATACTTTTGTGAGAATTCATTCTTCATTTAGCACTTGATGCAGACGGTAAGTACAGCAATAAATGACAGAGCAGAAACTGCGTAAATGACGTCATCGACCAGTCTGAGATAAGGAAGTGTTTGGGCAGATAAACTTTTTGAATTGATAAATCAAGAGTTTTAGGTCCTAGAAATCTTCAAGAAAATCATAGAAATCTTCAGTCTTCAAGAATACCATAGTTTATGAAGGTACACGATATGGTTGCGATATGGTTGCAAGCAGAAATCTGCAGCTCTTTTTATTAGAAATTTAGAAGTGCCGCCATTTGGAAAGTGATCAAGGTATCAAAAACTTGCCACGGCAGATTTACAGCAACGTACCCAGACCAGTGGCGGCCTGGCTGGGGGCAGGGGGCCATGGCCCCTCAGCGGACTTTTTTGAAGGAGCGCCAATGTTTAAGAAAGGCTCCAATCTAAATATAACCTATTGTATTTGATAAAATATGTATGTTATATGTGGTACTAGTATCAAATTAAACGATAATACTGTAAATAAAAGATTTAAGTACTAATGTAGCAAAGATGTTAAGTTGTTAGATTAAATTGTTAAATTTTTAGATGTTTCTTTTATTTATAGTACTATCGTTACTGTATTTGATGCTTCAGATCCATGAAACAAAAGGAAGATAAATGGCGCCTGCAGTTCTTTTGTGATATGTTTAGATTATGTCGCTATATCTCCGTTCACTTACTTCAAATTGATTCTCAAATCACTATGCTTTTATCTACTGGACGGACCAAAAAAGACATTTTTGTATTCTCGAAATTTATTTACAATGATCGACTTTTTATGCTGTGCTACTGTGCACATATCTAATACAATCACAATCATACCAACCCCGGACTGGTCCTTTAGTATTATTTTTAATAATTCGACACAATATCAACAGATACATGGTCTAATCTGGACTTGCTCCAAGTCTCCCTATTGATCAATAAACAAACGGGGGGAGAGAGAAGAAAAAAGGGTATGGAAAAGGGAAGGAGAGTGAGACTTGTGGACTACGCACTCCGAAAACGAGGCTCGGCAGTCACCTGCTTAAGTTTGATTGGCTCTTCCGCTAACATGAAAGAGAGCAACCAGTCAAGATCTTGACCGGTCTCGTTTTCTGGACGCGTAGTCCACAAGTCTCGCTCTCCTTCCCTTCGCTTTTCTTTCTCTCCTTCCCTCCCGTTTGCTTATTGGTCAAGAGCAAGGCTTGTAGCAAGTCCAGGTCTAGTCTAAGACTAAAAGAGTTAATAATCTAATACAACAAAATTTATTAGTGAATTAGCAAGGTAATACTAACGGTTTGTTGATACATTCTAACAAGAGAAAAGCGGAAAAAGGAGTTCATGTATTATCGAAGCGTTTTTTGTGAATAGTATCCAGATATTCGGCAAATATTTGTAGGTATTGTTCATCCTCATTTGTAAATAGAAAAATCATTTTTTGTTTTTCTGTTGGGATTTTAATGGTAAATTTTGTTGATTTGGCTCAAGAAGATTGCTCTTTCTGTGTTGTATTTGTTACACGAGAGTTTAAAATGGGTTTCATCTTCAATTACATTTAGACAGAATGTACAGAATCTTTCTTCTCTTATCACTGGAGGTTTGCTATGTCTTCCTTTTTCAATTGCCAAGCAGTGGTCACTAAGCCGTAGTTTCGTCAGTGTTCGTCTATGTCTTCTGTTTTTAATAAGAGAAAGGTATTTTTCATATTTTTCGTATTTAGTAGGAGAAGAACAATTGAAAGAGGTGTTTAGAATTACTTTCCATTTGATCCTAATTAGTTTGATTTAACTTTACAGCGACAGATTGATCATCTAAATGAACTGGCAGCCACAATGCTCGATATGATATCGTCTGCACGAGAAGATTGGGATTCTGAAAGCACATGTAAGTTAGCTTTGTGTTGAAAGAACAGCTGTTTCTAATGACTGGCGTTAAGCTTAGACATCTGGCCAACTTGTTGAAATTTAATGGCCTGCCATTAAGAAACCGTGACTAAAAGCTTGTTTCTCATATTTATTATCATATTTAAAAACAAGCTGCTTCTACCTTTTCGGAAAATAGCCTTTGCCGAAGAGGACCAGTGCAGTTATGATGTTTTTGAAACGGCGCGTCACTCTATTTTTGTTCTCCCCTGAAAGGGATCTACATGGAAACTAAGCCTTCTTTGACTTTGTCAGTGCTAGCTTCACCAACTCAGCTTGAGGAATGTTTTTATTTGGTTTTTTTATCCATATTTTCAATTCATGACATAATATCTTACAGCGCATGCTTTACTCTTATGCTTTATTGAGAAAGCTTTGTATATCTTCTTGTTCTGGTTCCTATTTTGAATTTGAATGTTGATGCATAATGGAGTTTACTTATCTATATAAAATCGATCAACGAAGGAAGAAAGTTTTCTAAAATTAATCATATATGTCGTTCTTGGTTGCAAAAGACATTTAGACTGTTTCTGATTGTAAAGGGAAATTGGGTCAAAATTCAAACTCTCCAGTTTAGGTTGTTTTGAGTTGAAATAGTGTTAAGTAAGCAAAATCAACATTTAGTTGCAGTTTATGCTGTCAGTTTGCTGTTTTGGCACTCAAATTGTGCTTTTTTGGCGCTACCATCTCGCACAACAAATAGAATGGAGCGAGTATTGTCTTCGTTTGACATCATGACGTGCAGGCAGCCATAGGAAAGTTTATATCATAATATGGCAGTTGCGAACCGTAAGACATAACGGGGCAACCACTTCGAGCTTCTACAGAACTGGGCCAACAGTTTTTGTAAAGCAAATTTGTATAAGGCAGCAATATTTCAAATCATGCAAGGTGAGAAATGCTTTGGAAAATGTGTATAAAATGATGTAAAATTCCCTTGTCATCTGTATGCAAGAATGAATCATCAATCATATCTCTTCATCTTCAAAGTCAATTTGTTCGTTGACAATGACTCGTAAGGGCAAGAAATGATTTTGTTGTTGTGGTCTTTGGAAAGCTCTATCTATCGTTCATGAATACTGGACAGATACACTTTTTAAGAAAAGGACGACGAGACAGTTTTTTTTGTAGTAATTTCATAATAGGCCAGCAGATTTTTTGCAAGAAGTTTTTTTCCGTCGGCCATGTCATTTAATAAATTTTGCACTGACCCTTTTTTAAATTATGAAGGTAGGCACGTTATCCTGTTGTAGCGTAAGACTCCTTTTCAACCAAGGGGCTTCGCTGTAGAATTTTTCAAAATTTCTTTAGCTTGCATCATATGAAATTTCTGAACCCAGATTCGCATTCAGAACCCTAGTTTTCGTCTAACTGCAAATTTTGATGATCTTAGTGTTAGCGATTTTAATCTTATGAGGATAACAACTTTGAAAATTTGTAAGGAATTTTGTCGTGAATGATGACTGAGGGTGTAAAGTTACATCCCGAACGATTTTCACGGTCAAACCCTATACCAATTCTCAAATTTACTATCGCCATAAAATCGAAATCGCAGATTCCAGGAATATGAAAATTTGCAATTAGACTGAACTTGGGGTGCTAAATCCAAATCCGTAGTCAGAAAACTCGTATCAAGAAATTTTCAAAAATTACCAAAACGAAGCCGTTAGTTAAGAAAGGTGTATTACCCATATTTCTGCCATAGAATTTGCAATTCTTCTCAAAATGTATAAAGGAGAAGACCATGGTCGATAAAATTATTGTTAAAAAGCAACCAAAGAGGGCCCCTTGTAAATCAACCAGTTGGTTGAAGGGTCTCCCTCCCTAAAAAATTGAAATATGAAAATATATGAAAATATGAAATAAACCTTACCAACTGCTGAACGCCTATTGTGAGTTTTTTCCAAGTTTTGATGCCTCCAACTGTCGTAAATTGGTTAATGAATCTTCGTAAGTTAGGCCAAATATCGTCGCCATTTTGTATTTTGTACGAGTGTGCGAAGGCTCGATAAGGAAGCTAGCAATGTAAGTGGTATGATATTAATACATTGGCAGCCTCATTCAGATCAACGTTAAGTGACGTAATATGAAATGACGTCATTTCGCACTTCTTAGCAGATTGAAATATGTAGTTTTGCAGATTAAAAGAGAAAAAATGAAAAAAATACTACACACCATTCACTACACACAAAATACTACACTACACACCAACAGTGTAATATCTTGAATAATCCATAATTATAACAACCCGAACTTGTCCTTTAAATCATTATCGTTTCCGTTTTAGCAAAAAAGATTTCAGCTTTGCCTTCAGCAAGCGATACACAAATTTTGCTCAATGCAATTTCACATGGAACAAGTAAGTAATCTAATACTTCGTTATCATGCAAAATCTGCCGATGAATCTTCAATATCCTAGGATTATTTTTTGAATATCTATAGCGTGCTGACGCAGCAGCCCAACTATCGACTGTTTCTACTCACGCTCTATCGCATTTCATTTCATGTCAATTTTAACTTTTTTATCCCTGGTAATCCACTCAGTTGATACACTGTTTTACAGGGAGCCATGCTAAAACAAAACCTAATGATAACTAAAATATTCAACCCTATTTACAATCATCTAAGGTAAAAAAGGAAAGGAAAACGAGATGAGTCATAGTTTGGCTTTATGATTTATTCGAAAGGAGCAGAATGATGAGGACGCTTTGACAACACTATCTAGGTCACTCCAGACCATGATAATGGAGGAAGGTGATATCATCAAATCTTTCAAATATAAATCTTTAGCTAAGGCACTTAGGACTTTGATTCATTGATTTTGAAAGTTTTTTGATAGCACGAGACTGGCCTGAGGCCGAAAGAGTGTGGGAACAGGAAACGTCAATTGGGTCTGCGTGCGGGGTAGGGAACGCCGTTCCTAGGAAATTTTGCAAGATTAAAGAAATTGGATTTTATCTTGCTGTCAAAACATGGCAGAGCCTGGACCTGTCATAGCTGTTTTATAGTGAAATGAATATTGATTTGCTGCAGCAAATTTGATTAGGCAAAATCTTAACCTGGAGTTTTGTATCTCATCATCATCAAATTGCTTCCTCATCTCGAGGGTTGCATAAAACGGTTTTCCATCGTTGTCTTTCATGAACTAAATCGATAGCTTTTCTGTTCGTCAGACCTGCCCAGTTCTTCATATTATACACCCAATTAAAATGCGGTCATCCACTTCCCCTTCTCCCACCAACCTGTCTTTCCACTAACTACCGTTGCATTTCAGAATGTCATATTATATGCCCAAAATATCTTAGTTTCCTAATTTTAATTGTTTTCAAGAGCTTTCTTTCTTCGCCAATTCTGTTCATATCTTGTCTTTCCATGGTATTCTGAGCATTTTTCTATGTATCAACATTTCAAAAGCTCCTGTTCTGTTGGCTTGTGCTATGTAATCATCCATGTTTCCACTCCATATGAAAGCGTAGAAATAACGTAGCATTGAACATAGCATAACGCAACGTAGCATAACATAGCACAGCATTGAGCATAGCATAACGCAACGTAGCATAACGTAGCGTAGCATTGAACATAGCATAACGCAACGTAGCATAACGTAGCGTAGCATTGAACATAGCATGACGCAACGTAGCATAACGTAGCACAGCATTGTACATAGCATAACGCAACGGTGTGAAGGTTTTCGTCTCAAGGAATGAAGAAAGTGGCAACCAGACTTGCGTTTTAGGAGAAGGAACGAAGCATATCCATGCGATTCAATTTTACTTGCAATTTCTGACTGCTACTGACTATCCACTGCTGCCAGACAGGTGACGTTTATCACGTTGAATATCCTGGAAGCGCGGGAAATCATTTGCGTTGATGTTGTTGTTGCAGTTGTGGCCCAATCAGTGTCAAGTGTGTGAGCAAAGATCATGGTGTGAGGGGGCGCAGTAGCCAACGCATGAAAAATGGGTCTACTTACGCCTAGGCTAAAGGGGCAAAACTTGCCGCTGGACGGTACCGATACAGCCTTAAAAGATCAAAAGACAATTTTCCAGAAATTTTATGGAATAGTAACAGTAGATATTGTTCTGTTGCTTAATACTTAGACCAAAACCAAAAGGACGATACTTCTTCCTCTTGTGGGGGGGGGGTACTCCACTGTCGATACTCTGGAGGTGTGCACTCAAATATTTACACCCGCATTTAGCATTTGGAACTTTTCCCTCGAACTGATCGCTAAGTTTACAAAAGAATTGACCAAAAATATTAGTATACTCCAAAACGTAAATAGTCATAGGAACAAAATAACACTTTTGTTGGCAGCTTTCGGGAAAATTGGCTTCTTTTAAAATCCGATGAAACAGAGGAGAAAACGATATCCAGGTGGGAGTGCTAATCCTGTCAGCAATATGTACTCCCCCTCGTAGTACTCCTCTCAATACAAAGTCCCAAACTATCCCATGGATTCATTCAGGCAGGCAGGCTGCGCGATCAAGCTAATCATAGACGCACAGCGGCCGCTGGCTAGTGGGTGCGTGGGCTATGATAACGATGGGCTGGTTGCGGACGAGGGCATCGAATTTCTTGTTAAGAACTCGTTAGCAGGTTGACGTGATCCTCAACATTCGCTCATTTTGCAACTATCTACTATCCGCTAGTAAACGCATGGGCTGGCTGAGCTTGACCTAGTCAGCACCCTCGGTTTCTCCCTATTCACAACTGCCTTCTGGATTGCTCCAGGTTTGGGCAGATTGCTTCATGAGTCGCCGACTTGATATGTGCTCCTCTTGAATGCGACATACGAGTAAAAGCTGCCCAAAGAGCTTCATCTTCCTGCTGCTTTGTCATTCGTATAATGAACTTAGATTTGATCTTCTCAACAGTGTGAATGCAATATTGCTCCCTCATGGTTTTTCGTCTCTTTCAAATGAAGTTTTACTCAGATTCATTTTGTATGGTGACGAGCGGTTAACCGTCGACACCAATAAGAAGCTACTTGAGGCAACCCTCAAATTCATTCATGCTTCAGAACGCTTTTAGATGCTCCATTGCTGAAAACTCCCATACATTAGCACCTACTTTTTGTCGGTTTACTTTGTATTCGTAATTATTTTACCTTGTTTAGTTGCATTCTTTCTATCTTTGTTTAATTGTGTGCGTCTTTATGTATTGGCCATGGGGTAGTCATTGTCTTTCGCTCCTCATGGTGTCGTCCCCGTAGAGTAGTACAGTAATTAGGGTAGTAAAGTAGAATGTAAGATTTGTATTGTAATAATAATATATGAATAGAAAAAAAAATCAAAGAGCCCCAGTTAGCATTTTAGATACCCACACACATTTCTGGGCCTACCCAAACTGGGTTCCCCGCACAGCCATAATCACTATGAGAACGATGGGCCACGCCGTCAACTTTGAAAAACAACTTTGAAAACGACTTTGAAAAAAACTTTGAAAAACGACTTTGAAAACAACTTTGAAAAAATGACTTTGAAAACGACTTTGAAAACAACTTTGAAAAAGCGACTTTGAAAACGACTTTGAAAACAACTTCGAAAAGCAACTTTGAAGAAATTGACATCATAAAAATAAAGTGACAACTTCGGTTGTTGACGAATTTACTTCCGCTTTTAGAAGATACGCACCTTTCAAATATTGATGATTCAGTTGTCATTCTCGTGTTGTTTCTTGTGATTGCCTGGATGATTATTTCTGTGTATATTTTCAGTGTTTGAAAAGCTTGTGTTGCATGTATAGCTATTTAATGTAGAATTTTCTACTGAATTTCCAGTTTGTTTTGTAGTGTTTTTCTTTCTTTGATTTAAGTTCCGCTTTCTTTCGATTTCATTTTATTTTTCTTCTTTATATCTTTTTCCATTTTTTTTATTTCAAATTTTTTTATTTCATTTTGTTTTTTCTTCTTTATATCTTTTTCCATTTTTTTATTTTAAAGTTTTTTATTTCATTTTATTTTTTCTTCTTTATATCTTTTTCAATTTTTTTTATTTCAATTTTTTTATTTTATTTCTTATTTCAAAATTTACTTCCTTCTAAAGATTTAACTTTCATGTAATCTCTTTCTAAACGTTGTTTTTGCCATTTTTTATCATATTACCAAGCTGTCACTTCAAAAACGCTATGAGAACGTTGGGCCACCATAGCTATCACTATTTTCGCAAGACAAGTCCATTTTGTCTCTTTACTTTTCCTCAGGTGCTTTCTTTTCAGTGTTTTTCTTCTTTGACAGTTAAAGTACATGACTTACAAACGTCCTTGTATCTATCTTGATATTACCACGTTGATTATTGACAGCTTGTTGACTCTTATAGTTTGGAGTTGATAATGAATAATGGTTGATATGATATGACATGAAGCTTTCCGGAAATTCTAGAATATTCAATAATGGTGTGAGTCGTAGACTATTGGACCTTTAACCTAGTTGTTTGATGGGTGCGTAGAAAGAGTTACCTAACTCCCGCTGTGTAGAAAGAATCACTGATAAGATACAAACACGATTGTTTCTTTTTCATCTTGCGATAGATGAATCCAATGTTTGAAAAGACTTTTCCTCAAGGTCTACAGACTTTAATGTTTTGCTTCGCATTCTGAACAGTGCTTTCTTGCGGAGAAAAATAGGTTGTCCTTGTTTTTGAACATTTAGAATTCTTGTTGAGCTGTGGTGCATGATTATTGGTGTAGTTGTACGGTAAAACAGGAGTAGCGAACGGCGAAATTAAAATTTTCATTATTTGTTTCATTGAAATAAAGAGGTCACAAGAAATGCTCAGTAATTGTGAACATTTCTGTTTCAGGCTTAAGGAGAAGAACATCGTCCTCAGTTGAAACAGGTGAGGTCTCTCTCAAATCGCAATTTTGCCATTTAAAGAGCAAATGGCTCAAATCGTTAAAAGGGTAGGTGTAAATTTCTATCAAGGTTTTTTAATTAAAGTGCTTGAAAAGAACTTTGGGTAATTTGGTGGAAATCTGCCATGGCAATTTTGTGACATCTTGATTAGTTTTATAATGGCGGCAATTATTAATCTTGAGGCAGTGACGTCATCAAATTTCTAAGTCCAAAGCCAGAAGAGCTACAGATTTCTGCTTGCTACCAAATTGTCGACCTTCATTAACTATGGTTTTCTTAAAGGTTGTATCAATTTTCCTCACCTAATTTGAGATTTACGACGATTTTACTTTATTAAAATTTTCGATGAAATTGTACAAAAATATTCAAATGTCGCCATTTTGAACATATTCGGGATATAAAAAAAATTGCCATTTCAGATTCACACCAAATCATAGCCTCACGACAAAGTCCCAGATATCGCAACAGCAGCAACGATGATAAGAACAACAACGACATTTTTTTATTTTTGCTCAATCTGGGCCTTATGGACTTTGATATAAAATTTTGAGACGGAGATGAACAATGAACACGGTTACGTGTGCCCTCTGAAGGTAGTCTGCAGTGTAGTCTCAGGAGCGAGGCAAGCGACCCTTGACAGTTGGAAATTCTCAACGCCGTGGTGAAGTTCATGGAAGCTAATTGGCCTTCAAAATGAGGAACCCCTGGTTCACAATGAAAGGTTTGTTGTTTCTTGGATTGAGGAAACGTTCGTATGGATACTTGTGGCTTTTGTTCATGGCTAATATCACTGAAAACTATAACTCTGAGCTGTTTTAACAATGGAGGCTCAAGCCGGCAGCTTAGGCCCATCAACCATTTGCCTGGAGTTTGTACAGTGTTGCTATGGTTTTCATATCAAGTTATGAAGTCGATTGGGGAAAACTTCATCCCAAAATTCAGTGTCAAAGTCAATGAATCGTAGTTTGAGCGTCCATCAGTCTATCAATAACGATAACAACGAATATGCAATCAGTCTAACCAAATTATCCAAAGTCCTTTCATGTCACTCAATTAATGGACAAATGTGATACAATTTTACACCGACCTTTTTAAGGATTTGAAAGATTTGAGCCCTAGCGATAGAGCATTTTACACAAATTTCATGGTTGCAAACTGACTGAAAATGACCCAAAACATTGATCAAATTGTAAGGACTCTCCTTATACAGAACAATACGCAATGGACGTTTCACGTTGCTCAAGGGTTAAACCACATCACTTTTTCAAACAAATACTAAATATTGTCAGTTCCAAGGCAGTAAATGCGCAGTGGATATCGCTCACCCATGAACAATTGTATTTTCTTTAATGATCTTTGAGAGGAGTCCTTTTGATTTGAGCAACGTTTTAGGCCATTTTTAAGTCACTTTGTAACCATGAAACCTTTATGAAGCTAAAGTTGCCGATGCTTCTAGTGCTGGTAAGACCGCAAAATAATCACAAAAAATACTCTAATCTTCGGTTTTCAATTAGAAAGTTGAATCATTCAAATCTGTGAAATACTCTTGGTGCCATGAATTTTCAAAAGTGGGAACTTTTACTGGCTCAGCCGGTAAATGGACGTTTTAATTTTGAATAACAGTTACATGCTTTTTATTCCAAAGCCTACCAAACAAGTTAACTTTTTCTGACTCACAAAGTATCCAAAATATCAAAATATCACGCTGGCCGTCAAAGCTTTTTTTGAACGCACAATATTTGTTGCGTGAATAGCTACAAGGAACCAGGGCCGATACCAGCTATGAATTCATAGGGGGGCGAAAACCAAAATTTTCCGACGATAGAACCATCAACAACAACAGCAGCAACAACAATTGTAAGAACACTCGTTAAATTTAAATATCATATAAACAAACTTACTCCCCATTAACTGAAATTTAGCTATATCTCGCTTTCCAACCTTGCAATCAACACAATTAGTGAAACATCCATCAAAAGTAAGCCATAAATTTAGTAATTTCTGTTTGAATTTATTCTATGACACTAATAAATTAATTCTTTTATGCATTATTTCACCTCAAAATCGTCCTAAAGTAGACGTTTAAACCACAAAAAATACAGCCGGAAAGCAAAGTTTTCCGACAAATGGTCTCTTGGGGGTGCTCCAACCCTCCCCTGCCCCCCCATTGGCTTCGGCTCTGCAAAGAGCAAACTTTTCCTAATCAGGAATATTTTTTGTTTGAAATGAAAGCCGTAGCATGCCCGTCGGAAGCAGGGGGTTGGGGGGGGGGGGCTGACGCCCCTCCAATAATTTGCTGAAGTTTGTTGATTTTATTTAAGTGAAAAAGGCTGAAAAAGCCAAGGTCATAGGAATGAAGATTCAAACACGTATATATTCGAGGAAGCTAACTGCATCTGTTAAAAATGGAAGATCTTTTGATGTCATACAAGTCTAAAATTTCAAAATTTTCATGGAAAGACTCTCATTAGTCGTGATGCTTTGCTTCCGTCAATGGCACATTTTCCAAAAAAGGGCCTTTTCCAACAATCTAAAGGACGTGGTCATGGAAAATTTTCCGGGGGTGAGCCGCCAGACCGCCATCTCTGCTCCCTTCGTTTGAATTTCGTTCCGACAGCCTGCGTAGCATTACATCTTCATTTAACTTTACAGAAATAAGTAAAGTCTTGGAAATGGCGCCTTATTCACTGTTTTGTGGTACCAATTAGCTATACCTTATAGGCCCTTTTTACGCCGGCCCTAAATGGCGTTAATTTTCGTTAGGCGGCGTTAAAAGGGCCGGCGTTAAAAAGGCCGGCGTTAAAAGGGCGAAAATATTGGAAGCTTTTTCGAAAAGCGGCGTTAATTTTTAATGCTTATTTTTGCTAGCACCTACCGTATTTTGTATATTTTTCATACAGGACAGGTAATTTTATGCCCCAGATCTTAAATTACTTGCCCTTTATGAAAAATTGGACAGTAATAGTGCAAACATGAATTGGGGCAGATGTAAAAGAAATCAAAAGCTTTTTCGATCAGAAGAAAATTTTAAGGCCTATATCCTGGGCCAAAATTTGTTCAAGATATTAATAAAACAGAATACAAAAGTAAAGTGAAGGTTCTTTATGATATTCCATCAACCGCGTCCTAATGTCCTGAAACGGATTTTCGCACAGATGGGCTAAGTTTGCGACATCGGCAACTGCTTCGGAAATATGCGCCTTTCTAAAACAAGAGAGAACAAGCTCTTTAGAATCCTTGAAATGAGAAGATGTAGAAAACAACGAAACAGTTGTTATTGATTAAAATCACGGGTCTTTTTTAAAGAAAGAGTAGAACAAATGACGTAGAAGTCAATTAAGATGTCCATTATCAATATTTCCTTTCCTTTGCTCTTTGAGTGGCGTTAAAGGCGGCCCTAAATGGCGTTAGAGCACATTTTGGGACTGGCGGAATTAGGGCCGGCGTAGAAAGGGCCGATAAGGTATGTTTAACATCTTCAAGAATTTTGCTTTCTCCCATGAAAACTTTTCTTTTATCGACACCTTTTGAGGGACCATTATGGAAACAAGGCCGCACTGACCTTTTCAACGCTATCCCTGCCATTTTAACTAGGTGTGTTTTTAGATACCCTGGGTACCAGTACCCAGGGTAGTTTTTAGATAAAATTTTTAACATTTATGTTTACTTAACATCACAAACTTAACATCATAAACTTATTTTTATTGTAACCTTATTTTGACGAAATCATACATGCATACATATACTGTTCTTCTTTAAAGTCCTCCCCCCCCCAACTCTCATGGCTCTACTGAAAATATGTCTTGTGGTTCTCAAAACATTGTTCAGCATGCCGCATTATGTATCACTGATTTTTCCTACAAAGCATTGTTCTCTTACCCGCTGACACGTGCGGGGGGGGGAGCGTTTTGCTGACTCCTCAAAACAGCGAATTGCGTTTCTTCACGAAGATTTTCCTTCTTTGTGAAAAATCTGCACCTAGGCTACATGCTTGAAAGATTAAAAAGATAATACAACCTCGTGATCGCTAGGCTAAAATCAGTTTTATACAGTATGAAAATGACTGAGAGATTGCAAGGGATCATGGGGAGCTTAGAGCGTTTGTCAGAGCAGAGGCGTATAGCACGAAGTTGTTGAAGTGTCCTTTGATTAGCCTGCGTGCAGATTATCCTCCTCCTTTTCGCTCCTCCTCGCTGACTGTAGAGTCTGCACGCAGGCTACCTTTGATTAGACCAAGAAGAAAGCTTTGTTTTTCTTGCTTAACGCCTCTTCTCTTTCTGTTTGTTTTCTTTGATTTGATACTTAGAGGGGTCAGAAGGTTCTCGTGCAAAGCGTAACAAAAAGTTAGCACGTGTCACTGACGGACAGTGATTGTACATTCATCATTCCCCGTAAAACCTTGAAGGTCATTACAAGTGTGGAAGTGGTTTGCAAATTATTAAGTCCCACCCGTCAGATGGTGTGCTTGTGGGCAGAACGTTACGCGCATGCGTAGAAGTTATTCCTTTTGTTCTTACACTCCAGATAACATTTAACTGTTTCAAAATTTTGTAATAAAAATGAAATTTGTTAATAACAAAATCATCCAGATGAAAGGATTCCCGCTCCAAACACCCTTAATTTCCTTTTTTGCATAATCAATACATTTTTGGTTTGAGATTCCTTGATATTCTTGCAAGATTGTCAACTTATCACAAGTCCCAAAATGTTTGGTTCCCATCGATAGAAAGGTGAAGCTCTATCAATATCCAAGTGTTTCGTACGGAGAAATTTCGGACAGAACTTCGGCCATGCGGTTTCGGACAAATTTTACGAGGCTGGAAACTTTTACAGTTTAAAACAAAGATCGGCAACCTGATCGGCATTCTGCAAGAAATTTGGTCGAAAAATTTTCGAACATTGTTCACGTTAATGCCTGCAAAGACTCTCGGAAAAACTTTTGTGCGAAACTTTCACTGTCCGTAACTTTTGCATTCTAGTTTATATAATTACTTCGTACCCACGCCTTAGTTGGACCACAAATCGTAACTCTTTGTATATTTTAATGGAAGTCCTCTTCATTTGCAGTATCAGGATTTGACCAGAAAGCAAGCTCAAGTGTATCACATGCTAAAGCTCCAAGCTCAGCGAAGTCAAGCATGCGTGGTCTCTCATCCACTGCGGGACATCCTTATGCTGGACTCTCAAATCAGCGAGGAGTTCAGAAATAGAAGCAAGTAAGACCTATGCCATTATCATTGTTATTCCGGAAGAAAACAATTTTACCTCAGAAATTCCCCTGGTTAGATAAGTTGTTCAACTCTACAGCTGTGAGAACGAGCCAGAACGAATCAAAACTGTGGACGCCAAGGTCATAATATCCGAATATCAAACTAAATTGAAATCTATTCTTAGACAGAATTGAAGCCTTGTCTAATTTTGCGTCCCAGGCAGGAAATTGAGAATAAACATACCTTAGTATCAAAATTTTCCCGTAGATGTTAGTAGAACGATTGTACAAATCTCTTGTTGAGGTAGTATTGTAGAAAGAATTCTTCTTATCGAAATAAAAAAGAACAATGTTACATGGGATGTTTTCAATTCCTTTCACACCCAGTTTGGTGAAGTTTATTGCCCCCCCCCCAAGAGCTTGTTATGCTGCAATAGGGGATTGCAAGAGAAATTGTCTTACAACTCACGGTTTATTCGAAAAATCAGAAGTCAAAGACCTTAAGCTACTTTCGTCAAGTTGAGAGGAGCTAATTAAGAACAAGGCGGCTAATTTGAACTTTTCGCCTTGAAAGGAGTTTCTTTCTAGAGACGAGGGGGCTGCAAACATGAAAGTTTAGCTGTTGTTTATTTTCATCTTCTGAGGTAAGAATGTGTCCCAATTAAATCGAGAGTAGTCGTCGAAACTTTTACTTTGTTCATTCCATTCTTTGAGTCGCTTCTGCAGTTTTCAGTAAGTCAGCAGCTCTTTCATTTGCACATCTTCAAATTTGTTTTCCAAAAGAGCTTTGTTGGAAGACTGAAAATTGGTCGTTTTCAGTCCAGTTTCCTGAGTCATTCATTCATTCGTTCTTGCATTCATTCATTCATTCATTCACTCATTCATTTTTGATTAAAATTCATCTTAGTGGAATATACCGCTATCATTTGCCAAGGCCGTCTGTGACTATGCCAACGATTTGTGGTATTACTAGATAACACCTTCTATGAAATAAGTTAACCAGATGCACTTATATCCATAAATTTGCATTTATCACCTTTTTGGATCAAAACCGCGAGAGGTCCAGTTACACCAAATTTGCAATCCTGGCTGCTTGAGGAGATCCATAGCCGTGGCTCTCTGCCACGGTCCCCTAAAATGCTTGAGAGGAGCTGCTGATCGCTCTCCGAAACTCTTCAAAATAATAAACTGTTCACCTTGAAACTTCTCTTTCCTTTTGTTTCTATTCAAATTCATTTAGGAATATCTCGGTTGAGCATAACACAGCCTGGTATTTGAATCTCACACAACTAGGACTCGTTATTTGTGTCCAAATATTTCATAAGCTATCGCGATAAACAAGGGCAGATTTTGTACCACAATAGCGACAGTTGCTTTAATTGACTCATCAATTTAAAGCAATTAGCGACAGCAACGAAAAGGAAATTCTTTCAACTGGTAAATCAAAAGTAAACAAGGCTACAAAAGTTGCCCCGAAACCAGTTGGCCCAACTCTGGCCTCTTGCAAGCGAGAGATGGTGGAGCGATTATAGAATGCATGACCTTGCAGGACCCACTCGTAAAATGAACGGCTAATATCATGAAATGAAGGGGCAAATATCACAGTAGGACCTGCATTCTATAATCAGGCAGTTCATTCGATTCAGAAGCCGAGCTGAAGGGATCATAATCCTCGAATATTTAGGGCTTACATGAAAGAATTACCACACAGCTCCTGAGTCAAATAAACAAAATCCGCGTGACAGATTTTTATACTTGCCGTTCTTCTTTCATGATAAGCACTTAAATTCTCTTAATGAAGGCCACATTTCGCTTGCACAAGGCGATAGTTTGCTCCACAAGTTTCGGGGCAACTTTTGTGCTTGTGTTTGTTTTGATTTACTTACTGACTTTTATAGGAGGATCAAAAGGCCCTCCTATAAATTATTAAAAAGATTTTCAGATAGAAAATGTTTATTTATTTCGTGTGTAAAGATTAAATTGAGAACGCCAGAGGGCCTGCTGGCCAAGAAACGTTCCTGAGGAAGATTGAAGACAAAGAAATAATACATAATGTATATTTGCATGACCTCTAATGGCCTCTGGCCCCGGGGTTACTATCTTTGCTACCCCCCTTCTCGATGGTCCTGGTCGTATGACTTGAAATAAGTAAAGCAAGCCTATCTGATTAGTCGATTTGCGTGAAAAATCTAGTAAACTCCACCAGTGATTGTTATATTTTTCTTCCGGGATGAGAAATTGTTATCGACGTTATTTTACAAAATATTGTATTTATACCTAAAATCAGTATCTTGCGATGTTTTCTGAACATTTGAGTGTTAAATTATATCACAGCTTTGTCGAGGGTGTAAGCAGCCAGTTTCAATGGTGATGTGAGATGAAAGATCAATTTGATAAACATTTCTTGTAAGTTCACAGCATGCATCAAAACCAGGTAGCTTGTTAAAGTGCAAATTCCTTCATATTTAAATCCATTGCTTTGCAATATCTGTGGAGTGAATTTGATCTTTGAAACTAGTTCACATAATTGATTTCATAGTCAGTAATATTGTTAATTTTGGTGATTTTCAGCCGAAAACCTGTATCAAATTTCTGCACCTTTTTACCGTATAGGAAAGATGGAAATATGTTTTATAGTCTTGAGGATGTTTGAATCTATTCCAAGGTTTTGGCTATTCAAACAAGCAATTCTTTGAACAATACGGTGATTTAATGTTAAGTTCCGACCCTTCATACGGCCAGGGTCTGATTTTATTTACCTCGCCATGTAAAAATCCATTATAACTTTAACTCTTTTTCGTCCAAATTACGCTTTACGAACTTAACTCATCCTGTAAATAAGGCTGTCTCAGCAGATTCCATGCGACACTTAAAATCATAAATGACATCTCTGACATATTTTTGCCAACCTTTTTCCGTTTCTACTTTGAGAGGCTGGATCTGTTTCTCCATTGTGATAGTTGCTGTTGTATGCAGGGACGCCTAGATGGGCGGACCATGCAATTTGCCCCAGAGCATCAGGATCTAGGAGGCCTCATGAAGTAAGGTACTCCCCGTCTTCTGCCCACTTCGCTCGCAGGGGAGCATCATCTCGCAGTTTTGTCACTGGTCCTCCAAAACCTCTCGGTGGTCCTGGTTGTATGTCTTGATTCAGATGTCAGGTTGAATGTGACGATTTTGCAGTATTTTTGATAGGCCATATCACAATAATTTTCCACTACTTTTCTCAAAATGGAAGTGTTATTTCGAAGA
Source organism: Aurelia sp. 4 Dawson et al 2005 (assembly GCA_964019985.1). Classification (NCBI taxonomy): domain Eukaryota; kingdom Metazoa; phylum Cnidaria; class Scyphozoa; order Semaeostomeae; family Ulmaridae; genus Aurelia; species Aurelia sp. 4 Dawson et al 2005. The sequence goes on along the minus strand of OZ026496.1, from coordinate 17,551,451 downwards.
TGGACCCTTGTAAATCGTAGAGAACAAACGAAACACTCATATGTTGTACGATTGCAGAGATATCTGTGGATTTTTAGAAGTAACTTTAGTGTGGATTCACCCCATCCTCGAAAATCTGCGCAGAACACAATAGCCACATGTGGGTAACAATGTAGATTCTAGAGATGACAGGTTTGTTTACGGTTACGTGACCCTGCCTCTTTAATGCGTGTTACTTATGTCTAGATTATGTAACAATAGCAGCCGTTATTTGGATTGATTTGTAGTGCAAAAATGCCTGATGAGTCAGAATGATGTATTCCAATGTTTGGAAAATCGCACAGGAAAAGCCATGCAACAAATTTCTGAAATTTCAATCTCATCATCTTATGGATGTTTGAGCTTGATTTTTAAGAGCATTTTCACAATTTTAGGTGCATTATCTCCTTGTGAATTAAGCAATAGCCAAGAGTTCTATGCCTCAAACTGGTAAAATGTGCCTGTGCACTATCATATAAATTTAACTGCCGGCAGTTTAGCCTGCTTACAGACTCTACTGATTACCTGAAGGGAAGTGAGGTTCCTCCTCCAGTAGAGTCTGCGCATAAGTGACGAAAGCCTGTCCAAAGTCACGTGTGGTTCCCAGGCTAGGGCAACCAAACCTCATTGGTGGAAAGAGATCTCTATTGGTCTCTTTTAATTTAATTGATTAATAAAAATCTTCAAGGAATTCCTGGAATTATTCTCATTGAATTAGATTCAATGTGGCGGCCATAAGTGGCATTAAAAATAGGACATATTGGGATTTGTTTGCCTAGGTTTGTATACGCACACGCCACTTAAATCACAATTTGTCTATATGCTGATATCAGCAGACTCGCTTTGAGTCCCTGATTCGTAGATTCTACTGGCGGCGAAACCTCTGTGAAAAGAAACCAATCGAATCTGCACGCAGGCTACCCGCAGTACCTGAGCTGTAATTTTCAAATCGCTGTTCGTAGTACAATTTTTCAAAAGAAAGATCTATTTTTCTGACTCACCTGTAACGCACTCGACTACCAATCTTAGGGCTGGTTTTTCGAGTCCCCGCCCTGTCGAACCTGGTACGTAGAGTTAGGAGAGCCACCAAATCTCTGTAATTCTAGGCTGAATAAATCACGAAATGTGGTCATATCGAGAGCAAGGACCAGTACAATACCTTTGGAGCTGGGTAGAAAGCCTCTTGGAAAGCTACCTTTTGAGGTTTCATTTGATATGTCACAGAAATGCAGAAATTTCATATTCATGTGCAAAGTTTGGTTGTAGATAGATATCAATCAATCCTTCCCGCCTACAAAAGCAATTAGTCTCCTGTTGTTGATTTCTTCTGGCCACTAATTCTAATTTGATATTCCACTATCGTTTTCTAATAACAGTTAATGACTGGACCAACTTTTTGTGGCGAGTTTCAAGAACGCCTTCTTGGAGACATGTAAACGTGTTCAAATCAGCAGCCTTTGGGATAACGTTCTGCTACGATTGTTATTGTATGTTATCACCTGACTGGAGTTTCAATCATAAACGATACAATACAGAATCCCGCCATTCCCATTGGCTAATCACACATTTTCCGCGGATTTCCCGTAGCTTTGTATAATACGTTACAAGGACTCGTTTTGTCACCACAGCAACTGCTTTAGGCCTAGGCCTGTGAGATTTGCAGTGAACTCAAACGACATGATTGTAACAAAATGTGTTTGATGAAATGCGAGTCAAGAATAGAAGATGTCAGGTAATAAAACGCATACTTACCCGTCTTGTCGTTGTACAGGAAATATAAAGCCCTCGGTCTTAATGCACAGACCTCGCCCCTCGGTGTGTACTTCTAAGACCTCGGGCTTTATATTTTCCTGTACAACACAAAACCGGTTAGTATTTGCATAGTGATAAACCTATCCTCCAACTGACCATTCATTTCATCCACAAAGTTTGTCGGCTCGGTTAAAATAATTTCAAAATGTTGTTTCTGCAGCACAGTCACTAACATAAAGTCTTTCTCTCTTTTCCTTCTCGTTTGTTAATACGTCTGTTTCGCCTTTGGTGCAAGGCATATATAGTGTGAATGGCAATTCATCGACACTGAATTAATTTGTGTATTCAAATCTAGATATTGTGATGAAGGCACCCCGATGCTATGGCATTGGGGTAGGGCAATGTGTATCTTCTCCATGTAATGGTGTATTTATTCGAAATTCAGTTACATTTTTCTTTATGTTCTTGACAATAGTGTTGTCATTATCTGTTGCATCGTCCCTCTGGTGTTGTACCTTTGTGTACAGTGTAACCTCCATTAACGGAAACCTCGAAACAACAGACAAATATTTTCGTTCCAAAATGTCACATGGTCATTTCTTTGTAAAGGCAACCTCTATACAGCGGACACCTCTCTACAACGGACAACGGACAGCGTTTTTTGCCAAGACTAAAACATTTCTTTCTTCCTCAGTATCGTTCTTTTCGAACAAGATGCTTTTGTTCAAACAATATTATACCACAGTATAAAACATATGACACCTCAATACAGCGGCCACCTCTCTACAACGGACAACGGACAGCGTTTTTTGCCAAGACTAAAACATTTCTTTCTTCCCCAGTATCGTTCTTTTCGAACAAGATGCTTTTGTTCAAAAAGTTTTATACCACAGTATAAGAAATATGACACCTCAATACAGCGGACACATCTCTACGACGGACATTGACATTGGTCCCACAAGTGTCCGTTGTAGGGAGGTTGTAGTAATTAGAAGGTATAGTGGTTTGTAGCATGTACTATTGTAACATGGTATGTGAATATAAGCATGATCTGTAGATCTAAATCTTCTGTATGAAAAGATCTCCCTTTATCACACTTCTGAATTTAAAACCGTAAGGTCTGAATCAAAACCGTAAGGTTTTACTGTTAAAACCTTATCCTTTTACCACATTCTCAGACCACCCTAGACAAGCTTCTATTGTGTGAACTGATGGCTCTGAAGAAGCTTCGTATGCTGAGGCGACATCTCAGCTGACATAGAAACAGGGCGTAATTTGACTGCAATTCACAGCTTTTCCAAAGGTTTTGAAATATGGCTTCTAAGTAAAATTGTAAAATTCGAAGTGTAACATGCTATTGCTCTATTCTTTCAAACCATATGCTCAAAGGAACTATTGGGATTTTTGCCATAATCGCAGAGAGAGGATGTTTATGTCATTGTTATTTTCAGAACTGCACCATTTTCAAATGTCTGCCAGTAATTTTGAAGTTGTAACCTCATCAAATTGTTAATTCTTAAAGTATGAAAACTACGAACGACTGCTTCCTACCATCTTGTAGATCCTAAGAATTTAGGGAACGGTCATTTTTAACCCTGGGTACCGGGGTGGAGGATTTTTTATGGGGGTGTGAAACTTTTTTCCAATATTTGTTAGAGGTACGAATACACTAAGAGAAATTTTTATGGGGTATAAAACTATTTCACTTGAAAAATGAAGTCATTGATCAAAGATTGAAGGAAAAATTAACAGACCCCCTGGAAATGATAAATCACTTGAACGGTTTGAAATCGCCTGGGACAACTTGATATCTTTCCATAGATCTATGTTTTATGCACGAAGACTTCTGGATGGGGATACTAAACCATTTTGCTGAAAGATGGTGGAGTACGAAAACTGTTTCTGTGTTCAAGATGGGGTATGAAATTTTCTTTAATCGTGCAAAATTATCCTCCATCTGGTACCTTGGGTTAGAACTGACCGCTCCCTGAGTATTTCTTTTATTGGTCATATTGATTTCCCAATCAGTTTAGGGAGCTGTCATAAAGTATCTGCTATATGGGGGATGGATGATTTTTCAGAAATCTAGCAAAAAAGTTAATGGCCCATCCTAGATTCCTATTCAATTATTTATGGCCAAATAGCAATAACTAGGATATTTTTCATGATCCCATAGAATAAATTAGTTTTTAGAATGATGTAAGCTCGATGATTGTACATAGTAGTGTAATTTCAGAAGTATAACTAAATAATGAAGCACTAGTCGGCACTTGTTAGCAACTGAACTAAACAAGAAAAGGAAAGAGAAGAAGAGAAATGAATAGAAAGGAGTATCAAGTGGGGAAGAGTAACAGAAAACAATTTTTGCAGCATTTGCAGCCGTTGCTAAACTTTAGAAATAATATTTTGTGATAAACTTCCATGGCCCCATCAACTACATCTGATTATTTCTCATAACCCCAAAAAGTCACAGCAGAATTTTTCATGGCCCATCGAAATATCATCCACCCCCATATAGCAGACACTTTATGACTACTCCCTTATAATTTATGGTCTTGCTGATGTTTATCAAAAGGTCAGATACTTCCTGTAGCGGATCTTTCCATGAAAAATAAAAACACTGTACACGTATTTTTTCATAAGAAACTGCTTATTAGAAACTCAACTCTCATATCACCAAAAATTAAGAAACTCCAGTAATGGGAAAATAGAGCTTACGAAACTATTCATTTTGATAACAGAAGTCATTAGTATGTCTTTACTTTACTTTATTGGTTTCTTGGATCATGTTACTCGGAAGGTACTTGAGTAATGTCTAAACACTGGAAGGGACATAAGAACCTCTGTTTGAAATGTTCGTGAGGGCACAGGTCGTGAACAGGAAAATTGTTATGGAACCTTTAAGAAACTCGCAAGAAACTCTGAGTACTCAAAATCTGATGATTTTAAGAAACTCTCAGTACACGTATTTTGTTATAAGAACTAACAATTCGGGCCAGTACTGAAAGTCTCTTAGAATTATCAAAGTTTGAATACTTTGAGCTTCTTACGAGTTTCTTAAAGGTTCCATCACAATCTTCATGTTCACTACCTGCTCCTGCAAGAACATTTCAAAACAAGGCTTTTTGAAGAATTTCTTATTGTTAGACTGTACAAAGTACCCTACAAGTAATATGATACAAGAATCAAGTGGAAATAAAGTAACATTATGATAGGGATTCCTTTGTAAAAATAAGCAGTTTCTTAAGTTATATTTTCTTAGTGCTGGAGTTTCTTAATTGTTTCGCGATCTGAGATATAAGCCTGTTAAAGGCAGTTTTTATAAGAAGAATACATGTAGTGGCCGAAATTTTTGGTTTTTTATGAAAAAACTACGTGTATTTCCATAAGTAAAGTCCTCTCTTTGGAATTATAGCAAAGTACATAAAGTACCCTTCGAACAATTCATTCTAATGGATGGGGCAATAACGTTTTACGCAATTAATCTTAAAGTTTTGCAAAAATTCGACTCCTGTGTATTAACGTGAATAATGCTCAGACACAAAACGATTTTTTTGGGATTTTTTTGTTATTTCTTTTTAGGGTACAGATTCTATCACAGATTTTCCATTCTTGGGTCATGATGACATAGAGATATTCCACTGTTTCTTGTGAAGCACTTCAAACAGTATCAGCTTTATGCGCAACCATTGACCGATTTATTAAATGTCAAACCCTCGTCAACTTTTAGATTCGACCCAGCATTCATGTCTGCACACAAGCATGATTTTATCTATGCAGACAAAGAGAGTACTTGTTCTTGACTTTTCAATATTCCGTTAGATAGACAGAATATCTCGACATTGTTATGATACAATTTTCACTCATTTAGCCAGAGCATAAACACTGCGTGAAAAGAACCATTGTGTAGCATATTATCTCGATCTGCCTCAGACCTCGGAGCCTCACTTTACATGGCATTTAAAGGGTCTGTTTCATCCATAATGTATTACACATGTCGTCTCTTGGTTTGCCTTTGTGAGACGATACGTGCAAGGCATGATGGATGAAACAGACCCTTTAATCGCGGCCACTCCAATCTCCTATCTTTAAAGAGTTATTGTTACCCATGACCTTTGCAGGCAACGTCGTTCCCAGGGTGTTCTTCCGTCATACGCTGATCCCGAAGCCGAATGAACAACCTGGTACACTTCAATGAAATGCTCCCAGAATCTGGGTGCATTTAGCAGCCATTATGGATTTCACGTTTGGCTAGGCAACGCTAAGCGACGGAAAATGGCCATTGCTCTAGCGCTAATTCTGCAGAAGATAAATTGAGAAACTAAAAAGAATCACTTTGAGGACCTTATTTCAACCTTTTTGAAAATATTTGAGTAATAATCTGGGGTTGGTAAGTATTTTCAATGTGAAAAAATAAGCTCGGTTTATTTGGAGCGAGAATGGGCCTAAGTTCCAAATTCGAGAAACTTTCACCGCAGCTTCGACAATGAAATGGCTTGATATTCTTCGAATTTTGGAAAAAAAATTGCAAATGATGGTCGGAATAGATAAAGAATTTGGTTTTACGTCGAATTTTGACATGCTGAGGTCGTTTACCCCTCGCAAAGTGAATTTACTGCGCAAAATGGTGAACAGCCAATCAGATTGCCATAGAGGTAGAGCAACGAACTCACTCTGATGACGAGATTGCTTTGCAGGCACCCTGCAATTTCAGAAGATAAAGATGAAGGTGAAGGTGAAGTTGCGTTTTTATTTTAGATCGCAGAAATGGAGCAGACGTAATCGAGTACGCGACATAGCGCTTAAATGGTGGGGGGGCCCTACTGGTATCGATCCCACTCTGCCTGACTGCTCTGGCTGCAAAGTCAGAGGATTACACCACTGCGCCACAACACCTGCAATTCTTTGATTTTCCGACTGAAAATTAAATCTGGCCTAAGCAGAAAGAATTGATTGGCACTGCTGTAGTTGAAGTGATGTGAACTGACAGGAAGTCAACTAAAGTTGAAGTCTTCTATAATTTAAAGAAAAAGTTCGGGGTTGGTATGATTTATGATCAAAGACAAGAAAATTAATTTCGCACATATTTGCTGTTGTTCGTCGTCGCATTGCGGTGTTCCTGCTCTCAAACTTATCATACTTTTCCCACTATTTTTCGCCCTTCTCTAGTGAAATTACGTATTCAGTTAAGTGATCTGTGCGAAATTATGACATTTTGCACAAACTGAAACCAAGCTATATGTTGTTTTCTCTACTCTAATCGTTGCTGGCCCCTATATCGTGTGCACTTGCAAGAAAATGGCGACACAAGAAAATTTGGCCTAAGTTATGAGAACATTTTTAGAACTGACAGCCGCTGGAAAGCTCAAAATGTGAAACTACACCCTGGTACACTTCGATCGAATGCGCCCAGAATCTGGGTGGATTGGCAGCCATTGCGGATTTCACGGTTTGCTAGGCAATGCGAATGGACTTAAAATGGCCGTTGCTCTAACGCTCATCATGCCGAAGATGAATTGAGAAACTAAAAAAAAAACACACTTTGCGGACCTTATTTCAACCTTTTTGAAGGTATTTGAACAATAATCTGGTGTTGACAAGTGTGTTTACTGTGAAAAGAAGCTCGGTTTGTTTGAGCGAAAATGGGCCTAAGTTGTAAATTCGAGAAACTTTCACCGCAGCTTCGAAAATGAAATGGCTCGTTATTTTCGAAATTTTGGAGATGAGTTGCAAAATATGGTTGAAATGGGTAAAGAATGTTGTTTCCCGTCGAATTTTGACGTGTCACGGCCGTTCACCCCATGCAAAACGGAGTTGCCGCGCTAAACGGAGTTGCAAAACAGCCAATCAAACTGCCGAACGGCCTCATGTACCCCAGAGAAGAGGAAGATCAACGCACTTTGGGGACGAGATTGAGACATGAAATTACATCGTGCCTGTAAAGGACCCTGGATGATAGGTGTTCTTTAAGAACTCTTTGGTAACCGGCATGCACTGCGATCGTTTAGTTGGTTTCTGATGGAATTTCATGGATTTCATTCAATTCATGTCTACTGTGAAAGACACGTAAGGAGAGATATAATCGCATCCGGACTCCAATGAGCAGCTGTTGACTTGAGCGACATCACAAAATTCTCTTTATACAGCACGAAATTAGGCCACCTCTGGGCTGCAATGCATGCTGGTTGCTTAAGAGCCTTTAAATTCTACGAATTGGGATTCACTCGAATTCAAAGAAGATGCGCTATTCTGACAGAGTTTTAAAGTTGAAAACCTCGTAGATTGAATTTCCTACAGTGTTTGGGATCTGGCAATATTTTCCACAATGAAGCTAGAAAGTTGATAGGCCTGCTAAGACCATGGAACATCAATCCGATTTTCCGGCATATGCCGATTTTCATATGCCAATTTTCATGTGCCAATTTTCTTGTCACTCTCTGTTATAGTGGAAGCGAAAAATCACGAAAAATTCGAGATTTTTTTCATTCATTCAGTAGTGTTCGATCTAATGTGAGACGGCCTTTAGGCTGATCCCTTTTGTTCTTTGCTGTTCTGTCGCCATTCCGGTCAGTAACGTCATGGTGAATAACGGGCACATTTTTCTGAAGTGGCCTTGCGTGCCAAGGGCGTTCCGTATACTGACGTTCTACTTGAAAATGTTTTGAAATCTGTTTCAAAGAAGTCTGCACGCTTGAATATTGAAAATTCCTATTTACAGTACTAAAAGTTTTTTCCCCTTCTTAACATCCCTAACGGTACAGAGCATCCTCCCATAATATTTTACTTACCATTTAAGAATGTTTTGCCATGAAAAATTTACTTTGAAGATTAAGAGATATGACTGATGCAAGTAACTGACCAGGAAATTTTGCGTCATCTAAAATATATATCCTTCCAAGCATTTCTCTGCTTGCCCGATTCACAACTTTGCCCTCAAAATGAGGCATCTTACATTTCCAATTTCATCTTGAGCTCATAAAAAGCTACTGCCCCGTTGATATTTGCTTCAAAAAATGTGTTGACGCACCTCTGATAAGCTCAATGAAAGTAGTTGCCCTGTTACGTTTTGCACCGGCCATGTTACCAGATAAACTTTGCTCTGTCCCTAAGCCTCTCAGGGGCTTGATAGAGCTTTTGCAGTACGTTCTACACCGTGGTGTATTCGAACATGAGATTAAAAATGACCTTCTAGTTTATAATCTCACTCAGTGGCATACTTTGTTTGCGTTTTTAAAGATTTGCTTCTCAACTCGCAGCAGATTTGACCTGGCATCAAGCAGTCTAGTTCTCTGCAATTTAGTTGAATTTCTGATAATTTCAGTGGCTCTTAAAAAGCTCGATTCTTCGAAGATCTTTGCAGATTGTAAGTTTTTATCTATCAATTTTTTTTTGAGCACACCGAGAAGTTCTTTTTTGCGCACACTTCAGTGCAGTGAGTATAGCTTTGTAGAAAGTTGAAGCAATACATATCTTTTATTAGAACCTTGTATCAGGCCATGGTACTAACAGCCTCTCACTTCAACATAAACGATTTTGTATTTTGATGGTAAAAAGTTTTTTGCCTTATTTCTTATATCTCAAGCGCATTAATTATTATTTGGTCTCGAACACTGCTGCAGATTTGTTTCTTCGTGGACAATGTTTATCATTAGTTACTATTCCTCAAGACGTTCAACGATAGTGTTCAACGATAGCATCCTTTTGTTTACGTTTGAACATTTTCTTATTTCTTCCCAGTGTCTTCAGATATGACATTACATTACATGATTACAAACAGCTAAATGTTGACATTGCCACTTTGACTTGGTCTGTAATTTTCAATGAGATTTTAACTGATAGATCAACTCTTTGAGATTCGTTAAGTAGTTCTCGTGGACTGACGGGGCTACCGTGCCTCAGTTGCAAATTCGAGAGACTTTCACCGCAGCCTCGAAAATGAAATGGCTCATTATTCTCCGAATTTCGGAGATCAGTTGCAAATGATGGTCAAAATGGGTAAAAAATGTGGTTTCCCGTCGAATTTGAATTTCGACATATCGCGGCCGTTTACCCCGCACAAAACGGCTTTACCGTAGGTAGATCCACGAACTTACTCTGGGGACGATATTGCAACAAAGTCAGTCCAAAAAAATTGCCGTAAAATTATGAGTCATATGTGAACGGTCTTGGTTTGGAGTAATGGTCTCGTTTTTAGTAGCGATTATCGGACTCATCGTAGTCGGTCTACCTACGAAGACGAAATCGCTTGAAATGATGTTTTTATACTCCCAGATATGATCCATTGATCTTCGCCAAAGGTTGTCACATGCTAAAGCATGCAAAAGTCATTGCATCACGGGCAGACAAACTGATCGTGATTATGAGTCTGTTTGAGGGCTTTTGAGGGGCTTCGAGAAAATCCCTCATGGTTTCGGAACGGGATGGTTGATTTCTGTCAGGTTAATTTTGAAATAAAAGTCTACTATTGAATCATATACTTGCAAATATTATGGCCTTGACATCCAGGGCGCAGGGGTCTTTCAAATGGAGATTGTTAGTTTTTTACTCGACTGTGGAATGACTTTCCTAACGAAGTGAAACAATGCGTTGATGTTGAAACATTTGAGAAAAATTTGAAGACATTTCTTTTTAATAAATTTTAAATGGACATAGGTTTTTAAGGACTTTTAGGAACTGTGAAGCGCACTTGAAGATGTTACGTCAAAACTGCGCAATATAAGTGATTTATTTGTATTCGTATTTTTTGTACTCAATCGGCACAGTTCTCTAAAAGTAAGCATACTCATGTGTCATAAATTACCATTTGATTTTGCAGCAATTAAACGATGTCTGAGCCACCCTACATCACAATCATGATGCTAAATCCTGTTGAGAATGCAATTCGCGAGTTCGAATCACTGGCCAAACCAGTGACACCAGAAGAGAAGCCATTGGTTCCTGTTCAAAGCGATCAAGACATTCATCAGAAGAGGATGAACAACCTCGTCCCAAAGCAGAGGTTCACGATATTCATTTGGTTCATGGTCACCATGTCAACGTGCGCTTCATGGTTCACTTTCACTATTTCTGTCCCCATCACGCAACACTACTATGGCCGATCATTCATTGAGACTGCAATGGTTTTCATTATAACCCCAGTTACTATGGCGATTACGTTGCCATTAGTCTCCAGCCTTCTCAACAGAGATTCTAATGCCCTCCTCTCAGTAATGATAGCTGCATTCTCAAACGCCCTGGGTAGTGCAATAAAATGCAAAGGCAGCGGCAGAGACGGATACCTGGTAATGCTTTTGGGGCACTTTTTTATATCGTGTGCGTTGGCGCTATCATTTGTGTTCTTTCTTTCATTTCGGCAGCAGTATCCACACATGAAATCCAAAGTTGTTTTCTGCGGAGCAATATCAGTGGGCCTAGGCAACTGTATTGGAATCATTGCACCCTACTTTGTCATTCATGCAGACGATTCTATGGATGAAACTGGTTGGAAAATCTACAAATATTTCATCTCGAGTGCCGTCGTTTCAATAGTGCCACTCGTGTTGATACCATTCTCAATAAAAGAGCAAAACCAACAGTCCACTGCCACTTACCAAACTTACCAATTCGAAGGCGCCTTAGCACCTGACATGAGTCCTCGTAATCATGCCAAGGACCATAACGGAGCAGAGGCAAAGAGCTCTCCTGTTTCTGTAACGGGATTCCTTGCCAATGTTTCATTGCTCTTTCAAAACAAGCATTGCTGTAGAAAAATCATTGCAGTCGCGGCAGGTTACGCCTTATTTATAAGCCTCTTTTTCACAATCACAGCTTGTTTTCCAAGTGAGGCAGGAGATAAAAGATTGATGTTATGCTTTGTTGAAATATGCGTCGTTGTTACGTTTCTGTTGTTCACATTCTTGGCAGGAAAATTTAAACTGGAAGCATCAAAATTATTGCACGTGATTACTGCCTTGATCTTCATCGCGTCGATTATCTTGTTCACTGTTTATCGAACCAAAGGACCATTGTGTTTGCTGTATACATTATATTATTTGTTCCATGCAACAAGTAGCTCCACCTTTGCCATATCAATGCACAAAATCAAAAGTTTGGAGTTTGTCAAGTCAACTGAACATTTGATGACAGTGGTCTGTTTTGCTCATGCCATTGCGTCAGTTCTTTGTGTCGCAGAAGGGATGGTCATCTGGAAACTTGGAAACATTACATTGGTCATCATGATCTGTATTTTATTCATTCTGTCTTCTGCTTTGTTACATCTGTAGTGAAAGCATTCTAGCATTTTAGGTTGCCTTTAACGCCCTTGTGTTTCTTTTGGCAATCAAAACAATCATGATTGTCTACTTTAAGATTTTAACATTGTTTCAATTCAAAGAACTTAGATCTAGCTGGATAAACTTAAGGCAACTGTAACCCTTCAGACAAAAAATTCTCGATTTTTCGTTTTCGACATAATCTGATGGTATAATCATTTGAGTACCATTCAAACCAACTCACTTCCAGAAATAGCCACATTATTTGGAAATTTGAGCATTTTAAAAGAAGCAGTCCTGTTTTTCGAAAATTGTGGGAAAGGACATTAGGGGATTAAAGTAAACTCACTTGACCTTGCAGACCTAGCATAACATCCTGTGCTGCTATTTGATGGCATAACTCTTTACAAGACCGCGCATAAGCTTTATTGCTGGACCTTGCGGGTTTTTGTGTAAACTTTCATGCATAATCGTTTCTCCCGCCCTTTTTGCTTCTTTTTGATAAGAGCCTGATTTAGAAACAGGATTCTGGGGTACTGGTGGGTACTAACAAATCTTTGTGTACCTAAATGGCCAACCAAATCGCTTGAAACTTGGCCAACAGGATCACAAGGCATGTAACTGCGAAACCGTGTCAGCGATTTTCAATAGATCCACTGGTCTGATTTTTACAAAGGCTTGAAAATCAAAAAAGGCATTTCAGACACTGACACAAATTTAAACTGACATTATTTCTAGACGGTACATTTCATCAAAATTCGTGACACGGTTTTGCAGTCATTGGCAAATAAATGGTTATGGTCCTACAGCGCTCGTTGGGGTACACAAAGATTTTTTCACAAGAGTGGTCCATTTTGTCTCAGATCTGGAATAAATCATTTGTGCTTTTACTAAATCAATTGCATATATTTTCATGATATTCTGCGTTTAATTCTGCATCGAATGATACATAATCTTGTGTGGTATATCTTGACGAACGGCCGTGGCGAACAGTTTCTTAATCACTACCTGAAGGGCAACAGTAACCTTAAAGGAATTCTTGATTGCTTTGATTACCAAAGGAAAGCAAACAAGGCTTGACTCCTTGTCTCTGTGCTTTGGGTACCGATTTTGTAACGCAAATAGCATCAGCTGATTTTGATTGACATCGTAATTCAAAGTGATCGGCGGCTCAGACAAAAGACTTTCTCTCAACCAGCAATTTCAACTCAAAAGCAAAGCTACGAAAGCTGCTCTGAAGGCATAAGGTGCTGTTTATGTGGAGGAGGACTAGCCCTTTTTTTCTGCTCCAATCTCACCTCACGTTCAAGTCTAATCCTTTATAGACTTTATCAAATTCTTATGCGTTTATATGAGAGGAGGGCTAGTACGCCTAGCTGAGATCTCGCTATTCAATACTCGAGATCTCACCTAGGAGGGCTGGAAATTTCCCATTCAAGAGAGCTAGCTGAAGGAAACAGTGGAATGAACGATGAACGATAGAATTAGAATGGACAGCGCCGTCATGTCTAGCCCTGCTTAAAGGGTTAGGTCTTCCATGTAAACGCAAACTAAAAGCCAGCCATCTTACGAGAATTAGCCCTTCGAGAATGGCTGAACCTCCTCATGTAAGCAGCTCATAGGCACACTGTCCCTTTTTCTGCACTGAAAATATGGCTTTATGAGAAGTTGTGACTAGTGACAATAGAAGAAGGACAAGGCCGTACACAGGATGTTTTCAGAGGGGGGGCAGTTGGGAAAGGATTTTTTGTGATTCTCCCCTTTAGATCACCAGAAAACGCCCTTTTATAAGCGAACAGAATTAATGTCTCATGAATTACATGCTAACTAGTTGTTTAGATACATTCTTGAATTAGACCAGACGTTGACGTTTCATAGAAAGCCTGTGCACCAAACGACAGGTAAGAAGCATCCTGTCATGGAGTGGTTATGGCTTTGTTTTGGTAAATTTCATCCAAATGTCCGATAGCCAGCCGTTCTATCGGCCTTGTTCATGTTATCAATCCTATTCTAGAAAGGTTAACAATCTCTTTTCACAATTGAATAGTGCAAACAAAACACAAATAAAGCATAGCCTCGCTACACATCAGTCAGCAATCTAGCTACCAGATGTCCAAAATCATGCTGAACGCAACCTAAATTTAGCTACATATTGGATATTCCTAAAAATGTCAATGCCAACTCTGCATAGCGTTGGGCTCGAGCCTTTGCTAAATTTTGAAATTAAAGGTGTAAATGTTATTGCCTGGTTCTTTCAACTGAAGGGAGAAAAGGAAACTTTAGGTCGTCTTGCATGAGAACATTTTCGATATCATCATTATTTTAGAATTACAGCTTTTTGAGCTTTATAGGATGTACGAGAGGAGGTATCGGACGCTCTAACAAAGATTGAAAGCTCCGTAGATTCTAAACTGACTGAGGAAAGTCAAAATGACCAATACCAGAAAAATTCAGTTTTTGACGATCTACAAGATGGTGACAAGTAAAAGTCTATAGCTCCTATGATTGATTTAGGAATTTTATGACTTAACAACTTCGAAACTAGCAGAAAATTTTACAAAGCTGTAATTCTGAAAATAATGACTGCATCAAAAATGCTCTTTCTAAAGTTTTGCAAAGATTCGAGCCCTGTGCTTCTCTGGATCCAGCCTAAAATGTACATACACTGTCACTCATTCATTCATTACTCTCCAGTTAACTTTCTTTTCATAAACTTCTTGAGGAGAAGGAATGAATTCGCTCCCCCTGTGAATCATGAGCATTGCTAAGCCACTCAGCCGGTCTTGTGACATTGATGCTCGAGTCCAAAGCTTAAGTCGTCGAAGGCCTGAAAATGATCTCTCGCAAGAAACACTGCCGACGGGTACGGTCAGGAAGATGGTAAGAATTTTGTTGATTGCTGGATAGAATCTTGCGGAGCATTGAACTAAGGCATGGTTTGCTGTCTTTGGCTTGTCTTTTGGTAGCATTGCAGTGAACTGTTGCTTCCATCTGCAAATTTCGGTCTCAAGGCTAGCTCTCTCAAGAAATGTGAGGAATTTTCCATAGTAATCCATCAAAGATTTTACCTTCTCATTTGTCATACCACTTAAATAAGTAGGCACAAGGCTTTGGGCAGCGATTAGTCCCTCGTGAGCATTGGCAAATCTTGTTTCAAGTTCTTCCACTACATGATCAATGAAAGGATAGAAAAAATTGATTTTGAAGTAATCGGAACTTGATTGATCCCTGGAATGACCTGCATTTGCTCGATGACGCTGAATGCATGCTACGCGGGGTTTTCTGACTTCAACACCGATGACATTTGCGATGCTTTCAATCCTTTTCCATACCTTTTCCCAAACTTCATCTGTTCGTGAGGCTCTAATGCACTCTTTTGCTGTGTTGACATCTGCATATGCCTCTCCCAAGTTGCAGTCCTTATGCATTAACGCTCTTATGCAGTTTCGGAAACATCATGATATCTAGAGCTATTATCGGAAGTACTCAATGGATGAAAATAGAAAACTTTCAAGCCCACTGATAGGTGTGTTTTATCTGATTAGGTGACATCTTCCGGCATGTAATAAGTTTGTGGGAAGTTCTTTATATGACTATCTTAAAATGACTATGAATATCGAAGTCCTTATTTATAAAAACCTTGCTTTGAAAATTTCTGGGGGGGGGCAACTGCCCCCCTTGCCCCCCCGCTATGTACGGCCATGAAGAAGGATGACTCTAAAGATCTAGGTGGTGGATCCTGTGTATTTGATTTAGAAACTGAGCAAAGGACTTTACAATTCTCGTATATTTCTCACGCTCGTGACTTCTCTTAAAATCCTATTTTGAGTGCACAAGGCGACAGTTTGCCCTACTCTGGTTTTGAACCAGCTTTGCTGTTTTTGTTTGTTTTGAGTTACTTGTGAGAGAATTTCCCCATATCTGCAATCGCTAATTGAGATGAATCACAGAATCGACCAAAAGCAACTGATGTCCCCGGGGGGGGGTACTCCCATTGTGGCCTGACAGGGGGGTCCAGTCAGGGCTGAAGAGGGTCAAAGCAAAAATTTTGAAAAATACCCTCAAATGGCAGAATTTTTTTACAAAAACCCTCAAATGGTAGTTCACGAACTTGAAAACTGGATCATTTGGTAGCATTTAGTAATG
Source organism: Aurelia sp. 4 Dawson et al 2005 (assembly GCA_964019985.1). NCBI lineage: Eukaryota > Metazoa > Cnidaria > Scyphozoa > Semaeostomeae > Ulmaridae > Aurelia > Aurelia sp. 4 Dawson et al 2005. Next base: position 17,535,285 of record OZ026496.1, on the reverse strand, counting down.
AAAATTTTCTACAGTTTTTCATAATGTTTTATTGCAAAACCGATAGAACAAAGCAAGAAAACTTTCAAAATTCATTTATGATTAATGCTGTAATGACTAAATTGGCGTCAGGAGGAGCGTACCGGGTTGAAACATAATAAGTGGCTAGGAATCTAAGAATATCTCCAATTGGTAGTATTTGGTTGACAAATAGCGTCATTTGGTAGCCATTCAGTAAAACCCTCAAACCGACTTGACCCCCCCCGGGCCACATTGAGAGTACCCCCCCCCGGGCTGATGTCTTACAAAATCTATCATTCTCGTCGCAAATACATCTATTTTTGTTATTCAAAGATAAAAATTTACAGTGTATTTTACAATCAACTATACCTTTGTAAATTACTATACAACACTACAGGTACGATACCATGGGGAGCGACAGACAATAACGACCCCATGTAGAGTAACAGGATACGCAACGTTCAGCTTACTACGACTACACTACAAACGATTAGAAATTAAATGAATAATGTACTAGATTCTGTTCCACATCAGATGTCAGCTTATTGTTGCGATGACTTGAATGATTTCGCAAGCGCAACTCTTTCGTTGTTGTAGATAAAATGCCTGACATCTGACATAAAGAAGAATTTACCAGGAAAACGAACATTTAGTTTAAGGGACTTGGTTGCTTAGTACTAAGGCTGCAAAGATCTCCATCAAACCGACCAGTTTCATGGATAAAACGTAAAGTAAATTCGAGAGTACTTCTATTTAAGTCATAAGAAAGGACGTGATCACCATATAACAAAATCTGGGTCAAAGCATCATTTGAGAGATTGGCAATTTGTAAACTGGTCGCAACAATTTTTTGATTCCAGCGAGAAGATCTTGTCGTTGAACATCGTCGTCAGTCCCATCGCTTATTGGGCACATTGGGTTTACGGTATTCCTAAAATTATGTTTGAATTTGTGGGCTGAGACCAACCCTGAGTTGAATAAGAAAGGATAATTCTAAGTTTCCTCGCCAAAGTCGTTTAGACATTTTCGCTTCAACCGTCCGTACCGGGATAGAAACGCCGTGACCTTGATATCGATACACAAGCTTAATTTTTAAGGCCTAATGTTAGTTTCTTAGATATTTATACCGAGCTTACTCAGTTTATTTTGTAATCTTTGCTGTTGAACGCGATTATCTTGAAAGGAGAAACAAAGCGAAGAAATTTTGCAGAAAAATATTCAAGTTGTCAGGTTGAATGTTTTTATCATTGATTCTCGTCGCTGAAAATTCCATCTGAAAATGTAAAAGGATAAAGCATGCTCCCACAAAGCGTCGAAATTCTATTGTTACGGCAAGACCCTTAATTATAAGGCCCTTCTAAGGGTTACGGTTAGGGTTAAGACCCTTAATTATCTTTTTCTAAGATGGCGTTGTGGAGAGCGGTCACGATTTTTTTTGCTCCGCGTCCACTCCATAGGTTAACTCGAACTTATTTATACTGTGTTTGTTTTTAATGAAAAGAAAACCAGCTCAACTTAATTATCATCTCAACAAATTAATGCAAGGTCACAGAGTTCGTGCCCCTTTGGTGTTCTGTCACTCAGTCAATGAATAAATAAGATTCAGAGCCATCTTAAAAAAGGGGGCACTCTCTCCTTGATTAGTTTATCTATTGAGAGAGTTCCTACTAAAGAAATCCCCCTGCATGCAGTATATCTTACGTAAATTGTTACTTTTGTATGTTGTTATTAGTATGTTTATGTAATTCAGTCATTGTGTGTAATAGACCTTTTAGCTATTTTACAAAAGAGCCTGGATCGAGCAATATTTTTATACAATTTTATACACGAGGCTCGATTGAGTGGCGTTAGAGCTTCGACCGCAATTGTGCACATTCGAAAATTCTACAAATTGTTATGAAATGTCGCTCGATCAACATTCGTTTTCAGAATAGCTAAAAGGTCCATTAGTGTTTTCATTGAGATAATGTATGTAGAGGAATTTTAAAATATATGAACTGAACTGAACTATGAGGTGGCTTATTCAAATAAGTAATATATAAAAGATTAGAACGTAAGATAATCTTTGCACTTCAATCGAAAACCCCCATTTTAGTTATTTTATGGTGTACCTCGCTTTTAGCGAAAAAGTAGGGCTGATGTATTTTTGATAGAGATCAGCTACAGCAGAAATCCAAATATAGAAACTGCTGAATTAAGAACCTGAACTCTAAAAGTGTCTAACTAGGCTGTCATTTTATGAGAAGCTATGAGTTGTTGTAAATGAAAGGCCAACTTGCACAATTTCAGGTTCTTATATGCGGATTTTACTGTATTTCTGATCAAGCTTCCAATCTTTGCGACGAATTACCGATGTAAACGTAGCTTTGAGTGGCCAATCTTTTTCTCAGAAAAGCTCTCTCCTTCAAAAACAGATGATTTTGTTTTTCAAACAACACAAAAAGGGCAAAGCCTTGATTTTTTCCCTTGAAAAAGGAATTTCCAGGAAATTCCTCCCGTTTCAATCGACTAAATAGTCCGTCCCTTGTTATTATTGAGAGAAATAATGAGGCAACCACTTCTTTTGAGGCAACCACCTGTTTTGATGGAATTAAATGGTTGGTTTTTTATGTGACTTAAGGAATTTCAAAGCATCCCCTTTCCATCTGTAGATGCAAATGGTCCGTCCCTTCTTTATTTTGGGGGACGGTCCAATTTCATTTACAGAAGCAATGGGATCCCCCCATATTCCTTAAATCACATACACCAAACCGACCGTTTGGGTATAATTTTCCCAAAAATAAAAAGGGACGGACCATTTGCATTTACTAAAGAAAAGAGAATCCCCAATAATCCTTAAATCACATACACCAAACCGACCGTTTGGGTATAATTTTCCCGAAAATAAAAAGGGACGGACCATTTGCATTTACTAAAGAAAAGGGAATCCCACAATAATCCTTAAATCACATACACCAAACCGACCGTTTGGGTATAATTTTCCCAAAAATAAAAAGGGACGGACCATTTGCATTTACTAAAGAAAAGAGAATCCCCAATAATCCTTAAATCACATACACCAAACCGACCGTTTGGGTATAATTTTCCCGAAAATAAAAAGGGACGGACCATTTGCATTTACTAAAGAAAAGAGAATCCCCCAATAATCCTTAAATCACATACACCAAACCGACCGTTTGGGTATAATTTTCCCGAAAATAAAAAGGGACGGACCATTTGCATTTACTAAAGAAAAGAGAATCCCCAATAATCCTTAAATCACATACACCAAACCGACCGTTTGGGTATAATTTTCCCGAAAATAAAAAGGGACGGACCATTTGCATTTACTAAAGAAAAGGGAATCCCCCAATTAAATCACATACACCAAACCGACCGTTTGGGTATAATTTTCCCGAAAATCTAAAGGGATGGACAATTTGCAACCATTTGGTTGGTACCTTTTCTCTCTTTGTTTGAAAGATGCACCCAAATGGTCGCTTTAGTGTGTGTGTGCCCAAATGTGCATTAAGGAATATGGGGAACCCCTAGGAATATGGAATATGGAATATGAATAAGGAATATGGAATTAAGGAATACGGGAAAGGGAAACCCCTTTGCTTCTGTAGATGCAATTGTTCCGTTCCTTTGCGAATGATCCGCCCCTTGTTGGTAGAACAAATAAAATTTCCAGGAATTTCTTTAGGATTCAATGTCGTTACGCCAAGAAATGTTATTGACAAAAAAATGTGGTCTTATAGTCAAAGCAAGAGTAGTGTGACCAATATAATCCTAAAATGATTGATTTTCCAAATCATTAATGGATTATTATTCGAATAATCATTCGAATAATGATGTGACATGCGGTGTAAGGCCCTCACACTGCTTACTAGATACACGGAATGCTTCGGTTTGTCTTCCTCAAGCACACACATCTGCTGAACTATTGTCCAACTTACACAGTGTATGGATGGTCAGTTGAATGAAAACATTATTATTATTTGATTCTTAAAATCAAGATTTGATTATTATACGACTAATGTTCGCATAATATGTTTCAATCGGTCACACTACTCTTGCCTTGACTGTAAATTCTTGCAACAACTGCACTTTACAATACACCTTTAAGATGGCATTGAAACAATGCAGCACCTTCTATCCCAGACCGGCCTATCCAGTCATTTCCCAATGATGTCTACATTGCTCAAAGTTGAATGAAAGCAAGTTCTGTATTTCAATGCAATGGTGAAATATCCATTTTTCGATTTTTTCATATTCTGTTAGCCAAACTTTCAAAATACACAATGATACCTTGCTTGAAGTCGACAGAAGTTTTGGAAATGGAAGAAATTTCATGTAAAATAAGGTTTCCATAAGTTTTTAATCAACGTTTTTGTTTGTGGTTATGTGAAATAGCATTGCACGTTCTTGTATGGTTGTGTTTATAGGGTAACTATTTGAGGACTCTAATTGATCTTTGAGCCTAAATGGCTTGATCCAGATTAGTGTGGTTTATATGGTCCCCTTGTGTACTTTACCAGTGCGTTTACATAAAATCCATTTCTCAAGACTCACAAATCCACGAGGAATAGTTACGAACAAGCTATTTAGCACCATTTGAGCCATTCGAATGGCTCGAAAATTTGCACATGCCCAGGACAGACTTGGAGCTTGGAAAGTGTGTCCCAAATTTTTTGTATGTGTCCTGGTCCGTCTTTTATAGCCAAATACAACTGTGGGAGGGCAGAAAAATCATTTGCCAATTTTTGACAGCATTCAGTTTCAAAGGAAGAAGGAATTTGAAAAATTCCAGAACCACTTTAAATGCTTAGGATCTGCACTTCCTGTTGATGTAAGTCAGATTCTCTTACCTGAAACGCAAGGGTACAAAATAGCCTGTGAAGGTGGTACACTCTTTTAATCAATAAATTTGCCTGGAAAATATCATTTTACAGTATTTTCTGACAATTTTAATATGGTTAAACCCCCCCCCACTTTGTCGTGCATCGAAAGATGTATAGTTGACCTAGATTCCGTCAATAGTTCGGCTTTTAGGGAGCAAAAACCAAATTTCGTGTCACAAACATTTACCGTAACCTTAATTGGGTCTACCAGTGAGTTTATTGCTCAATATTGGGTGAGTCACAGCATAGGTTCCAAATCTTTAAATCTGCGAAAAAAGGCAGATGTAAAATTCAATAACCTATTTCTTTGATCTGGATGACTTGAAGGAAACTTTAGCCATTTTTCTATGATTCTACCGTTGGACTTATCAGAAATCTTGAATATTTGTCGAGATTAACCCCTATTTAATATATCAGCTCATTTTATGATGTCACGTCATCTAATTTCTAAATCACAAACCAGAAGAGAGAAAGAGTTTTGCTTGGTACCATATTGTAGGCCTTCAAAAACTGTGGTTTTCTTGAAAATTATTTGATCTTTCGTCAAGGGATTACGATAGTTTTAAGTTTTTTTCGAAAACTTTCTTGAATTCTTAAAAAAGAAGAAAAACACTGTAATTCTGAAAATATTTCAGCAAAGTCCAACGGCACATTTACTGTAAAATAGTTCAAGTTTCTCTGAAGCCGTTCAGTTCAAAGAAATAGGTGATAGAATTTTACAGCCAGATTTTTAAAGATTTGAAACCTATGCTGTCTACCAGTGAGTTTATTGCTCAAGGAAACATTGGGTGAGTCACTAAAGTTTGCGCGTTTGGAGGGCTGTGGAATAAAAAGTATGCACCCTATTTTGAGACCATAAATTTTAATCGATCAGTCAAAGGCTGCAAAGGCTAACTTAGATGTCAAAATATTGTTTGGTAATATCACTCATGTTCTAGACTCGGAAATTAGGAAATGCTGAAAAGAGGTTTTTATGGGAACCATGATTCCACATTCCATTCAGGTTGATGATTCTTTTGTTGTTGAAATTAAGATCTTTTACTGACACTGATAGTGGCATTGAATTTGATTCGCAAATAAATCATGGACCAGAATGTAACGTGAAATTCTTGATTCCCACACAAACCCCTTTAAGGCATTTTTAGTCTCATAGATGTCTTTTAACTTTAACTTTTTTAACTTTTTGGTCTCATAGATGAGTGATTTTAGGAAACAAAATTTTCTCATCTAAGGTAGCCTTTCATATGTATCATTGATAAAAAATACCTTTGACCGATAGGGGAAAATTTCAGTTTTGAATAACGGCCACCAGGGCCGTAGGCCCAGGACAGCGCCGGAAAATTTTTTTGGACCACGCCATTTTGTCCTTGGGCCACGCCCTCTTATGCACTGTTAAAGCGCTGCTTTTAGATGGAAACGACCTCGTGTACACTGTTGAAGAAGCAACTTTTAGGTGCAAACACCTTTCGAAGTCCAGTCAAGACTCAAACTGAAAAAGATGAGCGCAACAAATCGATGACATTGTAAAAAATGTCATCAAGTTTGAATTTGTTTATTTTGTTCAGCAAATGCAAGGGACTCAATGATTTGTCTCCAAAATTTGCCATGTGCATCGATCTAATATGGATCGTCTTTGTATATCAAGATGTCAGAGGGCCCGTGGGCCCACCACGTCATAATCAATTTTTGGAATTTGTATGTCAAGATATTAGAGGACCCGTGGGCCTCAATTGAGTGGGCCTAAATAGTTAGTAATAAGTTAGTGGGCCCGCTGGCCTTAATTTAGTGGGCTAAACTTAGAGTGGGCCCCGAGCCTGAAAGCGCCCCAGGAAGAAAACAGCAACAAAGAACAAAAGCATACCTTATTTCTTACAGGCCCCGTAAGGCCCCGGATCCCTGGTAACTACCCTGGCTACCCCCCGTCTCGACGGTCCTGACGGCCACCTACTTTTTTTATTCAACAGCGCGCCAAAACGCGTAAACTCATTTTGACTCACCCGGTAGAAAATGAATAGAAATATTGGATAGAATGTGACAAGATTTTTGATAAAGGCTATTATTCTTATCAAAATAATTTTTACTTTAAAAAGATGCATTCACGGCTAAGTGAGTAAAAATGAGTAAAAAGATGCATTCACGGCTTAACAAATCATACTGCAAAAAATATTCCAGGTACATCAGAAAAATATCCTTTTTTGGATTGTGGAAAATTACCACAGTTTCATTGCATCACTGGTCTTTAGATTTCTTACTTTGGCAAAACATAAAGACTAAATAATTTTCCTAGTTATGCCGGGCGAGTCGGGAAACGTTCAGCGTTTGAGCGGCTACTGCTCCCTGAGTACATAAGCAATGATATTTTGCACTATCTGATTGAATAGGTAACATGTCCAAGTATTTTTTAAATTTTGCTTGGCAGGAATTGGTCACTCCGTTTAGATTCTACAAGGGATTTTCTAACCAAGCTTCCTTTGAGAAACCTTAAAAACGTGCTAAAATCATGAGCCAGCTTCCATGATCTTTTTACCACACAGCGATGACTTCAGTATGCTGTAACAGGTGCTATCCTCTTGTAAAATGAAATAGTCTTCCCCCTGGTATTATAAACTTTTCAGGGGAATTACAATGAAATATTGTCCCAAGGGGACAATATACCATGAACACATCCAAATGTCATCATTGTTAGGAAGGAGTTTGGCAAAACATAAAGACTAAATAATTTTCCTAGTTATGCCGGGTGAGTCGGGAAACGTTCAGCGTTTGAGCGGCTACTGCTCCCTGAGTACATAAGGGAAGGCTTTGGAAAGGAGTTTCTACAGAAAATCCCCCGTTTCCGCCCGGAGGAAAGGCTGATTAAAGCCGGGTAAATTACTGAACCTTAATGGAAATATCGGGAATAAAACAAAACCATTTTCTCTATCATTGATTTGATATTCAGGGATTTTTTCAAACGTTGGGCCTTTTTATTGACTCGTGCGGTAGCCATTCTTGTTAATTGTTCTATAATAAGGAAATCTAGCATTATTTAGGACAACGTTATGATAGAAAACTTTCGGACGGAAAAGTTTCGGAAAAACAACTTCTTTCAAACCTTTCGGAGGCTTTTTCACGAATTTTGGACAAAAGAACTTTTGGAAAGTTATGATACCAAAATACAAGCATGAAACCAAAGATATATGTGAAAAACTAATCGCCATTCCATAAAAATATCAGCTTGCGTGCATGGTTGTCATCACATCTGCGAGAACATTTGAATGAATTTTATGTCAGATTGAGCGATGGTAACACTAGGTGCTACTAATCAAATTAAAAAAGTGCTGCCAAACGTGAAAAGTTTACAAGAAGCTCTTCGAGAAACCAAACTTCTGGATAAAAAATTCAGGAAACTTGAGGACCAATGGCAAAACAATGATTTAAAAAAAACAATGATTTTTTATGTTACTTTTCTTTGTCGTTTTCCATTTTCAATGGATTTTAAAACTTTCGGACGCAAAAGCCTTCGGACATCACCAGATTTCGGACAACTAAACTTTGGGACAAAATTATCCGAAAGTTTGATCGTCCGAAAGTTTTCGCTTTTAAAGTTAGTTGATGGAGATAAGTAGCCACTCAAATTTGCCCAGTCCCCCTACACATGTAGAAGGACTGGGGCGAGCTAAAAATAGATCTGGTGTTTTAGCCAATGAAAATAGAGAGCTCTTAATGTGTGTGGGGCTATCACCATGATCAGTTTGCTGGAGATCAAGCATTCCAAAACAGCTGATGCTGCCGATTGCGGGGTTGTGCTCTCCTCGAAGAAAAAGGAAGAAAATAGCGAAGTCAACAGGCTGAAAAGCTGTACACATTGTTTATAGGAAACGGGTAAGAGAAAGAGAAGTTGTGTCACGAGCAACATGATATCCAGTTGTTAGTAGGCGTTGAGACTTCAGCGCTGGGAGTGTGGCTATAGGCTTCACTCCCTATGAGACTTCAGCGCTGGGAGCTTCAATCGGCGGGTTAAGGGGGTGTGCCATTTGACGACTGAAATCTTACCCTAAAATCTATAAATTTTTGCGAAAACGATACCCCAAAATCTACAGGTCATTGAAAATATATACCCTAACATTGTGACCACAATCCAAAATTTTAACAAAGTAAGTCAAATTTGATCAAAATCAATACCCTGAAGAGTTATTTTCTAAAATGGCACCCCAAAAATTATGACTACTTGTGATTTTACCAAAAATGACACCCCAAAATTTATTTCCTGCTCGAAAAAAGGCACCCCAAAAATGGCACATCCCGTACCAATGTATGTGGTAGTTACCCCCCCCCCCCCCGGGAGACTTCAGCAGAAACAACGAAAGAGATTTGGAAACAGTTTATATAGGCCAATCGTTGCCAGTTCGTTCAAGGAAACTCTGAGAAACTGGAAGATGGAACTGTTCACTAGCTGGAATATATTTGTATGAAAGAAAGATCCAGGAAAAGAGGGCAAGTGTGCTTATCGAGTGTGATTTATTGTATTGTCTTTATTATGTCTGTTCGTTTTTCAGGGATTTTCCCTTTTCGTTAAGTCAGTGGCGTGATGCAAGAGATGCACTGATTGGTCAATTGAATTGTTTACTAAGATTCCAACCTCATTCCCACCCAGGATGTTCTGAGTTTCGATTGAGTTGAATCGAATCAATTTTGTAAAAGCCGTTGCCTTTAGCTCCGTCAACTAACTTTAACGCTCCTTGTTAAGAGTACAAATAGAGCTGGTTATTTAACCGTAAAAGATCAATTACGCATCCCTCTTGAGCATCCTCCCAAATAAGCTCACCCTCCTGAGCCAAGATTTTAATACGCCCTCTCTCTATTAAACCCTCCACTTATATCAAATTCCGGACGTTACCAACGATTTTCCATATTTTTCGCTAGACAAGCTTGGCGTTAGTTTTGATAGTGGTTGGGATAGAGAATGTGGCGAATATGTGTACTGGACTCGTAAAATTGTATATTGAAGCCGCAAAATATGGGATAAAAGAACTGGAAAGATGTTACATATATCCTTGTCATTTGATTTGGTGAATATGACCCCTCTCTAATAAGCCGGGGTGAGTTGGGGTGAGTGGCCGAGTGGCTTATACGGGGTGAGTGGCCGAGTGGCTTATACAGTCTTCGTCAGGTGACTGAAGTTAAACTTGGTCGAGTGAGGTCAGATTTCGGATGGGTAACCTCTGAGGCCTGACCTCGAAACTCACCTCGTCGTCCTTCGGAAGGGACGTTAAACTAGGGGTCCCATGCCTGGATGCGGCATGCACAGTGGGCCTAAATTAGCTTTCAGTAGCTAGAAATCCTGACAAGCCCACTCAAAATAAATTGAAAACAAAAAAAACAAACAAGCCCCTTCTGGAGTGTCCGAAATTGAATAACCCCCCGGGGGCAACAGAGCGTAATATTATGAATTAGTTACAAAATTTTGCAACATGATTTTCCAAAACAGAGGATACTTTTTTGACTTACCAGGTACTTATCAAATTTGAACGAAGCAATGGTAGTGGAAAGGATTAACATGCTTACACAGCTATTAAACAATATACAAAAACGTATAATTTAACAATAATGAAGAAACTTTCTGATTAAAACCATTAATAGCACCAACACATACAGACTTACAGACTGATAAGCAAAACAGTATCACCTCACAATGTCACCTCACAAACATTTTTCCGTCGCACAAAGTATTGTTTTCCATTTTGCCGCAGCTTTTTCGCTCGCAAAAACAACCTGAAGATTGCTGTACGAGAAATGCTCGCTCGACACGACAATATTACTTTCTAAATAAGAGAACGTTTACAAGGGAGACTTTAATCTGCCCTTTAGTCTTAGGAGACTTGAGCCAATCCGGAGTAAAACAAAATCACGGTAATCCACGTGATCTTACAACAATTGAAAATGTCAGCAAAATGCGCACACAACTGATCAACCCAGTGTTGACTCGATTCACCCTTAAAAGATGCCTGAAATCTGTCCTTTGAAATGATAAGTTACAGTCTAGAAAGTAATAAATTTCAGCTACTATTAAAGAGCATTGATTTGCCATTTCACCAAGCAAATAACGATGCCTTCTGTTAAATGATGGAGCATCAAATTCATTTTCATTCGTTTCCCCCTAACAGGCCGTTGACATTCTATTTCCATATCATTAACGGCATTTTGCTATTAAGGGGGCTGGGTGCTCGACTGCTGAAAGAGAAGGAATACCTCGGTACATAATTCCTCGCTTTGGAATTTATAGCAATTTTCATTCAGCATCACCCTCACTTTCAATGTACCTGGCGAGACGTAGCCGGCTCCTGGCAACCTAAGCCAAAGATCTTGCTTTCTACCAAGCTTTAGGACATAGTGAGGGTGGGAGAGAGTCTCAAGTGAGCGGCTAAATGCCATTAAATTATGAAACTTGAATCCTAACAGCTCTTAATCCAGCTGCGACTAACTGCGTTTAACTTTAACCCTTAACGTTATTGCAATGATATAGAAAAGGCCCTCTTCAGTGGGGGTAAAAGATAAACGTGCATTAGTGCATCTTGTTCAGCACGAGTCAACGCGGGCTAATGCGTAGTGGCAGCCAAGGGTAGCGCGATATTATTCGATATCATGTGAAAAACCTGCGAATAAAACAATTTATGAGGTCTGCAGTGGCGTAACGCAGTTTAGGGCACCTTAGTTCAAAAACTAAGGGCCCCCGACAAAAAGGGGCCCCAAGCATATTATCAAATCATCTTCAAGTTGGTGCTGTGGCCATGATAAAAGACCAAGAAGGGCCATCAGATCTGCATGATATATGATATGGAAATCTTAGTGAATGGACAGTAATTTTGATTTAAGAGGCAGTCGTAATCTATTCCGCCATAATGTGATGTGTTCCGAGGCAAAGAACAGGGTATGTCTTCAAAATTTTGCTGATGATTTCGCCCCTAGACTCCATTATTGTCGTCTCTTCCCTATTGATTCTCCTCCGACACACTGCTTGCTTGGACAACGCATATGTTGACTGTAAATCATTGCAATTTTCATTGTTATCTGTGAAACTCATTTACCGCAACTTAAAACTGGACATGGCTTTTAATGTTGTCTGTCATATCATATGCTCTTGCGGCACTGGGGGTCCCGAGCCACAAAATGCCCAAGGGCCCCAACTGTCTCCGTTACGCCACTGGAGCTCTGCAAGAGTAATTCTGCATCATCGCAAATTTCACCTGACATCTGATGTGAGGCAATATGTGACTGATTTTTGCAGCTCTGCCCGTAATTATGAGACATTTTATTGAAGCCTTCGTACAGGTTAAGCCCTTAGCTTCGTAGACTTTACATTAAGTCCCGCTATTTCTTAATCAAATGTATACTGAACAGCAAAATGTGAAAATCCATATAAAAATGTTGAAGTTACTGTTTCATAAAGGTCCATCGGTTTACAAATGAACTGTTATCAAATTCTTACACTGGCTTGCAAGCAACGGCTTTATCTGTTTCGTATGAAAGTTTCTCAACGTTGCCGTTCAGGTGGTTTCTTTATGAGCTAACCAGCAACACTCGTATAGCTTCAGTGATTGTGGTCCTTGACCTCTCTCCTCTTAGCAGCAAGAATACAGTTGCAGTCGCACCCGATTTCAAATGCTTGAATGGCTTAAGCGTGATGATAACGAATCCCATTCTCCCTCTTCGGCCAAGGATTCGGCTTTTTAGAACTTTCGTATGGCCAGAATCAGAATAACACTTCACTTTGAAGAATTCTGTAGGGCCATTATTATGCACGCCAACAAGAAGGAGAAAACGCTTGCCTGGCAACGCAGTGAAGTGGTTTTGACCATACAGAACTCTCAGAAGGACAGTTTTTGCTTCATCTTCACTTTTCGACATTCTTGTAAACTTTGTACCTCCTAGTGTTTTACCTTCTAAGATGACCTTATACTTTCCCTTGGGTGGCATGAACGTTGCTTCAAAATGGATTCCTGCATTTCCCATTGGTTTCATCTTGATGCCTTTTTGTATGGTGAATCCTTGTGGGTCCTCAAGACGAAGGGACAGTGTGGATCTGTTTGTATGTTCTGCACCACCAATTGTTATGAAGATTCTGCTCATTTCATCTGAAAAAGTAACAAAAATAATTTTTTCAAAAAGAGTGGATGAATCAAAAAATTTCTGTTTGCTGTGAAACAATACTTAAATTAGAAACCTTATTATTCTTCAATTTTCATTTTTAAGTCAAAGATAAAAGTGCATTTAGGAATGATAATCGATCAAAGGCTCTCGTTTTCCTTTTTAAGTCAGGGATCATAGAAGTACGGACGAACTTTATATGGGAAAACGTTTAGGTTTCCAAGAGGACAATACCATTTGCCTTTCAGGATTCATAACTTTGAGCGCTCTCAATCAAATCAAAATAAACAGAGAAGGAAAACCATCATGGTTGTACAGACGGTGTGCGTGCAAAATAAATTGTTAAGGCTGCAAAGTTACCCTGTTTGATCAGTTCCGTATCCCTTTTATCAAGAAAGTCGCCCTTGCCTTGCTAGATCAAGATCAAATTTCAATGAATGGTAATCCATAAAAGGACACAGGAAACTCCCTCGCACGCTATTATTCCTCTAGCTCTGCAATATCTATGCACGTAGCGAAATTATCACATAAAACAGGCTAGTTTTAGACTTGCATAGAGTAGCATCGCCCTGAACCGCCACCTGTTGGATCAATAACTACTATGTGCGGTATTGTAAGGATTTGAATCTGCTACTTGCCATCAGATTCTTCAGTTCATCGTGTTACTGTATCAGAATTCTCCCATTTGTAACACTTCAAGTGCGTCTGAAACTTAGTTCTTCTCAGTGGCGAAAAAATAAAGGGAAACAAGCAAATACGAATGTGAGGCACGGATAATGAGTCAGCAATCCATTTCCGCACGTTATTTCCATTTATTAGTCCAAGACTTAATTGCAATTTGAAAAACAGGCCTAAAAGTTGTATAATACGTTGGCTGTGCGCTTCAGATCGATGGTACTCCACGCAGCTATATATCTCTGTCACTAATTCCAATGCTGATTGATACAGCACATTGGCTGGACTATCAAATCTTTATTCATAATGAAAAATAACTTACTCTTCAGTGGATATTCAATAGGTGATGAAATTCCATTATAAATCATCACATAATAATAGCCAAATTCAACGATCTTTCTGCTTTTAACTCTTGCAATGTAGTCATATTTTCCAACTGATTGTGGAATTTTCAACATCCACCTTCCTCCCATTGGGTTCTCAATGGAGAAAACAAGACTGTGCGATAAATTCACAAGTGCCATTACTTGTTGACCTTTGGGATCTAAAAGAGAGATGACATGCTTTATCTCTTCTTCCGTTGTCACTGTCACTTGCAGCTTTGATGCGAATTCATCTACCTCTAATGGGAACTGGTTGACTGTAGCACTTCTTCGCCCTCGTCTGCGACCATATTCTGGCTTCTTCTTTCTTGTGAAGGTTCTAAATAGCAAAAGATGTGTAAGCTCTGCTGGGAGTGAAAATAACCATACAAAGTTCTAAAGACTGGTTCACGCTGTACAATGATGAGCGTGCGATGATGTGTACCGTCAACTGGGGGTTATAAGTATTATTATTATCATTATTATCATTATTCATTTATTTATCGTTGGATTGTAAAAGATAGCTGAAGTAGATAGCTAATCAATTCCAACTCTAAAAACTTAAAATACAAAATAAGCCTTTAAAATACAAATATTACTACAAGAAAAATGTGGATGAAATATTTACATGCCATTAAAAATATACAGTATAAAAGCAGAAATCTAAAATTGTTTATCAAAGAAAGCCAAAATTCGGAATAAAAGTTCGGCATAATCTGCATCGGCAATATGCCCCGTACCAATCTTTGATCTTTGTTTTCAACTGACAAAGCGATTCCGAATTTCGTATCGTTGGTGATAACATTTGCCACAACTGCGGACCTTTAAATCGGACGCTTTCTGTCCCGTTGCTAACAGATTTCACTCTGGGTTGTACAAATTCGTTATTACTACGTAAATTGTAGTGACTTACATTTTCACAGAAGGTTTCCTGCATAAATGAAGGGTTAAGCCCGTTTTTAGTTTTATACATCTCTGTCATAAGTAATTGCAAGTTCTTTGTGTGAATATCCATCTTTTGAATAGCCATATCTCGATCAATTTGTGATCTTTTTCTATATACTCATACTCTGATAAGAAATGACAAAATTTAAGACAACTTGCTCCATGAGAGCATAGTGCATTAGACATTATGTACGACAGGCAAAAGGGAATGATGTTTTGACGCTGTTTTCCACCTCTTGAAATAAGTGACAAAAGCAACAGGTATTCCAAGAATTACTCCGGCTTGACAAAATTACCAAAAATTGTTTGCATGACCGATCCTTAAATTCTTTCTGTTGCATGTTGACCAAAGACCAAATTATTTGCCCAGGTATTGCTGATTGGTTTCAAAAGTAGCTTATCGAGTTATTTTTTGGCTGCCTGGTTTTGAAGCATATTGCAAAAGTATTGATGACTATCATATCAATTTCTTTTTTTACATTAGGCCACATTAAGCCTTTCGCTTTGGCCAAAAATGTCGGAAAGGAACGCAAACTATTATTACAGTAGTGTCCCGCACATAAGAAACAATGTTTTCAATTTGAGGTCTGATTTGTTTCTTATAATATGAGATACAAAGTTCAAATCAGGGTAAAGTTTCTTATGTTTCTTTTATTAGAAAAGTCATGTACTATTAATGAACTACTGGGACACAAGCTCAATTGTCATATAAACTACACTATTTTGATTTTTATTTGTGAATTTTCACTTCCAAGAAAAGGTGCAATTATTCCAGAAAAGTGCTTTTTGATTCATTTGCATATAAAATTCTTGTTTTCATTTGACTATGCACAGTCTGATTCAACTGCAAAGCTGTATTTGTTATGCTTTTGAAAATTTTCATTTACTGGATGAGTCGTTCGAGGGCCGCGTTGATCTGAGAACTAGTTCTCAGGTCACGGCTTTCGAATCGCAATGCAATTAAAACATTAGGCCCATACAGAACCGTTGATAGCAGCCTGCTGCGCTCCCAGACAAGAACGAGAAGATAAACAGTGAACGGAAGACAAGCAAGGTAACGAAATACATTTAATCATTAAACATATTTTAGGCCAGGTATTGTGGACACGATCAACACCCAAATTGTGTCCACATTTCCCATGCTCAGGGTAGCTCAGAATATGATTTTTCAGCATATCATTTCATACCCTTTGAAAAATGAAAACAAATATTTTATCACTGTTAAGTACTTTTAGGTCACTGATAAAGGAGATGAAGAGAAGAATTTATGATAGGTTTGATAATTGAATTATGGTAATTTGATAAGCAGGAGTCCTTTTTGGAAATCTCAGCTTGATAGACTTTCGAGGACCTTGAAGAAAGGCAAAACACTGCTTACCGTGACATAGAAATGATCTGTGTTGTGTCCAAACTATCCCTGACAAATGCAGTCAGATTTCGTAGCTCTTTATCGCTGGTCAAGGGAAATACTTGACCGGAGGTAAACTCGGCAATATCTCTGTAAGCGTCGATTCCCTTTATTCTATCACATCCCCTTGGCTTTGTGAAGAAATTTATGATAATTCCAGTGCTCTGTGCGATGACTTTGGCCATTTTGACATTTGTGGGACTGTCGTCTTTGGCACTTGCATCTGTGATGACAAACAAAGGTGACCCAAATTGTGGTCCAGCATTCAAAGCTTCAAGAATCCCCTGAAAAGCCATTTCTGGACAATCTCCGCCACCTCTTGGTACAAGTTTTTCAATTTCTCCGATGAAATCGTTTCCTTCGTCTTCTGTTTTGTAAACAACAGGTCCAAATCCTGGGGAACAAAGAAAGGAAGCTTTACAGGGCATGGAAATAGACCTTTAAGCTATTCTGAAAAAGAATCTCAATCAAACGATACTTTGCTGCATTTTTTAGAATTTTCCGATGTGCACAATAGTGATAGAAGGTCTAACGCCACTCGATCGAGCCTCCCGTATAAAATTGTATGAAAATAACGCTCGATCCAGGCTCTTTTAAAGCTCTAAAGGCTAAAACATGGTCATATGTCTATTTGGGAAAAACCGAGATTTTAGAAATGTCTTCCAGAAAGCTAACATGAAAATACCTTTCAATAGCACTTCCAGAACACCATTTTCTGCCGAATGAGTTTGAAATGATAGTACGGTTTGCAAGAATAGTGCTCCTTAAATGTCAAAGCAATAACGTTGATTTATGTCCTTTGAGAAGCAAATGTAGAATCAATCTTATAAAATTTCCAGACTGAAATTAACCATTCCCTTCCAAAAGACTTTCAGAAACAGCCTAAAATAACGGGGCTTTGAGGCTACACGAACCCGTCAATCCCGGGGAGGGGGTACTCATATATTTTTCCGTACGGGGACGTGCCGCTGAACAGGGTATCATTTTCAGGATTCCGACTCCAGGACAGGGTATCGTTTTGGTAAAAATCGGCTCCATGACAGGGTCCATATTTGTCATTTTTGACTCCAAAAGGTCGTTTTAGGCCATTGGTACTCTGCGAATGTGATTCAAATCGCTTGGATGGCAATATTTCCACATTTTTCGATAGATTTCGTACAAATTTCCTTGCAGAGCACAAATTTGTCCGAAGAAACTAAAGGACAGGGTATTGTTTGAGAAAATTTTACTCCGGGACAGGGTATCATTTTCGGGAATTTGACTCCGGGACAGGGTAGCTTTTTAGATTTTTCAGCGGCACGTCCCCGTATGTTCGTAGGCCAAGTACCCCCCCCCCCGGGCCGTCAATCCGTCAATTGTTTTTGCAGGTTTTCGCAAGCGGCCTTTCTGCGGGAAATCTCCCATTTGACGGGAAGGAAGGGCTGGTTAAAGCAGGGTAAATTGTAGAACCTAACTGAACATATCGGCAATAAAACAAGACAGTTTTCAATACCATTACTTTGATACTCAGGGAGCGGAAGTTTTCAAATGCCGGGCCTTTTTATTGACACATCCGGTAGTTCAGATTGCTAGATGCTTTCATTCCTCCTCCTGCCAGCAAGGGGTGAACTTTGTAAAGCAAAGGATACAGCTCTGATCAAGGTGGCAGCCTCAAGAATATATTTCACGCCTTCTGTAAAGCCAATCATAAATGTTCTGACCTCTTTTGTTTCATTTCCTTCATTTCATTTCATTGAACTGTAGGGGAGGGTAGCCCTTCAGCGTTAGTGTTGATTTTCAAGGGGCTCTCTCATAAATGATGCTAAACTAAATTACAAAAAAAGACTGATTAAAGAGTATAGTTAAACCTATTAACAATGATGAAAGCTTATAAACAATATCAAGCTTTGCTGTTAAAAGAAAAAAACCTAAATTGACAGCTAAATTGAAGGTGTTGTGGCGCAGTGGTGTAATCCTCTGACTTTGAAGCCAGAACAGTCAGGCGGAGTGGGCTCGAGACGCGACAGGGCCTCACCACTTGAGCGTCATGACAAGGGGTCGCGGACTGGACTAGCGCTTAGCTAGCTACTTCTGCGATCCCAGCGCTTGGCGCTAAAAACCGCAACTTCACCTTCACTTCACCTTCACCTTTGCTTAAAAAAGCTCGGGGATGCCCTGGTTATTTTGATTCGATTGAGCGCACTGAGAGGTGTAAACTCTACCCTCCCCTTCTTTTCTCAGAAACCTTAATCTTTTGCTGTGCAAGTTCGTCCTTACTCTTGCTGCCCTCACATCCACCTTTGTACGCTGCAATGGAAACGGAAAAGCAAATGCGATTCAACGATGAGCGTACAGTGAAGAGCTTGTGTTGTAATGTTAGGCTGCACCAACCTGGGTCAGCAAATGGAGATAAAACGAAATCAACTCTGTTTGTTCTCTCCTCCGCAATGATAGCTTTAGTTATGGCTTTGGCTGCCCTGATGTCGTCAGTCATACTTCCAGTTGTATCGATAGCAAATGCAAGTGTCTTTGAACCATCTCGAGCGACAAGCTCATTGAATTTCTTTGGTCCGATTCTGTCCTTCAATGTTTCAAGGAAATGTGCAGCAGCAAACGAAATAGCATCAAGACCTAATGGCAATTTTGCACCACCAATAAATGCCTGCAAAATACAATGAACAGGAAATTATTGTTTGTCGAGGGTTCTGACATGGACTTGCTACAAGTCTATCTTTTGGCAAGTCTATCTTATGGGGAAAGGAGGGAGGAAAAAAAGAGGAGGGACCTTCTCTCCTCTTTTTGTCTTTATTTCCTTCCTCCTTTCCCCAAGAGATAGACTTTAAAGATAGACTTGTCGCAAGTCCAGTTCTGACGGGGAAACATCGATGACGTTTCCCAGTAACATTTTGTGAGCGATCCCAACAACTTTTTGGCAATATGCAATAGATGTTGCACAATACTGTCTCATCATCCCGCATCCCTAAACAGGTTCCTCGCTGTTCAATAAGAAATCAACAAAACTCACTCGTGAGGATAATGAGCCACTGACAGTGTCATTCAACTAGCCACAGCAAGAAAACCAAGCAGAGTCATCCAAATTAGCTGCCACAATTTTCCAAGAAAGGAGAAACTTACGCAACATCCAAAACATATTCGGTGAAATACTTCATATTAACAGGATTTTTATTTGAAAACAGAGTTCTAATAACTGCCTTCGTAGATAAGTCTTAAATGCTGTATTGCAGTATCAATTTAACAAGAATGCTTTATTTCAGCCTGTTCCTGCAATTCAAAACAAGGTTCCTTATATCCATAAATCATTTTGCATATTCTTCTCGTCTCTTCTACAATTTTTTCTATCTATCCACTTCGTACCACAGAGTAAACAAGTCAAGAAACCAACTCTGAAATGAGGGGCAAATTATTCGAAAGGTCTCTTAGAGTTTGAGCACATGGACGGCTATCTTTAAACGCAGAGTCCAGAGTCCGGAATCCGGAATACAAGCTCTATTTTGATCGAAACTCTTTATTTAAATCTACTTGTTTATCTTAACTCCTATGTGACCAAGTTGCAATAAATTCAAGGGGTTTGAAACAAACAAGGGGTTTCAGCCAACGCACCGATCTATAAGACGAAATTGATCTTGTATTCCGCATTCCGGATTCCGCGTTTTAAAAATATAGCCATTACAGGACAACGAGTGAGTTTGAAAGAAAAAGAACTGCTGAAGAGAACAAAGGTAAGGAAGCTGTGGAAAGACATGATAGCCATCGTCGTGAATGGACATAGCACATAGAGAGAGGTAGAGAGAAAGGTGACAAATTCAGGTCCAAGGTGAAGAAACATTGGTAAACCATGTCTGATCGCATATTTCCGCATGTAATGATTATCTTTCCTTATTTGATGTATTTAATACAATTTGAATGATGGTGCTAACGCTAGCCACATGCTCTATCCTGCTAGGCATATGAAACGAAAGGCAAGAGGTTAGGTGGTTAGCAAGGGTGGTTACGGCATGGTTTATCCACATGACTAGATGCTAAGATATACAAGGTGTTTCACAAAATACGCCACCCAGCTCTGATTGAAAGTTCTAAAAAGGTGACAACGCTTGAGCAAATGTAACGTATCCTGCCTGTACGTACAAAAGACCTTTTAGCTATTCTAAACAAGGGCCTGGATCGAACGCTATTTTCAAGCATTTTTATGCGAGGCGTTCGATTGAGTGGCGTTAGAGCTTCTATCACTATTGTGCACATTCGAAAATTCTACAAAACGGATCAAGATATCGTTCGATTCTAATTCTTTTTCAGAATAGCTAAAAGGTCTATTCTTCTTCTTTCTAATGATACGCAGTTTGGATAATTAATGGAATTATTCATTAATGAATTGATATTTTAGTATCATGATTCAAATCAAATGAGGCTTGCTGTAACGGCAAAATCAACACCTCTTGAGCGTAAAAAGTTACGAAAGAGACACTGTCAAATTATTCCAGGCCTTGAAGTATTTGATATAGTGCCCTAAGGAGAAGGAACAAGACAAATTTATTCCATGCGTGCATTTATAAAGGATGATAAAAGTAGCTCTCACAAGGATGGGTGTTTGTCTATGGCAATGTCCCATAACTTTACAGCATCTGAAACAGGCCATACTCACTAAAACCTCCATTAATCCTACCTGACCTGGGTTGTTTTGAAACACTCATTGCTTGGTGGGAGCGGATTCCGCCCCCTGCTTAATTCACTTAATTTTAGATATGGCGACCTACCTTGGCAAAATGGTTGTTCATCATGTAAACAACATATAAAACACCAATAGACCTTTTAGCTATTCTGAAAAAGAATCTCAATCGAGCAATACTTTGCTACACTTTGTAGAATTTTCGAATGTACACAATAGTACAAAATTATGGAATGGCCTGTCAGCCGAGTCAAAGCAGGTAACCTCCTCGTATAGTTTCAAGAAAACTATTTAAAAAGTGTTCCCTTTCATTTTGATTTTAGGTTTGAATTTTCAACTGCATTGCAAATAAGTTTTGAATATTGTAAATAAGGTTTCATAGTTTAATTTATTTAATAGCTTTTTACTTTCTTTCCTAAATTGTAATTAAACGTTTTTTATCGGAGGGCCCCTTGAAAATCAACCCTCCTTAAATGTATAAATGAAATGAAAAGGAAAGAGTGATAAAGCTCTAACGCCACTCGATCGAATCTCGTGTATAAAAATGTATAAAAATAACGCTCGATCCAGGCTCTTTTGCTGAAAAGCTAAAAGGTCTATTCAATTAGCAATAATGTTTTTGTTGTTGCTGGAGCATGCTAATCATCAAGATGCTGTGTTACGTCATATGAATGAAATCATGTTAAAAGTTCATCAAGCTTGACTATTCATGTACAAATGAACAGTACGCATCAAAATATGTATATAATTCAAAATGTCAGGCTAAATTGGACCAATCTAAAAAGATTTAGAGAGATAATAAGTATAATTTTTGCACAACGCGGCATGACAACTTGGTTACCATGGCGACAAGGCTGAAAATAGAATTTCTACATTGTTACAGTTTCATTGTTAAAAGATCACGAGAGAGTGTTTCTATTTGAGATGACGAAGAGAAGGCATAGACCTTTTAGCTATTCTGCAAAAGAGACTGGATCGAGCGTTATTTTTATACAATTTTATACGCGACGTTCGATCGAGTAGCGTTAGAGCTTCTATCAGTATTGTGCAGATTCGAAAACTCGACAAAATTTAGCAAAATGCAGTTCGATTCTGATTCTTTTCAGAATAGCTAAAAGGTTTATTAGCGACGATCTGGTCTATCTATTCTTAACTTAGCCCTTGCTAGCCCCTGCTGAAAAGAACGACCCTCGCCTGTTCAGTCAGACGAAATCCAAGACTGTCTAGTCATCAATGCTAACTCTGATTACACTCAGAAACGAGAAACATCAAAACCAATGTAATCAATGGCTCGTTTAAAAGATCAGACGTTTCTCTCGACCACTGATTCTGCAGATTACTTACGTGGCTTATACGATTAATCAAGAGCTCAGATGAAAGCTGCCTCAAAACTTTTAATTTGCAATTAAACTGAAATGAATTCCCCAAATGAAATTCCAGCTGTTCTACATAAAGAATCTGAATAAAGAAGAATCTGATCCATGATACATTTTAAAGAATTTTCGACTATGCAATGTAGTGACAGAAGCTCTAACGCCACTCAATCAACTCTCTAGTATAAAGTGTATGGAAATAGTGGTCAATCCAGACTGTTTTAGAGAACGACTACAGGTTTACTGATGAGATCAAAATACGGAGATGAGTTGGAGCAAACTTGGATTCAGTTATAAAATTATGCCCCATTCACACTGCAAGTTAAACCAGCTTGAATTAGTTCAGGCTTTTGAATGCGGCCCTCTGATTGGTCAATCAAAAAACCCAGTCATTTGATTGGTTGGAATTTAAGCTGGTTTATATAAAGCTAGTTTAAAGGCAGTCTGTCCCCTTTGAAGAATGAAAATAAACTCGATGAGGATTTCTATTGTACACTCCACAAGTTTGTGCTAATTCGCTTTATCCAAAGAAATCAAGGTCACAGAGACTCAGTGATGCATGAATTTCACTCCAACGTAAATAAGGTAAATAAAGCCGTTGCTAAGGTCAGAACAATAGGGGACAGACTGCCTTTAACACTGTCAGTGTGAATGCAGTAATAATTTCCAGATGTTATAGACAAAGGAGAAAGCTTTGACAATGAGCTGAACCTATTGGCAAAGAAATATGTGAAATTTCCATGAGAAAACAAACACAAAGTGCTCCGCGATTTACAACGATAGGAGATTTACGGCTGACTAGTCAGGTAGCACATGTGAATGGGACCTTCTACATTTGGAAATTATTGATCAGCGATGCTAAGATTGAATAGGTAGACAATGTGCATATGTCTTGAAAAAACACGTGTTACAACTTTTGGCAACTATACAAATTAAGTAATTGTTATTACGCTTCGAAAAGAGCTTTGTAATAATCGACGTTTCGGGCTTAAACCCATTATCGGACTTGATAATTGAGACTTGACTATCGGTTTAAGCCCGAAACGTCGTATATTACAAAGCTCTGTTCCAAGCGCAATAACAATTACTTCATTGGTATAGTTATCACTTTAACATTGTGCAACACGCATAGAAGTAGGTCGTTGGTACAACTTTTGGCACTTTATAATAAACACATCTCTTCAGAGTGAGATCCCGGGCTGAAGCTACCCAAGACTGGGGATGGGGGCTTGAGTAGGGGACGCAGACAAAAGTACCCAAGACAAGGGATAGCAACTTGACATGAGCATCCAAAACTGGGGTAACTTTTTTTGATGCATACTAAAAATTGGGGGATTCTCGTAATCCAACACCTACCTACGAAGACATTTCAAATATGCAAAAAACCTTTCTTCTCAGTTCAACTGTGTAGAGGCTCTTCAAACATATTCTCATGCTAAACAATAACATTCTTGACGATAGTCAATAAGTATATCCCCATCTAAAAACAACTCAAAACTAGGGGTCGAGGGAAACTTATGACGCAAAGCTGGGTTCCACAGGTCCCCGTCCATCAGTTTCGGGTAGCATCTCCCCGCGGAGTGAGATAAAATGACATTCCTGTTTTGCAAAAATGAGATTTAAAGAACATACCTTGAAGAATCCGTAAAGTGTCCTAGCAAGAGCGGACCGTGCCAAATCATTGTTTTTAGAATCAGAAGCGAGACTCATGTATTTGATCAGTCGCTTGATGTCAACAGCCTCATCAGGGCTTCTCTGCGCAGCAGCATGTGCAGTTGCAACTTCTTTGGTAATTTGTATAGCAGCATCATAAAATTTGCCTGAAAAGGATAAAGTAAAATGAGTTGATGGATGGAGCAATCAATGATTCAGCTAGTCTAGCAATCACATCAGCGATTACTTCAATGATTCAGTTCAGTTCAGTTTTCATATTCAAGCAATCAATCAATCAATGAATCAATCAATGAATCAATCAAGCAATCGTTCAATTGATCAACCAGTCATTTCGGTCATTGGTGTTTTCAGCCAACGATTTGATAAGATCAATTAATTGTTGAATCAATCAGTCAACAGGTCCAATACTCAAAGCAATTAATTGATCAATCAATCAAGTCATTCATTCATTCATTCATTCATTGATCTATAAAGACATTTCAACGGCTTTGCAAATCTTTTACTTGAGTGATCCTTTTGGTCACTTCTTATACCCGTGGTACAGCGATTAATTTGGCCAGAGTCTACTGAAAAAGAATTAGACTCTGATTTGGTAGGCCATCACACACATTGCTGGACTGCGTGCAGATGTCTGCACGCAGGCTAACACATTGCAGTCTGAAATCGACTCACTTCTGAATGTCTTCGTTCTCAAAAAGAAAATAATAACAAAAATGGTGCTGTTGCTGTTGT